>OX442354.1:4838583-5581083 GCA_949357725.1 Hyperoplus immaculatus | reverse complement strand
TGTGTGTGTGCATGTTTGTATATGTGTGTTTATGTGCTTGTGTGTATGTGTGTATTTGTGTATGCCTGTGTGTGTTGGTGTGAGTAAGTATGTGTCTGTGTGAATGTGTGTGTCTGTGCATGTTTGTGTGTGTGTGCGTGCTTGTGTATGTGTGTGTATGCATGTGTGTGTTGGGGTGTGATCGCGTGTGTGTGTCTCTGTGTGTGTGCGTTTGTGTCTGTGCTTGAATATGTGTGTGTATGTGTGTACATGTCTGTATCTGTGTGTATGTGTGTCTCTTCTTTCACATAATCTCTCTTGGTTTTATTTGTCAAAGATGAATTTGATACGTGTGGGATATTTGTGAGCGTGTTGTCTTACTTTATGCGTGTTTGCTTTAAGTCAAAGGATGAGTAAATAATCGCTTGTATAATTCTGGCTTCGGGATTGGGTAATTGAAAGCTACTGATGCCTTCACTGACCCACATTTTAAATAACCCTCTCATTAGGTTAAGCTGGGACTGGGGCAGGGCATGTCACGTAAGGTGGTAGGCCCTTATCTTTTACCTTACATGACTTCTTAATCCAAGGTGTTTTACTTTTATCCTGCAGTGCACACATTGTCAAAACAGAAGAAAAATAACTTTATTTCCACACCAAACTATTTGTAAATGGAGCTGGAATTAAATTTAGTGTTACAGTAATACACAGCCTAGGCTCTGTAAACTGGTATGTAAAAAAGCCCCACCACAGTATCTTGTAACCCTTTCACAGATCCTAGGCTGTGTATGAACACTGGATACTTTTTCAGTGGAAACACAGTACGGACAGGTAGCATATCGTCATGAGATATTCACTGATTTTGACAAGAAGTGATTTTGACAACAAGCGTTCTCCAGAATCACTGACTCCACCTTTAACTCTTACCCACTGTATTTACAGAAAAAAAATATATATTTATGTTACAAGATTATATTTCCATTCAGCCCTGTGCTCTGCTTTCTTTGTGCTGAATCATGACAAAATAGTTTTAAAAGTATTTGCTGAGTTTATTCTGCTTTGGGCCTGTGAGCTCCTTATTAAAGAGGCGCCAGATGTCTGTGGCATTTGGTGTGGCATGAGAACTAATGTACATGAAGTGGGTGGAGGGTTATTTTTAGTAAAAGGCCTTCTCGGTACCACATCAGAGACAGAGGCAGAGATGTTGTCAGTGGGAAGTTGAGGAAAGGTTCCTGACATTGCGTTCATTAAATGAAGAGTTGAATATAACTTTATTTATGCCTTTTGTTTTTAATGTGTATGTCAATGAATGTTGTGTTGTGTATCTAAGTGATCGAAATATACCGAAATAAACTAAACTTACCATTTGTCAGTTCAGATTGATGTGAGCTCAGAGCGGTTTTTGGTTTTGGTTGCCCAGGGAAACAGTGTAGTTCAGGTTCACATGAGAAATATGACATATTATATGAAGCTGTGAAAATGAAACATTACTATTATGAATTCATTTGTTTACCACACTTCGGAGGAGGTCAGAGTGCAGGGTCATTTTGAGAGGGGGTGCTTTACAAAATTGATTTCTCTTCATCCGAGAATCAAATCCTTTGGTGGGTTAATTGCATGCCTTATATTAATAAGTGTCGTAAGTTTCATGAGCGTCAGACTTTCCATGTCGGAGATAGCAACCCTAGCCCAACCCTAACCCTACAGAAAATGACAGCCCAAGACTGGCTTGCTTTGAAAAGCACCCCCTCTCAAAATCGATTTCTCTTCATCCGAGAATCAAATCCGTTGGTGGGTATATTTGCATGACTGATATTAATAAGTGTAGTAAGTTAGGCTCCTCTAAACCCAAACTGGTATGTACAGTAAATAAAGAGTATGTAGACAAAGGGGCCCACAGTAGCTAGTAACATGCCCATTTACAGAACCTAGGCTGTGTATTAACACCAGAGCGTAAGGAGATATAACTGATTTGATTATAAGTCTGGAGTATCAGACATACGTCCTCCATGCTGAGTGTTCTGTAATGTTAGTGAGAGAGACCTGAATCTCACCCTGCCTGTCACTTCACCCGTACGTGTGATTTCTAGTGGAAGGTCATGAAATTGAGTGGGAGTGTAAGCGTGACCACTTAAGAGTCTGTGTGTGTGTGTGTGTGTGTGTGTGTGTGTGTGTGTGTGTGTGTGTGTGTGTGTGTGTGTGTGTGTGTGTGTGTGTGTGTGTGTATGTGTGTGTGTGTGTGTGTGTGTGTGTGTGTGTGTGTGTGTGTGTGTGTGTGTGTGTGTGTGTATTCAGCCTTGTACCGTAGATCAGGTCTGTGTTGAACTGTAAGATGTGAATGTATGGGAAGTAAATATTATTATGGACTGAGCAGAAATGTTTGAAGAATTTTTTTTAAATACATATTTTGGAAATACTTTTATCTTTTTTGTGAGCAGCTCAACAAGCCCTGGTTGCTGTGTGATATATTACACTATAATCTAAACCCAAATCAATACATTATGACAGACCCTTGGGGTGTAACGGTACACTAAAGTCACGGTTTGGTACGTATCTCGGTTTTGAAGTCACGGTACGGTAGGGTTCATAGTTAAGGGAGAAAATACAGTTTTAGCTGTCAGTAACTAGCTGACAGTAAATATAGAAATACATTTGCAAAACTAATATAAAAAGAATACTGCTGCAATTCTCCAATAAATAAAATACTTCTTAAATACTAGTGTAGGTGCAGCATAAACTAAAATTGCACTGAAAAAAATACAGTGTTAATGCTCAGCAGGCTCTGTAAGCTTGTATGTAAACAAAGGGTATGTCATCTTTAAGGGTCTTTTTGACTTTGAAAAAAAGAAACCGGAGGCTAAATGGTCCGGGGGGAAACTCCAACGACAAGTTTTAAGTTCAACACTGCAAATAAAGCCTTTACATTCGCCATAGTAACACTATGTACGCCACATACAGACCGTGGTCCACCTCTGTAACCACCCAGACAAATATGTGTATCGTTACACCCCTAATAGACCCCTTTTTCACATATAAATATAGCGTACACACAGTACGGACAGGTCGCGGATTGTGAGAAGATATTCACTGATTTAGACAAAAAGTGATTTTGACGAAAAGCACATTCTCCAGAATTGCTGACTTCACCTTTAATCAAAGCAACAGAAAAATAAATACATGGCGTATCTTTCCTTTAGATTTACAGTAAAGCCTCCTGTCTGTGCCAGCAACACACGGAGGCTAAAGACACACATCACACCACATCAAAAGCATTCTACAGCCCGCTCCGGTTCCTTATGCTGGTAAACAGGGGCGGTCTGAGCCAGGGGCTGCATCGTCTGTGTGTGTGTGTGTGTGTGTGTGTGTGTGTGTGTGTGTGTGTGTGTGTGTGTGTGTGTGTGTGTGTGTGTGTGTGCGTGCCCACACCTGGTTGCCATGTTGACCGTGCCGTCTATATGCCACACATCGCTTCTCTGGTTATTTAGTTGTGGCTACACACATATTCTGACCGATACGGTAAAGTGGAATTACAGCAGGTCCCATATTATAAATGACTTCATCATCAGAATATCATCAAAGGATTTTTTAAGAGCAATTTTCTCTTTGAGCTTCACACACCGTGAATGTCTTAGAAGTATTATATAAGATAGGGGATCTAAAACATGGTGGCCCATTCATGTTGATGAATGTTACTGCCTCAGCACATATGCAACAATCTTGATACACAATATATGCTCTTGATCCACTTGGTTTCATGTCGAACAGATGACTGATAGTAACTTCATATGGATCTTTGTGTCTTTTAACAAATATTGACTAAAAGGTGCGGTGTGTAAAGGGAATTGCTGTTTTTCAGAACAGACTTGGTAGAATATTATATTCATAAGTTTGTTTTGTTAATGTGTATAATCGTTTGAAAACAAAAAGTTATAATTGTTTTATTACCTTAGAATGAACCTTTTATATCTACAAAGGGCAGAGGCGCCGCCATGTTACAGTAGCAGAGAATGGACAAAGTTAACGACATTACGTGTTTTTATATATAGTGGGTGTCCTCCAAATATGCTCTTGTTGGAATTACAGGCTAGAATGCAAGACTCTGTAGATTTGAGCAATTCCATTGTAAATATTTGATAATCCTAGAATTCACGTTAAAATGAGGACTTCATCCTTTAGTTTAGATCATGTGATCGTGTGAATGTCGATAGTTAGCCTGCTATCGGTGTGTGAATGGTAACGTGTAAATGGGAACAGGTCTCCCTTGTAAAAGAGTCTTCGGTCTCAATGGGATATACCTGTATAAATAAAGGTTAAAAATAAATAAATAAATAAATCATAATTGAACACAATATTTAGAAACTTTGGCTGTTAAATTTTTTCTTTGATTACTTTTTGGCATTTTCAAGCTTTATTAGACAGTACAGAGTTGAAATGGGGAGACAGAGAGAGGGGGGATGACCTGCAGTAAAGGTCCACAGGTTGGATTTGAACCCGCGACCACTGCAACGTAGGACGGAGCCAATATGGTAGGCGCTTTAACCACTACACCACCGGAACAGAAAATCCATGAGGGAAATCAGGATTGCTCTGCACTATGACGTCAAAGGGATGTGTGTGTGTGTGTGTGTGTGTGTGTGTGTGTGTGTGTGTGTGTGTGTGTGTGTGTGTGTGTGTGTGTGTGTGTGTGTGTGTGTGTGTGTGTGTATGTGTGGGAGAGCGAGAGTAATGGAGGGGAAGTCACAACTACAAAGTAGGTCAATGCCTTAAAATGAGGGAAACCAAAAGATATAGTGCAGAGGAAGACACAACCCATACGTCATATCTGCTCATCCCACTGCAGGCACTTTGAATGTATAGTACATTTAAAGCTATTTTCTGGAACTGAGGCTTTTTAAAGAGCAACATCTAAATGAAATTAGTGCGTGTGTGTGTGTGTGTGTGTGTGTGTGTGTGTGTGTGTGTGTGTGTGTGTGTGTGTGTGTGTGTGTGTGTGTAAACTAATATGTCATGATTCAGCCTGCAAAATTTAGAAACAATTCTGCAAATTACGCACGCACATACACCCCCAAAACACACAAACACACACACGCACGCACACACACATATATTTCTATATTTATTTACTGGCTTTGTTCATATCTCTCCCCCTGTAGTCATGTGTGATTGCCTAATTCTAAATGGGCGTAACACTCGACTTCCTGCTCATGTGGGACAGGGAGCAAACTTGCTGAACTCATGGACACGGTTTGTTAGATACGCATTTGTGTGTGTGTGTGTGTGTGTGTGTGTGTGTGTGCTTGTGGGTGTGTAGTACTTTAAAATGTTCTTTAGAAAAAAGGCGTTAAATGAAACATAAAAATATGTTTTCATTAAAGGGTGAAAGAAAACTTGCATCCAACTTGCAATGCAATATATTGATTTTACAGTGACGGAAAAGTTTAGTCATTTAGAAGATGCATTTTCCTTCATAACCAAACCTGTAGGTACAGTGTGCTTTTAGTTAAGGGGCTCTGAGAGGGATAAAACCACCATATTATCACTATTAATATATAATATTCATATTTATTCATATTAAATGTTTATATTTGTAATAATTTCTGCAGGCTGAATTAATATAGATAAGTGTATTATGTAATGTAAGTACGTGTGACTGTGGGCTCTGACACATAAACTTCCCTCAAGTGGCATTATTGATTGATTGATCGATTGATTGATCGATTCAATTTATTTCAGACATATCAAAAATACAAAACAAAATGAAAAGCATGAAAATACAATAAACAATAACAAGGTATATTGAATTAATATGCCTGAAAATGAGTCGGAAGAAGTTATTATTAGGCAATTTATCAGATTTCACAAAGTGCTTTATAGGCTATAACTTTTTCCCACTCATGCCATAGGTACAGTATCCCCTGGACGTGTATACAGACTATGATGTGTCAAATAGACAGACTTCCCCTTTAATAACATAAAAGCAGACATTTTCAGCTGTATCTGTCCGTACATTGTTCCCACCCGCTCAATGGCGTGCTCCTTACATCTCCCACAGCTGTAGTCATTGAGCCTCCTCATGTTAATGTGCATAATCAGTTATTAAATGTTATGATAATCTTCCATAACTCTTACTGTGTTTCCTTTCACTTGAATGCAAGGTGTGGTTATTATGTGTAAAGAACTGGGTGATTGATTGATCCATGGAGATTAGATTACACTTTATATAAATGCATACATTGGTGCACAACTACAACTATATGCCTGTCTTTGTTTCACTCTAACAACATGTTGTTGTTATTCTGTAACAATGACAACATAGACTGAACTGGTCCTGGCTTTATGCACATTTCAGCACTTCTCATCAATTGATCAATAATCACTTCTGTAAAGTAAAATGATTTTTGATCTGGTGATAAAAGCACAAATACATTCAAAAGGAATAATTATACATACAGTAGGCTTACTATAGATCTGTAAAAGACACATATGATGGATCTTTGTTTCAGTCAAAATACATGACTTTTTTTATGGGATTATTTTTTGAATTTATTTATATATTTTGAGAAGGTGCAGTGCACCACCATGTCTATAACATTGTCTATAATGCATGCACCACTTCCCCTGCAACTCTGCAACCACTGTCACATCACCACTTACCATAACCATCACTACAGCTCTGGAAAAAATTAAACAGACCACTCCAAATGTTCAGTGTCTCTCGTTTGACTATTTATAGGCATATGTTTGAGTAGTATGAAAATTTTGGTTTTATTCTATAAACTACTGACAAAATTTCTACCAAATTCATAATAAAAACTTTGTCATTTAGACGTTGTCATTTTCCATTAAGTAATGTAGAGATGAAGACTTAAGAAAAAATCCAGACTGGTCTCTTGTTTTTTTTCCATAGCTGTATATCCAGACAAAAATCACCCAATAACAGTGATGCTAAGGTGAGTGAGTCCACTAGTGAGAAGATAGCTGTATTTGCTCGCTCACCTTTTTCCTTTCATCTCCTCCCTCCCTCCTCAACCTGATTTGACCCTCCCCCTCCCTCTCTTTCTCCCCATCCCTCTCTTTCTCATCCCCCTCTCATTGAGTTTATGTAACAGTGCGATAGCGGCTGGTCCACGCGGCTGACGGTCGTTCTGAATGGAGAGAGAGAATCATGAATGAATTAGCAGCCATTCTTAATCTTGTCTCCCTCTTCCCCTTGCATTCCCAGGCTCTCTTTCTGTGTGTGTGTGTGTGTGTGTGTGTGTGTGTGTGTGTGTGTGTGTGTGTGTGCGCGTGCGTGCGTTCGTGTGTGTGTGTGTTTCTGTGTTTTCTTGTAATGTTATCTTTCAAATCTTGCGCTGTATTTTGTAGCATTTCTTCAACTTTTTCTCCTCTTGCTTCTTTTTTGGTAGCTACCGTTTCTACATCCTCTTCCTCTCACCCCATTCTCAGCATTGCAGGAGAATGGGGCTGTTGCCGTGCAGATAAAATGCTGTAATCCTGCAGTGCATGTACGCAGTGTGTGCATGTGTGTGTGTGTGTGTACGTGTGTGTGTGTGTTTGTGCGCTTGTACAGGAATCCTTGTGAGGACCAGTTTTAGCTTTTAACAATCGGAGAGAGGACATTTTTGTAAAATTGAGGACATTCAGTTTGCTTCTAGCATCTTCAAAGGGCTGCTTGAGGGTTAACACTAGGTTTTAAGGTTCAGGTATGAATTAGGTTTATGTTAGGGTTAGTGTAAGGGTTGCGGTCAGACATTGAGTTCTGATGGTTAGGGTTATGTTAAGGGGCTAGGGAGTGTCCTCACAAAGATAGACTTACAAGGACACACAAACACACACACACACACACACACGCACACACATCCTTGCACAATTGTCTGCAGAGGACAGGATGTTTCGGATTACCTCATAACGTGGCAACAACAGTATTTTATGACCGCCGCTCCATAGCCCAACCATTCCATCATGTTCATCATTGCAATGCCACATCTTTCAGGGGGGAGGGAGCGAGAGATGGAGAGAGAGTACATAGCTGGAGGGGAACGCATGACGTCGTTGGGGAAATATCATTCAGAAAATTGGGCAATCCACAGAGAGAGAGAATGAGAGTGAGGTAGAGAGAATTAGAGAGAGAGAATGAGAGAGGGAGGGATTTAAATATCTATTTTTAGCAACAGCTACTGCATTACATCATTGTAAAAGCAGCTTCATAAATGCACTGGATGAAAATAATCCGGCGTATGTTTCATGTCAACATTGGAAGAGACACATCTTTATGCTGCTGCTTTGAATTACTTCCACCATGTATTTGTTTTATAGTTTTTTTATGATTGTGATCTCTAATATCTTTGTTTTATGCATTGAACGTGTTTTCATTAATTCATTATTTTTATGTATTTATTTTATCTTTTGCTCTATGCTTTTGCGGGTTTCTTGTCTGTGATGAATGTGTTTTGATTTGTATTATCTTTATTTTGTGCATGTAAAGCACTCTGAGCTGCAAACTATGTATGAAGGGTGCTATACAAATAAATATTATGATTATCATTATTAAGATCCATTCATCCGTAGACACTTGACACAATCTAATTTAGAAACCCCAAAAGAATGAAGTGTATTGTGCTAAAAAAAGCTTGCTAAACTACCTACTTACATTACTACACTGTCTGCATTGCCTTTCGAGAGGCTAGTCAGAAACCTCTGTAAATGTAGAATGTCGACAAGGCTAAGATGGTATGTTCCACTTTAGGGGTGTCTGGAAATATTAAGTTATATATAAGAAGGATATGTAAGTGTTTCGACTCCATGAACTGTTATTTTTTCTTCATTTAAGGGTTGAAGAAGGGATTGTCCTTTGTATTTTTTTTCAGGGGGACAAATGTACTTCTTCTAAATATTAAGGGGGACATATGAGGGGGTTAATACATTTTTTGCATCATACAAATTAATTTTTTTTTTTTTTATAAAAATGCATTTTCTTTATTAATTAAATGTGATTCAGTGAATGGTATGTAGCATATTGCAGATTATAATCATTAAATTGAGACTACACATTTTCTTTGACACTCACTAGTAGTTATTCGGAACCAGTTTTCTCATCACACTTGTTAGAAAATAATTTCCTCTAATGTTTGTTGTTGATAAATTGACATTCACCCTAAACAACTCCATTGATTCATTAAAGCAGTGTTACCTAATGTTCGCCTAATGTCTAAAACATCAATGTAACAACTGGGTCAGTCAAACTCACTACAGCCTAGGGCTATTTTTTAGTTGACCAGTGCTCGGTCCATGACACACACACACACACACACACACACACACAAACACACACTCTAGTAGGTCAGAGCAGTAGGTCGGAAGTGCATGTGTTGGGGTTAAATTTAATTCAGTATTGAGTTTGTTTGTTATGCAGGGAGATTAATATGCTAGAACATAACTAGAACATTTGCAAAACTGTGTGTGTGTGTTTGTGTCACACACAAGGCCGCTATCACCTGATGTACTTCCTGTGACAGTGAAAAATTAGAGCATTAACTATCACACGCTCATATGAACATGCCCTCATTTCTGCACACACAACCTCACACACAAGCACACACACACGCACTAACTAAAACCTCCACGTGGCTAGCCAACCTGTTAGCCTGTGGGTGCTAATTAGCCACTAAACACCTTACATAAATGCTGAGACATTTTAGGGTTAGTTCTGCCGGAAATGTTTTCGTAGCAACATCTTGTCACCTTTTCCATTCATTTGCTTAAGCGTGAGGGACTTTGAAATTGAAATTTCAAGTCTGTCATTCTGGAGAACGCTTGTCAAAATCACTTTCAACAAATATCTCCTCACGATCTGCTACCTGTCTAGGTTTCTCTAAAGTGGTATGTAAACATACTATGTAGACCTATAGAGGGCCAATCGTAGCTCGGGTTAGAAACATACAGACTACAATGTTTTTTAGTACCAGGCCTTAAATAGGTTTAATAATGCAGTGAAAACGGCATATTTCACATGGGAGTCAATGGGAAATTGCTCTGTTTTGAAACCTGCCCTTGGTGGCCACTTGGTGAACTGCAATTTATGTCACTTCAAAATTGGATGCTGGTAGAACTCACTGTGGTTGGGGCTTGTTAGCAACATGCTAACACTGGAACGGACAGGTATAAGGATTGTCGGGAGATATTCTCTGATTTTTACATAAAGTTATTTTGACAGCAAGCATTCTCCAGAATCGCTGACCTCACCTTTTAAAGAAATACAACCTTTTGTTGCTGACCTTTATATTGTCAATAAGGAAGAAGTACATACTGCTATGTTGTATATATTTCTGTGCCGTGAGAGTTGGGTAGCTGACCCCAAGGGGAATCGATTCATCTGATAAATTACTATCCACTATTCCGTTTACAATTTGTTGTTTGACTTAGTTACTGCTCTTGTATTTGCCTTGTAAATTGTATATTCTGTATTGTTGCTCCTTTTTTTTCTATTTTGCTTCTATATTGCATGTTTTCATGTTTATTACTTAGCATTCAGTCTGTGGAAAACAAATGAAGAATTTCATTGTATGACTTAGAACATGTTTCTTGTTGTGCATATGACCATAAACACTTGAATTGTAGAAATTATATGTGTCCCTATTGTAGTGACACATACGCTCACTCATAGCCCTCTGTTATGAATGGTTTGTTTCGCCAAAGCATCTACACGGTCTAAATCCATGGATCTAAATACAGGATTACCTCAGATAATCCTGGGAGAGGGTATTAGACTTTACCAGTGAATATACCTTTGTTAACCTTGACCTATGGGTCGTATGTTCTCCATGAAAGGGATAATAAGGGACTGAAACAACTAAGGGAATTTGTGTACAATGTGATACTCAGTTTGTTTGTAAGTACTGCTGGAGAAGTAGGTCTGTTAGTTTTGCTGAAGAGAGCATGGTTTTCCTTGGAATAAGGGATAAAGTGTGGTTAAGTATGAAGGCTAAGTAGACCTATGCTTGTTCTGAAATTGGGGATTATTTTACAAAGTCTAACTAAACACTAAGGCCTTGTTCAGACCTATAGGCAGGCTATGTTTAAAATCAAATATTTTCCTACATTTTACATATTGTTATGTTGAAATGATGTTGAAAACAAGCTGAGCTGCATACATGGAATCAAGGCAATGTCTAACTGTTTTATGATTTGCATTATACTTTGTATGCAGGAGATCAGAAACTATTGGACTCACACACTTTACAAAGGTGATGCCAAGGGAAGTCTTTCAGGACTCAGTTGGGGGTACAATCAGGCAAGATGAGTAAAAACACTTGTATGTATGTGCCATAGTCATGGTTGTAAAATTCATGTTTGTGCATGGTTTGCGTCTTGACTGTTTTAGCGCCTCCCTGCCATAAAGCAAGTTACAAATTGATCAGATGGTCGGCTCAATTGTTTTTTCTTATAAGCAGTCGTTGTGTTCATTTCATCGCTCAGAAGTTCAGTCACATCCTGGTATAGGCTGTACCGCCATCTTGTGGAAAAAAGAGTTTACAGCCCTTTATGGAATTGATGTTTTGCATTGTAGTTCAAGCAACGTAGGCTACTGGTTATCCAATACATCAGAGTGATATTTGCCTTTTATTAACTATTGTGTGAAATACAGTCAATATCATTATAGTCTAACTCTTTTACTTGGGGGTAAGGCTGCACATGTGTAAGACGTTATTGTATATTCTATGTTTTACAAAAAAGTATATAAACAAAACAGAGGGTCAACAAAATACTCCCTGTCTTTATCAGAATATTAAAAATCAGCAGTCCTGTAAAAGCCCATGTTGTTCCAATGACCCATAATGTAAAAGCCATATTGTTACAACTGGTTGACGGTGTTACAAAATGCTGAACTCATAACGTTATAACCAGGGTTATGCACAGGTAGACCCAAAGTAGTGCTTGAGCACCTGCTCTCTGTCCCCAGGCCCATGCTGACATGGCCATATATAAATACTCGACAATTAAAAGTGTGTGATAATAATGCCACGATTGATTTATAAAATAAAACAAATAAAAAGTTTTTTTTCTTTAATTTTTTAATTTTTTACTGGCTCAATATAGGCCACTGACCTTTGAAGGCCCCGAACAATGTTATATTAAAAATATCTTCCTGGGGGGTCAGCAGTACTTCAAAGAAAGACAGATTTTTCTTTCTGCTTTTTGGTAATTCTGTGTCTCCAAATTATTCCATAAAATACAGTAGAACTAAATAGCTCACATATGACACAATTGATTTAGCCTCAGTTGTCTTCTCAAAGTGCACCAGATTGATGAATTTTACTTTAAAAGGTTAAACATTTTCTTCCGGGTGAACATTCCCCCGGACCACCCTAGAAGGTCCAGGGTCCCCACCCTATTTCCCAGTTATGTGTGTCTGGTTATTAGAAGTCATTAGACCAGGAGGTTGTGTCTATGTACAAATAACCTTAAAATCCTTTGGTCATCTATCAGAAGAAATATTGTGTTATTTGGCTCTGAGATTCCCAATTGCCTGCAGAAAAAAGTAGCCGTATGTGTTGTTGTTATGCTGCAAAAAGTGCCCTTATTTTGCATTGAGCACTTGCCCCCCAAAATTTCTGTGCACGCCACTGGTTATAACTTTAGATACTTATGCCCAACTTATTAAATTATGGATGGAGAAAGAATTTAGAATTCAGAACTTATTCGTCAAATGTGTGTCCTTCTCCCATTTTGCACAGTAAAGGTGGAGTCAGTGATAGTGGAGAATGCTTGTTGTCACATTTTTTTTTGGGGGGGGGGGCAAAATCAAGGAATATTTCCTCACAATCTGCCTCCATAATTACTGTGTTTGCGCTGAAAAAAAACACAACCTAGTCTCACGATCATGTTGCTGCTTACATGCCCTTTGCTTGGATACCAGTTTAAAGAGCGTAGGCTATGTATTAAAATTTGACTTTTTGTGACTCGTGAGGAAAAAATCACTGATTTTGACAAAGCGTTTTTCTCCAGCTCAAGAAGTGCCTATGTTTCAATTGTTGATTCTACTGCTAAAAACCTGAACCTACAGTAGAAGATATAAAATCCATGTGCCATCACAGAAGGTTTACCTAATGTAGACGCACGGACAGTGTTGTTGTATTTACTCAGAATTCCTCATGGGGGCGAGAAAAGTATGCACTATTGCTTTAAAGCCCAGGACACACCAGTCCGACTTGTTCCGACTTGTTCAGACTACGCAAAAATGGAGTCGGCCGTTTCAGGAAGCTCCAGTCTTCCCGTCGCGGCCAAAGAACACACCGAGCCGACTGCTCATTTTCCGTACGCTCTGCGCTTGCGCTGGACGTAATGTCTCCACAACAGCAGGCAGCGCTAATCTGTAGCCTATTGTGGCCCGAAAAAATACGAAAGCCGGAAATGATGGGACAGCTCTCTAGAGCATAAACATAGATAGAAATACGTATTTATATTTATGGACCATAAGAGCACAATTTTTAGCAGAGAGTGTCGAGCATGGTGTCGAGCAGTCAACAAGGGTTGATGCATGTGAGTACTCGCAAAACGAAACGAACAAACACATTAAAACGATGGCTAGCTGTTGTTAGCTGTTTGTGCTACCCGCCTCACTTCCGGGCTTCACTGATTCGCTAGCCCTCCACCAATCAAATTGCTCCAAATGAAAGACGGTCGGCCGCCGATTGAACACGTTCAATCGGCAGCCGACAGGCTCAAAACAAGCCCGACGACCTCTACGTCGGCCGACGTCACGGCACACACCAAACAGATTCGTGTCCCGACCCTCTATCGACTCTACGACGGCGATTATCGGGCTGGTGTGTCCTGGCCTTAAGGGAAAACCAACATCATAGAATGGTCAGTATACAGTACAGGGCGATTTCAGCTGTCTGTCTGCAGCGTACACTAACACTCGTGCTGACCCTTTCAGTCACAGTATAGCTGTTAGTTCACAGAGACACAGAGTCCTGTTTGCTTGGTCACAAGGATTCATGGTTCTTAAAAGGCAGAAAAATAGACATTCTTATCAATGCACATCTTTTCTGAAGTTTAATTTGTATTGTCCACCTGATCTGTCTGATTGTGTGGAGTGGTTGGCAACATATACTGTACCACTGTTACATTTCAAAAGAACGCATGTCTTTTTGGTTATGCAACCTTCACCTCAATTAATATTTGGAATTTGAGTGTCCAAAGTCTTTACAGAACACATTTTGGATACCACCTTTCTTTTAATTTTATATATAAAAAAATGTATGTACAGGTATTTTTTAAAGGTAATTGTAGTGAAAGCTGATTGTATAGGAGACATTTTAAGATGCAAACAGACAAGGTTAAAGGTGAAGTAAGCGATTTATTTATGTCAATATAAGTATTAAATCGCTCTTTATTCATACAGTGATCACTTATATAGTGTCCGCGTTTCATAAAGCCGATCTCTCAGTCACTCGCTCTGCATGTAATCGGCAAATAATCATATAATAATAAAAATGGCATCCAAGCAGAAGAGAGAACGCTACAAACCGGCACCCATCTCACTGACGGTGCACGCGCGGAGCGACATGGTTGAATGTGTATGCGCCTACAATGGTGGAGCAGGTAAAAATCCTTCCCAATGTCTGTTTTGATGGTTTTTATCATGTTTTATCACACTTATGGATCTGAGATGATGCTAGATAACTTGCTTCCTGAAAACCGCTGTGCATTAATGTGGTGAGGTAGGGACGACGGAGGGGACTGCTAACTGCAGTAACTGACAGGAAGTTAGCTAAACTGACCATTCCGCTTACTTCACCTTTAAGTAAAATAAACACCTAAATGTAAATTTTGTACCTTTTGTTTATACTAGTATGAAAGAAGACATGTTATAGAAGTAAAATAGACAAACATTTGACCAGTGCTTGAATAAAAAGAAGGTTTTTGCCTGCCATGTCTCGCCTTAAGAGTTACATTTTGACTTACTTTCCATACCAAATTTACCCAAAGAAACCGAGTTTACTGTCTCAGGATATAAACCAAGGATGAAAGTGTTCTGACCTCTTTAGTTTTATCACGTGAAAGACTCACCAGGACATTGTGTTGAACTGTGACAGAGTGAAGAAGGGACAAAGAGTCTTTTCATCAGAGTAGCACCGTGTCAAATCACTGAAGACACCTGCTAGATAGAATCTAAACAGGGTCTTCTGTAAGACCTGTAAACTGTTCTCTAAGCTATAGTGCGTAACTTTTTCAAATGAACGTTGGTTTCATTCATGCCATCACCAAACGAGTTGACACCAAGTTGATTAAGCCTATCAGCTCCAAAAACTCTCTCTGTATTTCTCAGTATGGCAGCTTTTACAATATATGTTGTCGCCCCCCTGACACTGGTGCAGGAGCTCAGAAAAACCCCAAGAAGCGCCAAAGAAATGTTTCACTTGTTGATTCTGCTATTAAGAAAAAAACCTGGCTCTACAGCAGAACAGTTTTGTTGTAATACCTCAGAATTTCCTCATGGGGGGCAACAAAAGTTACGCACTGCAGCTTTAAAGAATCTGCGATGACTGAAGTCCCTGTGGCGTATTGTAAAAACAGACTTGAAAGACGATTTTGCATGTGAACAGAAAAGTCGAAATCATAGAACACTATGTACAGTTTCAAAGACCTTGACAGTTACAGACTTTGACCAAGTGTCTCTTTGTGGTGATAATTTAGGTAAATAAAGGAGTGATAAATAAGAAAATGGATGTAACATAAAACACCTTGAATTCTGTCTGAGAGATATATTTTCACACCAGGCAGCCATTCTAAATCGAACAATCACTAACTGTTGCGTCTCTTTTGACTCACCGCTACATGTGGCAATGACACACACTGTATACACGTCTCAGTGGGGCACCAAACCAAAGAGAGATAGTTTCTGCATTTAGTTCTGCTTTAATCAAAACAACTGCAATGTTTTATATGTACAAACTTCTTTGGCTCTGTGAGAGAACATCTCAGACAAACATTTAAAGGTGGAGTCAGCGATTCTGGAGACGGTAACACTTTACAATAAGTTACAAAACATTTTAGCCACTACATAGTTATACATTACCTACTTTTTTTTTTTTTGGTAACTACTAACATTTTTTTTAACAATGTAGTAACATGCATAATTATGTAGTAGTTAGTTACAAAAAAAATGTATGTATATTTTTTTGGTAACTACTACATATGTATGCATTACCTATTACATGGGTTTAAAAAATAAGAATTGTTAGTAACTACTACATATTTTTTTATTTAAAAAAAAAGTTTGCATTACCTACTACATAACTACAAATGATGTAGTAGTTACAAAAAAATCCTTTGTAGTAGATAATGCATAACTGTGTAGTGGTTACTAAAAAACAGTAAAAAATAATGTAGTAGTTACTAAACATTTTAAAGTTTAAAGTTACTAGTACATTGTTTTTTTTGTTTTTTTTGTAACTACTCCATAGTTATCCATTTCCTACTACTAAGAGTTTTTTTTTTTTTTTAGTAACTACAAAAAATATGTTTTAGTAACTACTACACTTTTCAGTTGATCCTGTGAAATTCTGTCCTAACCCTAATGTCCCTCACGTTGTGACATGTGAGCTTCAGACTCTCTTCATGAAATTTCCATTTTCCAACTACGAAAACTTTGACACGATCGTCCCTCAGCTGCTCAAAGCCACCCATTGCAGGACAAGTCTGCCAAAGGTGCCATGACATACGGTAAATTGATTTCTCCTTCCCTTAGACTAGACTAGCAAGCAAATTGGTTCACCATTTAGCACGTGAGACGGGGATGTTTTCACGTGTTCAAAGTCTGAGCATGCATGGTAATGTACAGGGCAGATGAGGTCACGGTGTTGAGTGTTGGGACTGTCTAACTGAATTCAAGGTCGAGAAATGGTTGACGTTCATTTCGGAAAAGCTCTTAAGAAGATTTAATATGACAAGTTCAAGACCCCGGGCCCCAAACTGTGACCATTTTGACAAATTTGAAAATCTACTACACAATTGATCACCAGGGCATTGTATATATATTGTGGACCTTCCATGATATTAAAATATAAACTAAGTAAAATAATTTTAAAAAATAACTTTAGTAATGATGAATCCTTGCCAAAAACGCTGTTACAATTCAACGATTTGGGAGAACAGATTGTTTTGCTAAAACAATGTTTTCCTGTTTGTTGACATCGGTTGGATATCATATTTCTTAGTGTAAAACTAATTATAGGAACAATGCCAAAAGCCTTATCACATGATGACACTACTCATGTTAATGACAATTAGTATATATTTTTTTTTTATAGCATTTTTTTATTATTCTGTGAGACCTTGCTAGAACTTTCTTATAGGGCAACCTTTATAACATGTTTCCAAATTGTAATTTATCTTTTTTTAATGGTTAACATAATGTACTAATGCTTCATTGATCAAAAATGTATTTTATTACACACATTTAATACACATATGTCATATGCAAAGGTTTGTATAGGTTTTAGAGTAAAACCTTATGCTTCACGGATAACGTTTCGTATTGCTGTTTTCAGGAAACACTGTTATTAACCTAAATGATATCTGCTTATGACAAGTTAAGCATTTCTTATGTTTTTAAAGATATGAAGGAAGTCACACCTGTCAAGATCAAGGAAACTTTGTGGTCTTAGTTTTGTCCTGAAATTTAAAAAAAATAAAAGTTCTAAAAAAAATTTAAAAAAGTAAAAATAAAGTTGTACAATTTGTAAGTATACAGTAGACTAGAGGCGAATAAAGTGCATTCATCATCGAGGATTCATGTGACAAATGTGATAGTTTCCTCACAGGCTAAACTGTCACACAGCAGCAGGCACACTGAAGGCACATGAGCTGAGAGAGTCGTAGTAACTAAAGCCTCACTAACATCCGCTCACCGGCAACACAGGAACGTTTCACAGCCAGAGAAGAGAAGGAGATTACAAAATAATTGAGATTATTTTTTTTGTCTCAATTTCCGTGGTGATGTGAGGTGATCGTTCTTAGTTCTGTCAGTCAGTCAGAGTGTGGGTGTGTGTCTGTGTGTTTCTGTGTTTGTGTGTGTGTGTGTGTGTGTGTGTGTGTTTGTATGTATCTGTCCACTTCGGTCCTAAGAAGCAACGACACAACACCTTGCCACCTTTACTAGAATGCATCTCACCACAGAGGAGAAAATAGAATTGGGACTCAAGCAACAGGGAACGATCAATCCTGCATTTGGGGTAAGTGAAGTGTCATCTTAATTATGGCTTAATTCTTGAGTTGTGACCAAAAAATTGCAAAATATTGTCAAAATTAAATTAATTTTTATATGACGTATGCAAACTTCATCTCTTTGCCATACAACTATATACAAATCTTCAGTTTCACTTTGTGACATCAACCAAATCAAAGTGTAGTGTACTGGATGAAGATGTGAGATATACCAAAGACATGTTTTTAATAAGAATAGATATGATCAACAATTTCCCTCGGGACAAATAAAGAACCAACTTAGTTTTGCTTTTGCTTGCGGGTCAAGAGAAATAAGTAGAGTATTTATTTCGCATTCCACACAGGCTTACATGTTAAATCTCATAGCTGCAGCAATAAACCACAACAAATTGTTAATAAGTGACACAAAATAGGAAATATTTCACTGGGATAGATGTGTATGTTCACATAGTATGTGGCAAAGATCAGTCTGGAGTTTGTTTGTACATTTAAAAAATATATATATATTTTTAGAATTTTAGACAATTTTTTTTACAAAATATAAATCATAACCATAGATTCAAAAAGTAAATATAAAAGAAATTAAAAAATACAGAGAAAAATAAATAAATAAATAATAATTAAAATAGTTGAGAGCCATGATACTAATATTGGAGGAAGTTTCTGTTTCCATGTTCTTGCTACGTGCTTTGTGACTGTTACACACAATATATCAAAATTAAAATGGACAAAGGGGGCGCCCTTAGCTCAGTTGGTAGGGCGTCCCCCCCATGGGCCTCGGCCAGCAGCGGACCCGGGTTCGATTCCAGCCCGCGGTCGTTCTCTGCATGTCACTCCCTTCTCTGCCCCATTTCAACTCTGTCTCTACACTATCAATAAATCATAAAAATGCCAAAAAAAATCTTTAAAAAAAAATTAACAAATATTGAAATGCTTTTTGGATGAAACATCAAAGAAATAGAGACAGTTTGTGTGAGTAACTGGTTAAGAGTGTGTATGGGTTGCATGTTGGCTGCATGGGGGGGTGAGCAAGTGTACACAGCTGAGCTCAGCCAGGGTTGTTGTTTCCCCCAATTATCTGAAGAATTCTGAAAAATAGGAAAACCAAACAAACAGCACAGCTCCAACTGCAGGTGTTTGGACATGTCAGTATATCAACATCTGCACAATAATACAAGAAAAGCCACAAAAGGCACTGGGGTTCATTTATTATTAATAATATAATAAATATCATTATTAGAAACCTTGTGTTATACACCACCTGTCACTCCAATACAAAAGTCCCAAATGATGTAGATATTATCCTTACAACAGCTGAATACTTAATTCAGTGTCTTTGTATGTAATTATTCAGTGTTTAAAGGTATACTAGGTAATTCTGGAGAATGTTTGTCGACAAATCACTTTTTGTCAAAATCAGTGAATATCTCCTCACAATCTGCTACCTGTCCGTACTGTGTGTGTGAATGACCTAGTATGCCTTTAAAGCTAAACACATCATGTGCATATGCTGTACTGTAGCAGTGACTTCTTCAGGCTGATAATAGTAGATCATTGGTTAACTCCATAGTAAAATGGAATAGGTTATGGATATGTGGATTTGACCACGCAAGACTAAACAATTTCACGAGTTTCTTCCATGCTTTAATTAACTTACAGTATACAATATTGTTCACCTGGCATAGTCACGCGTGGTTTGTAATTTGAATAAACCTTCTTTTTTTTTTTTTTTTTTTCTTACTTTTTTTTGATCAATTTCGGAAGAACGACAAACAAGTAGAAAAAACGAACAAAAACTAAAAAAGAACAGGAATTACAATAGAGCAAAAACAATAAATAATTTAACAAAAAAAATAGACAACAATAAGAAAACCAGATCAATAATACAAATTAATAAAAAATAAATAAATACAAACAAAATAATGAATATACCTTTTTTATGCACAAAAATACACAGAATGTCTTCTGTATCAGGACAAATAAAATTGGATGGAAAATAAAATTTGTTTTCGCATTTCTCTTGGCACAGAAAGGGCATAATCTTACAAGTGCCCTTTTGTTTACAGCGAATACTTTCAGAGTCCAGGGAAAGTCAGTGTATGGTTTCAGATATCATCGGAAGAAAGAGGCTAAAAGCTAGAAACAAAGGGCCTGATTGTACTTTAAACAAAACATCTTGGCTTACATCTCTCATTACTTGTTGGTAGACTTCCGTGTTCTCTATATTTACTGGGACAATATGCTGGTGGTAGTTTTAATGTGGGGGATGTTATTATGTTTTTAGGGTAGTTTTATATTCTGTAGTAAAAGTTGTAGACAGTATTTTAATGCAAACTGAATTAAAGCTTTAGTGCGTAAGTTCTGTCGCCCCCATGAGGAATTCTGTGTATTTACAACAACACTGTTGGTGAGGTAAGCTTTCGGTGATCAGGCATGGATTTTAGACCTTCTGCTGTACGTCCAGTTTTTTTTCTTAGCAGTAGAATCAACATCTGTAATATTTCTTGGATTTTTTTCCTGAGCATATTCAATCCAATTCCATTCCAATTCAGACACCATTCAAAGTGCTTCACAGGCATCCAAATACATACAAAAATAAGATTTTTTCTTATTTGGGGTGGGTAACTTTTTCACTGTAATATTTGGCAAAAATGTCATATTAGCCATTCAGCTATATGTAGGTGAAGTGGTCTGAGAATATCTACTCATCACTTTGCTCTCCCCTGCCCAAAATGTACACTTTGACCAATCAGAGCGAGGCTCTGATTCTCCGTTCTTATTGGCTGTTGGGACTGTCCATTCACTTTGGCACCGACGTTGTTGGTGTAGTAGAGCGTGTCAGGGAGGGACCAGAGAGAACACAAGTGGAGCGGTTGAAATTCTATTTAAAGCTCCCATATTATACACTTTTCGGTACTATTATACACCATATTATATGGTCTTAGTGGTCCCTAATATGTTTTTCTTTAATTGTTTGCTGAAAAAAAACTTCCAGATAATTTATTGTACTATGCTGATGTTCAGCTAATCTCACAATGGCCTATTTTTTAAAAAGAGCTGCAGCTCCCCTCGTAAATATACAATCTTTGAGCTCCCCCCTGTCCGGAAGCGAAGCCAGATATGCCTCGCCCTCTGTCTGTCGGGGCCGTGGACCAATAAGAAATAGGGGTGTGGGCTGCACAGTGGAAGCTTCTGGCTTTCCAGTTTGTGAGTTCAGAAACGAGGAGAATTCTGACTGGAGTATATTGGGGGGGAGGGGTGGGGGTTTCAGAAAGGGGGGGAGTGAGAAAAGGAGAGATTGTTATTTTTTTTAATATTTTGGCAGTCTCTAGGCACACCGTGGACCCATGGATATGTTAGAACACATTTAAAAAGTGCATTTAGCATAATATGTGACCTTTAAGACATCAAAGCAAAAAGTGAGAACAGGCAGAACAATTGTTAAAAATGTAAAGAAATTATGTTTAAAAGACAATAAAAACAAGCACATAAAAGTTACAAAGTTACATGTTTAGGTTAGAAGGCAAACAGAAAAAGTATTCAGCAGACCTCAAATTTTCTGGGAGTTTATGACTAACTGAAATGAAGACAACATTGTTATATTATTTGTCCACTTTAGGGTTAACTCATTATGGTAATAAAGGCTTTTTACACCAATGATTATGTCACTCCCCCCTCTTGACTGTGGTTAGTGGAGTACAGTTACATCACCGCTAGATGGAGGCAAACGGCCATGTAATCCCAAACAAGCGGACGTGTGTGTGTGTGTGTGTGTGTGTGTGTGTGTGTGTGTGTGTGTGTGTGTGTGTGTGTGTGTGTGTGTGTCGGACCTTCCGAGAGCTATGGGAGTACATCAAAGACACAGAGGAAATGAGGAGGGGGCGACGGGTACTGTGAGGTCTCTGTCTGTGGAGTGACCCATCTCACCCTTTGTGTCAGTAGGATTTAGTAGTGAGATGTACACAGCAAGGTGTTATGTTACGCAAGGTGTGAGATGGTGTGCTGGTGAGGTTTTATTTTTGTAAATGATTGTGGAAAAAAACTGCTTTATTTCACCAAATGAACACAGTTATATTATCAATAAATGTACTCCTAACTGGCCATGGGACTATTGCTGCTCCTTTAACTGTAGGTAATAAAAGGGGACTGTCCACGAAACTATAAGCAACTAAACTAAACTAATCCGTCTCAAATTTTCACAAAACTTTGTCCAAAACTTTATTTAAAGCAACAAAAGTAGGCAAGCACCATACTGTGTGACCTATCTATCTATCTATCTATCTATCTATCTATCTATCTATCTATCTATCTATCTATCTATCTATCTATCTATCTATCTATCTATCATCCATCCATCCATCCATCCATCCATCCATCCATCCATCCATCCATCTTGATTGATTTTTGATTCATACAAATACATGTTTCATAGCAAGATGTTACTGCATGTGTCTTAGGGTGTATTCACACAGGGAAAGTCAGCTAGTTCACTTGCTTTGGTCCAGACCAAATAGAGTTTAGATTTTTTTTTGTTTGGTGTGGTCCACTTTCATATTGCCCCTTTTCTAAGTGAACCAGCATTACGAAGCAAAACCACACGTGATCTGAGGTCATTCATTCATTGGACAGACATTCTGGGGTGGAGAGAAGCAGGAAGAACGAAGTAAAAACTGGGAAATATATCAGTGATATAATATGGGGTTAAAAATAATAGAAGTGCACCTGAGTTCGTTTCAACCGAACCAAACACGGCATGTGTGAATACACCCTTAAACTCTCTGGTATCTGGATGCTATCGTCTTGTTTGCTGGCTGTAGTTTGTTATATTCGATGTATGAAGTGAGATGGATTGTCCAGACACAGTTAAATATGATTGATTTGATACAGTGCTGTACATTGGGGATAGACGTTGATCGATGTTTTAAAGAACGTACACACTTCATCAGGATTACGATATATATTTATATATATATATATTTGATATTGCCATATCAAAAAAATATGGTTCCTCTTCCATGTCCTCATCTGTATGTGTATACACTGTACTATAAAGCAAATATGCCACAGTTTCACAATATTTGGTCGACAGCAAAATGCATACAGATGTCTAAAACTAATATATTCATGTTAATTTCAATCGATTTAAAAACATTTGTATGTAAATAATTGTAAAAAACCAATTGATTGTTTCTATTAAAATACAACAAAACGTTGTTTATCTGATAACGTAAGTTACTAGTTATTAAAAATTACGATTTCCACATGAAACACATGAAGAGTTTATAAAATATTGAAAACTACCAAATAGTCTGATCCAAAGGTTTCCTGTTCGATCCCCGCCCTGCCACCTGTGTCATAATTGGTGGTTCCTTCGGCAAGACACTTCACCCACCTTGCCTCGTGTGAATGTCGATAGCTGGCTTGCTATCGGTGTGTGAATGGCAACGTGTAAATGGGAACAGGTTTCCCTTGCAAAAGAGTCTCCGGTCTCAATGGGATATTCCTATATAAATGAAGGTTAAAAAAATAAGTTAAGTTACTTTAATAGTCAATGGCTGCATTGAAATGTGTCTTTTCGCATAGGCCTATCCCCTCTCAAGTTACCACACTTCAGAGGGGGTCAGAGTGCAGGGTCAGAGTGCATGGTCAGCCATGACGGTGCCCCTGGAGCAGTTTGGGGTCTGGTTCAAGGACAAAACAAATGTTTCTAGTAAGGTAGCATTACTCTTACTCAAATATTACTTGAGTATAGTTTTCAGCCGAGTTGGTTACTTCAAGTCATTGTAATGCCATCTCATCTCATCTGAACCACACACACACACACACACACGCACACACCTCTTACACCTGTGTAACATCCCCTCTTCAAACGCAGGTATATCGTATATATTGATTTACTTAGACTTCAAACAGACAAATCTCTCAAGAGAGTTGTTCGAACCTGTTGGAATCGGATCTGCCCCATGTGGATTGTGTTAAGAGGCAACTGACCTCTTTGAATTTTCATGACAGCTAACGGTTCCCTTGGTGCATCCCATAATATACTGCGTAGATATATGGACTATAGAAAAATGTCGAATCCCCTGATTCCCCAAGTTTATGGAATACATGGCAATGACTCGTAATGCCTTTTCGCAATATGTGTTACATTTGATTTTTATAACTTAACAGTGTTAAGCCATATACAACCATTAAAATAGACACATACACTTTAAACATATCCTCAAAAGGGTTTATACAATGCCAAGACCATACGTCCTACGTGGCCTATCTGAAAGGTGGAGTCCAGATTCTGGAGAACGCTTTTTGTCAAAATCACTTTTTTGTTATCTCGCAAAAATCTCTCCTGATGTCCGTACTGTGTGTGCTCTGGTTGTGCGTTATATCCTACTTTTGATGTCTGCAAACAAACATATAAAATCAAAATAATGCATTTTATTTGAGGACGCCTTTCAAGAAACTCAAGGTTGTCTTATAAATGCCTAAATAAAGCTCTCGAAAAAAATGAAATGGAAATGAATGGGCAGATAGTTCGTAAGCAATGGCAGCTGATAGCCCTCGTACCCAGAGCCGGCCCAAGCCTTCAAGGGGCCCTAAGCGGAACATGATTAGGGGGCCCCTCTCCAATTGTAGCACTACCCAAATTATTGACCTTTGTTCAATTTTATTCACACACCCAGTGTTTTCCGCTAGTGACTCAAATCTCCAACTGGGTGAAATATAAGACAGCCGAGATCCAAACCGTCGTAGGTGGGTCCGGGGGTATGCCCACCCGCGAGATTTTTTTTTTACGTTTTTAAAGTGAAATGCATTGGGGCGCCCTTAGCTCAGTTGGTAGGGTGTCCCCCCCATGGGCCTCGGCCAGCAGCCGACCCGGGTTCGATTCCAGCTCGCGGTCGTTCTCTGCATGTCACTCCCCTCTCTGCCCCATTTCAACTCTGTCTCTACACTATCAATAAAGCATATAAATGCCAAAAAAATCTTTAAAAAAAAAGAAATGCATGAATCTGGTGCACTTTAAGAGGAAAATTAAGAGGCTAAATCTGAGAAATTTTGTGTGAACAAATGATTTGGAGACACTGGGTCGGATTAATTAGAAGCTATTGAAGAAAGGCACATGGATTTTCCATGAAAATATTAGTATAAAATAAAATATTATGGAGGGTCCTCTGGGTCTGGCTTGGAGCTCTTTATCTTTTTACGGGACATATTTCTCTGTAATATAATGAATGCGTGTAAATGCAGTGAGAGGAACGAAGCAGAAGAAATCTGTTGTCCAGCTATCTTTTTTTCACAGACGAGGCTGAAATAGGCTATAGACTATACACAGTGCATGGGCAACTGAGGGTAGCCCCATTTCCAAATGTTTTTAGATAAACTCAATACACACTGCATGGATGTGAAAGTGACGTGATCAGTTAATTTTGGATTACCTCCCAGATGAACTGATTCAATTATTAGGCTATGAATTATCCAGAGCAAAAAACTGTATTCCTTTTTTGTATGATAACTTACATTTGCATAATATGATGTCAATATATCAAACACACAAACTCAAAAAAAAAAAAGAAATGTTTTGGAGGGCGCCCTCCTGGTGGTCGGGGGCCTCAAGCAACCGCTTAGTTTACTTATGCCTCGGGCCGGCTCTGCTCGTACCCATCGTGATGGTGAGTCATGGGGTGTGGAGGGTTTTGTAGATGAGCAGAAGGTTTTAGTATCAATCCGGTAATGTGCAGGGAGTCAATGAAGTGATATGAGAATGGGGGTCAATGTGTTTAATTTGATTTGGTGCGTGTGAAATATTTCTAAAAAGGTTATTTATCTGTTGGTGCATTGGCCGTGTTTTTCCAAAGATTCCATGTAATGATCTGGGCGGACGATTATCGGATAATTTGGAGCCTGTTGAGCAGTTTGGTGGGGAGGGACAGTGAGAAAAGCATTACAGTAAAGTCTATGTAACTAATGCATGGATCAGGACTTGATAGTGGATTGATATAGGGATGGGTGAAGTCTGGAGATAGTAAGAAGGGGGATTTTTATTTCAGGTGCAAAGCATACTTTAGTTTAGAAGGTGGAAGAAGACAGTACAGGTGATGTTTTTATGTGAGGTGCAGAGCAAGGGACTGCTGTCAAGAATGAGGCCTCTGCTCTAAAGTTCTCCGGAGAAGGGAAAAGTATAACATTGACTCGATTTAAATGAATGCATAATATATTTTAATATATAACATTAAAGCGGCTACGAGTAACATTTAAATATCTTTTAAACAGCCTCATGTTTCCTCTGATAATCATAAATTACTTTTAACAGCAAACGAGACCATCAGTGCAAAGAAAGACGTTTTTAAATAGTTTTTATTACTGCTTTTGGTCTGGTCGCACACCCAGTCCGATTTTCGGTTCGCTCGTGCATGCTCTATGGTCACGTATTGGTCACAGATTTCAGTGTGGTGCAGCAACGTGAATTGAGAAGCCTATCCCTCCAGGTGAGGGAAGGGGAGCGGGAGCCTTGTTTGATACAGTTATTTGTCGTCATAATGACTGATAACGGGGCTGAACCATCAAAGAAAAAAAAGAAAATGCAATGAAGAAAAGCTAAAAGGGAGAGTGATATAGGCTACGGGGGGACGAGGGCGTTGCCAAGCAACGTGTATACAATTTCACGAGAGCGAAACTAGACTGCAGTGTTTACTCCTAAATGAATGAGCGGTTGGTACAAACACAAAGTTTGCTTTGCTTCACCATCATCAGATAACCATTATCTGAAATAGTAATTATTTACAACAACATAAACACATTACCTCATCGTGATCCATACTAACTGCCGTCTATCGTTCATTCGCTTTCTGTGAGGACACGTAATCTTTCAGCTCCGTGAGAGAGAGTAGTTAGGTGACACTGCTGCATCAACTCATTGCAATCAGGTGCGTGTGGCAGTGACTGGCATTAGTTCATGCAGTGCCAAAACCACTCTCACGGAGCCGAAAAGAGTCCTCACACTTTCAACACACGGACATGCACTATATTGCTCCCTTCTCAGTTCACACTCACGCGCCTGGCACAAGCTAGAAAACAGCTTTGCGACAGCGGGCGTCGTAAAAATACTACCGCTTTTGTCCAAAGGGGA
This sequence comes from Hyperoplus immaculatus, assembly GCA_949357725.1. Taxonomy (NCBI): domain Eukaryota; kingdom Metazoa; phylum Chordata; class Actinopteri; order Uranoscopiformes; family Ammodytidae; genus Hyperoplus; species Hyperoplus immaculatus. The sequence continues at coordinate 5,553,746 of OX442354.1, read as the reverse complement.
CGCCAACGTGCCATGTTACTCGTAGTGGCTTTAATCATGCATATCTAAATCAAGCATTATCATGCATCATATTTAAAATACCCTGATCTTCACTTTCTCTACGGTATTTATTACCATACTAAACATGTACTGCAACCACTTAAACAGTGGCTACAGAATATAGTTAATTAATAGAATATATCTTATTACATAAGATTTTTTTTTTTAAACTATCCAAACAAATGTAACCATACTGCATATTTCACTGCTGACCAAACATCCCCTTTTCAGGTAATTATACAGTTTTGTCTGCACATCCAACCACTCTAAGTAAGTTGAACATTGACTCACATATCAGGTGGCCTTTAAGGATCTATCTGTCTTATGGTCACTAATACACGTTTATAGACTGTCTGCCATCATCATTTATGACTTTCTCCCAAATGTGGATCAGTGTATGTAAACCATTACATAAATGATAGGGCTGTCAAGCGATTAAAAAAATTCATCTAATTAATTACAGGCTCTGTTATTAATTAATCGGTAACACTTTATAATAACTATCCGTTGTAACTCGTTAATAGATCATTAGTAAACTCTTAATTAATGATTATTAATGATTTGTTAAGTGTTTGTTAGCAGTTTGTTAAGGATTTATAACAATGGTAGATAGTTAATAGCTTAATAATTGAATCAGTTCATCTGGGAGGTAATCCGAGATACCGACGAGGCTGAAATAGGCTATAGACTATACACAGTGCATGGGCAACTGAGGGCAGCCCCATTTTCAAATATTTTTAAATAAACTCAATACACACTGTGCATGCCATGGACTTGAACGTGACGTGATCAGTTAATCTCGGATTACCTCCCAGATGAACTGATTCAATTATTAAGCTATTAACTATCTACCATTGTTATAAATCCTTAACAAACTGCTAACAAACACATAACAAATCATTAATAATCATTAATTAAGAGTTTACTAATGATCTATTAACAAGTTACAACGGATAGTTATTATAAAGTGTTACCAATTAATCTAAATTAATCGCATACTTTTATGACACTTTTATACCTGTTTATAGACAGCTGTATAGCCTGCTACAGTTTGTTTCTCTCTCTCTCTCTCTCTCTCTCTCTCGTAACTTCTGTCTCCACAACAGACAGCGCTGCACTGCCACAGATGCCTATGCCAATTCATTCACCATCGTCGTACTCATAGGCAAAAATATTGACACACACACACGGGGCGGGTGTCCGTTTACGCGGGAGACGAGACAGCTAGCAAACAAAATTGAGACACACGGAGGAAGATTGAGAGATACTGTTTTGAACCTATACATTGTTGCACCCACTAAATCAATAATGCACAGACACTGCGGAGAATAAAGTAAAATGTCTTCCTACCTTCATGCTTATTTGCCCGAAGCATCCCATAAACCGTCCATAGAGCCCTCGGCCCCGCCCTTTCCCCCCTTTCCCCTGCTTCTCTCTTTACTTTTCTCCCTTTTAACCGTGCGGGCTGTGTAAGCAAGCTACAGGTGCAGCTGCGCACCACTTTTGCACCGGGTCAAAGGGCATTATAGAAGTGCGATTAATCTGCGTTAATTTTTTTAATCGCGTAAATTTTTCTGTGATTAATTAATCGAAATTAGCGCGTTAATTTGACAGCCCTAATAAATGATAATAAATAATAATAATATTTTTTGTTATCAACCTGGTAATGTACAGGAATCCAGGGAAGTGACATGAGAATAGGGTGTTAAGTGTTCGGATGATTTGCTGTTAACTCTTAATATATTAAATGGTATTTATCTGTTTGGAGGCTGTTAAGCAGTTTGATGGGGGAGGCCAGTGAGAACAGCTTTTCTGTCATCACCGTGACAAATGGCTGGATAAAGACATGAGTGCTGGATTGATACAGGGATGGGTGAAGACTGGAAATAGTGCAAAGGGAGATGTTTAATGTTAGGTTCAAAGCATACTGTAGTTTATTAATAAAATATCTTATAATTTATTTCTGAATTCCTTTTAATTATCAGTTTTTCTCTCATCAGTATTTGATCTTGTTTCTGTCTTGTTTAGTTTTTTGTTGTTTTTAAAAAGCCTCCCGTGGACATGTGTTGAAAACTAGCATTTATGCTAATACATTGAAAACAATGCATCTGGTTGGTCCAATGAAATTGTCATGTCCATGTCAAATAAAATCTACTATTATAACAGTTTAACAAAAGGAAAATATCCAAACAAATTGAGTCGTACAGTACGACTCAATGTGTTTGGTGATCAATATAATATATATGGGGAATCCCGCTACCGTCCTCCCATGCCCCCCTGCCAATACCTCTTGCCCCCCCTTCGCCACCCCATGTAAAATTTTCCAGATCCTCAACTACCGACTCGTACTGCATATTTCTATCCTGTCCAAACATCAACTATTTTTTAGTTTTGTTTGTGAATCCCACTATCAGTAAGTTGAACTCAAACCTGTCATGTTGATTTGATATCGCGACGGTATGATCTTCGGGATCAGCTTCAGTTGAAATGGCTTCAAAACAACATGAATGAACATATTTCAAAGAACACCTTTGGCCCGCATATGCTTTTTTAAAGTACCCTCATTCATGGCATCTTGATATAGGACTTTAGGGAGAGGGTGTTTGTATTGTTCAACTCATCTGCCTTCCATTATCGCCTGCATTGATGTCACCACACGCCATCACTCACAGAAATTCTACTGCATACGCTCAGTGTGTGTTATCTATTATCTGACCCAAACCCAGGTCTAGGGGTTAAAGTGCATAAACAGATAGCACAGATCAGACAGAAGGAATAACACAACTCTGTCTTGCTCTGTCAGTCTCTGGCATGAACAGGGGAACACCATGAGTGTCTGGGAGAAGGTAGGATTGTGTTGTGAGAAAATGCACAATAGGCTTTTCGGGAGTTTTGGAGTGGCTAAATAGATTCAAAGTGTTTATTGTCATTATTTGCTGTTGCTTGGATGAATGGAATCGAATTAATGATGATGTCTTTGTGCTTCTTTCACAAGGGTATAAACGGTGATGAACCCCCGCAGCTGACAGTTGAGATTGGGGATCCACACTTAGAGGAGGAGACGGCGGTGGACAAAAGTGCAGATTTGGTTTACTCCCTGGATGATAGGCCGCCTTGGTACCTTTGCATTCTGCTCGGCTTTCAGGTAATATTTTCTGTCTATAGATAGCACAGTAGGCAACACCACTGATACCACTAATACCTCTTGGTTTATGGGGAACGATTTTAAGTCAGGGGTAAGTCCAGTGAGCTTCCTTATAGGCAAGAACCTTAATGCTAACTGTCACTTTGGACCAAATAATGCTGCGGCCTGCTTCTGACAAAAACAAGGTGAATACAGTAAACTGTTTTTGTAAAATCAAAACAAATAGCTGAATGAGCCAAAAGAGTTCACTGGTGCTGCCAAGATGGTGGTCCTTCTCTCTCGCACAACAACCACTTTTAACATTACATGAAATGATTTGATTAAATGTAGATCAAATGAACAAAAATAATTTGCTAAGTGTCTCTTTAAAGAGGACCTATGATGCTTTTTGACTTTTATGACCTATAAACGTTGTTATGATGATTCATAGTCATGCTTAACCATACTAAATTATCAAATAATGACTTACATGCATTTCGACATATTCCCTGCTGACCGTCTGGGGTGTCTGTGCCGAGCACTAAACACTATTCTAGCCAGTCGAGAAGTCACGTGTTCAAAGCGGTCTACCCTTTCATAATTCGTGACGTCACATAAAACTTTGTGACTTCACCACGCGGATGTTTCCATGTATGGTAATGCTGTCACTTCCCTGTTCGCGTCTGCCTCGCGCCCTTATAGGTCCATGCTCGCGCTTCCCGCCACTGAAAGTGTTCCGGAAGGAAGGTAACCAATCACAACGGAGTGGGGTTTGCAGGAGGGGGGGGAGGGTAGCGGAGATGGCCGATGCACAGGTGGAGGGAGCGGAGATTGCCGAAGCACACACACTCAAGTGTTGACAGGACGTGCTGGATCGCCAAAATAAGAGAAAGAGCTTCCCGAAAATCTACATAGTTTTTTGTGATGTGATTCGTGTCAGGTTACTCTATAGCAGTGTAAAAGAAGAAATTAAGACCAGAAAAGTAGTATAATAGGTCCTCTTTAAAAATGAAATCTCCATTGATAGGCATCCAAGATGATGAGAGATCAAAGTATTCAGAGCAGTAGTCCTAAAATACAATTCTTGAGTCGTGCTTGCAATAATATTTTCATGTATTTATCTAAAGAAAACGTCATTTTACTCTCTCATGATCACAAAACAATAATGAGAACTTGAATCAAAGGAAATAACCTTCTTTTTCTACTTATCACATGAAAATGAAATTTGTTTTCCCCTGATCAAATAATAATATCTATATCCTAAGAGTACTACATTGCCAGCATGGCCTTCTTTGGCATGTAATCTTAATCTATGATTTATCATAAATTCATTGTACAGTTATGTAGACAAGTGTAGTATAGTGAATATAATGGATGGACAATATATTGAACCATAAGCAACAATTTTGATAGAAAAAAATACATTATGTGCAACAGAAAAAGGGTCATGTTTGTTAAATAACAATATATTTTTGTCATGTTAGTTTCAATGCCTTCCTAATAAATAAACATGGCGGTCTAATTTCTCAAACTTTAAACCTTATTTTAGACTGTGACCCTTTTTTGGTAAACCTGTTCTTGTTTCACTTAAATTCATCATAGTGTCGAAATCTAATCCAGTGGCAGTCAATATGAATTTCAAAGTATAGTGAGAATTATAAATATAAGTTGATTTTTTTCCCTCAGCAAAAGGTCCAACTCACGCACAGTCATGTTTTCACGTTACTACATCCATGTGGGAAGTAAGCGGTTTTTTGAGCAGCTGCCATGTACAGGAAGTTAGTTCCAACGTAATTTGATTCTGGCATCAGACCTAACATCCTCTGATCCAGTGGTTCTTATCCTTTCACAACAAATTATGCTTCCATTTCTCATGCTGGAGAAGGAAACTACTTTGTACTTTAGCGGTGACGTTTAGAGTAAGAAAAAAGTGTTCTCCACAGAAAAACGTATGTTAAGATAATATTTCTTACATATAGGGCAATGTACAAAAGACAAACAAAGGACATAACGAGTATTACTGGGACTTCCTGGATATTTTAACCCTAATCCTACTAACCTATTTGACATACATGAACAACCGACGGGGTCCCTGGTGACACCGCGAATAAACTAGTGGAAAAAACAACCATCATAACAAAATGTTAACTGCACAGAGTCAAAGCAGCCATAAAGCATGCTGGTACTTTGCCCACTGCAAGTAACGACCGGATGTAATAGGACACCCGGTCGTAATTTTTGTCGAAAACTGCATTTGAAATAATGTACTGGGACATCCTAAAAGCTTTTTTCTTGCTGCCATACCAAATAGCATGGAAGTATGAGAATTGGAACACAGTGCAAGTTGCTCTTCCTTCTTGTCCCATCCACAACACAATGATTAACTTTGAGAACTCTGGTGTCCCAAGCTCGGACTACAATCATTTCTGTCCATCCGTATGAAATGCAGTTCCTTGCATTGGACACTTCACTTTTTATCTGTACTCTCTTTCCACTCGTTTTGTGTTTATTCAGGTCTCAGGTAGGACCAATAAACATTCTTGAATATTTTATCACCGGAGGCTGCATGGATATATTTACCAATGTACGGACTCCAGTCATATACAGTAGGTTTGTGGAAAAGAAGTGTTGGAAATAGGATGAGAAGCTTATTTTAGTTTTAGTTTTAGTTTATTGGTTTAGTTCAGGGACATTGCACACTAATCAACATTCAAAATGTAAGTGAGCCAGACTTAGCCTAAGAGGTCATTCGTCATCCGTTATCATTGCGTGAAAAGGAGCCACTGGAGGTTGTGTGGGCATCTGATGAGGATTCCCCCAGGGCGCTTCCCTAGGGAGGGGTTCCCGGCCGGGCCAGGTGGGAGGATGGCCAGTGGAAGACCCAGGAATAGTTAGAGAGATTATATCTCCACGCTAGCCTGGGAACGCCTCGGGATCCCCAGTTGTTCCACAGTTATTAAAGGGATGGTTCAGTATTTTTGAAGTGTATATGGGGCATAGTTATTGTGTTACCTTATGGAGATGGCCATCAGTCACTAAGGAGTTCAGGGGAGAAGTTGCTGTAGCAATAGTCAGCCTAATACTGTTGCGAAGGGGACCAGAAAGAAAAAAAAGTTCTCCCCACATACAGTATACATGCCAACCTAAAACATAAATATCAGTTCAAACGTAGGCTAAACTGAGATTTTTTAAGGTAAGACACTAACTTTGTACCTTAGTACCCCATACAACCCCCCTGCTGGAGCTGTGGACCCCTCGACCCTGCCCCAGATAAGTTGATGTGTGAGTGAGTTAGTGAGTGCCACTGGACATATGTTCACCGGGGATATCATGGGGTCTTATGAGTGGTCCTGGGGGAATCCTCTCTCGCAAGTTTTTTCCGTCATAAGCCTGACCTTTAAGCATCTTCCTTTGATGGGAGAGTTGTCGACTCTAAAATACTTCCATAAATCTGGTGCCGCTAATCAACATCTGCCTCCAATGTTTTTAACCAACACCAAGACACACGGACACATGTGCAGTGGCGTGTGCATGACCAGTTAAGCCATAATTTTGTTTTTGTTTTTATGAATAGCTCATTATTACCAACTTTTCAAGTCAAATATCATGCACACTGATGGCTGTAAATTACACTTTAGGGGGTAGGACCAGAAAAGTAAAACAACTTCTTCTTTCCTCTTTTGCTCGTAAACAATGTTATTTGAGTTGCCAATTTCTTGCTTATAGTATGTTGCTGATGATCACACTTGTTTTTATTCTATTTCTAAAAAGGTTTTATTTAGCGTTTGCATTATTTTAAAATGTTTAACACATTGACTAAAACAAACAAAAACGTTCACATGTATAATTTTCCCAATTTAAATTTTAAAATGTTTGATCATATACCACACTTATTGGTCTTATATTAGAAGATAATGACAAACTGTTTTACTTGTTGACAAACCAACACATTTCTCCCACCTTTAAGACCTACTTCATCGGTGGGAATATGAAGGTGTAGTGATCTCTAAGAGAAAAGGCAGAAAGAGTGTTTTATGGTCTCACTGTCTAACCCTGCATGTCACTAGTGTGACATCACACTATAAAAAATGTAGGGTTAGGATTACCAGGACAGCTGGGCCAAGGGAAGACTGAGGGAAGAAAAACTTCATTCATTAAATTATAATAGCGATTTTATAATGATAGAACGCCGGTTCCGTATGGGTGAAGTATTCCTTTAATGTCTCCATGTTTTCAGTACTATGTTTGATACTTAGCTTACAACAACATCTACTAACATATCAGTTGATATGAAGAGTTTTTAGCATCTCATTTTGCCATCATTCCCTTCTCTGCGGTCTTGAAACCTTCACAACAGAAATAATGACAAATCAGAGTGCTCCGGTGGCATAGTGGATAGAGCGTGTACTATATCGGCTCTGGCCTTCGTTGCAGTGGTCGTGGGTTTGAGTCCAACCTGTGGACCTTTACTGCAGGTCATCCCCCCTCTCTCTCTATCTCCCCATTTCAACTCTGTACTGTAAAATAAAGCTTAAAAATGCCAAAAATTATAATAAAATAAATAAATAATGACAAATGTCTTCATTTTGAGAAACAAATATTCTTCCCATTAACATATTCAGCTAAGTCCAAATGAAAGCAATACACCATCATTCATTTGTTGTGAGTGGAAAATGTTGTTTAACCTCCAAAAAGAGTCCTCAACTACATTTATCCCACTTTGGTCTGTCCTCCACAGCATTACATCCTGGCGTTTGGAGGCATCATCGCGATCCCGCTGATCCTGGCCGAGCCCCTCTGCATACAGGACAACAACATTGCCAAAAGCCAGCTCATCTGCACCATATTCTTTGTTTCGGGATTATGTACGCTGTTGCAGACAACTTTCGGCTGCAGGTAACTGAACTCCCCCTCTCCCTTATTGTCCCAGGGCACCAGGCAGTTTGAACTATAGGAAGTCCCGAGACAAGAGAGATTGATGCTCGGAAACTTCCCAAACACTTCTGAGATTTGACAACTTCAGCTTGCGTGTGAACCTCTATGTACTCTGACCCTCTGCGGAGTGGTATTTATTGGCGTGTGTGTCTATCTATCTATCTATCTATCTATCTATCTATCTATCTATCTATCTATCTATCTATCTATCTATCTATCTATTCATCCCTCCCTCCCTCTCTCCCTCCATCCACCCACCCATCCCTCCCTCCCTCCCTCCCTCCCCTCGCTGACTTGCAGGTTGCCAGTTCTCCAGGGTGGGACCTTCAGCTTCATCACCCCGACCCTGGCCATCCTGGCTCTGCCCAAGTGGCAGTGCCCGGCCCCCAAAGTGCCCGTGCTCCTGTCCATGCAAGCACACAACGACACCAGCCCGCTGCAGGGGGAAAGCTCTGACGAGGTGTGGATGTCAAGAATGCGTGAGGTATGTGAAATATTCACCTGAGGCTTGAGGATATGAGAGGATGTCTCTCACTGCCTTACATGCACCTTGTAGGGAAATTATTTTGTTTTTGTTACTACCTTCACCTGCTTACGCAAACAACAGTATACATCAACAAGACGTACAACCAAGCAACTGTCATGGCCATGTTGGGTCACGGTCAGATTTTTTTTTTTCTAAACTAAAAACTTAAGATTGAGAAAAATATTTTGGATTTATGAAGCCACCTATGAATGAAGTTCATTTAAGGTTGGAGGTCAACTCAGGTGGCAGAATATTTCAGGAGACTTGGATGAATTATGAAGCTGTAACTCTTTATTCTCAGCCAACATAGCCCTGGTGGAGACATTGAGGTGGTTTTTGAGGACCTTGGACAGTGATGACTGGGATAAATAATCACCATAACTGGGGGAGACAAGGCTTGCTATGTGTTGAGTCTGCGACAGCTCTCTTCTGTCTCTGTAAGGGGGAGTATAATGCACAGCTATCTCATCTGATTCTACCTGTCTGATCAAAGGAACCAAATAGGCTAGGTAACAAGTGCCACGAGAAAAATCCTATGGCACACAACGGTAGGCTTTGTCTCCACATACCATGTATACTCTCTCCGGCAGTGCTGACTGATGCAGACTCACTTCTACTACAGTGCTACAGCTACTCTGGCCTAATTCGTCATGCTGTTCTTTGCCTGTTCCATGGAAGCACAAAGAAACATTTATAAGCTTGTGAACTGAGAGTGGGGGCAGGTAGACTGAACAATCATGCATGGGAGTCTGAATGTTTTGTACAGGCAGAGTACAATCATGCACTCTGACCTTAACTGACCCTACAGAATAAGTGCCGAACCATTGCTGTAAATAAACCATAGCTTACAATAGCAGCGGGGGCATGGGGCATTGGGACCAAATTCAGCTTAACATATTAGAACAATTTGTTTGAGAAAGTGTTGGTTGAATTTTGTATTGAAATCCTACATTAGTGCACATTTGCAGGTGTACAATACGCAACAAAGTGGTGCAATTAAAACATGAGGGGAGACTTTGTTTATTCACAGTTTTGACCATCATCTGAGCAATGCTGTCATATTGAGCAGATTTCATTAAGTTACCTGGATAGGTTGGAGTGTAACAATTATCTGCATCGTCATTAAACCTAGAAGCAAGGTCATTCCAATTGTACAGGTCATAATCAATTTTGTTGAACGGAATAATTCATTGAAGAGTGAATGGATTGTGGCATATTTTGACACAGCCAGTAATGACTTAAATTACGATCACATGCATATTCAACCATTAGACCAATTGCAGAGTTGCCCTTGCTAACACTCAGATTTTCTGCAGCTCTTTTCCTCCTTTTGGTGCGGACTTCTCTGTTTCGACTTATACTACCTGCAGTGTTGCCTGGTTAAGCAGGTTTAATATAAGCGTCTGGAATGTCTAAATATTTGGCCTAAATCATTTCCGCATTCGGTCAATGTTTTAAACGCCCGTATCTCCTCCAATTTCAGTGTGTTTTTTAAACAAACATACTATATCATATCAGTCACAGATGCATGTTTCAAAAGTGTCACTTCTAAAGCGAAATAATCAGGACCACACTTAACCTAGCTGAACCAGCTTCATTACTCAAGTTCATTTTAGGACCAGCTGAAGTCCGCTTATTCCCAAGGAAAGGATTTTTTTTTTTACTACCGTCACCTGCTTACGCCAACTACAGTATAAATCAACAAGACTTACAACCAAGCAACTGTCGTGTTGGGTTACGGTCAGATTTTTTTTTTCTAAACTAAAAACTTAAGGTTGAGAAAAATATTTGGGATTTATGAAGCCACCTATGGATTTAGGTCAAATGTTTCTCACATCTTTAGCAAGTTGAGCAAAGTGTTTCAATTTTAGGATCATTTTGCAAACAACAGCGACTATATTTCTTGTTGCTTTCACACAAATTTAAATGTGTTTCACTTAATGCACCGAGTAAAGTTATCAACATGGTGTGGCTGTTATGATGATACAATAGTTGATAAAAGGTGATTTTTTTTTGTAATTAGGTTACTTTCAAGTTCTAGATGAGATGAATACATATTGAATGTATTTAACCTAAAATGGTCTGTTTGTATAATTTTTTTATATTTCATGTAATTCTCCCATCTCCCACTGGAGATGTGAATGGACACATTTAAGTTGCACTAAATAAACATATTTGAGTTGACTTAAAGCCACTACGAGTAACATGGCACGTTGGCGTCCCCTTTGGACAAAAGCGGTAGTATTTTTACGACGCCCGCTGTCGCAAAGCTGTTTAATAGCTTGTGCCAGGCGCGTGAGTGTGAACTGAGAAGGGAGCAATATAGCGCATGTCCGTGTGTTGAAAGTGTGTGGACTCTTTTCGGCTCCGTGAGTGGTTTTGACACTGCATGAACTAATGCTAGTCACTGCCACACGCACCTGATTGCAATGAGTTGATGCAGCAGTGTCACCTAATTACTCTCTCTCACGGAGCTGAAAGATTACGTGTCCGACTCCTCACAGAAAGCGAATGAACGATAGACGGCAGTTAGTATGGATCACGATGAGGTAATGTGTTTATGTTGTTGTAAATAATTACTATTTCAGATAATGGTTATCTGATGATGGTGAAGCAAAGCAAACTTTGTGTTAGTACCAACCGCTCATTCATTTAGGAGTAAACACTGCAGTCTAGTTTCGCTCTCGTGAAATTCTATACACGTTGCTTGGCAATGCCCTCGTCCCCCCCGTAGCCTATATCACTCCCCCTTTTAGCTTTTCTTCATTGCATTTTCTATTTTTCTTTGATGGTTCAGCCCCGTTATCAGTCATTATGACGACAAATAACTGTATCAAACAAGGCTGCCGCTCCCCTTCCCTCACCTGGAGGGATAGGCTTCTCAATTCACGTTGCTGCGCCACACTGAAATCTGCGACCAATACGTGACCATAGAGCTTGCACGAGCGAACCGAAAATCGGACTGGGTGTGCGACCAGACCAAAAGCAGTAATAAAAACTATTTAAAAACGTCTTTCTTTGCACTGATGGTCTCGTTTGCTGTTAAAGGTAATTTATGATTATCAGAGGAAACATGAGGCTGTTTAAAAGATATTTAAATGTTACTCGTAGCCGCTTTAATAAACCCTTGAATTTAACTGAAATCAAAAGGTTCACGTAAGCATGTAACTCAAATGGTTAAGTCCTGCAAACATTTGACCTTTAAGTTCATCAAACATTAAAGGCAACTGGTTGGCTTTACTGCTTTGAGTTCTGTTTAAAGGGACTCTTACCTTTCTGGAATTTTTACACTTTTTTTGGATTAGGTTAAAATGGTATTTATAAGGTAATTACACTCTAGAATGCATTACAGACCCACCAGGAGTAAAAACAAATGATTATTTCAATCTCATAATATTATGTGAAAAATTCAACCAATCAAATCGTTCGGACCGACAGAAAAAAAAGAGCTCGATGCTGCAAGAGCAAAAACTAGGATCAATATCGGCTCTGCTTTTGAGCAATGGAGGCAACTGATGAAGCTGCAGCCCGAGCAAAAAACGGATGAAATGGTCGCGGAGTTTCTGCTGGAAAGGTATTTTTATTTTGCATAACCTAACCTACAACATCATATAACCTTACGATTGACTATTTGTTGCAGACACTTACCGGAATCACGTTTAGCATAATGCTAACGGACCTACCGTTAGCTCCAGCTAATTAGGCAGTTTGCGCGGGAAATAAAGAAATATTCTCCACTTATAGTCTTCCTCACCGTTTTACACAGTCCCAGTGTGCTTTAAATTGTTTTGGCTCATTCACACACACATTCATACACCGAAGGCAGCAGGGTGCTAACTGTCCATGTGTGTAATAACATAGTAGGCTAAGTGATATCATATCCGTGTTTGTCACTGTTTCCATGTTCAGTACAATGTACAGTTTATCATAATTTAACTTTCTGCTGTTACAACCCGCCAACTCACGTTGATATTTGTGTGTGCATGTTCATTTGTGTTTTAGTTACGGAAAAACAACGTAGACGCCAGTAAAACGTGGTTTCAAGAGGCCTCCTCTGCCACCATTGCCGAATCTTTTTCAGAATGGTAAGCCTTGTTTGTTAATGTTATCGTTTGCCCATCAACGTGGATCACACATGCTTTTGTGTTTTGCGATGATGGCGTGAACAAGTAAATTGTTAAAAGTGACGTTATTGGTGTGAAATCAAACCTAGAGCTTATGCTAAACAGTTTCCCTACCCCCATCAGAACATGATAAATGTAACTGATGTTTCCAGAACAATATAAATCATCTCTACTCATGTGCTGTGTGGTAACAACAGCAACTTATCTAATGTTGTGAAAAATGCCCATTATTTATTTCATGTATACATCTGTAGAGAGGAGGATTTCTCTGTTCATGGAGTGGAGGGTTCTGACAGCTGCTCTGCTGAGACCTAAGTTACTGCTATGTAAAGATGGATTACTGTATTTGTTTTCAAAAAATATTTTAGAAATGTCATATTTGTTAGTTATCATTTCTGCTGCAAGGCAGAAAATACAGTGGAGGATTTCTGGGTATGTTTTTCACTGTAATGTGTATAAGTAAGTGTATTGTCTATGTATTCAAATTATACATTATAACAATTACATATTAATTTTGAATTGCCTATTCAGGACATGTGGACAGGATTGCTACATCATGTCACTGGAGAACACCAGTGGGGACTTGGCGGCTGTTACCATGGCCCATTGGAGGAAAAAAGCAACAAGGAGCTTATTCCTAAGGGAAGCACTGCACACCGCAAAATCACAGAACTGATCATGGATGAGAGGTGGTCAAAGACAATTCCAAAGTTTAGGTAATGAGTCAGCCTTCAATATTTCAATATAGCTTTTGTTTAGATGTGTTGTACTAGTAACATTTATTATTGTACAGTACATACAATAATGGCCTTCTACAGAATGTCATGAAATGCAGCTCTTGTGTACTTTGGGATAATAAATTGCCATTTAGTAATAATCATTTTTGTTGAAGTTATGTAACCAATCATATATTTAATTTTTCCTCCCTCTCTGATGCCAGGTCCACTGGTGCCCTGGAGTGTTTTCATGCACACATTCTGATGTACACATCAAAACGAAACTCCTTCGTACCACCTGTGTATGCGGCCCGAACACTTTTAGCTGCCCTCGACTACAATGAACATCGCAGGCAGATGGCAAATACAGGTATGTTGATGTTTAAAACACAAAAATTCATAATTCTGACTCCCCCGTGAAGAGATAATCAGTAGATTTTGTGTGTAATTGGTTGCTGGTCCAAAAAATCATAGCAAAGCAAAAACCTTTACAGCAGTCATTTATAAGTGTGGCATTTGCAATAAATAAGATTACACAGCTGTGCAATTTTATTTTTGTAAGGTATAACCCCTAGTAGTGAGTGTTGTCAGATTTTTAGCATTTCCACATTGAAGGGGCCCACCAACCTACTGGTCATGCCGAAGTACTGTGTCTGTATGGTGGTGGGGGAGGACCCCATGAGGAACATGTGGAGTATTAAATTTTCATTTTACAGCTCTTCATGCTGCACTCTAAAAAGTTGGTTGACCACTGACAGGGCCTACCACCTCATGTCATAATGACATTTTTTTCCCCACTGAGCTTGACATGGTTGTTGAGGGTACAATGAGTTTAAGTCTGAAGTCTGTTTGAACATTTATTATTTGAGGAATTCAAAATACACTCTTTATATACTATATTGTTCCTTGATAGTCTATATAGTCTATATATCTTTTGTTTATTCTCCTTATAAAGTGAAACCCATCTAATATCAACTTACCACATTTTTATTTGTAAGTAACTGTACTTTTTTTGTGTCCTCTGTCAGCTACCACAAGACGTTCAAGATAAAAGACCATCCTTGTCATCCTACGCTGCAAGTTGGACCAGTTGGAGGCAGGGAAGGGCATGCCTCGGAAAAGAATGATGAGACCAGATGACCCCCGACGACTTGGGACTCTCAGTGGTGTCCCTGCACCATTAACGGAACAAATATTGGAGACTCAATGCAGGAGAGGTCGTGGTGAGTCGACATGTGATTGTGACACGTATTGTTTTTTGTAATAACATCTCTCATTGGACAAGGAGCATAACTTCTCCTCATACAGTGCCTTGCAAAAGTATTCATATCCCTTGGAATTTTCCACATTGTCACATTAAAACCACACACGTACATTTATTTTATTGGGATTTCATGTGATAGACCAACACACAGTGGTGCATCATTGTGAAGTGGAATGAAAATGAAATATGGTTTTACATTTTTTTTAGAAATAAAAAACTGAAAAGTGTGGCATGCATAAGTATTCAGCCCCCCTGAGTCAATACGTTGAAGAACCACCTATCGCTGCAATAACAGCTGCAAGTCTATTGGGGTATGTCTCCACCACCTTTGCCCATCTAGAGACAGATATTTTTGCCCATTCTTCTTTGCAAAATAGCTCACGCTTCAGATTCAGCATCAGATTGGATGGAGAGCATCTGCCAACAGCAATTTTCAAGTCTTTCCAGATATTCTCAATTGTATTGACGTCTGGACTTTGACTTGGCCATTCTAACACATGACTATGCTTTGATTTGAACCATTCCATAGTAGATCTGGCTGTATGTTTAGGGTATTTAACCTTCTGGAAGGTGAACTTCCACCCCATTCTCAGGTCTTTTGCAGACTCTAACAGGTTTTTATGCCCTGTATTTGGCTCCATCCATCTTCCCATCAACTCTGACCAGCTTCTCTATCCCTGCTGAAGAAAAGCATCCCCATAGCATGATGCTGCCACCACCATGTTTCACAGTGAAGATGGTGTGTTCAGGGTGATGTGCAGTGTTAGTTTTCTGCCACACATTGCACTTTGCGTTAAGGCCAAAAACTTCAAGTTTGGTCTCATCTGACCAGAACACCTTCCTCCAACACTTGCCACAAGCCATGCGGGGGACACAGCATATTCAGATGAGACCAAACTTGAAGTTTTTGGCCTGAATGCAAAATGCAATGTGTGGCAGAAACTAACACTGCACATCACCCTATACACACCATCCTCACCGTGAAACATGGAGGTGGAAGCATCATGCTATGGGGATGCTTTTCTTCAGCAGGGAAGAGGGAAGCTGTTTAGAGTTGGGAAGATGGATGGAGCCAAATACAGGACAGAAAACCTGTTGGAGTCTGCAAAAGACTGAAGACTGGGGTGGAGGTTCACCTGCCAGAGGGACAACTAGCCTAAAAATACAGCCAGATCTACTATGGAATGGTTTAAATCAAAACATAGGCATGTGTTAGAATGGTCCTGTCAAAGTTCAGACCTCAATACAATTGAGAATCTCTGGAAAGACTTGAAAATTGCTGTTGACAGACGCTCACAATCCAATCTGATGCTAAATCTGAAGCTCAAGCTATTATTTAAAGAAGAATGGGCAAAAATGTCAGTCTGTAGATGGGCAAAGCTGGTAGCGACATATCCCAAGTAGATTTGCAGCTGTAATTGCAGCGATAGGTGGTTCTACAAAGCATTGACTCAGGGGGGTGAATACTTATGCACGCCACACTTTTCAGTTTTTTATTTCTAAAAAAAATGTAAAACCATATTTCATTTTCATTCCACTTCACAATGATGCACCACTGTGTGTTGGTCTATCACATGACATCCCAATAAAATAAATGTACGTGTGTGGTTTTAATGTGACAAAATGTGGAAAATTCCAAGGGGTATGAATACTTTTACAAGGCACTGTATGTAACCTGTTAGATTATAAGTGTCCATAAACGCATTATCGGTAGAAGATAAAGTTAAATCTTTTTAGCTGGCTAGTAACCTGACTTTGCAATTTTGTCCAATGTTACATTTTGATTTTTATTACTCTCTGTCAAGGCGAACCACTCCCGCAAAAGTAGAAGACAACCTGCACCAACCAGGGCTTGTCCTGGCATCAAACCTGACGTCTTGTCTGGAAGGATAACCGGAGAACTCTGGATCTAAAGCAATATTTTCAAAGTTTTGCCTTATGTCATTGGTTTCCATAATGTACGATATTTGTTTTTGGGATCACTGAATTCCCTCGGTAACATAAGAAAACATTAAAACATTAAAATCAAATTGATTCTGAAGTTCATACAGAATATGTGGAGAAATTAAACTAAGGGGCATTCTGTAAGCATTCAGTTGAAATTCAAAGAATACACTTCCTGTGCTGGCATCAAGGGAAAATAAATATTATAATATTAAGATTTTCTGCACATCAGATGTAATGGTGGGAACGAAGCGCAGGAGCAGCAATAAGTCGTGTGTGATTTTCTGCATAGTGTAACCAAAGCATAAGAAAAACATATGATGTAAGTAAAGAAAATGGCAGTTTGACATTTTTAAACTGTATTGACTTGAATTGACTATAAATGAAATTTCAAAGATGTAAATCAACACAACAGAGTAAACACATATGTATTTTTAATTTAAAAATATGGGTCAATAACTATGACAAATATACAGTAATAAGACAGTACTATGTACATAATTCACAGGGCAGGGTACACTGTTGGCCTGATGTATTTGGGTTTTTTTTTGCGTTGTTGAAAACCACGGCCCCTGCCTTTCATTCCCCTGCCATGGCTTCCTCTGCCTCCACTTTCAATCCTTGCTTTCTTCCTCCTACTTGAGGTGCCTTCGCCTGGAGAATCATCATCATCTCCCTCTGTGAAAATTTCAAGGCTGTAGTCAGGATCTACTACACTGTCGTCCTAGAAGCACCAACATGTAAAAATGTTTTACTTTATAAGAATATCAGGGTGAAGAGAGAGACATAGGAACACTTTATGAAAATACATGTTTTGCATATATTATTTTTTTTTACTATAAATCATATCTCTGTGAAATTATGCTGATGAAGCTAAAATTCTAGATCAAAAGCATAGCAAAATGTGTTTCCAATGTCTCTGCCAAGTTTGAATATTATGTAGCCTAGTGAGGCAGAGCAAAATCACAAGAATTCATGTTATTCGCTATATTCACACAGAACACAATGTATTTATAGCTTTGTATTATTTGGCTGCTGGTTATATAGGTTTTTGTCATACGGGAATAATAGTGGCAGTGTTGGATTCATCTGGAGCTTAGCTTAGATTTTGATATTTGATAATAACATGCTTGGTGTTGGAGTTGTGTTTGGTCTGTGTGAAAATGATGTGCTTGTAGAGGAGTTTCTTCTGTTTAATTTGATGTGCAGTATGACTTTTTCTACAATTAGGGCAGTGTGTTATTACTCTTGTTGTGGAGAACTCCCCAGGGTCCCACATGTTAAAGCAAAATATCTATTTATTAAAAAGTTCAAGCTTTCGACATTGAAGCATAATGTGTTGAACACATAGATAGTATAATATAAGGTTGAACAGAGTGATAAAGTTAACCACGCGCTAGCCGTTAGCAGACAAAACCGTAACCGACGTTACACTGAAAACAGAACAGCTGAGACCGCTTATTAGATAACATTAGCGTGTTTGCAAAAAAAAATTAGCCTATGATTACTAAAAAAATAAAGCAAGTAAATAGTGCACTGCATAACAACCATTGAACTGAAAAATATATATTTGTAGGCTTATATATAACTTACCGGTGCTTCTGAATCAGAATCCATTGCTTTGGTAAACAAAACTCACGTGCTTGCTCGGGGGAAGTAGTTGTAAGTCTGCCGGTGTAAATAAAGTTTCTTCGAAACAACACCGGGGATGGGAATGACGTGGACCAATAGGGGAATGAGGGGGTGGGGCATTGGAGGAAGGCGGGATATTTTGAATGTGCTGTAATTCTCAAATGCAGGATGGGTGTGAGTCCCTTTAATTATAGGGATTTACAAGCGGTCAAGTAGGGCAAAGGCGTGTTTCATTTAAAAATGTAACTAAAAAAAACAGCATGGCATTTAAAAGAAGAATGATTGAGATGAAGATGGAGGGAGAGAGAAGAACGTCTCTTTCGGTTAAATTAGCAAACGATTGACTCCGCATGTGCCGGCAGGTCAGGGTCTGTGTGTGAAGTAGTGGTGCTTTAGAAAGGCATAAAGCGTAAAACCTGACAAGGCCGGATGGAA
Organism: Hyperoplus immaculatus; assembly: GCA_949357725.1. Taxonomy (NCBI): domain Eukaryota; kingdom Metazoa; phylum Chordata; class Actinopteri; order Uranoscopiformes; family Ammodytidae; genus Hyperoplus; species Hyperoplus immaculatus. The sequence goes on along the minus strand of OX442354.1, from coordinate 5,535,007 downwards.
CACAGTCAACCACTTAAAAGTCAGAATGCGCATTATCATTTGATTGATTCGGGAAAATGTGCAGGGGGCACATCTGCGTCCTATAGTCGGGGATGCCCTTGCCTTGCCTCGCTCTCAGACAGAAACTAAAGGTATCTCTGTGTGTGTGGGGGGGTCTTTCCAATTCAGATTTATGTTTGGGAAACAAGCAGTTAGTAGGTCAAAGTCTTCGGTTTAAAAAAAAAAAGCTCAAAGAAAATGTGGATTTATGGCCGCCACGCTGAAATGTTTTGCCCAATTTGAAGTTCAAATGAAGCGGAGAAAAAGTAAGGTGTGTTTAACTGAAGGCTGTGATGTGAATACTAATGAATGATATGAGTACTGAAAAGCATTATTTAACCTTGTTCATTGGACACCGTTGGTTTACTACGTCATGCACAGTTGATAACCAAACCAGCTGTTCCTTTTTATGGGTGAAAGCGTTAGGAAAGGTTTGACTTGTGGTGGTATTTATTCAGTTTTTATGCCAATTTAATTGATCTTATTTATGGCATTATACTGTTTATGTGCTTATGCCTTCTCTGCCTGTTACGATGGAGTAAAAATTAATAAATAAAATTCTGATAAAAAAAGTCATAATTCAGCAAAACATATTGCCAGTAACCTAAACATTATCGCAAGAGCAGTCTTATGACAGCATGCTTGTCAACCTTTGCTTAGCGTCAGGCCGTGGCACACACAGTCAACCGCAAATTATGATTAATGTGCTGCTGATTGCTTATTTCTTTCTTTTTCTTGTTTGAAATAAAAACATCAGAGCCGGCCCAAGCCTTCATGGGGCCCTAAGCAGAATATGATTAGGGGGCCCCCTCCAAGGAAAGCGCCGCCGGAATTATAGACCTTTATTAAATGTCATTCACACACCCAGTGCTTTCTGCTAGTGCCTCCAATGTGCAACTGGTTGAAAATAGTAGCCAGCCGAGATCCAGACCCTCCTATGTGGGTCCGGGGGTGTGCCCCCCCCCGTGAGATTTTATTTTACGTTTTTAAAGTGAAATGCATGAAGCTGCTAGCCTGGCTCCGCCCGCCTACCTACTTCCGCTCAATTTTAATTTCACTTCAGTAGTCAGTCTGGGTGTGCGGTGTATTCATGGGTTCCTGCTCAGGCAGATTTCTGCCGGTCCAATCAGCGAACAGAGCGAGTGGCTGAGAACGATGACGTCGAAGTCGCGCTCCAGTTTCAGTTGAATGCTGCGTTCCTTTATACTCGGAAATCGGAAATTTCCGACTTGGTAGTTCCGAGTTCCGACCTGTCTGTGTTCCAGTGCATCTGCTCGGGAAAGTCTTATCCAAATAACTAAACGTTAGGCTCTAGCAAGTTACCGTTGCCAGGTACGGTAGATCCATAGACTACAATATGTAGTGAAGTCGGAAATTTCCGAGTTCCCTGTACAACTGAAACGCACCGCCAGAAGCCGGCTCATGACATACGTCTGACCAAACGTGATGGTTGGCTAATCCAGAGTGGCACTGGGCAGATCCAATAGTTTAAAACTTCGACAGACACCCACCTCCAAGTGAGTGAACGTTTCCCATTACAGCACTTCCAGACCTTCTGTACAAATGAAATGAAGTATGATGGTCTGGTAGCACCAGGCTATGAAGCTGGTGCACTATGAGAGGAAAATTAAGAGGCTAAATCTGAGAAATTGTGTGTGAACAAATAATTTGGAGACACTGATTCAGATGAATAAGAAGCTATTGAAGAAAGGCACATGGATTTTCCATAAAAATATTAATATAAAATAAAATATTATGGAGGGTACTCTGGGTTGGGCTTGGAGCTATTTTTCTTTTACTGGACATATTTCTCTGTAATATAATGAATGCATTTAAATGCAGTGAGAGGAACGAAGCAGAAGAACTCTGTTGTCCAACTATCTTTTTTCACAGACGAGAGGCTGAAATAGGCTATAGACTATACACAGTGCATGGGCAACTGAGGGCAGCCCCATTTCCAATTGTTTTTAAATAAACTCAATACACACTGTGCATGGATGTGAACGTGACATGATCAGATAATTTCGGATTACCTCCAAGATGACTTGATTCAATTATTATGCTATTAATTATCTAGACCAAAATATTGTATTCCTTTTTTTGTATGATAACTGACATTTGCATAATATGATGTCAATATCAAACACACAAACAAAAAAAAAAATCTATATATTTTTTTTGGAGGGGGCCCCCCTGGCGGTCGGGGGCCCTAAGCAACTGCTTAGTTCGCTTATGCCTCGGGCCGGCTCTGAAAAACATGTTCAATTAAATCCAATTCATTATCTCAGTTGTAATCCCTAGGACTAGATACGTTTATTTACTCTCTCCTACCTCCTTTCGAGCATGTAGAAAGTGTGTCTGTTGTTTATTTTATTTTAGTTTTGCTTTTGTTTTTTATTTATTCATCTATTACACTTGTTTTTTTATTGCTTGCATGTTCGAAATAAAGACAATCAATCAATCAATCCCTTCTTTGTCCACAGATCCAGGGAGCCATCTTGGTTGCCTCTCTGCTGCAGATCTTTCTGGGCTTGTCTGGTCTGGTTGGTCTGGTGCTGAGGTTCATCGGTCCGCTGGCCATCGCTCCGACCATCAACCTCATCGGCCTCTCGCTGTTCATAGAAGCTGGGAAAAAGTCTGGGGGCCACTGGGGCATAGCTGCACTGTGAGTGACTAGTGTTTTATACCAGTGTATTGTTCCAATTTCTTTTTGCTTTATTTGACAAGGAGTTTCAATCCCTGACGATCCTGCACAACACTTGTCTTGAGTGGTGTTGAAGACACGTTCTTTGATGGGATGACTAATGATGAACACTGATGTTTTCACCAGTACAACACACTTCAGTTGTGTACACCGTTCTCATCGGAGTTTATGCCTCATATGTATATACACTCAACAAAAATATAAACGCAACACTTTTGTTTTTGCTCCCATTTTTCATGAGATGGACTTAAAGATCTAAAATTCATTCCAGATATACAATATTACCATTTCTCTCAAACATTGTTCACAAATCTGTCTAAATGTGTGATAGTGAGCACTTCTGCTTTGCTGAGATAATCCATCCCACCTCACAGGTGTGCCACATCAAGATGCTGATCTGACATTATGATTAGTGCACAGGTGTAACTTAGACTGTCCACAATAAAAGGCCACTCTGCAATGTGCATTCATTTGCTTTATTGGGGGTCTGGGGACTCAGAACCAGTCAGTATCTGGTGTGACCACCATTTGCCTCATGCAGTGCAACACATCTTCTTCGCATAGAGTTTATCAGATTGTCAATTGTGGCCTGTGGAATGTTGGTCCACTCCTCTTCAATGGCTGTGCGAAGTTGCTGGATATTAGTGGGAAGTAGTGCACGCTGTCGTATACGCCGGTCAAGCACATCCCAAACATGCTCAATGGGTGACATGTCCGGTGAGTATGCTGGCCATGCAAGAACTGGAACATTTTCAGCTTCCAAGAATTGTGTACAGATCCTTGCAACATACGGCCGTGCATTATCTTGCTGAAACGTGAGGTGATCTTCATGGATGTATGGCACAACAATGGGCCTCAGGATCTCATCACGGTATCTCTGTGCATTCAAAATGCCATCAATAAAATTCACCTGTGTTCTTCGTCCATAACAGATGCCTGCCCATACCATAACCCCACCACCACCATGGGCCACTCGATCCACAACATTGACATCAGCAAAGCGCTCACCCACACGACGCCACACACGCTGTCTGCCATCTGCCCTGAACAATGTAAACCGAGATTCATCCGTGAAGAAAACACCTCTCCAACGTGCCAGACGCCATCGAATGTGAGCATTTGCCCACTCAAGTCTGTTACGGCGACGAGCTGGATTCAGGTCAAGACCCCGATGAGGACGACGAGCATGCAGTTGAGCTTCCCTGAGACGGTTTCTGACAGTTTGTGCAGAAATTGTTTGGTTATGCAAACCAATTGTTTCAGCAGCTGTCTCAGTGGCTGGTCTCAGACGATCTTGGAGGTGAACCTGCTGGATGTGGAGGTCCTGGGCTGGTGTGGTTACACATTATCTGCAGTTGTGAGGCCGGTTGGATGTACTGCCATATTCTCTGAAACGCCTTTGGAGACGGCTTATGGTGGAGAAATGAACATTCAATGCACGAGCAACAGATCTGGTTGACATTCCTGCTGTCAGCATGCCAATTGCACGCTCCCTCAATACTTGTGGCATCTGTGGCATTTTGCTGTGAGACAAAACTGCACATTTCAGGGTGGCCTTTTATTGTGGACAGTCTAAGGCACACCTGTTCACTAATCATGATGTCAGATCAGCATCTTGATGTGGCACACCTGTGAGGTGGGATGGATTATCTCAGCAAAGCAGAAGTGCTCACTATCACACATTTAGACAGATTTGTGAACAATGTTTGAGAGAAATGGTAATATTGTGTATCTGGAATGAATTTTAGATCTTTAAGTCCATCTCATGAAAAATGGGAGCAAAAACAAAAGTGTTGCGTTTATATTTTTGTTGAGTGTATTATTTTAGCAAAGGGTAGGCTTTATGTACACACTGAACAAAAACATGAATGCAACACTTGTTTTGCTCCAATTTTTCATGAGCTGAAATCAAAGATCTAAGAAGGTTTCCATGTACACACATGGCCAATTTCTGTAAAATTTGGTTCACACATTTGTTTAATTATGTGTTAGTGACCACTTCTTCTTAGTCGGGAATCCACCCACTTAACATGTCTTTCACTCGCTCCGTAAAACCAATGCACATTATACCTGCCATCACCTTTTGGGCAGCACTTAAATTTACACCTGTAGGTAGGCTGTTGACATTAACGATCTTGCCTCACGGCCTCCACACACATCCTACCTCTACTGTGCGTCTAACTTTGTCACTGACCGTGTAATCAACCTAGAGCGGCCACACATCCAACATCCTACGCACTGCAGACGGCCGTCTGAGGCACGTCTGCAGCGACGCTCCCCTTTACCTCAGGAGGCTTGCCTATTTTTTTCTGAGAGCCGCGCGTCTCTCTGCTTTAACTGATAGAGAAATATTCTGCTGAGAGTCATATTGACTTCATACCGGCAGCTTTCGCTGTAGTTTCACCATTTCCTGGTGTGTCCCTTTCAAAATAAAACTTCCAAAGCGAAAATGTGGCAATAAAAAAGGCAATGGGGCACACGGATTACTGTCCAGACTCAATATAAATCACATGCATCATAAATGACACGCAAGAACTTAATTTTTAATGGGAATTATCTATGAAAACTCTATGTAGAAAGATAGGGCTTTTAGAAGCAGCAGCAGCTTCTGAGACGTTCCATGTGTGGCCGAGAAAAGTCAGAAAGAGGCAGCAGTAAGGTAAGGCAACGCGCTCCAGAGGTAGACGCAGGATGTGTGTGGAGGCCGTAAGGACCCTCACCGGATGTCCCGCGGTGACAAGGAATCTAACCATGGTTTTCCCATACCAAGCCTGGTGGTGTAACCTACTTAGCTATCCAAGTCAAGTCAAGACAGCTTTATTGTCAATACCTTGTCACATCCCGGCTCAAGGGAAGGACAATGAGGAAACCACACAAGAGAATTACTTTAACCAAATAATAATTTATTTAAACCAATTTTAAAGTAATCTACTAAATGGTGCGTGAATGTCAGTAATCAGTAATGGGTGCGGTGTCTGTGTGAGTGAAGAGAGTAAAGTATGTGCAAATCAGCACTAACTAAACCAAACCAAAGCAAACCAAAACAAAACAAACCATACATCAAGGAAGGGAGTGGCTGATTCCTGCAGCTTATATAGCTGAGGAGATCAGCCAGCATGGGTGTTTGTAATTTGGGTGTCTATATTTCACAGGAAGCACAAGCTTCCCCACTGATCCCCCAGCCAAATTTCTCCCATGAGGGACCCACATCCTCATCAGCAGGCCATGATGGAGAAAGTAAGCTCTAGACTGGTTTCCGAACTTACCAGCACGCACAGCATGGTCAAATAGTTCAACTAACGAAAGGTCATCTATCTGGTCCTTCACCAATTCTGCATGAGAAACAGACCCAGGATCAGATATTTGTACGTCAACTCTTGGCAGCACACCGAGAGAACGGGACACTGCACACACCGACTGCTCAGTGACCTCAGACCTCGCTTTAGGAGGAGACGATACACACAACCCAGAGGTGGACGCATACATGCTCCAGCCAAATCATTGCCCAGAATCATGTCAACACCTTTCATTGACAAATCTGGACGCACACCCACCTCTACATCCCCCTGTATCATGCCACAAGACAAATGCACAGTATGGACAGGCACAACAATGGTGTTTAAACCCATTCCTCTGATTCGAACACACCTTCCTGTGTCAGAGTATGGTGAAATTTGTAAGGCTGACTCCCTAATGAAGCTACGTAGAGCCCCAGAATCTCTAAAAATGTTGACAGGCACCTTCTTACTATTGTCAACCAAGGATTCAAAACCCTCTGATATAAATGGAGCATATCTTAAAACAATATCAGCTGCACTCAACCCTCTGAGTTGCATCTGAAAAGGAGGGACAATTTTGTCAGTACTTAGCTCTGAACTACTAAGCGGAACAGCTAACCCAACAGACTGAACAGGCCCTGTACTAAAACCCTTTTTTGATTTTAGCAAAGGGCACTCCTTTTTCCAATGCCCTTGTAGCTGACAATAATTACAAGTTGTATTAGGATCATTGTTCCCAACTGTGCCTAGCCCTCCCTTTAAAGAGCCCCGACGGAAATCTGATCCACCTTTCTCTCTGCTGTCTTTAAGTCCAAACTGTTGTTGACTTTGCTCCCCGAAGATACGCTTGTGTGTTAAACCATATTTGTCCGCAAGTACAGCGGCTTCTTTTGGAGTTTTAACTTTTCTCTCATTGATATAAATAGATATGTAGTTAGGCAACGACTGCTTAAATTGTTCCAGCACAACAAGGTTACGCAGTTCTTCAAATGACCCAACACTGGATGCAGAACACCACCGATCAAGATGTATATCCAGCTCCCTTTCAAAATCCACATGCGTTTGCTTTTCCCCTTTTTTCCAATTTCTGAAGAGCTGCCTGTAGGCTTCAGGAACTAATTCATAAGCTTTTAAAACGGCTCCTTTAACCAGTTTATACTCTGTGCACTGTTCTGCTGTTAATGCTGCATATGCCTTTTGGGCTTTACCTCTAAACACGCATTGAAGTAACAACATACGTTCACTATCAGGCCACTCCTGTGAATCAGCGAGACGTTCAAACAAGGAAAAAAACTTATCTGGGTCTTCCTCATCAAATTTAGGCAGCAATCTGAGATTCTTAGTATAATCTACCCTAGATGAACCAGCAGACCTAGTTATATCAGTTCCTGCCATTTTCCCTTCTCTAACTAGATCTAGTTTACATTGTTCAATGTCCAGTTTTGCCTGCTCTGTTTTTTGTTTCATTGCTTCAAGCCTCCTTGAAGCAAACTCCTTATCCATTTTTGTACGTTCAAGGGCCACTTCTTTCTCCATTTTCATTTTGTCATGATCCATTTGTATTAACATCAGTTCCTTTTGTTGATCAAAGGTGAGACTCCCCCTGGTGAAACTATCGTACTTGGTAAACCCTTACCTTCATCAGAAGCCAGAACCCCTTCTTCCATCAAAGTCGCCTTCAAGATACGTTTGATTGTGTCCTTCAGACGTGTGGCTGCAATTTCAACTTTGAAATGATCAGCAATTTTCAACAGTTGGTCCTTTGTACAGCTGTCCAGCAAGGTTTCAGAAGGAGAGAATAAACGTTTCTACTGAAGAAGCCATGCCAAAACAGCTTTGATCACTGGGATGCAAATAGAATTTCCCCCCTAACTGATTATCCAAACCTGAATAATCTTGACCCTAGTGTTCATGCAGCTTGCGGTGGGTATTTATGCACTGTAAACCAGCCGGTTTCAAAGGCGACCTGCAAGCAGACAACCCCCAAGATCCTTCAGATGTGCCCCCGAGACAATTGACATTGAACAATTGACACTAACCACGCCCCACAGCACTACCAAAAGGGAAAAACAACAAAAGAAAAAAAATTCACGCAACCCAAAGGGGAAACGCAACTGAAGCCTAACAGGGAAAGCTCAAATTCAGACATGTGCTCACCAGACAATCAACTCTGTTAGTCTAGCCTCAGCCGATTACCCACTATGAAAGGAACCTGCTCCCAAACCAACTACTAACCTGTCCTCTGTGATATTCCTCCAAACTGTTCAACTACTCAATCCAACCACTTATTGACGAGCCCCCATGTCACATCCCGGCTCAAGGGAAGGACAATGAGGAAACCACACAAGAGAATTAGTTTAACCAAATAATAATTTATTTAAACCAAGTTTAAAGTAATCTACTAAATGGTGCGTGAATGTCAGTAATCAGTAATGGGTGCGGTGTCTGTGTGAGTGAAGAGTGTAATGTATGTGCAAAGCCGCACTAACATTAGGCAAGGCAAGGCAAGTTTATTTATATAGCACAATTCAGACACAAGGCCACTCAAAGTGCTTTACAGGGGCAAGATTAGAATACATAAAACACATTATAAAAGCGAATAAAAGAAGCAAATAAAAAAATTAAAACTCGATTTAAAAACATTACACTCGTGATGGGTCGTAATGTGCCGAGGCTTCGGAGCGTGTGTCGAGTAATCCCGGAAGTTTTTGGTGAAGCCGCGTATGGATGCTTATATCGTTTAGGGCGAATCACGTGACTGATGACGTTCGAAGCCTCGTTTGTTCAAGAAGTGCTTCGGGTATTGTTGATCTACTCGCACTTTGTGGGTTAGTGTTGGCGATTTATTGGTTTGGGAGTGATGTAGACGTGGATGTTGTATCAACTTGCTGTGACTTTATTGTGCACCCCTACCTCCGCTGTACCATGTGAAAGAGTGTTCTCCAAAGCAGGAGAAGTTGTTTCCAAAAGGGGAAATTGTCTGAACCCCAGCACAGTGGAACAAATTTTGTTTCTCAATAAAAATGAATCAAATCGTTAAGTTGCACAAGCACATTCACTGCCCCTTACCTTTTTATAACACTGCGACAGTTTGAAAATAAGTATTCCTGTCATTATGAGTAATTCAAAGTTTGGCAAAATATTTATTGATAGATTTATATGTTTTATCATGTTTCATACCCACATACCCATAATAATACACCAAACACAATATAAGTTGTATTTAATTTATATGAATTAATACATGAACAATAGGCTACATGAAATGCATTTATTAAGATGTATTGATTTATTAACTTGTCAGTCACTCATTCCCATGGCTGCACTGTTGCAGGACAGTAAGGAGTGTATTACAAATTGATAGAATTATCTGGCTATTTAACACTGTTTGACCAGCGGGGGGGGGGGGGGGGGGGGGGGGGGGGAGGGGGTTGTATTGTGTTCAAATGAAGCCTCGAGAAATGAACCTTTTTGTGAACCATTTGGCTTTAAGGCTTCAAGGCTTCAAAAAGCTTCATCTGGCCATCACTACTAACTAAACCTAACTAAACCTAACCAAAAGAAACCATACATCAAGGAAGGGAGACCCAAGTGGCTGATTCCTGCAGCTTATATAGCTGAGGAGATCAGCCAGCATGGGTGTTTGTAATTAGCAATCAGCTCCTGGAAGCCTGCCAATCAGGAGGTGCCAGGAGCTGTCACAACCTTCACATGTAAGGGCCCACTCACACTACGGCCGTTTGCCTGTTCCGTGCTGCAGGAAGATTCAGCACGATTCCCCCCCTCCCCACTCCCCCCGCTGGCTGCTCGTGGCCTGGGCACGATTGCACCTTGCCTACGTCACCGTGCGCGTTTAGGATAAGAGCGTAGTCTACTTGTAGGCTATACGACTGTTTGTGAATATTTTCATCCGGCCAAATTTGCATCACATATTCCACTTCCACATTAGAGCAACGAGAATCCTTAAGATATTGTTTTTTTTTAAATGTAGCCTTGACGTAATTGGTCGCGGTGGACAGTCTCATATTTGTGCAGCACGCTGTTTATTATTAATATAACGGCCCGTCATCTGACCACACGTACCGGATGGTTTTATACACATCGATCGCTCTATCAAGTAATCCAAGTCAGAACTTTTTATATGGGCAGAGATCGTTATTTTAAGTGTCTTTATAAAGTAGCTACTGTTTCCTTATCACCGGGCCGCGAGTCCCGCTGAGTGTTGTGTTCGGGCTTAAGACATATAAGGGAATCGAGAACACGTGTCCTACTATCCCACGGTGAACAGGTAAAAGTGCAGAGGCACAAACAAACACATAGACAAGACATTTCCTAACACTACAAATAGACAAGATAGACAATAGCATAAACTATAGGAGTCAGTAACTGGCTTCTGTATACGTAAATAAGTAATTTGTGCAAAAAAGCAGTCAATAATGGCAGCAAAAAGTTCTGAAGGATGTATGATGGATTCAGTATAGTATCTAGCTATGTTTTATCCAGCCGAAACTAATTCATTGAAATCCAATAAACTGGCAAAAAGTAATGCCTTATGAATGTCCGCGTGTTTTAGAGGAACGGTTGAATTTATCTTATGGTATTTTTGTCAAGGCTGAAGTTTATTTTGCTGTTGAACTGTTGTGTTGTGGACAAGAAAATTGTGTGCACTGAACTGTATGAATCTCTCATAGCTAAATTAGATTAGGAGTAATTATAAAATTGCAATACTTAATTATTCATATACAAATATAAATGTAGATAGATACATGTGAAATTAACACCATAACATACATGCTTTAGCTTAAGATGTACAGTATAGTGCAGTAAGATCAGATATAGTAACCCATGGGAAAACAAATAAGATTCCATCTATCCTTTTGAGGCACTCCGACAAAATCTAATTGCCATTTCGATGTTCAGCCAGATGTCTGCATTCACTAATTCAAGTATTTGTTTGTCTGTATTCTAATGTCCACTATTCTCTATAGTAGTTGCAGCAGTAATTGTAGATCTACAACACACTGTTCCACATTATACATTATACCTTTTGCTCATGGCCCTGTCCAACCCCCTTGAAAATTGCCTTAATTTGCTGCCCGCCATCCACCAGATAATGCACACTAAAGTCATTACATAGAGTATTCCATTGTGGCTTCTAAAAGGGTTAAGCAAATTCAACTTCTGGTGCCATAATATATGGATGGCAATCAGTCATATCTTTCTTTAGCGCCAGTGCCCTGATTCCCAGCCAGTGTCTGTAAGATATATCTTGCAGCTTAAAGGAACAAAGACATACTGTACACATCTTGCGGTTGAAATTTAAATCTTCCAGCACAAAATGTATTTAAATAATGCAGAGACAGTGCCAGGCTGTCATAAGACATAGTCAAGGGGAAAATGGACGGACATGAGTCAATTTCTAAAAATGTGATCAATATGGTTTGCGAAAACCAAAAAATAAACAACTCAGGACGTATAAATGTTAAGTCAAGACACTGCACGCACAAACATTGAGTAAGCTGTATCCCAAAGCTGGTATGTTAAAAAGTTGGTCGCTAATATGTTGTAAAAATGGAATAAAGATTTGAACTCACTTACCCAAAGGCCGAAGTTATAATAAGGTTGCGGGCCTTGGGGGTGAAAAGGACAGCTGTGACTGACACCTGTCTTATGTGTTTTTCTCACAGTACAGTTTGCCTGATCCTCCTGTTCTCCCAGTATCTCAGCAAAGTCGACGTTCCAATGATAACTTACAAAGATAAGAAGTGGAAGGTGTTCCAGTATCCACTCTTCAAGCTTTTCTCTGTGAGTTGCAACACTCATACTTTCATCTTTTTTGTATGTAAAAAATGGGGCGACTGTGGCTCAGGTGGTAGAGCGGGTCGGCCAATGATCGAAGGGTTGGCGGTTCGATTCCCGCCCTGCCACCTGTGTCATGGTTGTTGTGTCCTGTGAATGTTGATAGTTAGCCTTCTATCAGTGTATGAATGTGTGTGTGAATGGTAACGTGTAAATGGGAACAGGTCTCCCTTGCAAAAGAGTCTCCGGTCTCAATGGGATTTACCTGTAGAAATGTGCAGTCTATAAACATATTGTTACAGTGCAAATTTCTTTAAAGAAAAAAAAATCATACAGTATCAAGCCAAAGTCTGCCAGTCAGTCTGGTTTGCTAGATAATATTTCTTTATTTAAAGGTGCACTTTGTAACTTTGGATGTGTCAGAGAAGTGAACACATTCTAATACATTTTCTGATGACTGGATAAACAAACTTTCCTCACCGGAAAATGTGATCCCTGGAACACGGTTTGAGGTTAGCTAGATAAGCTCCCTGAAAAGTTATTGTTTCACTGTTGTTGTTTTCAGCAGCAGGGCCCCACAGTTTGGTTTACAAACATATTTGAGTCTGACGTGTGGTTCCAGGTTCCTCGAAATAATGTAGTTTAGATTTATGATTGAATAATTAAATACTAAGAATTACATGTAGAGAAAATATGTTTTGTAAACGGGAAGGCAGTGGTGAAGTGGGTAGGGCGGTTGTCCACTGGACTGCAGGGTCGGAGGTTCGATCCCCCGCCTACCCGCCACATGTCGAAGTGTCCCTAGGCAAGACACTGAATCCCAAATTCTCCCCAAAGTTCAGAGAGCGCCTTGCATGGCAGCTAATGCCATCGGTGTATGATCGTGTGTATGAATGGGTGAATGTGGTAAGAAATGTAAAAATGTAGTCGTACACATTGTAAAAGAAAACATGTAAAAGTAAGTGGGCTGGATGGATGGTAAGTGTTATGACCTCCATTCCTGAAGCCTCTGTGCATATATTTTCTGCTTTCATCTTACATACCGGTAAAAGGAATGTGTCCAGAGGCTGTAAAGTCACAGATGAGTCACAGAATCAGCAGGAACTTGTTTTAAAGGACATAAGTTCAAAGAAATTATGTTTGTTTGGCCTTTCACCATAGGTAACTAACTACCTTCTGACAGGAAGGCCGTGGGCAGAAAATCTGTGTCAGTAGGAAGAACTGACAACCTGGTAGCAAGACAGTTTACACTATATAATAATTGTCTTGTGAATCTTGCAAAATTATTTAAGTTTTTCACTTTCCATGAAAAAAAATATTTATGTGGCTGGGGAAACAGCATTCTTTTTTCCAGTATGCACTTTGAGAATAAAGTCATAATGTCAGAACAATTTTGATTGATTGATTTATTGATTTATTGATTGATTGATTGATTGATTGATTGATTGATTAAATTAATTTCAGACATATCAAAATTACAAAACAAAATGAAAAGCATACAAATACAAAAAATTATGTTCAAATTATTTCACAAAAATAAACAAATAACATATTGAATTGATATGCATGAAAAGGAGTAGGAAGAAGTATAAACTTATTTAATCCTACCATTTTTCCACAGCTCAATAATTCATATTTATTATATTAGCTTCCATGCCATGAATAAAGACGAAATCTTGAGAATAAAAGTTGACCTTCTGGTGTCAATAACTCATAAGTACTCAATAAAACATGTAGTCCTTTTTTTTATAAAAAAAATAAATTACTTCCTCCTCCTATTTTCTCTCATATCAAACAATCAAATCAGTTTTATTTGTATAGCCCAATATCACAAATAGACCTCAGTGGGCTTTACATTCCATACAGCAGTGGTTCTCAATTATTTTCTGTCATGCCCCCCCTAGGGGACAGAATTTTTCTTCAGGAATCTCAGGACAGAGAAACAAGAGCAAATGATTAACTGAGGTTTGCATTTCATTCAAAACATTTTTAAACTGTAAACTTAGTTAAGGTGGTGTTTTTTATTATTATAGGCCAATGCGCCTTCTGTGATGTGATAAACAATAATTCATTAATGTTATTATTAGTCTACTTGCTTGATTTCTTTTTAAATAGCCTACAGAGACACTTGGAGACACATGTGGACATTTATTTACAGCAAATCGCGGCCTTTAACATGTGTCCTCGGGATCTGTGCTCGAGCAGCGATTCTATCGTATAAAAACTCCACCAAAGGTAATAACCGGAAGGAAGACGGCACATTACCGCAGTTAAGTTAGCGCGTGTGCAAACAAAACATTTCCTGTGCGCCTTCACGTTAAAAGCCTGTTACTAGCCAAACATGAGTTGACTTTTATTTTGAAGCCGATATGAACAGGAAATTAGCGCTTCACAGCCCTGCAGTGCTCTAGCTAGAAAGGCAACTCTGCAGAGAAAAGTCAACAGTAGGCCCTAGTCTAAAAACAAAGTTTGAAATAAGCACCTAAAAAAATAAGCGTACAGCGCAAGATCCATATTGCCAGTCAGGTAGAGATTGCCTGCGGTGATGAACCAACTTTGTTCTTCAAAGTTTATTTATCAAAGGAAGGGTTTTTTTCGTCCATGAAACACGCTCTTTTTAACATCCACGTTCATGCAGTTCATTCAAACCTTGTCAGTGTGTGAGCCGACAAAGAACAGCCACAATCTTGTACTGGTAACTGTCAGTCATAAGGAGATGCATATGCTGCTTTTTACACTGACAGTATGCCAAGGAAATGTCTTAAACATAAGACATAAAGGTTTGAATGAATGCAGAAGTTAGTACAGCTTCAGGGTTCAGTCTTTGGAAATTACTTACATATTGTAAAAGCCTTGACAAATTAGCATTAAGGAATGAAGCCAGGGTATAGCTCAGAATGATCCACTGTATGAGGTTAGCCAAAACACCAAAAAATACACACAATGTCCTTCCAAAACTACTTGTAATCATCAAACGTGATTTGTTTGTAAAATTGGTTTCTTTTTCATTCATTCTTTGACCCATGAAGGTATCAAGATGTCAACATCAAAGGCACGAGCCAAGAATCATAGAGCAAAGTTTCTGGCAGGTTTAACTGCCCTTGAGTTTAGGATAAAAGCAAACTCCCACTAATCCCAGGGCACATGCAATCAGAGGTGCACAGCTGCGCCCAGGGCGTGCTGCAGGAAAACCAATTTTTTTAATATATTTATTCCAAGTGAAAAACAGTGCCGAGATCCCGACCCTCCTAAGTGGGTCCCCCCCCCCCCCCCCCCCCCCCCCCCCTCCCTCCTCGGGAGATTTTTTTTACCTTATTAAAGTGAAATGCTTGAATCTGGTGCACTTTGAGAGGAAAATTAAGAGGCTAAATCTGAGGAATTTTGTGTGAACAAATAATTTGGAGACGCTGGGTCGGATGAATTACAAGCTATTGAAGAAAGACACATGGATTTTCCATAAAAATATTAATTTAAATAAAATATTATGCAGGGTCCTCTGGGTTGGGCTTGGTGCTCTTTTTCTTTAACAAGCCATATTTCTCTGTAATATAGTGAATGTATTTAAATGCAGTGAGAGGAACGAAGCAGAAGAACTCTTGTCCAGCTCTTTATTTCCACAGACAAGGCTGAAATAGGCTATAGACTATACACAGTGCATGGGCAACTGAAGGCAGCCCGATTTCCAAATGTTTTTAAATAAACTCAATACACACTGTGCTAGGACGTGAACGTGACGTGATCAGTTAACCTCAGATTATCTCCCAGATGATCTGATTCAATTATTAGGCTATTAACTATTCTAGACCGATGTATTGTATTCCTTTTTTGTATGATAACTTAACATTTGCTTAATATGATGTTAATATCAAAAACACAAACAAAAAAAAACAAAAACTAAAAGAATTCACATATTATAATAATCCACGCCCCCCTGCCATAACTCCGCACATAGTGCACCTTTAAGATATAATGGTTTTTTCATTGGCTTTTCATGAAAATATACTAACTGGCTGGTAATGTTGTATGATTTGTATGATGATACGTATTTAAGCTAGTATTACATTTTACCCAATAGCTTCAAGGTTTTTAGTCTCCAAAAAGAATCCAGTGAATATTGCTCAACCGGCCTTAAGGAGTTGATTAAGAGTATTTCACTGAAGTATTGTGTACATCAATTCATCTGGCTGAAACACTTTGTATCTGAAAACACATTCTAGGCGTTGTTCGGGATGTGTGGCGCCTGGCTGATCTGCTTCCTACTGACGGCCTTTGACGTATTTCCATCAAAGTCCAGTGAGTACGGCTTCTCTGCGCGGACAGACATCAGCCTGGATGCTGTGGTCAACTCTCCCTGGTTCCATGTGCCTTATCCAGGTACGTGTACAAAAAATAACACTTTAAAAAGGTGGAGTCAGTGATTCTGGAGAACGCTTGTTGTCAAAATCACCTTTTGTCAAAAACTGAAAGCTTTTTACACATTTCCCCAAGATCCGCTACCTGTCCGTGTTGTGTATGCACAAAATAAATACCAGAATTTATACACAGCCTAGGCTCTGTAAACTGGTATGTAAACAAAGGGGCCCACCGTAGCTAGCAACATGCCCGTATTAACACTGGATTTGTTTTTCAGAGCATACGCAGTATGGACAGGTAGCGGATCGGGAGGAGATAATCACTGATTTTGACAAAAAAAGGGAAAGTGAAGACAAGCATTCTCCAGAAATCGCTGGTAACTCCACCTTTAACATTCGACGCTGGATACTGAAGTGGTCAAACTTGGTCACTAGTCCTCACAGATACATTTCACAAAGCGTGATTTTAGAAGCTAAAACACAATGGTATATATGGATGATTAGTTACATATTTATATCTCTCTTTTAAATGGATATATCTTTTTAGGAGTAATTTTACAGTGACTAACCTGGGTGCTCCCTTTGGTCTTGAACTGATGGGGGGGGGGGGGGGGAACTCAGTTATTGCTGTAATAAAAGTCAGAATCCTAATCGTCAAAAGTCCAGGTTTTAAGATTTATGTAAGTACATCTGTGGACATAGAGTTCGGGAACAGGTTAGTTTGATATCTGCTTTTGTTCATATCTGTAACTAGTCAGTTTTACAAGTTTTTGATTATTTAGTATGTGCACCTGCTGTTTGCAGATGGTGCATTCACTCAGACTGTGAAATCCACTTTTGATCTATCTCTCATAACAGGAACTTTGCCATGGATACTACAGCAACAACCAATAAAACTGGTTTCACTTTCTTATCCAAACACGAACCCAAACCTCTTCTTCCATGTGTGACACAGCTGATGAGACAGTAATCATGCAGGCATTCATAATCATTTTAAAATATGCTTATTTAGGATTCATGCAATCGGTGTATGACTTTGATTGATGAGGCCAACATTTTGAAGCACTTTGAATCTTTGTAGCAAAAATTTTTTTATAAAATGCATTCCATTTATCCATTAAGGAGGCCTATGGAAACTGAGCAGCCATTTGGAATAAGGCAAAGCTGAAGCATCTGCATGACAGTAATCAAATTTAAATTTTTTGCAGTATGACTAATCACACATTTTTGTCTCCCTGCAGAAGTTGTATTTTAGACAAGGTTTTATGAATATGAAGCTGTGTAAATGCATTTTGAATCTTATACTCTTATACTTATACAAACATTAGACTACGATTAAAGGAATAGTTCAACAATTTTCAATTTTGAGCTTTTTGCCTCACTCTCCGGCTCAAGAAAAGGTGACAGAAACCGTTCCTGTAACTGTGCATGCATTTTTGATAGAGATGAGCAAAGATCGCTTATCCAGGGGCGCCCTTAGCTCAGTTGGTAGGGCGTCCCCCCCCCCGGGCCGGGCCCAGCAGCAGACCCGGGTTCGATTCCCGCCCGCGGTCGTTCTCTGCATGTCACTCCCCTCTCTGCCCCATTTCACCTCTGTCTCTTCAAAACTATCAATAAAGCATGACAAATGCCAAAAAATATCTTAAAAAAAAGAGATCGCTTATCCAGGTTAGCTTACCCCCAACACTGTTAGTCAAGGGGACATTTTACAACACCATTAAATGCTCCTGTCTGGTTGTTGGGACTTGTTTATTTGCAACGTTATTTTGAACTCTATATTTGTTTCCTTCCAGAATGTATTTAATTTTAAAATGACATAACGTGTAAAATATAGAATGCCACATAATTTTCTTGACTTTAGTGTGAGTTAAAAAGGTAATGATGAACTTTTCTTTTAAATATTTGCAGCAAAGTGCCAAGGGATGGAGACAACCCATGCCAGCTGGGCTTCAGCTAAAATACATAGTTAAACTTTGTTGCTAAAATTATACCATATGGGGCTCTGGCAGGAATCAATCACACGGACAAGTTCCTTCAGCGGCTCCTGATTCCATTTAAATTCCATTAGATTTTTTTCTAAACTAAAATATTTTTTTCTTCAGTATTGTATTTCATCTTGAATCTATTGTTTTTTGTTTTTTTTTAATTGAAATTCCTTCTGAAAGTCATTCTAATTTTGAACAGAAACCCAGTCAGTTTTCACCTGTAAAGTTGTGTGTTTGTACAGTAGTTATACATACTGTACTCAAAAGTATGCCCTCTGCTCTCTACCCATAGGTCAATGGGGCATGCCCACAGTGAGTGTCTCTTCAGTGTTGGGTATGATGGCAGGCGTCTTGGCATCGACCATGGAATCGATCGGTGACTACTACGCGTGTGCCCGTCTGTCTGGCGCCCCTCCCCCGCCCACTCACGCCATAAACAGAGGTATCGCCGTGGAGGGAATCGGCTGTATCCTCGCCGCTCTGTGGGGAACTGGAAACGGCACCACGTCATACAGCCAAAATATCGCTGCACTTGGCATCACCAAGGTATTACATTACATTACATGCCATTTAGTAGATGCATTCATCCAAAGCGACTTACAACTGGAGCACACATTCCTACACCGATAGCAGCAGCTACCACACAGGGTGTAAAATCACAATATTTAGGGTTCACTTAGACATGTGGCGGGGAGATGGGAGAATCGAGCCACCGACCCTGCAGTTGCTGGTCGACCACACTACCCACTGAGCTACATTCCCCCCGTCAAGATAGTTAACCCTTAGTTTTTGTTTTAGGACTCTATGCTAAAAGATTAATTTCTGCAGCAATTTAACTTGGAGTCAGCAAATCTGGATAATGTTTGTTGTCAAAATCGGTGAAACTCCTCACGATCCCGCTACCTGTCGGTTCTGTGTGTGCGTTGAAAAAAAATCTGGTGTTAATACACAGCCTAGGCTCTGTAAGCGATCATGTCGCTATCTACGGTTCCCCCCTTTGTTATCATAACCTTGCCAGTTTACAGAGCTTAGGCTGTGTATTTACTCTGAAATATTTTTAGAAAAAGAAAAAAAAATCTGAAAACACACAGTACGGACAATATTCACTGATTTTGACAAAGTGATTTTGACAACAAGCAAGCTCCAGAATCGCTTACTGGACCTTTAAATGCTGCAGTATGTTATCATTTGGCCACTTGAGGGCATACCAACTCAAAGGCTCTTATCATTGGGTGCCTTGCTTACATGTGTTAGAAATCAATTGCAGATCATGATGTGATGATTGGTCCAATATTCACTCTAATTTTAGCTCTGTTTTGTATCCACCATGCAAAATATCTCCCTCTCTCTAGCTGCTAGATAATTGTCAGTGGGTGGCATCGTCTGCAATTTGATACTAGCCATGTAGAGAATAGTGGGTTTAATCAGATCTTGTTTGCTTAACACACCTGGCACCTAGAAATGGGAGTGAACCATTAAGTAAATGTTACGTAAATCTCAAATAATGACTTCCAAAGAATCTTGGAAAAACTGTATAGTAAGTGATTTAGAGATAACTTTCTGTGGGTTTTTCCCCTACAAATGACAATTGAGTCATTGTCAATAGGACAAGGGTTAGTATATGGGTAAGAGTGTGAGATATCTTTATTTTCTGGAGCCTTTACCATCTGTTAGTATACCATTTGAATTTCCATTAACTTCGGCATTCATCTGGTGGTGGTAAATAAGAATGATTTCAAGGCAGGAGCCAAGAAATACAGGGACCAGAGTTTAACGACGATGTTTTGCAACTCTTTGCTCACGCTAATCCCTGTACAAATGCGATCACAAGTGCCCGCTCAAATTCAATGCAGGTTCAAAAATTCAACACAGCTGATATACTGTGATACAGTGACGAAATTCATTGTTCATAGTTAAATTAGATTAGACTATTTGGCAAATAAAATTTAGAAGAGTGAGCTGCAAGCAACAGACAGTTTAAATTATTGCTGCAAACAAAACCTTGTGCTATCAGTTAATAATAATTAATTATTGTTATGTAATTATGTTAAGTTAATACAAATGTATGGGGTGCTCGTGGTGTAGTGGTCAAAGTGCCCCCCTCCCATAGAGGCTCAGTCCTCAGTAGCAGCAGACCACGTGTTAGAATCCGGCCCTGGGTCGTTCTCTGCATGTGATTCCCCTCTCTGCCCCATTTCATCTCTGTCACTACATAACTGTCTATGAAAGCGTTTAAACCACCACCTCCCTACCCCCACACAAAAATAAAAGTTAATCCAAATGTCACAATCCAAATGTTCACACTGTATCTTTAACAGTGTAAACAGCCTTTCTGATGAGCCTTTCTTTTTTCACATACATTCAACCCTTTGACAGACACATCCTGTTAGAATGCCAGAAGCAGTTTACTGTATCTTGACAGCGTGTCCCTTCCGGCCTGTCAGTGGAGGCGTTTTAGGTTTAGCTTTGTCATTCTTAAGTGCCCCTTCCGGCAGCTTACCCCCCCCCCCCCCCCCCCCCCCCCCCCCCCGGGAATCCCCCCTCCCCTGCTGCTGTCTTTAGTTCCAGTACATTACAATGAAAACACAAGTGGCCTTGTTTTTACTTAATCTTCAAGGGCCCACTGAGAGGCACACAAACAGCACAGCAGGCTACGTGAGCTTTTGATCCCATCACTTCTCTGTGCACTTTGAATATTATGTGATAAGGGCTTGTAAATGATTGGATGAAAAAGTATGTTTAATGTTAAGGAAGTAGATAGCTTACCCATTTTATGGGAATAGGTAAAAATTAATTTGTCACAATGTTAAAGGTGCTACGAGGAAGTTTGAAATATTTCTGAAGCAGTCTAACTTTTCCAATGATGATCATAAATTACATGTAACGGCAAACGAGACCATAAGTGCAGAGAATTGTATATTTATAAAGTTTTTCTAAAAGCCATTGTCCCTGGGTACACTCACCCAGGATAAACAGCTGGCGTAGTAAAAACACTACCTGCTTTTGTCCAAAAGCGGTGCAAGAATTAACACAAACTGAAAGCTCCTCAAATAGCACCCTTAAAGCCCGTTCATTCCAGACTTTACCCACAGTCACACACTGTGAGGTCATATTCGTGACATACTTTATACGGCAGTACTTTTCTACATGTGATGGACACGGTTACTTATTTCTGAGTGCCAAGGGGAGAGCAGAATTACCGACTTGTAGAATGCATGAATTTTGATTTATGGGTAATTGAAACACATGGTGTCAAACATAAACCATGTGGTACTCATCCAGGCATTTTTTAAGATCTAAGAATAAAATAAAAAAAGCTATTCAGGGTAATGTGCTTCACATAAAATGTCAGCAAAAACACATGCGAAATAATGTGAAATAATACCCACATGCACTGGCTTCGGTTTAATGATGATATAACTAGGATAAGTGGAATATTTTTCAGTACAGAATGGGAGGTTAGTTTAGTTCACAGCGTCTGCATTGCAATACATACACATAGACTCACATCGGTATAACATATAATTTTTTTTCTACGTTTATTTATACAGATAAATCCCATTGAGACAGGAGACACTTTTTCAAGGGAACACTGTTCCCATTCCCACATTATCATTCACACACATTCCTACACCGAAAGCAATGTGGGGTTCAGTGTCTCTTTGCCCAGGGACACTTTGACTTGTGGCAGGGAGACGGGGGATCGAACCACCAACCCTGGAGTTGAGTGGACAGCCGCCCTAACCACTTTGCCACAGCTGCCCCATTTACATTCTAAGGAAAAAATGTTTTTTTTTCAATGCATAGCTTTTCTGTTAGAAATTGTGTGTTACCATACGTTTTATGCTGTTATTTAGTGCAGATAAAAGTGTAGAGATAAGGGGCACCATATAAAGTAAATTTAGAATGCAACATGAAATCAAAATTAAATGGAGATGAGATAGAATACTGTATGTATTAGGCAGGCATACTCACCCATGGACTGAAAATCTGCTGCAAGCTCTGTGCTTTTTAAACTTGTTTTAATTGTGTTTTTGCCTTGTTTTATGCTTGTTAGGCGACCTTGAGTGCCCTGAAAGGCGCCATATAAAATAAATGCATTATTATTATTATTATTATTATTATTATTATTATTATTATTATTATTATTATTATTATTATTATTATTATTATTATTATTATTATGTGTACTGTAATACTGTATATAACAATTAGAATAACTGTAGTGAAATGATGTACATCTAATAGAATACTGCTAAAGATAATACAAATATGTATGCGATACGTAAGGGAGAACGGGGTAATCTGAGCCACTTTTTACATTTGCTCCCCTCTAAGCGAGCTAAAATTATTTATCACTCAAATGTACACATTTCCCATTAATTCAGGATGTTTCCTAGAAATGGGCTTTAGCAGATTTTTTTCAAGACAAAGGGCAGTGAAAATATGATTGTTTTAAAAAAAGTTGTCATGTGGTTCACTTTACCCCAGCTGTGGGGTAAACTCAGACAGACCAGAAAAATCAAGGGGGTGAACTGATCCACTTACTTTTTCCACTCTGAAACTACCATAACAACATATTGTGACAGTTAGAATCCTGAAAGCTAGCCACACATTCCAGAACTAATGTCGGACTAGTAAAAGAATGATGGGGTTTGGTCAATTAAGCAAAGCAAATTTTCTTAACACTTGAAAGTAACTCTGAACACAATCAAATACAACATATTATAATTCAAAAGGCTTTATTAAGATTCAAATGAAAGATAGAACCAGTTAGATTAGAACACAGTCCGGGGGTCAGAACACCCTTGTGTCTGGGGGTCAAAGCATAGGAAAATCAGAACCAGCGAGAACAGCCTGGGACTCAGAACACAGGAGAAGACCCAACTGGATTATAACATCAGCCTGTCATACTCTACAACTAGGCCTACTCTACATTCCAGCCCTGAAGGTTACAGGGAAAGATGAGAAGTGCTCTTTCCGTGTGGTTGCCCCAGGTCGTCTTCCTGGTGTATTTCCTTGGCATGATGGCTTTTCTACGATGTGTATGACATCAAAATAAAACATATGTTATGTGATATTACATTAAAATATGTTTGAGACTAAACTTAACTTGTGCCTCATGGTGGGGGAAAGTGAGACAGTGGCTCACTTTCCCCCACAGCATTTGGCTCACTTTCCCCCACCACCACAATTTGAGAAAAAAACTACCTCTCTTTGCATTTCAGGCTAATCTTTAGCTAATATCATCACATGGTTTTTACATGTTGGTAGTTCATCAACAGGTATGATAGAAGTTTTTCTACGTGAATACATTTGCTTTGGCACAACAGTTGATTAAGTTGACAGCAAGAAAATTTACTTTTACATGCAAAATACCTATTTTGGTGAAAAAAACATGCTTACCACAGCTCCATAAGGTCCTCTCTTTCAGGGCCATGGGGAAATGAGAGTGGCTTGAAAACATATCTCACATGACCAAAAATGTTTTCCGTTGCCTAGATACAGGGGGTGGCTCACATTACCCAATGCCTCAGATTCCCCCGTTCTCCCCTACATGTAAATTCTGACTTAGGAATGAACATAAAAATTTAAAAACAGACATTTTTTATATAGTTAGCTGTTGCAAAGTGGCATAATGATGAGCTTCATAGCAATTAATCACTGTTACATATAAGAGGAGACTGGAAGAGGAGCCACTTTTTCAATTTTGATTTATTGGGGCTTTTCTTTTTCTTTTGGCATGTGGCCGAAGTCAAAACTGAATTTTATTGAGTTGCTGGTGTTTGGATGCCAATAAATTAGATTTAGTTTGTGATTGTAAGGGGTTACCAGAGGGTCAGATCTGTAGAGCGTGCCCTAATACATGTTTCACAATTTTTATTTTGATACACTAAACCTTATGTTGATGAATTGTAATGAAATAAAACCTGAAATATTATTTGAACATTCTCACCCACACACATTTAATATTACATTCCTAGTAAAAAAGTAAAGCACGTCATTTAAAGAGACTACAAGGAACTTTTAAATGTTTATGAAATAGTCTGTTTTTTCTTCGAATTATCATTAATGATCTAAAGCAGCAAACAAGATCATTACAGAAAAACAATTCTATTTGTATAAAGTTATTATTTACATTTTTGCTCGACTATGATTCCCCACCAAATCAGACAAAGCAATTTACAGCAGGCAGTTCGTAAAACTGTATGGTTCCCGAACAGTAATAAATGAAAGTTTACTTTACTTCCCCATCGTTACAATATCATTATTAATCTGACAATCACACATATATATTATATATACATTACTTCATCACAATGCATCCTGCCATCTCTAGGAAAGATCTTTAGTACACATGCTGGTGTCTTAAAAACACTACCAGGTGTGTCCAAAGGGGGCGCTAGGATTGACAAAAACAAGTACGTGAAGTTATAGAGTATGCTGCATACTGAATTTGTATACTGATGGGATTCACACCACCTGGTTTGGAAACCACAATAAACCACCATATCTTGTTGAATTATTGACTGTCGACTAAAGTTACAAGGTTCATGTAAAAATGAGATACTTCACACGTAATTATGAGCATTCAAATTGATTGAGTATTTCAAAAGAATTGTGTAAGTAGACCACAGCTGTTCTGGGCTCGATTATATAAAACTGTCTTTGAGTCGAAAAATCTTCCATTTCTGCTAACAGCCGATATGCTTACTGATTGGTCTATGGTCTGTATATTCTTGAGAATTCCTTTTATGATGCTGCTTCCTTTGAGGTCTCATTTGAAACTTCTAGATGCTTTCTTTATAGGTTTTTCCAAACACAAAAAAAATATATTAAAAATAAAGCTGGCATGACAAAAATGTTGATTGACCCATGTATACACATTGAGTTAACAAGTCCCTGTGCTCATGTTATCCTATAGGTTGGCAGCAGACTGGTCATCCAAACGACTGGCATTTTGATGATCGTCTTGGGGATTTTTGGAAAATTTGGAGCAGTTTTTATCACCATTCCCGACCCGGTCATAGGGGGAATGTTCCTCGTAATGTTTGGAATGATCGCAGCAGTGGGGATATCTAACCTACAGGTACACACATTTTATTATTTTTTGAATATTTTATTTCGTGGACATTTTTATCCAAAGTACCTGATGCGTGGAGTAATGAGATATAGTGGTAACGTTAAGACCATGGAACACATAACATTGAAAAAGTTGTCCACACATTCATCTCATTACAACTGGACTATTACAATTCCCTGTATAAGTCAAAAGTCTACTGCCTGCCTCCAGTTTGTCCAGAACTCGGCCGCCAGACATTTATTAACAAGGGTTATGGCGCTTTTCCACCGCACATGTAGCTCGACTCGACTCAACTCGACTCGACTCAACTTGGTTTGGGAGCAGCACGGGTCGTTTTCCACCGCAAATAGTACCTGCTGAACGTGGGCGGGGTTGTCGTAAGGGGCTGAAAGCCTACTCCGGAGCAAAGTAGCAAAGCAGAAATTACGAGCAGTTGTTGCACTATTAACTGAACCAACCGCCAAAAACACGGATGAATTTTTTTTAAGAAATACCCCCCTTGTATCTGTTTGCTAAAAGAAGTCGAAGAATATTGCTACGGGCCATTAAAAGGGATGGTTGTTGTCCGGATGTGTGACTCTGCCACACAGTCAGCTGTAGGGATGCGTCACGTACATCCCTATGCACGTAAACACGGGCATGATAAAGTTGACTGTTTAGTGCCTGTTTCAGGATACGTGTTTTCAAATGCAAGCCGTGTCTCAGCCTGAATATTTTATTGAGGTAATCAGTTCAGTCCGAGGCTTGTAATGTAATCGCTCGCTATCATGTCTGTCCCAGCTGGCTACTATTTAGCCTAGCTGCTAGCTGCCCTACATGTCTCCTCTCGTATGTAAGTAACTTCCCCAACAACCAACACTGGGTGAGCTTAGCGAATATATGGAAAATAAATTCGGATCTGTGATGCAAATCAAATGAAAGAGAGCCAGAGAAGGCTGCACGCGGCGGAAATACACTCTAAAGTCCCGGAGAGTTGGGGAGAATAAACAACAGAATGAAGCCGGTAGTCTCTGGCCACTGATTGGCCAGACAATAGTCTCTGGCCAATCAGTGGCCGGCCGTCTGCCGACGTCACCTTTTAGCATCGGCTCAGCTCGCTTGGACCCTAGAGCGAGGCGATACCAAAAAAGCAGCCGCTACGTGGTACCAGGTACCATGAAATTGCGGTGGAAAAGCCAAAAATGCGAGTCCAGTCGAGTCGAGTCGAGCTGATACCATGCGGTGGAAAAGCGCCATTAGAGTAAGGCTATTAGGCTATTCCAAGAGACAAGACCTTATAATTCCCAGCCTAGCAAAACTACACTGGCTACCTGCTAAATACATAATTGATTTTAAACTTTGAACCCCCTTTTAATGGCCTTGCACTAACAAAAATCGCAGAACTCATTATTTGGGCCTAGCCCCTCAGGTAGGATCTTCTTAACTGTTCGCTTGGCACGCCTCACTTATATTACAAAATGTGACCTGACTTGTTCTGTTAAAGACCCACAGCTGTGGAATTCCCTAAGCATATCAACTTTATAAACCCAGTGTATTCCTTTAAATCCATCCACAAAACCGACTTATAAAGGAAGGCTTTATTATAGTAAATCTGTGATAATCCAAATAGCTTGCTTTTTCATGTCGCAGTCGTCCACTGATTGCAGGGTTGTTGGTTCGATCCACCGTCACCTGCCACATGTCTAGGTGTCCCTGGGCAAGTTTGACTGTGTATGATCATTTTCTTTCATAATTGCCTTTTTTGCTATGTAAAGCATTTTGTAACTGTGTTTTGAAAGGTGCTATATAAATTCATTTATTATAATATAATTATCTGCCCAGATAGCCAACACAAGTCCAGCTGACTACAGAGTTGCTGCTCTGGCACTGACCCTGTGACCTGGACTAGAACCAAAAACAAAAGATTCCCATGAGAATCAATCAAATACATATTTATACATATATGTACTTACTAAATCTAGTTAAAAAGAAGTTTAGAAGTGCTAATTACAACAGCTGGTTACAACATTGCAGACAAGCGAATAAAAAAAAAACATAAAAACAAATCTGTTAAATTAATCTAAAAAATAAAATAAAAAATTAATTTCTGAACCGATTTGTAACTATTGAGATTAAATCGTTGAGTATTTAGCTGTCGCAAAAGGAACAAATCTACACCTGCCTATTACATACCTAGTCCAATCCCATTTGCTCTCTCTGCATGCGTATTAACCGTGTCAGTGACTGGTCATCTAGAGGTCGAGTTCAAGTTGCTTCCACGAATGCTTTCTTAGGTTGGTGATACACTCTTAGTCAGCAGTGTAACTGGGCAACTGTCTAAACAACAGATGAACAAGTTGAGCAAGGGTCACCCACAATCCTTTTCCTGACACTTGACACTTTAATGTGATTACACCAATAGTGTCAGGGTCTTAAGCAGGGTCTTAAGGTACGAACACACTGCACTCCGCGGCGCGGCTGTCGGCCGCACGAATCGCAGGTTCCGCGCCGCGTGATCATATTGGGTCATATTGTGTCCGCCGCCCGACCAGAGTAGCCTTCTCCTACTCTGGGGCTCTGGGGATATGCTGGCGCTGGTGCTAACCGGTGCTGAGAGCACCAGTCTGCTGTGCTGATGGTGCTTTACCCAAGCTAACTGGTGCTAACTTGGTTCATAAAGCAAAACTGATAGCTGTACACAGCAGGCAACAGACACATAGGCTGTATCTCGATTCAGGGGTTGCGGTCTACGAAGGCTGCATTTGAAGACTGATTGCGTCATAGCGACGCGCAAAGGTTGTTCCATTTGCAAGGCTCATTGCAAGGCTCCTCATATGTGGCCAAGAAATGCAGCCTTCGTTTCACGGTTTTGAAGGCTGCATCAGATGTATCCTTCGCAGCCCAACATATCCCATGATTCATTGCGTTTTTTTCAGAGATGGCTTATAATAAAATAAAAAATAACAAAACAGCAACGTGTTGCTCCATCTTCTTAACTTTTATCTTCCTTTCTTTTTTTCTTGTACTTTTTTTTCTTTTCGTCTGGTAGGCAACTTCTTTTTCTTTTTTCCTCTGTTGACAAGGCTGTTTCCGTTGGCAGCTATCAGGGTTGCTAGCAGCACAGGAGCGGCGAGTCGTCACGCAAGGTAACGGCTTGTTACGCAAACCGGAAATGCTCGTAAACGGAGACCTGCGGAGACCGTCCCGTTTAACAACGCTCGTTCGGCCCTGGTTCGGCCTTCGAATCGGCCTTCATAGGCTATAGCCTTCATAGACCGCAAGACCGCGTCCTACCAAGGAGGCGGTCTCTGTAATGGGATACAGCTATAGGCTATTCACAGAACTTATGGGAGCAAACTGTGACTATTATGTTTTCATCCATCTTAATTTCCTCTGTCAGTCGTCCCGAAGCGAGTGACGTCGGGAGGAGCTCAACGATGATTGGCTTTCGCGGTGCGGCCGGCTGCGAAAAGTTCAATATTTTCAACTTCTGCGGCGGCCGCGCCGCGCGAAATACATTGACTTTCTATGTAAATTCGCCGCGCGGCGGTGTGCAGTGTGTTGGCACCTTTAAGCAGTCTTAAAGAGGACCTATGATACTTTTCGACTTTTATGACCTATAAACGTTGTTATAATGATTTATAGTCATGTTTAACCATACTAGCGTATCAAGTAATTACGTACATGCATTTAGACGTATTCCCTGCTTACCGTCTGGGGTGGTTATGCAGAGCACTAAACACTAGGGCAGCCGGTTGAGAATTCACTTGTCCAAATTTCCGGGTATCGTGTCGTCACGTCCCCGGATGTTTCCATGTATGGTAATGCTGCTCAGGCAAGCTCCGGCCATGCCCCCACCTTCCTCTCTCAGAAATCTCCCCGCGCGCTGCTGGAAATGTTCCGGAAGGAAGGTAACCAATCACAACGGAGTGGGGTTTGCAGGAGGGGGGGGGGGGGGGGAGGGAGGGGCAGATAAGCTCAAGGCAGTGGCGAAGTGGGTAGGGAGCGCGCCTCTGGTGTGCAGGGTCGGAGGTTCGATCCCCCATCTCCCCGCCTCATGTCGAAGTGTCCCTGGGCAAGACACTGAACCCCGAATTGCTCCCGATAGTTAGCTTAGTTAGCTTAGCACCGTAGTGCTAAGCCTACCCTGCGTGGTAGCTGCTGCTATCGGTGTATGAATGTGTGTGTGACTGGGTGAATGTGTACAAAAAACAATGTAAAGCGCTTTGAGTCTGTGATAAACGGAGATATAGCGCTATACAAGTCCATTTACCATTTACCATTTACCAAGGCAGTGTGTGGAGCAGACTGCTGTGCTCGCTAGGGTGAGAGGAAAAGTGTCCCGAAAATCTACATGGTTTTTTGTGATGTGATTCGTGTCAGGTTGCTCTATAGCAGTTTTTTTAACAAGAAATTAAGACCAGAAAAGTAGTATAGTAGGAGATCTTTAAGCAGTCTTAAGCACGGCTGCCCATTAAAACCACCCACAAATATATGTGTTACATTAGTGACATTAGAAGGTAGTATTTTACTGACATTTCCTCTTTGATGTCAGTTTGAGAAATGCCATTATGATGTTAGTAGTTGATATGTCAGTAAAGTCATACTAAGTAATTGTAATCTAGAACACTTTTTGTCAGAATTAGCTCCGCTAACGGCGATCTAAAAAGCCTGGACCCATAAACTGGAGATCGCTTAGTATGCCTTTAAGGTGGACACATTTTGAGGGACAAATTACTGTAAAATGTTACTCAAAAATTTAGAATTCCTTCAATACCATAATCATTGAATAATTGGTATATGAAAGTATTTTTTTAATCAGTAATATTACAACAAATGGTGTCCATATTCCAATACGTAGTTATTTAGTTTACATGATTGTAGATAGATAGATAGATAGATAGATAGATAGATAGATAGATAGATAGATAGATAGATAGATAGATAGATAGATAGATAGATAGATAGATAGATAGATAGATGCTCCTTCAGAGAAATTCCAGCAGCGGTAGTACAGACAAGACACATAAACAAGCAAGAAAAACACAACCTAAAATGCACCAGTAGACATTGTAAAAAATAACAAAAAACATATGAGTTAAAGTCATAGTCAGGTAAAAACTTCATGAAAGCTACATTAACAGTATTGGTAGTGCTGTGTAATTGATTGCAATGACAAGGTGCTGAGATTTAGATTTAAATATGGACATAAAAGCTAAGTTTTCAATTTGTCCTAAAGACTTCTTCCATATTTGTCAACAGTGAATAGCATCAGTGTTAGAATTAAATTGAACAGAAGCTTAAGCAGAAGTCGGACAGGGCTTTGGTTCTTTATTAACTAATGATATACAGTATCGCAATCACTATTTGTAATGGGGCTGTAAAAATATTGCTTCTTTACAATTCAATAAATCAATCATGCCACATATATTGAATACTTCCCACACCTGTGTTAACCTATTGTTAAGTCGATTTCTCTGTCTATGTCTCTGTCACTCTCTCTCGCTGTGTGTCTGTGTGTGTGTGTGTGTGTGTCTCTCTCTCTTTCTCTCTCTGTGTATTTCTCTCTCTCTCTCTCTAGTATGTGGACCTCAACTCGTCCCGTAACCTCCTCATCCTTGGCTTCTCTACCTTCAGCGGTCTTGTTTTACCTTCCTGGTTTCAATCCAATCCTGGTATCATCGACACAGGTGATTTTCAGACAGACATACAAACCCACTCAAACATAACACACACTTAAAATACACGTGTCCCCCTTGACTCAGTATGCATTCCAATACCCAGACTTCCCTGCTATTTAGTATGACGGATAAATATTAAGGATGTCCCAATACATGTTGTCAGCTACAGCCAAATACCCGGATGCCCTACTACATCCGAGATCACAACACTGGTAACCCTGTGTAATTTGCACAGAAAAGATGAAGATATTTTTATAAGATGGTGATCGAGAATTGTTATATCATTCACTGCATAATACCCACATTGATGCATGTTCACTGGAATACATTATGTGTGTCTATTTCACAGGTACTGTATTTTGACTATTTGTCTTCCTGTACCTGCATCAAATATCACTTGTACTTTAGAATCCTTCAACATCATGCACACCCTGCATGATTTCATCTGGTGATCAGACGTTATCACATCAGTCATGATGCCTAAATAAGATTTATTATGTTCCCCAACAACTGTATTTTGGTTTCCAACCCATACCCGCATTAGGATGCCTTCATAATGTTAAAAACATTTTTGTTACAATTTTTTTACTTTTTATTTGAAGCCAATGTAAACAGACGTTCTTGTTTGTAGATACTGAACCATGGTGGTATACAATATGAATCATATTAATCAGATAAGAGATATGGCCCCCTTAGAATGAGTGTGCATCCACTATCAGATTATCCTGGAAAAGATGGCAGCGGTTTTGCCTCCCTAAGCCTGTTAAAGCCAAGATGTTATAAAACCCCACAGGACCAGATGGCACAAACCTTGGTTACCCATGGTCATTAGCCTAGATTTGAAAAGGTGGCGAGCAGAGTCCTTTTTAACCCATTGATGACGGCTGCTGCGCGATGCCACATTGGCTCTCCTGCCTGATGCTGCGTCGCGCAGCATTATTACTTTATCTAATTTTCATGGCATTCCCAGCATAGAATGCACTGTCATTGGTTCAAATACACATGAGGTGGGTTTTGTTGATTTTTTTAAGACCACGTGACCACCCAAAACTTGTGTGGTTTGCCAAAAATCATGTCAATCAAAAAAATAAAAAAATAAAACAAAATAATCAAAAAAATACGCCAGCTATGTCGGCGACAGAACAGTTAGTGGCGTTTGGTGCGCAGAATCAAGGTCTACTATAGACTACTGACGAAAATCACACAACACATTGCATCTATTTATTAACAATATTTAATAATTTTCTAATTCATCTCATTTTGATGATTTTTAGAAATATTTGTTGGTTTGTAAGCGCTAAGGGAGCATGTTTAAATAAAACCTGTGAACCTTAACTTTTAAATGTATTTTATTTCATGTTTCTATGTGCTACACAGGCTTAGATATTAAGGTTTTGGTAGACTTGACAATTCCTACTATTTTTTCAGAAAACCCTCAGGCATTAAGGACATGCATCCTAGATTGCCATAGTCATCAATGGGTTAATTGTCTTACACAAACCTCAAATCTTCATTATTTCTTTTTTTGATAGCTGATGGGGCTTAGTGACTACCCTTATAAACACTACAGACTCATGAGAAAAAAGGGGCCCACAGAGATTTCGTCATGTATGGGTCCCAGAGTCTTGTGCTACGCCTCTGGGCACAGAAGTTGTGGGTAAAAATCAGCTAATGATTTCCCCGCTTTTGATGACGCATTGATCAGCTGCATCAAAGCATGTTTGTGTGTGTGTATGTGTGTGTGTGGCTCCCTCCTATGAAGCGCCATCAATGGAGCAATCCTCAAGATTAAACAGGTCCTCTCTTCGCAGACATTAAAACCTTGATGTCATGAGTCATGTGATGCAAGTGTCTCCTAAGGGAGAGGTGCTAATCCACGTACTGGACATGAGGGTTTGTCTGGGTCTTTTCTCAGGTCTAGGCTGCTTACCTCCCAATCCTATTGCCTATAGCCCCAATGTCACTGACTGCAATCTGCACCGGCTCAAGATCAAGCACTCTTGCCCCCCTCCCCCTCCCCCTCCCCCGATAATTCCCTGATAGCTCCCACACAAGAAGAGGCCTGCCCTGTCAGCGCTGTCTTTGTAAACAAACGCAGCCCAGACGCCTTTTAGATGTACAGTCTGTGGGACTTAAAAATAAACTCAGCAGGTTGCTTGAACTTTTGACTTGCTGTCTGTGCGGGCTGGATATGTGTCTTTCTGTGTGTGTGTGCTTGCTTTGTTTCTTTGAAGAAACAGTGGGTTCAAAGTCAAAACCACACCACATGAAATTCTTAATTCGATTCACCACAACTTTATTAAGCCATTTCCGTGCCCGGAGGACCTTATGAAAGCAGCGAATCGAACATGTAGACACATATTCAATAGCGCTCTGTGTTCACCCATGTTCTGGTGGTAGCACATGCCCAACGAAAGGCCAACTCTGAAAAATTGGTGTGCAACGGGGGGCAAGTCATTAGAGGTTGCCCCAGAGGAACTTTCATAGTGCTAAATGAACCACTTCCATTGCTTCTTAACTCTGCCCTCAAGGGGAGACCAGCAAAATATATTTTGAAAACTGTTTAAAGTGAGACCTGTGGGATATTCAGAAGGTTACTGAGTGCAAATACCAAAAAGGACACTATAAAAATTCAAGCTGCTGCCTTTGTCGGGGGCTGCTTCAGATATGTGAGATTATGGAATACAACCCAGGAAGTCCAGATTGAGTTAAATCCATGTGTTTGAAGATTTATCCAAAGCCAAAACATGTAAAGGAACTGGAGCGTTGCATTATCTTCGGTCACGGAAACTGCGTAATAGTAATAATAATCATAATGTTTTATTGGGTTGGGTTTTTTGCAGAAATTCCATTCTCCTTCTCGGAGACAGACATCTTTAAAGCTCAGGACATAAAAAACTAAATGATCTTACTGGCTTGATATCACGAAAGTTCCTTTAACACATACAAACATACAGAGAATCTGACCTGCAGATTCTGCAGATATACGTCTGTGTGGGATGTGTTTAAATGTGTAAAGAATACTTTGGCTTATTTGGAAGAGGGGGTGCCTAGACTTGTGCAACGATGTCTGCGTCAGGCAGAGCCAGCAGAAGCTCACAGATTCCTTCATCTCTCCAGTTTGCAGACATTTTCATCCTCATCATTATTTTATAATGTATATTCTCCTTAAGCATTGGACATTTGTATTATTATGGTCTTGCGCCAGTTGTAGAGTATCGATATGCCCACCCCCCCCCCATTCCATGGACTTAGTAGGACTACTAATGTGTATTATGTATTTTAATCTTGCCCCTGTAAAGCACTTTGATTGGCCTTGTGTCTCAATTGTGGTATATAAATAAACTTGCCTTACCTTGCCTAGGGGGCCACCTTGGTTAAGACCATGTAATGTCTTGGTTAAGACCATGTAATGTCGCTTAATGAATGCTCCATTTGATCAAATGCTGCATACATTTAAGATGCTTTATTTGTCATTTAATACAAGACTACATTGAAATGTGTATTTTCATGTATCCCTTCTCAAGACACCACACACAGAGGGGGTCCTATTATAGCACCCTTTGAGCATTGCTGGGGTTAAAAGCCATGCTCAACCACCACCACTTCTACATGTTTTGGTTTGGTGCTGGGTAATGAACCAGCCCCTTTCCTATAGGCCATCCTGCCACCCCTACATTTAGTTAGTTACTATTTATAAGTTCTACAAAAAGTATTTTGCCAGCCAATATACCCCTGATAATAAGGATGTTTTCTTATTTGGACATGATAAAGGATTCCCAAGGAAAAGCATTTGGCTCATAGGGTTCAAGAGAAAGACAGACAGATAGAGATGGGAGTTGTCAGGCCCAAAAAAACACAGAAAGCACACATGAAATGCATCCAACAGATGGATCAGAAACAGTATGTGGACTGGCTGTTAACATGTCCAGGGGGATTTATTGGCGGTCCCCAGGTGCTGTTGGTCAAGGCAGCTTGTATTTCTTTTCATTTTTATTAGGTCAAACTTAAAGGTGACCTTTGACCTTCATTTGGAAGAGAAAAGGTCCATCTGTCAATAAGATTTCCAGTTATTTCACATGCAACTGAAGGGTAACAAATTACTTTTTATCTAAATTCTCTTCTCCGTTTGAAGGAACGAAAGAGTTGGACCAGGTGATCGTAGTGCTCTTCACCACACACATGTTCATCGGGGGATTCTTCGGGTTTGTTCTCGACAACACGATCCCAGGTGAGGCAAAATACTTGTATCAATTACAATAAATTATCAAACAAAGCACATGTCAGCTACCTGTTCCTTTTATCTTTTTTCGCAGGCACTGAAAAAGAGCGGGGCATCAAAAGTTGGCAGGAGAAGGTGCAAGAAGGAAGCAAAAACACGTGTGACCAGTCCTGCTATGATATCCCTTTCTGCAATGGTGTTTTGAAACGGTTCAGATGTTTCCGATACCTGCCCTTCCTCCCTTCCTACGGTAAAACGCAACAGGGGGCATCCAATTAATGGAGTCTTAACTTGCAAAGTAGAACTGATCCTATTAGCCATCAAAAGCTAAACAGTAGTCTGTTAGCATTAAATAACAAATAATAAGAGGATATGTCATCAACTATTGGCATCTATTGGCATCAAGGACATTACATTGTTTAGATGTGGTGTCAGCAATTCTGGAGAACGCTTGTTGTAAAAATCACTTTTTTGCCAAAATAAGTGAATATCTCCCTTGGTCCACTACCTGTTCATTCTGTCCGTGCACTGAACAAAAATCCAGTGTTAATACACAGCCTAGAGGCTCTGTAAACGGGCATGTTGTTAGAGCTACGTCGGGCCCCCTTTCTTAACATACAGGTTTACAGAGAACAAGAATTCATAACATTCATACCGCACTGCCACTACAGACTATGAGTAACGTACAACTCTTAAGGAATACAAAATATAGCAATCCATGTTGAATTATGTTTTGTTGAATAATTACTATATAATCTAATCCTTAGATTTTTCTTTAGCACCTACACTGCCTTATGTTGTACTTATATACAGTACAGGGATTTATATGATGACACACACACACATACACTCTTTACCTATCACAGGTTTAAAAGTTTTTTGGACTTTGATCCAAAATATCGCTTATCTTTCTTTGGACAACAGCTAAGTGACTTTCATGCAGAAATAAATTAATCTATGTGCAACAAACTGATGAAATGTCTCCATATACTGCAAAATCAAAATTATCTTTAATTAGTGTAAAAATGTTTTGTACCGCCTACGTTCTCATACCATTACTACTTCATCAAGAACAGGAACTTACAGAAACAGTAAAGGAATGTTTATCATTTGAAATATATGCTTAGTTATATTGTGTCATGTCACTGTATAGAATTTAGTTTTTGTTTTATTTAAAAATTTTATATTTTAGAATATATATGCAATTTTACTAATGTTTGTACTAAATGCAAGGAGTGATTAAAAAATCATTTGAATAACTCCTTTTGAATAAACTGTGACTATGAAGTGTTGTTAATTCCATTGTGAACTTAATAAAGACATTACATTTCAAACATTTTGTCGAGACATTTAAATCTGAATCAGACGATGTGGACTAGCTGAATCACACAGGAAAAAAAAGTTAAAAGAATATTCTAAACATAAATGACCTTTTTTATGATTTAACTTTACACAAACTAACATAAGTGCATGGGATGTGACTGTGTGCAAAGCAGTTTTGTATAGCCTGCGGCAGCTATTTCACAGTGATGGGTGGGTTTTCTACAAGCATGTCTACATGAACAAACCTCGCTGCTAGACACACGACACACCTAGTTAAATCATTCCTGTGCCTCTCCCACACATAAACAAAATATACAAGTTGTAGTAATTATGGTATTATCAATTTGAGAACATAAAACAATTCTGTTTGATATATAATGACACATGTACTGTCATTTACTGTACTAACACAAATATTAACAATAAAAGGAATATATCATTTTTTCGTTCAAGATTGATGACAAGTTTGTCAGGTCAAACTAGATTTTTTTACCAACTTGAATTTTGAAGACATACAAAAGACTAAACTCTGTTTGAGGAAAAAAGTGTGTGTGTGTGTGTGTGTGTGTGTGTGTGTGTGTGTGTGTGTGTGTGTGTGTGTGTGTGATCACATTGATGTCACAACCTTTCCAAAATATTTTTGTTTACGTTGTTTAAGACTGTTGTTGTGTCTGGCTTTTCATTTCTCACTGATATTAGAAATCTTGAAAATCTCTTCCTTAGGATTTAGGATCTATGGTATTTCTGACTGTACAGATTAGCCTGCTGGGTGCCTTTTCTCAAGGAGATTTGGGGTGACTTTAAATTCCCTACCATCTTTAGTATCCTGATCATCATGCAACAACGATTTACAGGTCTAATCCCTTGTGCTATTTGCTCCTTGTCTTGGGTCCCATGTGCCTTTAAACAATGCAAAAACCCAGACAATCCTAAACAGAGAAATATCCAGACCCTTCATGAGTATGATCAAACCGATTGCATGCTGTGGATGGATAGCACTTAAAAAAAAATGTAAACCCTGAAAGTTAAAGCTATGATGCTTAACTTCTGTCGCCCCCATTGAAGAATTCTGAGTAGTTACAACAACACTGCTGGCGCATTATACATGAGGTGCCAAGTTTGACACTTAAGACCATCACCACTAGGTTAAAGAACAGGCCCCTTGCACAGATATAGTCAATCTTACTAAATCCTAATGCTGGAGTTCATTAAGTGGAGAGGCAGCTTCAATGTTCTGAATTTGGGGAATTAGAGAAAGTCTGTCAGGGCTTTACCTGCTGTGATCCTACACAGGAAAAGTGTCTCTTCTTGAACATGTGTCAAAGTCTATTGCCTAAACAAAAGGGATTTGAATTCTGGATCGAAAGGTAAAATGTGACGAATAGTAAACTTTAACGCAGCATGTTAAAGAATAAACAACTATTAAAAAAATATCAGCTTCAGTTGGTTCAGTCAATACTGAAGGTGAAGTATACAATGTCCAGAGAACGCTTGTTGATATTTGGACTATCTGCGGTTGTTATTTGATGCTCAGAACAAGTACCCCAGCCGTCAAGACCTGACGAGACCTTCCTTCATGCGACCTGACAAAAAGCTTCAGTCCTCAACGTGCTGGTAGTGATACTGTGTGGCTAGTCACAAGCTACTTTTTTATGCCTATTTCCGAAGCACCGCCTGTGTATAAACTAAGCCCCAACCACAGCGAGTTCTACCAGCATCCAATGCGGAAGTGACAAAAAATTAAGTTCACCGAGTGGCAACTAAGAGTCGGTACCAAAACAAGCAAAACAATTTCTCATCGACTCCCATAATAAATAGGCTGTTTTCACAGCACTATTAAACCTATTTACAGCCTGGTCCAAAAAACATTCTAGTCTGTACAGTCATGCCTGAAATTATTCATACCCCGGGCAAATTTTGACTTAAAGTTACTTTTAATCAACCAGCACGTTTTTTCTTGATTGGACATGACACATGCTTCTCCCAGAAGATAATAAGACGATGTACAAGAGGCATCATTGTGGAAAAAAATCTGCTTTTTTTCACATTTGAACAAAAAGTGGCATGTCCAAAATGATTCATTACCTTTTCAATAATCAATAGAAAAAGCCCTTATTGGCTATTAAAGCAATCAAACACTTATAATTGCTGACCAGCTTTTTGCAGGTTTCCACTAATATTTTTGCCCATTCAACTTAAGCAATGAGCTCCAACTCTTTCAGTTTGGAGGGTCTCACTGCCATCACCCTGATCTGTAACTCACTCCACATATTCTCAATTGGATTCAAGTCAGGACTATAGCTGGGCCACTGTAAAACGTTAATGCGTTTGTCCGCTAACCATTTCTTCACCACTTTTGCTGTATGTTTTGAGATAAAAGTTCATTTTCAAATGGAACCATGTCCAACAGATCAGGGATTTTTTGATTTCTTTATTTAAAAGGGACAGCGCACATTAATAAACATGAGCACCAAAGTTCAACATGTAAATGTGCCAGATTTAGCCATGCAGGCTAATTTTCACCTGTAGTCCCTGGCAGGTAGAAAAGAAAAAAATAAACATTAAAAAGAGAAAGATACAAAAATACAACACATAAGCACAAAAACAAAATGACACAAGCACAGACAAGTAAAATGACACAATCACTTTTCCAGCACATAACAGGTTGGTGATGCGTGAAGAATATGAAGCATACAGAACAGATAAAAGTGCATGAACATATAGCACGATTAAAACACACAAGCACCCAAAGAAAAACAAAAAACACAGACAGGGAGCACACAAGCGGCATGAACGCAGACAAAAAACACACAAGCACAAACAAGGGCATACAGACAAGGAGCACAAACCCAGACACATACACAACCAGCAAACACAAAAACAAAAACACTATCCCAGATAATCATGGGCGCATACCTGATCCGTCAGTAACCAGTTTTTTATAGATTTTGTGAAGGATTTGGTTGATGTAATGTTCCTTAGTTCTGTGGGTATGGTATTCCAAGTATGTGCTGCTCGATAGTAAAAGGCTAAATGGTATTTTACAATCCCTCTTGTGGATGCTCTGGTGGAAGAGTTTTTATTTTGTTTACCATGGGCCATGCCCCCACCTTCCTGCTCTGAAATCTCCCCACGCGCTGCTGAAAATGTTCCGGAAGGAAGGTAACCAATCACAACGGAGAGTGGCGTAGAAGCACAGAGCCGAGTGTGGAGCAGACTGCTGTGCTCGCTATAGGTGAGAGGAAGAGTGTCCCGAAAATCTACATGTTTTTTTTGTGATGTGATTTGTGTCAGGTTGCTCTATAGCAGTTTTTAACAAGAAATTAAGACCAGAAAAGTAGTATAATAGGAGGTATTTAACAAATTCCTTTAGTGGAGGGGGAGCCATACCAAGAAAGATTTTATATACAAGTAGAATGTCTGCCAACTTAATCATGTTTTCCCAGTTTAACAAATCATATTTTATCAAGATTTTACAATGGTGATGTAAATTTGATTTGTTATCTAGCATTTTCAAGGCCTGTTTAAAACGTGTTTCAACTGAGCGTAATGTGGTCCGTCCTGCCTGTGACCAGCTGGTAAGACAGTAATTAATATGTGAGAAAATCATAGCATGAAGGTACAACCTTGAGGCCTCTGTAGTTAAATTATTCCTGATGTGTCTGATTTGATAAGTTGAATTTGATTTTGTTCAGGACTTTTTTAACTTGTGTTTTGAAAGTGAGCTTAGCATCTATCATTATTCCCAGGTACTTGATTTCTTGGACCACTGAGAGTCTTCTCCCTTCTACTGTCAAGTCTGGATCTGGATCGCTGTTTGCAGATTTTGAAAGGAACCCAGAGTTTGTTCGCTCTGAGTTAGTGGAAACTCTGGGTTTTCCGTTTCAGGTAGCAGGTTCAGTGCAACCGAGAGTCAGTTACTGCGGCAACATACGCCGTGGGTCTAACCTGCTGGATAGGTGGTTAGACCTACCCTGAGTTTGTTTTCACTTTACGCTGCAGCTCCGACTGAAGAAAGAGTGTCACTGTCACACGCGTCCCTGTACAGTTTGAAGCAAAATCACTCCATAGAAATCTCCATCGGGATGTTTTTATCATTTCCTGATGATTTTACGTTTGACCGATACTTTATCTGATCAGTAGCCTTGTTCTCAGCCCTCGGTCCGTTCATATAGGCGGCCACCTTACACATCGTGACATGCTCTACATTCAGATTAATAAACCTATTTGTATTGTATGCTTTTTAACGTCTGTGCCACTGAACAGATTTATGTCAAGTGGATTCATGTAACGCTGCGGCTGCACGCGATTCTTACTGTTCACTTGTGTGATCCTAAAGTCACAGACGAGCCTCGTTAAATAGCCTAATATGAATATAAAAATTATATAATAATTTAAACTGTGATCACTTGAGGAAAATGGATCTGGTAATAAATCAATCAGGCTCTTCAATGGAAACTGTCACCTTATGTGTCAGACGTTAATGTCTTTCACTCCCCATTTAAAAGAAGCAACAGTCCGTTTACTGCACAGTGGGCTATAAGGCTTCCCAACATATTATACAGCGAATATAAAACACTGTCAGAAATGCTGTGCCGCGCCAGCTTTATTACTTTACTGCTGATATGCGTAACTTTTTAAAATAGACTATGGCTTCTCATACGGAAGCGAAATGATTGCTCTGTTTTTTCTGAATTGCCGAGGAGATTAGATCAGAGTTATGTGACAATATCCCCGGTAATTCTTCTCCATAGGCTACCATAAACTGATTCGTTAATATTTCTAACTCCAGTGGGAGTAGCGGAGAAGTTTTTTTTTTTTTTTTTTTGAGAAGTGGAGAAGTGGGAGGATCACACATTTGTTTCTTCTGTTTCCATGGTGAATCATGTTATCAGCGATCCATTGACGATGGCTTTTATGCACACGCTCCACCCAGAGTGAACACGCTCAGAGTTGATTGACCCAACGCTGATCCACTGTTCTGTACCCGAAAACCCAGAGTTACTCATCAACCCTGCGCTCTGAGTTGACCAACTCAGAGCGCAGGATTAAACTCAGAGTATGTAAAACCAGCTACCTGAAATAGGCCCCTGGACATACAGCAGAAGGTATAAAATCCATGTGTGATCACTGAAGGCTTATCTCATGTAGATGCGCTGTGACAGTGCTGTTGTAATTATTCAGAATTCCTCATGGGGGCGACCAAAGTTACGCAAGTGAGACACATACAATTCTAAAAGTTAAATTTACTAACATACATAAAATTACAACATGCATGAGCATAGATTTAATTCGGCATATGGCTTTAATGTATTCAGTCCTGTCTCATTTTACCGTAATGCCACTTGAGAATACAAACAAACAGTCCCAACTCCAACCACACGCTTTCTGAAAAAGGGTTGATCCAAAGTTCATTGTTCAGAAATCAAGAGATGGCAATGAGATGAGTAAATAAGATCATGTTTCAAACCACAGCAAAACATGGTTTATAGGACTTATAAAATAATGTTGACTACGACAAAAACGAAAAACAAAATGCAGATCCTATTTAACTACTGTGAACCTTAGACCATCGTTTTCTCTACAATGTTTTCCCTTAAATGTCTTTGATTGCCGGTCATTCTTTAATTAATTAAAAATGCACGGATGCAATACTACATATGTTTATGATTTCTAGTGTGGAAATCAGCATGCATTTGGGGCGCTTCTTACCCACAATCGACATGCACCGGAGGTTATGTGACATCAACTGAGCCTCTTGAGTGAAAACAACCAGCGATGCATTATTTATATTGCAAGAGACAAGTTCAAGGCGAATGTTATTGTAACATACTACTGTCTGGGTTGCCCAGGGCAAGTAATCGAAGCTTACAAAAGGTACAAAATGCTGCGGCGAGACTTTTGACCAGAACTAGAAAATACGACCACATCACCCCCTTCTTGCATCACTCCACTGGCTTCCAGTTCATGTCAGATCCGACTTTAAGGTGCTGCTATTGACCTATAAGGCATTAAATGGGCTTACACCTACATATTTGTCTGACATAGTTGCGCGGTATGCCCTATCACGGGCACTACGGTCTGAGTTAAGAAAACTACCGGCAGCAGGGCTTTCTCGTATCGAGCTCCTTCGTTATGGAACACACTCCCGTTAGAGATCAGACAATCTGAGTCTATCAAGGTGTACAAGTCTAAACTTAAGACTTATCTCTTTGAATTAACCTTTGGTTAGCGCTCGTCCAACTCTCTACTGGCGCGGGGTTGGTGGCGGGTCACCCTGTCTGGGGTCGGTTCTCTGGCCTCTGCTGGGGGGGAGCTTGCTCTGGGGTATGTGCCGGGCTGCCCTGGCCGCTTGGGCTGGGGCAAATTGGCATCTGACCATGGGAGCCGCTGCTGCGGGGTGTGATCATGCCTTGCCTCCTGACGTGCGGTCGCGGCGGCCTGCGGGGCTTGGCTGGGTAGGTCATGTCGGCTGATGGGGTTGGGCCGGAAGCGGGGCATTGGGGCGGCGGCGCTGCCTGCCGCTGTCGTTGGTGTGCTCTGGGCTGGGGGTGGCCGGGGGGTGGTGGTGTCGGCGTGCGTGCTCAGGCGCCTGCGGTGGCGCTGTGCTATTGCCTGACTGGACCGTTGGGTGGGGTGGAAATGGGGCATCGGGTTCAGATTGTGTAATTGTTGCACTGGTAGGTGGACACTGCAATGTTTTTAATCGTTTAAACGCGGGTTGCTTTTGACCGCCTCGGGAGAACTGCGGATAGATTGTTCTGGGGCGGTTAGAAGCAATCTATGCAATTTGCGTTTTAACTGTTTTTAAACTGTTTTAATCATTTATCCCTGCCTGGCGGTCCGCTCTGTGGCGTCACTGTCGGCGTCTGTGTTTCGCTGCCCGGCGTCGGTGCTCCTCCGGCCAGTCCTGGCTCTGGGTGTGCCGATGGCGGCGGCGGATGCGTCGTGCCCTTTGTGCTCGGTGCCTCTGGCCGTGCCTCATGGGCTGGGCATGGCCGGTCAGGCGGGCCTCGGTGGGCTGTACGGGCCGCCCCTCCGGGGGTTTCGGCTGTGGTTGCTCCTCGTGGCAGCGGTTCATTTGGCTATTCCCTATTCTATACTGTCTATTCTCTATCTATGGCCCCGGACCTCTTCGGGACTAGTGCCGCACTGGGGCGTGCTCTCTGGGGGTGGGGTGCTGGGAGGCTGGCTCTGGGTCTGGGGGGCTGGCGCCGATTGTGTGTCGGCGGGAAACGGTAGAGTGTAAATCAATGTAAATTAATGTTAATTGTGTTCATATTGATTAATATTGTTATAGCATTTTAAT
This sequence comes from Hyperoplus immaculatus, assembly GCA_949357725.1. NCBI lineage: Eukaryota > Metazoa > Chordata > Actinopteri > Uranoscopiformes > Ammodytidae > Hyperoplus > Hyperoplus immaculatus. The sequence continues at coordinate 5,491,252 of OX442354.1, read as the reverse complement.
AACAGCCTGAGGAGCTGCCTCGGTCTCGGTTTGTCTGGGCCTGAGTACCGGTTGTCCTCCCACTAAAAAATTGTCCTTCCGTCCCAAATCGCATAACTGATACCTCCCATGATTGGCTGAGCAATGCACCGGGGGTTCTCTCCCTCTGTCTACCAAGCACTCTCCATGCCACTCGACTGACTCCGAGTTCTGTGCGGAATCAGCCGTCCTATGAACAAATGCTCCCCGCCTGCTATTGCCTCACATCAGCACGGATTCACCGTCCATCAGGATAGTACTCTTTCTACTCGCTTGTTTGTTCAATCTTTAAATTAATTTTTGCTTTGCTCATTGGTTGCCTGTCTGTCCTCTTCCAGTTTTCCCTGGTGGTGATGAGACGGTGTGGATCTGGTCCCCCCTCTGGCAACATCTGAGAATGGATCATCAACGCGGAAGATGTTGCAGTGGTTAAGGACGCATACTTTTTATGATCATCAGTATTATGTAGAATAGTAAAAAGACAGAGTATGCCGTTTAGAAACACAGGGTAACATTTGTTCCCTACTTATAACAATTCTAAACCAGCAGAGTGGTGCATAAAAGTGCACCACTCTGTGCCAGTGCAGTAATTTAAACCATGTCACAACATTATCTTGTTGGTGATTGTAGGAGCATTCGATTCCATGTCATCGGACAAATAAAGTATTTATCTAATCTTAATAGCTAACCATATCAGAGTTATTGCTTTTTGGCGACATCATTTTCATTAGATTGAAATCAATACATGTAAGTCATCAGAATGTTTGCAAAGGTTTGAATGCTGTCTTGGACAATGTCTTAAAGGTGCAGTGTCTAATATTGGAATAATAAGTTGCGACTAATGGTGAGATTCTAGGTTGCAATGCTCACTTGCCAACCCCTCCCTTTCGAATAATTACAGAAGCTACAGTAGCCTTCAAGGACAAGAAGCTAGTTACTAGAGAGATGGCACCACCCACCACTGCCTCAAGTCTTTCCACAGTATCAAGTGATAAAGAGAAGATATATTTAGTTTTGTTATTCTATAATAATTCTTCTTTGTATTCTAACAAGTGCAGTTTCCCAGGACACCAACTATAAAAATACATCTAACTGTAAAGTTTGTCCATTCAAGTGCACTGCCCGACCCCAACATTACAGTCAGAATGCATTACAATCATGAAAGGTCAACAGTATTAATAAATACATCATAATTTCTTCAGTTTCCCCCCTAGTGACAGGTGACTAAAATCTGTTTCTTGTCATTTATCAAAATATCATACCAAATTACCACTTTGGTCCGGTATCATCTATGAGACGGGGGCTGTCCTTTGGTTACAGGATTTTTATTGTTGATTACCTCCTTCAGGGCGAAATAAACAGCCAGGCCTAAAATGGGACACTGGCTTATTGTCAAGGAATGCACAATGAAAATCAAGAATGATATTCCTGGAACAGAATCCATATCTGATTTCAGTCTGCCAGACACATTAGCATGTGATCCTGAGGAAACGGGTCAGGTAAAACACTATTCATGGAGCCATTATAGGCTATACAGTTCTCTGGAGCCACTAGTGATTAGATCAAGTGAATTGCGAGAATTTTGATAGAAGAAGACTTTGTTAGGGCTGTAATGCAAAAATTAGATTATAGGGATTAATTTATTTCAAAATGTTAGTTATATCATGTAGATATGAACTGTAACCCAATTCAGATACATGGCACATATCTCTCTCTCTCTCTCTCTCTCTCTCACACACACACACACACACACACACATTTACCTGTTAAACATGTGGTTATACTTCTTACCTCTCTCACTGTATTCATGCACCAATTTATTATTTATATAACTTACTTACTTTTGTAAGTTTTAATACTTGAACTATCGGTTGGTTCTCTGAGTGGAGAGACCAGAGGTGGGGGTAAGTCACTCATGTGAAAGTCACAAGCAAGTCTCAAGTCATAACCTTCAAGTCTTAAGCAAGTCCAAGTCACTGTGATGAGAATCAAGCAAGTCACAAGTCAAGTCATTGCTCAGGTCAAGCAAGTCACAAGTCAAGTCATACAAAAATCATATGATCTAACCCAGTTTCTACATTTAAAAGACCTGCATTCCACAGTTCTCTTCTTCATACCGTCATTGACAACATCATCCTTGAACTACAATTGAATTATTCTTGGTCTGACCGAGGGGTCTTCAACTAAAATTGAAATGGGTCCAGTTGACAAAATGTTCTTACAGCAAAGGTCCGAATCTCATAATGTCTGCATCCAATAGCGACCCCTTATCTATCACATATGATCAACACCGCACATTTCCTTTTCTTTCAACCACATTTAGGCTACTTTCAATTTCCAAGTAGCTAACTTTTTAACATGGAAAACAAGACAAGCAAATAGTAACAGATAGGCCTATACTATACAAAACAGACACTTAATGCCCATAATGCATTTAAAATAAAAGAGGGCAATGATCTTGCGCTATGGCAAAAATATCATATCACTTTTTTTTTATGGCAGGATCACATTTTGATTAATCCCGATTAATTTGTTTTTCAAACTGGGGGGCGAACTGTCATAACGGGCAGTTTGCTGTGCTGTCGGTGCGGGGGCGGTGGCTGTGAGCTGTCCGAAGGAGCCGGTGAACATGGAAGGTCAAACTGCATCATATAGGCCTAGGCCAACATCATAACCGCTGTTTTGTCTCACGTAGATGCTTTTATAAAGCCTACAGTCCGTGGAGGTAGGGCGCTCGATAAGGAAGCGTGCGTTATCAAGGCAGCAGCGCTGCAGGGAACGCTCGTTAATTTCGTTCTCTTTTACAATACTTCCCGGGGCCGTTACAACGTGACAATGGAAGGGAAGAAGGCGCTACATATTTACTGTGATTGGGTTATAAGCGTGTGGGAGGCTCACGTGAATTATTCTTGGTCTAGCCGCCTCCATTACTGCTGCTCCTGTGTTGAGACAATGGCTACAGACCGGCAAGCTGATCAAGCCACGCTTCCAACAGCCTGTGCAGTAAAGACAATACAGCGATCCAGAGAGGGGCCCGTAGACCAGCTCTCCTACTCACTAGGTAAGCGGACAATGCTGATGTCACCACACCTGCTGAACCCACACAACTCAAATGCTTTGAATTGTTGCTTCTTTTTTTCCCTTATTCTCTCACACATGTCTACTGCTTTTCCGTGGAAATCAAGGAAGCGAAGAGGCCACGCATGTGTGTGGCTTATATAGCCACGGCTGGCCAATCATGCGTGGCCGCCACAAGTGGTGTGTCTTAAAGAGTATCCACGTCAACTGCCCCTGTGGGGGTCAGTCCTCGTACATATGGAATATGTAGGGTGGAGAGAAAGCCTTGACACGATAGAGAACATGTTTTACTTGTTCTGCCATAAGTTATCACCCATTTAATAGATTGCTGCAAATGTAATTGTGTAGTTGTTCGATGACTGTATGACCTACGACGGAGTATAAGAACCAAGTTTAGGAAATAAATTTAATTAAACTATGAGTCTTAATTTGAAGAGAAAAAAACCCTAATATTCAAGAATAAAGTCATAGTATTAGGCTTTAGAGAAGAAATATCCCCGTCATTCCCCTAGCATTAAAATGAGAAACTTGTTACAACGAACAAGTTCCTCATTGACATCAGAACAAGTTAAAAGGATACACATCTTTCGCCGCAGGCTTAAAACACATGTATGCACGTGGTGAATATATGTGGTGAATTCACCTTGGCTAGGAAGAATCTGGCCCTAAGGGAAATATGAGGTACCTAGGCCACAGTTTAGTCTGTGACCTTATGGAGAAGTCGCTGTAGTATAAGTCAGTGTTATACTGTTGCAGAGGGGGCCAGAAGAAAAAGCTTTTCTGATCACATTTATAAACGCATATTTTTTTTTAAATGGCCGTCGTTCTCTGCATGTCCCTGCCCCATTTCATTCCTCTCTCTCTCCCTCCAAAACTGTCTAATAAAGCATAAGACATCAAATGTCAAATGTAGTTCTTACGGTGGGGAAAATCCGGCTTAAGCTAACATCAACCAGCAGAAAGCTTTAAGCAAATATAATTTCAGTGTTACTCCATAAACACACTATGACAGCATGATGACAGTTTGCGCTTCTCACACCATTGGAGAGTTAAAGTGGGAACTGTTTCTGCTGTTTCAGTAGAAAACGAAAGGCTCAACGGTTGGACTGTCGCCAAAATGCCTCCCAGGGTGTGAGTTACACGGAAAATGGGTATTACGTGTCAGTAACTCTTATCTACATAAACAAAACAGCTAAAAAACTTGAGAGGCAACATTCAGCTCGTGGAGCGTGTGAGAAAAAATTAAAATAATTGCTACTATACACACAGGCAACTTGAGTAGTCTTCAGTCTTTGGTTGCCTTGCATGACCCATACAAGCGATGACAGGGGAATGAGGAACCAACATTTTTTTTCAATTTACAGTAGTTCCTGTTACAGCTATGAACATATTTTAAGAATTTCTAAAGCTTATTAATCGCTCCAGACTATACCCTGAAAGTTTACAAGGAGCACATACAAGAAATAACTATGAGCACAGTCTAGATTTGTAATTGTGTCCAGATTGGAAACATACACTGTTTGGAAACTATACAGCATCTACACATGAAACTATAGCAACATTATACACATTCAAGAGCATTACTGTCATTGTCTCAACTTAATACAGAAAAGTGAACTATAATAACTGTTGAGTGTCAGTTTTCAGGTTTTCAGTTTGGAAATGTCACAGTTGGATGCACAACCTCAATCATGTCTCAGTATATCAGACTACCAGCCTGACTGCAGCCAGAGTGAAGAGAACCCTCTCCAAGATCAGCCCTAACCCACTTGGACACCAACAACTCATACATCAGAATGCTGTTCATAGACTTTAGTTCAGCATTCAACACCATCATCCCTCAGCAGCTGATCTGCAAACTTGGCCAGCACTTCCCTGTGCAACTGGCTGCTGGACCTCCTCAGCGAGAGGTCCAGGCAGTACAGGTCGGGAACAACACATCCAGAACCACCGTCAGTCGTGTGCTCAGCCACATTGTGAAGGTCACGGACGACACAACCATGGTGGGTCTCATTTCCAACAATGAGACCCACTACAGGAATCAGGTCACAGGGTGTCCACGGATCCTTAAACAGTCTTAAAAAGTCTTAAATTCATGTATCTAAAATTGAGGCCTTAAAAAGTCTTAAATTCATAAAAAATGTGATGTGCTGGTCTTGAATCCACTACTCAAAGGTCTTAAATTTGTCGGGGCAGGACTATTCAATGTTATATATTCTTTTCTTGTGCGACTTTCCGAGAAGGAGATGTACAGAGGCTATTTTCTAACTAACTGCTCATATAACAGTCCGACACTACGCTAGAGGCAGTACGGCCGTGTGTGGCTGTGATCCATATTTAAATGTAGAAGAAGAATGTGTGTCCCCTGCCCCTGCCTTCAAATTTCCCACGAAGTATTAAACCGTGGCCACAAAATAAGTATCTCGTTCCCACAAATTATTAAACTGTGGCCACAGATTATTAAGTCATGCAAACAGATCACTAAGTCGGGCAAACAGTTTTTTTTTTTTTTTCTGATGTCACCAGAGGGGCTTCGTACTTTGGTACTTTTTGCACCAAGCGTCTAATTTCGATTCCTCTATATGTCTGGCACAATTTGCAGAAATTGACAATAAAGTCGACTTGACTTGATCATACTTCTTAAATTTGTCTCACATTTTTCTCTGCACTTTTCAGAGTGTTTCCAGGTGTATACAAAGCCTATACTGTCACCGGGATTTGAAGGTTTGAATTGTGGAAGGGGTTCATTTCCAGTGACATGAGTTAAGATGCGAAGGAGCAGCTCAGGTGAATAGTGAATGCTTAGCACGCGAGCAGGAACAGCAGGCAGGCAGACCGGAGCATTTGGAACAATAGCCGAGAAGAAATATGGCCACGCTGCAGGTGACCAGACTGAAAGAGTTCATGGACTGATTGCAGGCAGGTGTATAGGATTTGTAGAGCCAGGAGTAAAAGGGCGGGAGACCAAACACCCGAACACACACACCCATTGACTCACTCACTCGCTCGCTCACTCACACTTGCTTCTATTGAGTGGATAATGATATAAATAACAATAGGCTACATGAAGATGATTAGTTCAATACTATTTTAACTTTAAGAATGATCTCATGTTTTCTCTGGCGCACATACACATACACACACACACACACACACATCAAAATTGTGTGACTGGTGCATGACCGCAAGATTAAAAATGTCCGAGGCTGAAGGAGGTAATTAATTGTCAAACAATGGCAGTGACGAAAAATGAAATGCAAACTGGACAGATAAACAGACGTGGTAGCTTCTGGCGGTTCAGGTGGATGCGGAAATCACCACATAAGTCCCAAGTGCTGCCCCTCTCCCAAATTATTTGCATATGTGAACACTTCCCACACATACATTCTCCTCCTGTGTGCTGTCTTAGAGAAGTCATCTCTCTTTAACAAGGAAGAGCCATGAAGAGAAAACATCTGATGTAAGAATGAGTCATGAATGAGAAGCTCCAGATAGTCCCCAGAGATCAGAAATATCAATAGACAACCGTTTTTCCAATGTTTTACAGCAAAGTGAGAATAATGATCAACAAGGAAATTCATGGATAATCAAATGTATTGATGCAGACAGCGGAAAGATTACATTTCCGATTACGGTAAATTATGGTACAGGCTCACATTGAACAAAAATAAATGAGCATATGTTAAACTGTATTCAATAAAAGAAAACATTTGACTATTTGGGGGAAAATAATTCAAGGTAACTAGATCCATCCCTGAAAATCAAATCAAGGCCAACAGTTATTGTGAGGACGTTCCATTTGGTACATTTCATTGTATTGTTGACCCCGTGTCAACCTGCATTTGAAAGATAAAACTTGAAATTTGTACTTCATGTCGGTCCAAGCCATTCAGTCTGAATGCACTTACAGCACAGCCTGGAAGAGCATGTGCTTTAAATCTATAAGACAAAGGTTTTAAGATGACCATTTTCATTGCACACTCGTAAACATGTAGATGCTATGTGGGCAAAGGGCCATTTTTTACATGATACTGCAGTTTTTTTTAAAAATAGTTACACAAAAAAATAATATTCTAATGCTGCCCTTGTATCCAAATATGTATTTTATCATACATAAATGACAGTGGCATCATCATAAGTGGTAGCAAATCTTGTTTGTATATTGCTGCAGAAAAATAGAATACATTTTCTTTACAGTAATGATTGAAGCCAAAGTGTAAACAAGCGCAGAGAAATCCGTATATATACCTTATTACAAAATGAGTGTTGCAAAAATCAAAGATGAACACAGGTAAACCGTAGGCCTGTATTAGCTTGGAAGAGAAAATAGTTCATCCTCAACTAAATCTTAGTAAAGCAATAAGTATTTGTGCTTAAAAAACTCCTCTCCATCAGCTCAATAGAATTAGCTTAAGACGCTAAAGAAGGAGAGAGTTGAGGAAGGTTTGGCAGTGAAATGGTAAACGGGAAAGAACACAAAGAAAATACATAAATACTGTATATATAAAATGATAGAACCAAATTAATTGTAGTTTCATTTTAGATTGAGTAACTAGATATGATATGAGGATCATGTATACATCATCAACACATGCATAATACAAATATAGTCTTAGATTATTAAAGAGAATTTTCTCATTGATTGAAGTAAGTAAGACATGGTATGTTGAGTATGTGTTTTGACCGTTTGAAAGATAAGTTAGAGATATGATATCTGAAATGTCCTTTCATCTCATTTTACATGGAACACATAGACAACACAACACAATAAATGAAAGGAAGTAAGACATGGTATGTTGAGTCTTTGTTTTGACCGTCAACGACTTTTGAAAGATAAGGGTAATCTATGATATGTCTTTCATCTAATTTTACAGGGAACACATGACAAAGACACCACAATAAATGAAAATAATCTTTTAGACTTAAGCCCCTGTTAAAATATTATCCTTTTCCTTATTTTTCAACTGTCATGAACAACAGATTATTTACGGCAATGAGAACAGACACAAGGAACCTTTTGTTTCGGTTTTTATAAGTTCTACTTTGTTAGTTCATGATATTTGTGTTCTTCAAATTCTACAATAAGGTTAAAAGTGGACGTCATCATCTAAATAAATGGACAACCAGCAAGCTAGCAGGCAAATTTAATTTCGTTCGGATCTAGTCACTTAATGGCCAGAGAAGGTCCAGGAGACACAGCAAATATTTATGGAAGACTTGATCAATGAGAACATAAGGAGACATGCAAAGCATCGCTGAGTTATGCTTCCTGTGTTCTGGAAAATGCCCACAGATGTTCGGGCTTACAACTTCTTAGCTCAAATCCCACATGAGGCAAGGCATCCTATCTAATTCAAATGTTAAACATCTATTAAAACCTTTAAGAATTTAGTGAGTGACCTGCGACCCCTGCTCACCTAATCTTTCCTGCGTTAAGCTGTAGATTTAATGGCTGCGTATTTTCTGAGGTTTCTCTGTCATGGCTAACACACTACCTGATATATATTCTTTAGTCCTTGAAGTCTTCTTGCTACTTCTGGGGAGGGGATGATAAACAACAAGCCCTGACCTTGGCTACACTGCCATGCCTGCTTTACCTACCTCGGTATGCGGCGAAAGTCAGCTGCTGAAAAGCACAACTGCTTTGACCTAGGGTCTACACTGACACTTACAGTAACCTGGGAGACTCAGGGGAAACTCAATGAAGGAAATATCAAGGAAATCCCTAACTAACAGTGAAAATTACACACATAGCAGACTACAACTGAACAAATCGCATTGGAATTGCAACAAGAAAAACACTGTTTGTAACCACATAACAGACCACAGGTAGTGTCTGGATGCTGGAGTTATTGTCCTGTGAATGTATTTTCAGTATAATTACAAAACCAGTGAAGGTAAAGGAGTGTGCCCACTCTTGACAACCGAAAGGAAATAAAAATCAATTGTCTTATAAAGTGGAAGTACATAGTGCTATTGCAAGTGTTGACAGTTCAACGTGTGAGGTTATTAAATTGATAAAAATAATTGCAATCAAGTTAAAGCTATAGTGCGTTACTTCCGAATTACAACAACACTGTTGACGCATCTACATGAGGTAAGCCTTCGTGGTCGTGCATCGATTTTATACCTTCTGCTGTACGTCCAGGTTTTTTCTTAGCAGGAGTATCAACAGCTGAAACATTTTATGGGCTCTTCGTCACAAAAGATGTATTGACAATATTAGGTAAATTAAGTATCATAATATTCAGCAACCATTAAATGGGAAAATTAAGTTATGGTGGATTGTCAAGAACTGGAAAAACCTAGAACACAAAACCCTACCCCATACCTCAAAGATCTGCAAAGAGGATATACAACATGTTCACATAGGAGGAATGCATTAGAGGTCAAGCTCAACAATCAGTCACACAAAGTGGAAGGAGACAAGAGATGCTAAGGCAAAGTAAGGCAGTTGATTATTTATTATAACTATTATAAGCAATGGATAATCTCTTTCTCAATCTAGACCAGGTATAATAAACACAATTATTTATAGACAGAAAACACAATATGACAAATTAATACAAATCTAAACTAAAACCAATGCTATTCACATTCCACAATATGTATTTAAAGTAAATGTTGTATCCAGAAATCTTAAGGAATCAACCTCTGTGTCTCTCATTGTGGACGTAAAATCATTTTACAAGATTGTAGAAGGGAGGGAGAATACACAAAATCACCTTTTCCCCCTTCTGTGTGGGAATTATGGACAGAAAGCAGAATGAAATGTCGGATAAAAGCACATAGTAGTAAGAGAACAGACCAAGAATGTCCTTATACAGTATAGTAAAAGTATACCAATGACAGAGCCTATAGGTGGCTCGAGCAGGACATCTTACCCAAGAGTATAAGATTGCACAAAACAAATGATGTGAGAACTGATACATTGAAATCATTTTGTGTGGAACATTAAAGCTCATGATAGAGCATATGTCTCCTGTAGAAATCCCCCCCCCAAAGGTTATAATTAAAGATATAAAACTCACGGGACCCTCTTGAGTCTGAAGTTCAAAGTTGTCTCCAGTTCCCAGGTACAACGTTTTTCTTTTCGAACATAATAGATTTATACTACTGTGCTCTTTCACATCTGTTGCTCGACAGCTCTGTGCTCTTAATTTAAAAAGATGTATGTCTTGGAGCTATGTTTTTGCGTCGATGATGGCTTGAAATGTTGAAATCGCTGCTTTAAGTGTGATAAAAAAATATACAACACGGGATTAATACATTGTGTCTCAATTTCCTATTTTCGCAATGCCTCACACATTTCCTGGATAACAAGATGTGGAAGGAGCACTTTGAGGAACTCTAAAATCCGGTTTACATGTCCTCGGAAGAGGCAGGACTGGGGGGTCAGAATAAACTTGGGAGAACTCACTGAGGTGGTTGGAAAGCAGGAGTGGATCAGATCCATCCAGAATGTAGAAGGCCCTCTATATTTGGGGAGGTGTCTTGGCTGACACGCTGCTGTAACATTGCATCGGCATACGACAACAGTGCCTTTGAATTGGTGATACGACTGGGATGAGCATCAGCACCTTTGAATCTGAAGCAATGGTGTTCTCACTGGCCTGTCTTTGACAGTTGAGGGAAGAGCAACTACCCCAACTGGAGGAGTTCATGTATCTCTGTGTATCTTTGTAAGTATGCCCCGTTATACCAGGCACGTCCGACTGAGGAGTCCTGCCAGCTACGCAATAACGATGAGTCCTGACGAGTCCCTGGGGCAGTCTTTGGAAACACTGGAAAGACTATATATCTCGGCTTGACAGGGAAAGCCTAGGGAAATCCCCAGGAGATGCTGGAGGAAGTTGCTCTGGTCGTCTGGGCCCCACTGCTCGCGATACCTTTACTCGTATGGTTCTGCTGTGCCCGATTACATGGTAATAAAAATGCAGCAAAGTAGCAAGATCAATCAGCTTCAAAGACATAATCTATAGTACCGTGGCCAATAAAAGCTGTTTTGTTATCTTACTGGTTAGACAGTGTGGTGCCATGATGTTGACTGTTTGTGTTTTGAACAAAGTTTGTCAGAAGTGTATTGCGTCGTAAATTCACTAACGTGGCCATTACAGTTTACTGAACAGTTCACTTCACCTGCAAAATAGGCTCATTGTAGCAAACACTATGAACCAGCCTCATTGAGATAACACATACTGTAATTCAGAACATGCTCAGAGTATAAACACTGGCATCAAACCCCAATACACAAATTACAAACTTTTAATCTTTACAGTTTGAATAATTTGAGTTACTTCACACAAATTGCGTTATATTTTCTTTGATGAAAGGGTGAACTTCTTTCACATTTACTGTAAGGGTGCAACTCTTACGTTTTTGTTTGCTTGAAAATTTGTATTACAGATGCAACTTTAGATCTTTACAGATTGCGTTGCACCCTCAACCCTGCCTCTCTCAATGAGAGACCATGATTCACAACAGGGTTGATCAGTGTTGCCCTTACTGTATTTCATCAGAAATTACAACTCAATGTCTTCTAGGTCTTCCTCCACACATCCAGTCTCACTGCCACTCTTCTCCCTCCAACAACCTGTCTTCCTATTTTTGAGCTTTCCCTATACTGTATATTCAGTATGTTCACTAACAAGTCTAAAACAAGACACCTTCTTAGTGTTTCAGTTGAAATTGCAATCACTAGTGTTTGAAATGCACTAGGCTGATATCCATTCTGTTTTGAATGTGTGGTCTACAGTTGTGACAGCAGTGTCTTTAGCATTTGAACAAAGTGCGAGAAATCCACAGTGTTGTGCAGGCTGTGGTTAAGCCATGAGATAAGTGTGTAAAGTTTTGAAAATTGTGTTTAAGCATTGAAAAACAAACTAGTGTTTGGTCCACATGAACCGCTGCTGTGCATAGTGTAGTTAGAGTTTTGCACTTGTCGTTCCAGTTGTGCCCAATGTGGTTTAGCAATCGAAAAAAACTGTAATGTCAAACACAGAAAGTATACAAAGTCCTTAACAAGTACAACATATGTAACGCACTGCATGAAGCCAAAACAAATACATTAACAGCAAGTTCTGCAAATCTTATCTTATCTTAATTATGAGAGTAAAACGTATGCATGTGTGAGTTAAAACATATGAATATGAAAGTGAAACGTATGCAATGTTTTTTCAAAAATGTATTAATGATTTAATGTTGCCTGTCCAATGTCTCAATGTTTCATTACATTATTCAGTATATACAGTATATGTTGCTTGTGATGCAAGACACATTTCCGGGTGGCGCCTTTAGCTCAGTTGGTAAGGCATCCCCCTCCCGGGCCGGGCCCAGCAGCAGACCTGGGTTCGATTCCCACCCGCGGTCGTTCTCTGCATGTCACTCCCCTCTCTGCCCCATTTCACCTCTGTCTCTCTGCTCTATCAATAAAGCATAAAAATGCCCAAAAAAAAAAAAAAAGAAACATTTCCGTTCAAAGGGACAATAAGGTGTTATATTACCTTATCTTGAATTCAGAAATTATGCAAATTCAAAAACCGTGAAGAATATCACACGGAAATAAAATACTTACAGTTAAAAATATTATAACAAAGAAATATTTGCAAATGTATGTACAATTGTGCAGGAAACATTGCAAAATGATCGAAAGTGTGATCACAGTGTGCTATCAGTAAAACTGAAACAGGTGTGAATACTGTATCTCAATGTTACATGTAGTGTCTATGGGAGTAGATATCAATCTGTGTCAGTACCAGAGCATTGTTGACAACACAGGTGCTACTTTTCCAAAAATTCCATTCGAGCGCATCATTGCCTCTCCCTCGAGGTAGGGAGGCTGGAAAGGTGCGAGATTTTTAATCACAGCCATCAGCCAGCACTATTGAACAACCACCTTGGTCTCACAATACATAGATAAATAGATAATTGCCATTAAATCCTCTGTTCTGTTTGGGGGAGTCGCTCATGCACCTAACCCTCTAGGGGCCAATCAGGGATTTGCACACTGTAATTAGCTTGAATTTCAGGACCTGGCACCGCCCTTAAGGATTTGTCATTTATAATCCTGCTTCTCGTCTAGTATTTGAAACACTGACAGTTCCAATTGCAATTGACAAGAAAGTCGATTGTTATCCTGCATTTTTATAGACATTTGATTGCACTATGTTGATACATTTTTAACTTTTTTCACATTTTAGAATGTAAAGCAAAACATTAAATTTACGATCGAACGTCCAACTTGGTTAAGAATAAAGGAATACATTACAGGGGGATTGCTTAGTTTACTGGGAGGCAAAAGTCCTGCAAGACTTTAACAACTGGTGACTGAGCCTTTGGTAATAGCCCTTATTTATTTAGTTACAAGGCTCATGCTAAGTCTCTGTGTTGCCTGCAGGGACACCATCGACATGCTGTCTGAGAGGCATGATAACGTTATCGGCTTATTCTGCAAGTCTGACTGATAAACACAACGCCTCGACAGATACACTCAACAAAAATATAAACGCAACACTTTTGTTTTTGCTCCCATTTTTCATGAGATGGACTTAAAGATCTAAAATTCATTCCAGATACACAATATTACCATTTCTCTCAAACATTGTTCACAAATCTGTCTAAATGTGTGATAGTGAACACTTCTGCTTTGCTGAGATAATCCATCCCACCTCACAGGTGTGCCACATCAAGATGCTGATCTGACATCATGATTAGTGCACAGGTGTGCCTTAGACTGTCCACAATAAAAGGCCACTCTGAAATGTGCATTTTTTTGCTTTATTGGGGGTCTGGGGACTCAGAACCAGTCAGTATCTGGTGTGACCATGCCTCATGCAGTGCAACACATCTTCTTCACATAGAGTTTATCGGATTGTCAATTGTGTTCTTCGTCCATAACAGATGCCTGCCCATACCATAACCCCACCAACACCATGGGCCACTCGATCCACAACATTGACATCAGCAAAGCGCTCACCCACACGACGCCACACACGCTGTCTGCCATCTGCCCTGAACAATGTAAACCGAGATTCATCCGTGAAGAGAACACCTCTCCAACGTGCCAGACGCCATCGAATGTGAGCATTTGCCCACTCAAGTCTGTTACGGCGACAAGCTGGGGTACGGTCAAGACCCCAATGAGGACGACGAGCATGCAGTTGAGCTTCCCTGAGACGGTTTCTGACAGTTTGTGCAGAAATTGTTTGGTTATGCAAACCAATTGTTTCAGCAGCTGTCTCAGTGGCTGGTCTCAGACGATCTTGGAGGTGAACCTGCTGGATGTGGAGGTCCTGGGCTGGTGTGGTTACACGTGGTCTGCGGTTGTGAGGCCGGTTGGATGTACTGCCATATTCTCTGAAACGCATTTGGAGACAGCTTATGGTGGAGAAATGTACATTCAATGCACGAGCAACAGATCTGGTTGACATTCCTGCTGTCAGCATACCAATTGCACGCTTGTGGCATCTGTGGCATTTTGCTGTGAGACAAAACTGCACATTTCAGGGTGGCCTTTTATTGTGGACAGTCTAAGGCACACCTGTGCACTAATCATGATGTCAGATCAGCATCTTGATGTGGCACACCTGTGAGGTGGGATGGATTATCTCAGCAAAGCAGAAGTGCTCACTATCACACATTTAGACAGATTTGTGAACAATGTTTGAGAGAAATGGTAATATTGTGTATCTGGAATGAATTTTAGATCTTTAAGTCCATCTCATGAAAAATGGGAGCAAAAACAAAAGTGTTGCGTTTATATTTTTGTTGAGTGTATCTATCAAGGACTGTTATCCAGACTTGCAAAAAAACAGGATTTCCTGTACTTCACAATGCCAGTCCCCTGTGTAATGTCTGAAGAATCTGGCCATTGTGTCTACATTAACATTGCATTAATTGATCTTTGGTCACAAGGAGCCAGGAATAAAGAACAAAAAAAACCCAGACATAAACACTCAGACATGTTATCATCTAGCAGCTTTAGATCAGCAACATCAGCATCTTTCCAGCAGTAATGTGTTGGCAAAGTTAGTCACCATTTTCCAAGGAAAGTCTGGGCCAATCCGAATAGAATCACGTTATTATCAGATTAGATAGGAACAATTAGCTGAGATAACTTCTGCAGCAAAAAAATTCAAAGTTCAGTTTATTAGCTCAATTTGTAACATTTAAACAAGACTGCTCAGTCTGTATGAATCTCAGGAGAGAGAAACAAGAGCAAATTATTCACTGAGTTTTGCATTTCATTCAAAACATTTTTAAACTGTAAACATAGTTAAGGTGGTGTTTTTTTATTATTATAGGCCAATAGGCCTTCTGTGATGCGATAACCAATAATTTGTTATTGGTTATTATTAGTCTACTTGCTTGATTTTTTTTAAATAGCCTAAAGAGACACTTGGAGACACATGTGGACATTTATTTACTGCAAATCGCGGCCTTTCGCACACATAGCGCTTGCTAGCACTTAAAAAAAAAAAAAAAAAAAAAAAAAATTTGGTCAGTTTGAAATCAAGGCAGCCCGCGCCCCCCCCCTCCCCCTGACAACTCACGGCGTCCCCCCAGGGGGGTGCGCCCCACCATTTGAGAAGCACTGGGTTAGACAGTGAGACCATAAAACACTCTTTCTGCCTTTTCTCAGGCTATGATGAACCGATTTCTTAAATGTTTGCACATTTATACTACATAGGATCTCAGAGTTCAATACACATTCATATTTATACCGGTGAAGTAGGTCTTTAAGGACACTTTAATTGTTGATACAGTAAATATGACTCCATCCGTAACAAATCCACAGCACACTTGATATCAGATCTAACTACTAATGTAATGGGGGAAAAAAATAGAAACCCCCTTATGTCCATATGTGTATCAATGATTTGTGGGGGTTGTGGAGACACACCTATGACATCTATTGCCGCATGTCCGTCCTGGGAGAGGGATCCCTTACTTTGTCAACTCTCCCTGAGATTTCTTCAAACTTTTTTTAATCCCGGTAAAGGGTTTTTTACTGGGAGTTTTTTCTCAGCCGAGCTAAGGGTGTAAGGGCAGGGTGTCATATTGTATCATATTGTATGGAATGTAAAGACCACTGAGGCAAATGTCTATTTGTGATATTAGGCTATACAAATAAAACTGATTTGATTTGATTTGACACCTTGCGGAAGGTCTCTGTAAAAGCATAGCTATTCAATGCAGGATTCGGCAAGAGGTGTTATTTCTAGGGCTGTCAAATTAACGCGTTAATTTCGATTAATTAATCACAGAAAAATTAACGCGATTAAAAAAATTAACGCAGATTAATCGCACTTCTATAATGCCCTTTGACCCGGTGCAAAAGTGGTGCGGAGCTGCACCTGTAGCTCGCCGGGCCGGGCGCGTGGGTTAAAGGGAGAAAGGTAAAGAGAGAAGCAGGGGAAAGGGGCCGACTCGAGGGCTCTATGGACGGTTTATGGGATGCATGAAGGTAGGAAGACATCTTACTTAATTCTCCGCAGTGTCCGTGCATTATTGATTTAGTGGGTGCAACAATGTAGGCTAGGTTCAAAACAGTAGGCCTATCTCTCAATCTTCCTCCAATTTTGTTTGCTAGCTGTCTAGCACCTGCCCCGTGTGTGTGTGTCAATATTTTTGCGTATGAGTAGGCTACGAAATGGTGGCAGTGCAGCGCTGTCTGTTGTGGGAGATGGAAAGTAATAATTTTGTCTGCTTGTTTTTTTGAGAAAATTCGGCGCTAGTTCATGTATAAAGCTTGCTGAGGGGAGGAGACAGAAGTTACGAGAGACGGAGAGCGAGCGCGCGCGCGAGAGAGAGAGACAGAGAAACAAACTGTAGTAGGCTATACAGCTGTTTACAAACAGGTATAAAAGTGTCATATAAGTATGCGATTAATTTAGATTAATTAATCACAGAGCCTGTAATTAATTAGATTAATTGTTTTAATCGCTTGACAGCCCTAGTTACTTCACTTATGAGCTGTTGTTAAAACACAGCGTGGCTTGAGTGTGAGTATGAGCGGACATTTGGTAGTTGCTAGTTTTCTACTTCTTAATAATAACTTCTTCTGTATGTACAACTTGGTGTCTTTTTAAGTTATAGTGAGTAACTTTTTCATGTGAATGAATGTCCGTTACATTCAATTCATTGCCATATGAGTTGACACAAAGTCGATTAAGCCTATCAGCTCCACAAAACTCTCTTTGCAATTCACAGTATGGCATCTTTTACAGTTGTTGATTCTACTGCTAAGAAGAATAATCTGGACTTTCAGCAGAAGGAATAATATCCATCATGTAGATCCACCGACAGTGTTGTTGTAATTGCTGCAAGGTAAATAGAGCGATGTAACACATACAGTATATTAACAAAAATATGTCCCATATAATTGCAATTGGTAGTTACTAGTTGTCTAAATACTTCGCACTACTTTTTACTAAATCCCATGCAATTACTGATAACTGCAACTACAGAATAGCAGCCGTGGAGCCCTGCAGCCCGCAGACAGAATTGACATGTGGAAATTCACATGCTGTATTGTATTGTATTGTATTGTATTGCAGACTTGTTTCAAAAATAATTTGAACAATTAGTTTTACAGATGCTCCTGAATGGCAGAGAGCAACATGATACACACACACACATATGCACACAGCTACATCGCATGCTGCATCAGAGGAGCTAAAGGCATTTAATATTACACCTTAGTTCATTCACAAATTCAGGGTTGATTTATTTTTAGCTGGATGGGGGATCGGAATAAATGTGACACCAGTAGCATCAATATTTCCCGTTTAAAGGCCTACTTCACCAGTGGGAATATGAAGGTGTATTGAACTCTGAGATCCGATTTCTAAAATGTTTGCACATTTATACTACATAGGATCTCAGAGTTCAATACACCTTCATATTCCCAATGGTGAAGTAGGCCTTTAAGGTTCATCCAAAGCCGTAGTGTTCATTTATTTATTTATTTTGCATCTGTGGCATTTTGCTGTGAGACAAAACTGCACATTTCAGGGTGGCCTTTTATTGTGGACAGTCTAAGGCACACCTGTGCACTAATCATGATGTCAGATCAGCATCTTGATGTGGCACACCTGTGAGGTGGGATGGATTATCTCAGCAAAGCAGAAGTGCTCACTATCACACATTTAGACAGATTTGTGAACAATGTTTGAGAGAAATGGTACAATTGTGTATCTGGAATGAATTTTAGATCTTTAAGTCCATCTCATGAAAAATGGGAGCAAAAACAAAAGTGTTGCGTTTATATTTTTGTTGAGTGTATGAAAAAGTTTGGGAACCCCTCTCAGCCGGCATTATAATTGACTCTGCTTTCACAAAAAAAAGATAAAAGTGGTATGTCTTTAATTTACCAGGAACAGCTAAGTACTGGGGTGTTTTCCAAACAAAGATTTTTTGAAAAGCAGTATTTGGTTGTATGAAATAAAATAAAATGTGAAAAACTGGCTGTGCAAAAATATAGGAACCCTTGTGGTTTTGTTGATTTTAATGCCTGTAACAGCATGTAAAACTGATTACTTTAAACACAAAGTTGGTTGGATTATGTTGTTAAACCTTGAACCTCATAGACATGTCTGTTTAATCATGAGAAAAGGTATTTAGGTGCCTAAATGCAAGTTGCACTTCTCTTTGACTCTCTGCTGAAGTGAGACAGAACGGGATCATCAAAACAGCTCCCAAAAGATCTGAAAAACAAAGATTGTTCATTGTCATGGTTTAGGGGAAGGCTACAAGAAGCTTTCCCAAAGGTTTCAATTGTCAATTTCGACTGTAGGGAACGTTGTCAGGAAATGGAAGGACACAGGCATAGTGGCAGTTAAACCAAAGCATGGCAGACCAAGAAAAAAACAGGAGCGGCATAGGTGGACGATTGTGAGAATGGTTGCACACAATCCACAGATCACCTCCAAAGGCCTGCAAGAACATCTGGCTGCAGATTGTGTATCTGTACATCGTTCAACCATTCAGCGCAATTTGCACCAAAACATCTGCTTTTTATAAAGACCAAATAACTTAATTTTTGTCTCATCAGTCCAAAGCATTTTCTTCCAATATGAATCTGGCTTGTCTAAATGAGCTTTTGCATACTCCATACAACTGTATCTGTGGCGTGGGCGCAGAAAGGGCTTCCTTCTCATCACCCGGCCATACAGATGTTTTGGTGCAAATTGCACTGATTTGTAGAACCATGTACAGATACACAATCTGCAGCCAGATGTTCTTGCAGGTCTTTGGAGGTGATCTGTCTCACAATCCGCCGCATATGCCGCTCTTGTAATTTTTGTTTAAATGTGTTCAAATGTACTTAACAAAATAACATATAAATTCAAAATAAATGAAACACTAAAATGAATTGATTAGCTTGTTACCATTTTAGTTATTGTAAAATAACTCACTCACTCGTCACTCAAAATTTTTATGACTATTCTGAGGCTCACGGCCCGATGTTACGTATACGTCACAGCGATATTTACCTAACTTGTTCTATATAAAGTTGTTAATGAAATATGGTCAGACTAGGTTAAATGTAATACAGGACACCCTATTAAAGCATTAGAAGTGTTAAATGGGTTTTAACTCACCTTTAGTAACAAAAAACAAGCTTTTGCTAATTTCTCCAATTGTGTGCAGCTGTCACACTCAGGCCCCCAGGACTGTGCCTTCTCCGAGCAGCCAGCGTGGACATGTGGCCAACCCATTGGTATTGCATGGTTGGGGGAGGAGCTTATTTTCATGCGGTCCATAGGCAGATTTCCCTGTCCACACAATACAAGCGGCGAACAAGATTGTGTCTCTGCAAAAAAATTCTGGATATCAATCATAGGCTCATACTTATCTTTAGACCATATACTATTAAAATGGAAGTTTTCTCATTTCAAAACGCCACCTCAAGCGTTTTATTAGCTCAACGGCTTTTACCGGCTTTCAGTTTGTTTTTGCCAGGCTAGATGCTACAGAACGAGAATGATTCTACACCCGCCTCCAGTACGCTACGCTTGCCGCCCTCTTTCTTGATAGGTCCATAATACTGCTACGTCCATGCTACGTCATGCTTCCGGGCCGCATGGAATTTCCGGATTATATTTCCTTGTTGCTTCTCTGCGCCAATGAGCAGCTTTCATAGGAATGAATGGGCGCCGTGTTTCAATCTGGTGTCCATTTCTTTATATGTCCATGGTCACTGTCACTACACGATCTGAGGAGTCTGCACAATATGAGGTGCGCGTGCGCAAAATGGCCGCCATCGTTGACAGCCTGCTTAGCTCAAAGTGTTTTGGAGAGCCACAGACTGCACTGAAAACAGACTGTAACTCGCTCAATTCTGAACCGATTATCATGACATTTAGTTTGTTATGAAGTGTTAAAGGAATTCTTATATTAAATAACCCAAGTGTTTCAATAAAGAAATCTGAGTCAAGGCAGGCTTCAAAGCAGGCGAAGTTTTTACTTGCAACAGCAAAAGCAAGGGTTCGATCTAGACGCCACACAAGCACAAGTGTGGCATCATGATTGAGACAACGAAATGAACAGATGTACAAGGTTTTATGCATGAAAAAGGTGTATGCGAACCAAACTAGGTTTGTGTGTCCAGGACATTGAGTTCCTTGCAAGATGAGTTTTAATTGCGCAGATATTCTTATCTGAGAACGGAATGTGGGAGTCTCTCTACCCCTTTCTGCAAGGACATTCACAGTACCTCTCTTGTGAGGTCAAACAAGGTTCATAGGAAAACAGTAGATGATTTTTTTACAGTACAATGTTATAATATATATAAGGAACAAAGTTTCGTTAACATGAAGATAGAACAATTAATCATGCTACTGATTACGTGTTGGAATTAAATTCAGTTAATTCAGACCAACGGACTTTGTGTGTATGTGTTTGTGCTCACGGGGAACTTTAGGAGGGGGCGGGGGTGAGGACGCTGACGTGCGTTGCCTAGGCGACTGCGGGCTTTCCAAGATGGCGGCCGTTCTGCGCATGCGGTCCTCATATCGTGCAGGCTCCTCAGATCGTGTAGTGACAGTCACACTGCAATCTTTGGGAAGTCACTTCCTGACACAGTCACATGGCTGTCACATGACAACCACACCAGGATGTTGAGTATATGTCACTAAGGGTCTTAATGAGTAAAAATCTAGTATAAACCTGTATGAGGAAAATTTTGGGACATTCAAAGTGTGTGTAACCTGGATGTCACCGTGGGTCCTTATGGGATTTATACTTGATGTATTTTAATCTTGATGTGTTAATGACCCTGTAAAGTATTATGAGTGGCCTTGTGTCTGAATTGTGCTATATAAATAAACTGGCCTTGCCTTGCTTTGCCTTACTCCTTCCCAGTTTTTAGCTGTTAGTCATCTCTGATAGTTTATGAAAAAGAAAGTTTTTTTAAACCTATGCTTGATGCTGTGACACATAGGACCGATTACCAGTTACTGAGTGTCACACACACACACACACACGCACACATAGAATGCACAATTTCGCAGTTAAAAGGCTTTTCATGTTAAATAGTTAATGTAAATACAACTTTTTCAAATGTAATTCTTCAATTTAATCTGAGAATACACACATACTATTGACTTAAGTAGAGTAGTAATTGATATGCTCACATCTGTGCAAAGAATATTGATGTTTAATTTTTATTGATTTGAATTATATCATATTTTATAATAATAATAATAATAATAATAATAATAATTTGAATTTATATAGCGCCTTTCAAGGTACCCAAGGTCGCTTCACAAAAAAGGGGGGGAAGTACAGTGTTTGAGTACACAGGGGGGTGGGGGCGGGTTAGAGTTCATAGGCCTCTGAGAAGAGGTGGGCCTTCAGGAGCTTCTTGAAGGACTCCAATGAAGTGGCACAGCGGATATGGAGGGGGGGCAGACGCACAAAAGGCCCTGTCCCCAAAGGTCTTGAGTCTGGTGCGGGGGGTAGTATTATAAAATATTATACAGTATATTACTGTCTGCTTATTGTGATTTTAGACATTTAATGTGTATTAAATCTTGTTGTTTAAAACAGTTTTAATGCATTGTTTTATGTCTGGTTCGGTTGGTGAGCCAAAGACAAATTTCCACTAAAGATATATTGTTTTGAATTGTATTGTATTCTATGAGAACACTGCAATAATAGGCTCCTTATGTGTGTGCCCGCCCCCCCCCACACACACACACACCAACCCTGCACACACACACACACACACACACACATACAAATTTCCAGTTCAAATGTTTTTTCATGTTACTGTAAATCCAACTAGTCCACACATTTAATTTGACAATAAACTTCTTGCCATTCACATGTGCTAAAAACATCTGTTTCATATTGTGTGGTAGGCTATAAATGATCTTAAGTATATTGCAGAGAACATTGCAATAATGCCTGCCTGCGTCTGTGTGTGTGTGTGTGTGTGTGTGTGAACACATGAGATCAATCTAAATTTAAAACAGTACTGAAATAATCCTCTGTCTGTATCCTATTGTTATTATATCATTATCCAATAAATAGAAGCATAGCCTCAGACTTTACCCTGGAGTATTAGGGCTGAATAGCCTACCCAGTAAAACCGCCACTAAATTGGCAGTACAATCACTATTGAGCAACCATGCTGCGCGCAAACCTGTTCCCCTGTCTGTGTGATCTGTTGCGATTGGCAGTAGTAGGCTAGTGCATGGAGTGAACCTCTCCATACTGCGTCTCGTCAGAGGGCGGCTCTCTTGCTGCTTTTTTACGCATGATTATAAATGCTTAGCTCCCTCCCTCTGCGCGCTGTCCAGCTCCTGCCAGCGCTTGCGAGCAATCTCAGTCAGTCAGTCAGTGTCCACAGTCCTTGTTGTAGTGAAAAATACGCTATGGTCTTTAGATGCCACGCATCATAAGTCCACCACTACACGTCGCAAAGGTTGGAAGTTTGAGTTCACATTTTTATCTTTTTTGCAGTTCCTGTTGTTTTTTGGGGGCACTTTTTCTTGGGCATTGGATATGTGCACACAGGAGGATGACAACCCCTTTCCACCCCGTAGAAGTAAAATAAAATAGGCTTTCGCACGCACTGGATTTACTGCTGTCGTTCCATATGAAGAAGTCAAACGTAAGTTATAATTTTTTTTTAAACTTGTGGAAACAAACCGTTTCCGTTACTACGTTACGTTGGGCAACGGGACACACCATTAGGTTACTCAAAACATAACCACTCAGTCTAGCAGATGTGGCGCACTCATTTTAACCTACTTGTTTTTTTTTCTATTGAGGTTATGAATGAACCTTTATAAAGACACCCAGACACTCGTCGTAAAGTAATTAACTTGAATGTAGGCTAAGTAGCGCTTCCTTTGCTGTGGTCTGGCTTTAATTTACCGAGCTTGTGGTGGCGGCGGCGGCAAAAGTGTTTGACCTTCTTTACGTCTTAACGCAGCGTGTTCTAAACAGCTTCACGCCTTCCGTATCTCTTTGTTTGGACAGAAAAAAAAACACAAACTAATAATGGCTCCTGGATCGATACGTTCACATCAGGGGCGCGCCAGTCTGGCACTTCAGAGTATCTGTTTCTGTGAACGGTTTAGCACCATGCGTAACTGTCATATATTTCCGTTTTTTCTTAAAGAGATTGCATTTGTAATCAAATAGGTGACTCGATTTGCACCTGTTCACCTGCAGAGCACTTTATTTGATAAGAGGTTATTTAACTTTCTTGTGTCGTTTTTCTGGACTTGCAATGGATTATTTGTACTTTTTATGATGCCTATGTAAATAATCCTATCCAGTTTTGTAGGCTGACACACACACACACACACCGACTGCATGCAAATAAGTCTGGTGTAAAGATAACGTGAGATGACAGTGTGGGGGGGGGGGGGGGGTGGGGGTCAGTCTCCTGCTTATCCAAATCTTAGTAGCATGAAACTGATAACTTTCCCTTGAAGTATTCAACCATGCCTCATTCATTCACCGTATGTCCCAACACATCACTCATGCCGGCAGGAAGCCCTTCAGTTTTCTCCATCAGCCTAGACAAGGTGCAGGGCCAGACTGCAAAACACACCTTTACAATAACACACAATCTGTGGCCTTTGACCTTCCCCACATTGTAAAAATTGATGTGAGAGGGGAGAAAAAAAAGAAGAAAAAGTCAAAAAAAATAACTGCACATTCCTGCATTTTTACAGCAGCTGTCATCACTTTAAATTATACATGTATCAATCTGAAGTGTCTGGAAAGGCGCTCACTATATACATTGAATCAATTATTTTCATTATACAAGAAACCTTTTTTTCCATTTGAAAATCCTATGCAAAGCTCCACTTAAAGATCTCAATGTGGAAATCCGTTGACATGTATTGTAACGTGTGCATGTGGGAGTTCTAGTGAGGCATCAACATCCCCCGGGCAGTTTGACTTTGAAATGTGCAGAGAGGGTTTTACCGTTAATCTCTGCCCGTGGCAACTTTAATTAATTCCAGTTACAATATGGATTAATATTGATATGACATGGTTTGAGGTGTGTGTGTGTGTGTGTGTGTGTGTGGGAAGGAAAGGCTTTAAACTGGGGACTGTTGACTGGGGGGGAAGGGTGGACATTTCTGCATCGCCCGCTGCCTCTATTCATATTCCAAGCAGAGTTTCCTTAATGCTTTTTTCAAAATGTAGTTATACAGACTCCACTGTCAAGTAACCTGCAGAAGTATGAATATGAAAAAAGAATGTGTATCGCATTTGGCACAGTTTCTATGGAATTTCTGGAACTTGCGAAATAAAATAAAATAAAATCCTTAAAGGTGTAGTGATCTAATTATTCCTTTCATTTTACCATCCACCGTGGACAAGAGTTTAACAATTGTACATATGAATTGATGAGGTACATATGAATAAAATCGCTTAAACCACTCAAATGAAGGTAATTTTTCACCAGAATCGGAAAAACTAAGCTGTTCATTCATATCCTAACTATCGCACACAAGGTGTGTATCATTTGGCACCAGTAGGGAGCGCTAGTTTTCTGATGCATTCAGAGAGTATTGGAAAGACCAGTCCACAGGTCTTTGGGGCTGTGTGTGTGTGTGTGTGTGTGTGTGTGTGTGTGTGTGTGTGCGCTCTATACCGATTATCCTATGTCTGTGGCGCCGTGCTGTCTTTCCTGAACACAGATGGTAAAAAGTTATTTGGCATTATTTGTAATGTGATGACAAACACTCACAGCTTGCTGAGTTGTTAACTGCCGAACTAATTGCTCAAATTGCACATTCCGATCAGGGTGAAGAGGTGACACAACTTGGTAGTAGGTGAGGACCAACTGTAGAAGTGTTAGAAAGTTGCCCACACATCCATATAGCTCTCTAACACAAGCCCGTAAAAACCCCGGCTGCTCATATAACATCATCTCAGCTTGCTTCTAACTTTATTGTTGGGGCTTCTTAAACTAATGGTAAACCCTTCGAGGGACCGGCTGAAGTATTTAAAAAAAAAAAAAACAGCATGTCCCAAGGCTGTAAAATCCACAGGATAACTTGTTTAGGTTTATTTAGGCTCAGCTTGCTTCTGCTTTATTGTCGTGTGGCCTCTCTTGATTTGTTGGGAAACCGTTTAGAGTTACCACTGTGTAAAACAGATAATATCTTTGATTTGCTGTCCAGGAAAAAATATATGAATTGCTTCCGATTCTGAATGACGCAAATTGGCGCCGACCAGAAGGCAAAGCATGAAAGAGAAAATGCCAGAATGACACTGATGTATTATGTCATGTAACGTGTTCCAGGCATGGAGCACACACACGAGGGAGGTGTTGTGATGTGCCACAATGACACTCTCCAGTAATCTCAGCTGAATGCATTGGTTTTGTCATTTTAAATCACTTCTCGAAACACATTTTTACATACTTGCTTTCACGTGATGTCGTCTTTTTATCGTCTTTCTCATTGTCTTTTCGCCCTTTCGTCACCTGTTAATAATACGTTAATATTTTTTTTTAAATGTGTCCTTTAAAGAGGCTTTATCTTCCCCTTTTCACCATTACAATGATGTGTGTATTTGGGCATTTGATTTGTATGTGCTTTTGATTCCATTGTCAAAGCACTTTGTAAACTTTGATTTTAAAGGTGCTGTACAAATAGTTATTATTAATGCAAATTAAGCATGTATAATGACGACTTAAATCTGCTATTGAAGTCCAGGAGAATACTTTTATGAAATGGTTTATCCTTGAGTTTATGTTAGCAGCAGGAAAGGAGCCTCCATACTGTTTGGTGTAAGCTTACTCGGTACAAGGTCAATGATGGTGTTGCAAGCTGCGGTCGAAAAGTATAATTACATCCTTTCAAGTGGTTCTGCTCCTTTTCAAAGCCACATTGCAACGTTCAATTGTGTCTAATTTGCGGTTTAGTAAGGATATTCTCTGTCAAATTTCTGTACTTAAGCTCCCAGAAGTGATTTGACACCTCCTTATATGGGAGCCAAGACGTGTGTGTAGTCAGTCAGTAGATTTCCCTGGAATGACAGCGGTTATTTAAGTGCCCTGATTCTCAACAGATAGAACAGCAGTCTCGCATCAGTGAGTGATGAATGCTAATTTTTAGTCATTTGTGCATATCAAATCAACCCCTATGATTCATATGACTGCACCAAATGTATTTCATTCATAAGGTATTCACTTTGTGTTTTAATGAGATCAATCATTTATATTTTATGTTTGACCCACTTGAATCTTTAGGTTCTCCATATTCCAATGGCATTTGTTTTTCGCATCCAAAATGTGTGTTGTCTTTTTGGTTTCGGCTTTTTTATGGCATTTAATTACTTGATAAATAAATGTCATTGATATCAATTCAAAACACATTTCTCTGCAATTCATCTCACAATCATGTAATGTCAACTTTGGGTTAAATTTCTGTTCGGGTTTGAGCATTGCTCCTTCACAAGAAAGATTTAACAACTCCTCAATTCTCTCTTTCTTTAGATAAAGTTAGTATGGGGTTATAGGGTTAAGACAGTTATTAGTAAATCTCATTTGATTTGGTCATGTGATTTGCTTTCATGCAATCTAGGAAGCCTTATTAGTAATTACTTAATGGAATTAAAGGATAAATTAAACAGTTTCAAATGACGTGGTAGAATAAGCTTACTAGAATATTGTACATCAGCATTTTATACACAAAAAAGTGCGTTAAGTTTAAATTATAAAAAAAAGAAGAAGAAAAAACTGCCATTTTCCCCCAGCCCCCAACCACAAACAGAGCAGTACATGAGTGAAATAAATAGAACAAAGCATTGTCTCGTTAATGATTATGGGAGATTACTTTTAATGTAATGTAACTTTATTTGAACCGGGACAGTGTACAAAAGAAACATTAACCTCGTCTTGAGCAAGGAGAGATGCATTGTACCAGGTGCTAGCAAACTGCTATTTTACACCTGTAGTCCCTGATATGGAACAATGAAATAAGAGGACACAAAGCTAATGTTTAATCTTAATGGAGGACACACACCCTATTTGCACCATCCAGGAAACTAATCTCTTTTACTCTTTTTAAGAATATGTAACTCATTTGTGGACAAAGCAAACTGCAAAAGTCATATATTTGAAATGAAAATCATAAATTAAGTATTATTTACTGGTCAACCGAAAGGGTTTCAATGGTATATGGCGTTATTTAGAGAGAACGTCAACCTATGGCCGATATCATGTTACAGTGATAAGCCGATGCAAAAAACACTTGAGTGGGCAGGCAGTCGAAGTTGATGCAACATTGTTTCTAAGAACCGTGTTCAAGCCAAATTTCATAAATAAATACATCTCATTGTGAAAAATCAATAGTCTACCTAAGTGTTTGGATCAATAGTGCCATAACTAGCTCTAAAGCAGAACTGTAATGCATGCACAATTCATAAACCCAACAAAAATATAATTTGCAGAACTGTTTTGCACACTCAATCCATAAACTCAAACAAAAACAACATGGTTTAAATTACAAGTTTTTCCTCTGTCACATGGCCCAGTCCTCTGAGCATATGATGTCTTAATCACCAACAAGAGATCGGGGTTGCGGTCCCTGATCCAGAGAAAAGGCCTGGGACAAGCGGTCACATCAGGCGCTCTGCCCAGTCAACAAATGTGGTGTTTAGCTACGGTTGATTTTCGTGAAGGTTTGGAATAAAATACCACCCGGGATCTCAAGTCATTGTTTGAAATTTGTGGGATGATGACGTCCTGTAAACTGGAGCATTGAGAACTTTGAGAATGTAAACAAAAAATATACTGAACTCTGGGCGATTTACTGCTACACTTCAAGGCCTCCCCAGTGAAGAATCCCTGAGGGAAATAACCGGTTGGATCGGTTTCAAGGATTTATTAGACCCGAGTTTGAACTTGCCCCCCTATAAAACAGGTGCAGTTAGTGGGTGTCATGTGAGTGCAAACATTAGTGGAGAAATCACCGTCACATGGGCACAATTTCCATTAAGTTTAAATCAGCCGCATACTGTATATAAATCATATTTTATCAGTGAAAGGTAATTACCAGCATGTTACATCGCAACATCTCATTTCCTCTCCTGAACTATCAATGCTGTGTCTCGAATTGCGCCATACTTGCGACTAAGCCTTCTGCATTAAATGTCGTACATTGTTTTTGAGTCTAAGATTTACAATGTAAACTGCACTTATGGCCTTGCGTGACTCGGGAGGATCTTAAATCTCAATAGATTTTTTGGAAAGCTCTTTACATTGTCTATTGTTGGATGCAGTATATTCTTAACAAGGGACATATTTATTCAATTTCCATCAGACTGCAAAAATAATTGAAATGCATGACCAACACTGAACATTTATGGGAAAATAGGGCCCACCATTTTGTGTAATTTTCCACTTATTTGAAGAAAGGGTAATTGCTTCTCTAAAAAGGAATTTAATGCATTCAGTGAGAGTGCGGAGGCTGTAGCCGCTAATGTTAGGAACCTGGCAACCACTTCAGAAGGTGTATTAAGGGTTCATTTAAATATTTTCCTTTGTGTTATTCTCATGTTGCACCAAACAGAATATGTATTTATATAAAAACATTTATTATGTGAAGTCTAAATTGGCTAAGATACATAAGGGCTCACTGTAAACCAGCTTCGTCCTCTAACTTAACATTCTTTTTCACATCTGTCTCATATGCAAATAAAATATAATTAGAAGAATATTATGAAATCATCCAGCCACATTTTGAGTGATTTTAGATCTGGTTTAAAGTACTCAGTGCTGTGGTGCACTTTGGGAAATGGCCTTCACACTCCTAGCTTTGCAGAACATAAATTCACAGCAGTCAAGCGATGTCATACAAGTCTGTTTTTGTTGGCGTCTTATAAGTTGACATAACAGTGGTAGAAGCTTTTTGCAGAGAAGCCACAACATCTTCAAAGATGGATTGGTTGCGAATTTGTCCCTCACACCCTTTCTGTGGAAACCAAGCTACCAGAAATGTTGTTGTGAAAAAGGGAATTAAATTATCCTACTGTAAGTCATTTTGGCAATGCAAAATGTTTCAGTTGTTCATTCTACTGCTAAGAAAAAACATGTATGTACAGCAGAAGGTATAAAATCCATGCGCGATCTTAGAACCTCAAGTAGAATTCCTCATGGGGGAAACATAAATCACACACTATAGTTTTAAATTATCCCACTGTAAGTCATGTTGGCAAGGCAAGGAGTTCTGACCAATCTGAATCTAATATCCAATTAGATACTTAAATATAAAAAGGATTTAGAGTATGTATATGTTGTTGTATCTGCTATAATGAAATTTATAAAAGGGGGTGTTTCAGCTGATCACCTCAGTATAATACACTTTCATCATGTTGCGGTTTTGCTATTAGGGTTTCTATTCAGGCTCATTGAAATGCCTCAGGCAAAAGTGTTTACATGGTGCACAATAGAAAAGTTGAAAAAAAAGTAAGTGGAAGTGTCTAGGGCGTTTGACGGGGCGGTGGTGATGTCATGATCTCTACAGAAATAGAAACATCGCCCCAAGCAAAATTATTGTGTCTATCTTAAGTCATAGAAAAATCTATCTATCTATCTATCTATCTATCTATCTATCTATCTATCTATCTATCTATCTATCTATCTATCTATCTATCTATCTAACTATCAAATGAGGCTACTTACAAGGGAGGAGATCAGAAAACAATTAGGCTTCATGTTTAAATTTGAGCTAAGGGGGACATATTATGCACATGTTTGGGTTCTAATGTGTATGTTTGGGTGTCTTCTAGAAGTGGTTTCCATGGTTTATTGTGCAGAAAACCCTATAATTTTCACACTTCCCATTTCTTCATCACCTATGTCTAGCCTTTTTTTACTCTCTGTCTGAAACACCCCTCGGAGGATGGAAAGCCAAAAAGCATTTATCTTGAGTTGAGCTGAAACGGCATAGGTTGTATAATGTTTAGAGCTGCAACAATTAATCGACGAATCGATTATTAATCGATTATTAAAATAATCGCCAACTATTTTGATAATCGATTAATCGTTTTGAGTAATATTTTAATAAAAAATGCCCAAATTCTCTGATTTCAGCTTCTCAAATGTGAATATTTTCAGTTTTTTTAATCCTATTATGACAGTAAACTGAAGTATCTGTGTGTTTTGGACATAACAATACATTTGAGGACGTCAACATGGGCTTTGGAAAATGTATCAACATTTTTCACCATTTTCTGACATTTTACGGACCAAAACACTAATCGATTAATAATCGATTAATCGAGAAAATAATCGAAAGATTAATCGATTATCAAAATAATCGTTAGTTGCAGCCCTAATAATGTTGATCAGTTTGAGGCGGTGAGGATGTGAAGCTCTGGTTGACTGCAAAAGGCTGCTACTTGAGGGGCTTGTTGCCGATTCAGGACGCTGATAATGAAGCTGAAGTCTTTTTCCCGTGACTGAAGGTGTCCCGTGGATATAAAAACAGTTGCCAAAAAACGACATGATAGCAATCAATGTGTTTGCTTCCAGCGAAGTCAAAGTGCCCGTAGTGTAGCGGTTAAGGGTGAGTCAGCAGGGGAAGAGACCTTGCTTCTCTTAAAGACAGAGTCAACGATTCTGGAGAATAATTTTTGTCAAGCTTTCTCCAGAATCACTGGCCCCACCTTATCACACATCAGCTCTGCACTACCTACAAGAAAGTGAAAATAAGGTTGCCAAACAATTGTCGTTTCGTCAATTGACATTTGAAAGCAGCAGAAGCAAGAACCAGTTTTCATCTTTGACGGCAACAAGATAATTGGCTCACATCTGCCTAATCTGTTTGGTTTAACTGAAAGAGTAACACCCTGCGTTTGATGGTTGAGTTGGAAGAGGGAACAGAAAGAAAAGACAGAGAGAGAGAGAGCGAGACAATTATTGATAGAAGAAACATTCAAAACGTCAGTTGTCCTGATTGAATTTAGGCTTACGCCCATTCCAAAAGAGTGTGTCCCTTACGATTGTAAATAAAATTGCATTCAGATGGGCTTAATTTGTCTCATTTTTCATACGTAGAAATAGTTTCACCGGTGATGGGGAGCCACAAAAGAAAATTGTAATTGCATTTAGAAACTATGTTTGTCATCTCTGCTGTGCAAGTTACATTATAGAATTGTGCATGGTATTTGTCATAAACACACTGATTTAAGCTTGACAGGATGTGCAGCTAATAGAAACTGTTCCTCTGGGTTTTAGGGATTGTTGAATACTTTTCTCAGCTGTTGCCTGTTTCAGCATGGCTGGTCTTGTGAATTAGGCAAGCAATTCCTTTAACAGTTTTTTCAGTACATTACTCTAAGGAATACGTTCTTAAACACAAAAGCCAAAGTTCTCAAATTTCTGGAATTTGCTGCATTTCCAAGAATTAGCAGCAATAATTAGAAAACTTTTGATTTAAAGTTGTAATCAGCAATTCTGGAGAATACTTTTTGGCAAAATCATTGAATATCTCCTCATGATCTACTACCAGTATGTACTGTGTGTCCGGTGTTACACAGCTAAGGCTCTGTAATTGGGCACGTTGCTTGCATTTTTTTGCAGCTCACACACAGTACAGACAGGTAGTGGATTGTGAGGAGATAGTCACTGATTTTGACAAAAAAGGGATTTTGACAACAAGAGTTCTCCAGGATCACTGACTCCACAGAAATCAGACGGAAATTGAGTAAGTATTAAATGTTGTACAGACAGTTTAACACTTCTTGTTTGTACTAGAAAGGTCCTAAGGTTCAATACATAGTTGAATATGAAGACATTTCCTACTGTACAATTCAGTGTGTAACAGAAACCAATAGGCATCTTGACGCCTGCATCATACGGTTTGAGGGAAGACCGTTTGAAGTTTGTTCATTTTTAAGAGGGTGGCACATTGTTTCCTTCTTACTTATCCCTATCTCAGTCATGGATGTATTCATTGCAAAATAAAAAGGCATGATCAGCAGCACCGTTGTTTGCACCTTGTGTCATCAAAGCCTTAAAGTAATTGGCTATGCATGGTGGTTAGCAATGACCTGGTTAACATCAGGGAGACAGCCATTACTAGGGCCCTATGAAATCCGTTTTATTTTTTTCCAAATTCCGTTTTATTTTTTCACAAATTCCGTTTTTTCCGTTTTAATCTCATGACTTCCGTTTTTTTTACAGTTAACACTCATTTCGTCATCAGAACGAGTGTCTAATTATTGCGAACAAATAATATTCTAACAATTTAATCAGATATAAGGCTAAATTTAAAATACATCACAACATTGCACTGTTTTTAGTGCTTAAAAAAGCGAAAAAACAAATTTGTTGGGTATAGGCTATAACATAAAATAAAGCCATTAATTGTGTGCTTCAAGTGAAACATTAAATATTCTTTTTACAAAAATAATAAAGTCCTTATAACTTTGCAAGAAGCTGGACTAGAGTGAAAATTGGACAAGGCTCTATAAGTCCATGGCTTTTACCTGTGGGACAGCGTTTCACCCAACAGCGGGCTGCAACACCAACATACCAACATACAGTCTATTGTGCGACGGAGAGCTAGTTATCATTAGCATCAGCGTTAGCAGACATCACGGCAACAGCTGAATAATGTAACACATTACACAAGTTACACTACACGAAAACAACGGGCTGTAGACGCTAGAGTTATAATTGCGTGTAGGAAACATTGTTGAGACTGGAATTTTGTACCACAGCGGCCGTTCCATAATACAACACTCCCTTTAGCAATGGCTGAATATAAGACCTCCCTGTGCTGTGTATCTGCGGGAGCGAGTGGCATTAATAATTTAAAAACAGTAAACGTTTAACATGATTACGTGATTTTAGATGCTTTAATCATATGCCGAATTTATAAACAGACCATATTATTAACAATAAATTGAGTTATGTATATGTCAGTTACGTACATGGATACATTCATAAGTAAACATTGAATAGACAGATTTGTGAAAGGGGTTTGGCGCTGTGTGTTACATTAGCGATCCTGCAGCCAGGCTCTACTTTTCACGGCAGTAGTTTGGTCTTTAGATGTCGCCAAACCAAAATTCCTCCCTAGTTCTGCTTTAATTTCAACCGTGTTGTTTCCCTTTGCCTTGGAAATTGAATTTCACCAACATAATGGCGAATTCCGTGACATTCCGTGTTAACAAGAAGATTCCGTTTTTATTGCCCGATTCCGTGATTCCGTCCGTGTTTTCGTTATCGCGGAAATCATAGGGCCCTACATTACAGATCACACTCATACATATCCTGGGATGAATCACAAGATCAACACACCAATTAGTTACTCTTTGTATTAAAGCTATTGTGAATAACTTCTGTCACCCCCATGAAGAATTCTGAGCAATTACAACAACATTGTCTTCCCATCTACATGACGTAAGCCTTCGGTTTTTTCTTAGAATCAACAACTGAAACATTTCCTGGGCGCTTCCTGATGTCAGGGGTGAAACCAGTTTGGAAATGCTGCCATACTGAGAAATACAGAGAGTTTTGTGGAGCTAATCAACTTTGTGTCAACTCATTTTGCGATGGCTTGAAAATGACCGACATTCATTTTTATGAAAAAGGAATAAGATTAGGCTGACCCTGTTCTGAATTGTCGAGGAGAACTATATAGGAGAAAATCTGCTGTTAAGATTCAAAT
Organism: Hyperoplus immaculatus; assembly: GCA_949357725.1. Classification (NCBI taxonomy): domain Eukaryota; kingdom Metazoa; phylum Chordata; class Actinopteri; order Uranoscopiformes; family Ammodytidae; genus Hyperoplus; species Hyperoplus immaculatus. The sequence goes on along the minus strand of OX442354.1, from coordinate 5,456,990 downwards.
TAAAAAGCATAGTTGCACAATTAAAGTTTCTTCCTTGTTGCATACATCAGATGTACTTCCTGCAGTTGGTGCATATTAACCAGAGCTTGTCCTTGCAGTTAACTGTTGACGTAGTAAGTGATATTGTTTTATAAAGACACAAGGAGGGGGAAAGCCAAAACAGTGCCTTCCCTCTCCAAGGTAAACAACAGTAAGCATACAGTCCTGAAAGGCATTTTATCTTCACCCTCATCCCTTTCAAATTTGACTACAGTAGCGAGATGAGATTTGCTGCTATATGCAGACATCAGGTCAACGCATATCACTGTAAAATTTGATAAGTTGACCTTACTTTAACAAATTTAGGAAACTGAATGCCTTGAAATAGTTAAGTTAATATAACCATTAGTCTTAAGTTTGGTTTACTTAAAGTTGAGGTATATTTATCTATTCAGTGTAGTTCTTTCAACTTCAAAATTCAAGTGTAGCGGAGGGGAAGGGTTAGTTAATTGTTTTTTATTAGACAGTTTGGAGAGACAGAGTTTAAATAGAACGACCCCGGGCTGGATTTTAACCTGTGGTCTGCTGCTTCTGAGGAGTGGGCCTCTACGCTCTAACCACTACACCATGAGCTCCCCCGAGGTAGTGATTTGTTTAGGTAAATTGTGGCTTGTGAGTTTCAAACAAATGAAAGAGTGAAAGACGTTGTCCGTCCATTTCTTCGACACACCCTTGAACTCTCCCAGTGAAGGTAAACTCATTTGGCCACTGCACTGCTGCATCTCGCACAACCAATTTCAAGAGAAAAACCTTTGCAGATATGTGGAATAACAACATTTGATCTGCACAGAAATCCTGTGTGTTTCTTCATCTCTGGATTGTTTTTCCACTCTCTGTTTCGTCAGCCACATTTCAGTTTGTGTTTGCACCATTCTCCAGATCACTAGCATTTCAAGACCATCGTTTAACGCAACGGGGTGCTGATTTTCACAAAAAGCTACGGTGAAGTCTGTTCTCATTAGACATTTGAAAAGTTTTTTATTTTTTTCGTTTAATGTTATTCTTGACAACATATGTTCGTCTTACAACACACACACACACAAAAAAACAAATCTTTTCATCTAGTGATAATGAGCAATTTATTTGTTTTCACGTTGCGATAACGATCTATGTATCTGTTTTCATGTTGCGTTAATGTGCTATTTAAGTGTTGTCCAGAGAACATCACTTAAAATGTATTTTTAGCTAGAGCTCTGCGTACACAGGTTCTCTTCCTCTGTCTGTCCATCCTGTTGGTAAGGTACTACATTGCTTCAGACCTGCGTAGCTTTTCTCATATGTTAGCGACACCATCTCCCATGGAACGGCTTTGCATGTGTTTAATATAAGTTGCCCGAATAACATAATTTTTTTTGGCATTAATTTAATTGACTTCAAGGAACTTTTAAATGTTTTCATGAAACAGTCTCATGATTCTTAAATGACCTCTAACAGCAAACAAGAACCAAAGCAAAAACAAATTTTATAAAAATATTATTTTCCGTCCTCAGGTCAAATTTCCTAGGAACTAGGAAGGCAGGCAGACAGAACATCCTGTGTTACGTTTCTCTTAAAGCGGCTACGAGTAACATTTAAATATCTTTTAAACAGCCTCATGTTTCGTCTGATAATCATAAATTACCTTTAACAGCAAACGAGACCATCAGTGCAAAGAAAGACGTTTTTATATAGTTTTTATTACTGCATTTGGTCTGGTCGCACACCCAGTCCGATTTTCGGTTCGCGCGTACAGCCTCTATGGTCACATATCCGTATTGGTCGCAGATTTCAGTGTGTCGCAGCAACGCGATTTGAGAAGCCTATCCCTCCAGGTGAGGGAAGGGGAGCGGGAGCCTTGTTTGAGACAGTTATTTGTCGTCATAATGACTGATAATAACGGGGCTGAACCATCAAAGAAAAAAAAGAAAATGCAATGAAGAAAAGCTAAAAGGGAGAGTGGTAGACAGGCGGGAGGGAGTTGCCAAGCAACGTATACACAATTTCACAGGAGCGAACTAGACTGGAGTGTTTACTCCTAAATGAATGAGCGGTAGCCTACTAAAACAAAGTTTACTTTGCCTCACCAGCATCATCAGATGACCATTATTCATCTGAAATAGTCATTATTTACAACAACATAACACATTACCTCATCGTGATCCATACTAACTGCCGTCTCTCGTTCATTCGCTTTCTGTGAAGACACGGAATCTTTCAGCTCCGTGAGAGTAGTTGACACTGCATCAACTCATCGCAATCAGTTGCACTGACTGAATGTGTAGCACTGACTGGCATTAGTTGATGCTGTGTCACTAACCACTCTCACGGAGCCGAAAAGAGTCCGGTGCCCTCACACTTTCAACACACGGACATGCACTATATTGCTTCCTGATCATTTGAATCTCGCACGACCGGCACGAGCAAGACAACAGCTTCACGACAGCTGCCGTCATTAAAATACTACCGCTTTTGTTCAAAGGGGCCGCCAACGGACAATGTTACTCGTAGTGGCTTTAAGTTATTACAGCTAAGAAGTGCCTCTTAAGCTTCTCTCTATGAATCATCTTAATGGTCTGGATCCTCTTTATCACTTTGAAGTGTATTTAGTTAGTGCCAGTAGCAGCTGAGACACCTCAGCAGCAGAGAGCAGCACACTCTATGATCTAAGATGCTGATTTGATTTACACATGAAGTAAGTGAGCTGTTGGTGCCTGCAAACTGATACTACGTCCTGACATTGTATTTTTACCCTCTTTGTTGTACTGTTTCAATGGTAGGAGAGTGCATTTATGAATCATGTTTTAATACATAATCAAGGTAAAGGATTTGGTGCTTACTATGATCTTGCTTCCACAACTGATTACTACTCATTGTAAGCTCAACACTAAAGTTTCAACTGGGCATTTTGATGATGAATACAACTAATCTTTGTGGTTTTATTCAGGTAAAAGCTTCCTCCTGCATATTGTGGAACCTTTTTTGTGCAGTTTAATTATCAAGACGTTACATATTGACATTTGAATGTGACTTAGGGTCCTACCTGTTGGCCTGTGAATCTCCATTTCTTGACAAAGTGGGTGGGAAAAAACACAACAAAATATCCAGTCAGTAAACAGCTTTTGGGAATGGAAAATATTGTCCCAGTCTTAAAAAGCACTGACTGATATATCAACAATATAATTACACATATTATATTAATACATAGATAAGCTTTGAGTATTATAAACATTTAATTAGTCAGGGCGTACGATTGAAGCTGGGATTAGTGTGGGAACACTAAACACTAGAAGTTTATCTTATGATACACTATGCAAAATCATTCTATGAGAAGTATTATTTAGTTCCTCACAAACAAACTGATATATTGAGCGAAAGAAGCTCGAGAACATCTGGGGCAACAATAGCGGCCTAGTACATTTAAGTCCACAGCATTTGTCATCTCATCTGCCCTGTTGTAATCCTCATTATGAAACACATATCACATGGCAAAATTCACAAACAATGATCTCGGCAACAAGATAAGGATAAAAAAAAAAGTGATACATTTGTCTAAAACAGGCTGCATGTTGCCATGGTGGACTAATGCCATGCGAGGTCCTGTGTTCCGCTTTTATGAGATTAAGTGGTTAAGAGGGCCACGAGGCAGGCGGTCTGGAGCGCCTGTTCAGCTAATGATGCCCCCGGTTCAAAGTGGTGATGGAAAATGGGGGGTGTAATCATCCTCGGCATAAATATGATTTGGGAGAGCGCCGGCTTGCTCGGACTGGAGAGCCATAACACACCTGACAAAGACGAACAAGAGGGCTTTAGTTTGGAGGGCTTGCAGCTGACTATACTCAACTCTGTTTGGTTCAATTACCAGCTGGTTCTGCTGCTGTACTGTATGAATATAAGTGGTTGATTAGATTTTGTAGGACTTTTTCAGTGGTCCTAATAGAAATAGGGACCCTTTCCAGCACAGAAAATAATTTCATTTTCAGGCAGAGAAGCTGTGACGTCATTCTTGTAAGGTCACTGATTCTACGCACGTACAAGGATATTTAAAATATAATCAATTTCCCCCCCCCCCATCCGTTTGTAGAAGAATTCCTGTACATATGGCGGGGTCAAGAAGTTGACGTTATCATGCCAGGCCAGTAGGTGGCAATAATGCACGTCAAACAACTCTGTGAGCATGTGCCTTTGGGCGTCTTCTTGAGCTAGGTTGGTGCATGTTCAGTAGATTTAAACAACAATTTCCAATGCGAGAAATATTCCGGTTGTGATGTTTGCATGTCCAGAAAAAGGCCAAACCGTGGAGAAAAATATAAGGATACAAAAATAAAAAATACAAATTGCGGTGTTGTAGACACTGCAATTTGAACCCATTGAGCCTTGTTTATTGATTTGTTTGGTACACAGTGTATATGTTGGGAGTCCATGAGCAAGTTTGGAACTTGTAGAAACAAGATGTGTATGTTTTTACACTTGTGTTATGTAACTATGTTTTAACTTTTTCTAATTCCTTGATGTAATAAGATATCTCCCGTTAGACAGGAATTCGTTCTCCATTTTACATTTTGCTTTTATAAGATTTTGTTGCGTATGCTTCTGGTTACTGCATCACAGGCTACAATAATGATGTTGCAATCATTATGTGAAAATTATTTGAACCTGAGGAAATATTTGTATTTGTAAATAGATTTATGAAAATAATAACAGCTTTATATATTTTAGTTAGACTTTATCAATTGACATATAACACAAGAACTGTGATATATAACATTAATCAAAGATTAGTTACAAAAACTCAACCTTGGGCAATGTCCTTTCTGAAGATTTAGAGTATAACATTCAGACAAAAATAATTTCTCTAAGCGCTGTAACTTTCATTTATTTTAGTAAACAAGGATTAAACAGCTACAACTGTACTTAATGATAACAAAGGGTGCAGTTACTAACTTATAGATTCAGTTTTAGAAACGTCCATCGCATGGTTTTCATGATTTTATTGAATGTCATGCTTGAGCAATCAAACAACTGCATGCATTGGACATAAATAACAACTCTGACATAACCTGCCATAAAACAAACGTAGACATGGATTGAGCCTAGTCCTTGACTAAAGGTAATTTTGAATGGAGATTTTCTATTGAAAAAACAAACTAGTCCAGGACTATAGGCGTTATCCATGTCTGCGAAACTGGGCCATAGCGGTAAAACGCCAACATTAACAAGATGTAAATGTTTTTGTTGAACCGTGATCACAGAAAAACCACACCAGGGGGGTTGTCAATGAATGTCAGAAATATTGCTTTTTCCATAGTGTGTATGTTAAGAACACAATTCCACCCTTGTTGTATTATCAGCATGGTTGCACTTTGGTACAAATGAAACAAATCAGATGATAAGATTTATAATTTTTGCATCGAGTTGTCATCCCCGTAAATCATTTGATGCTACATAAAGTTGTTTTTACACATTTGCACAAACAAGACTTTCACAAGTTGGACCTACTTTCTTTTTAACGTTACATTTGAGACATTACATTGGTGGCCAAAAAACGGCGCGAGAGAGGCAGCAGTAACAGAGGTAGATGCAGGATGTGTGTTCCAGGCCTTACGATTCATATGTATTTAATTCTCATTGGTAGGGGGAGAGTTGGGGTGTTCTATTAATGTGTAATTACCTATTTTTTGATTTATGATTGTAATTGAAATGTATTGATTTTTTAACAGGCCTGGAAGCCTTCAGGTTCTTGTATAATGCTAACCTGAAGAGTTTGCTGTGTTTCTTTATTGCCAACTTCCTCTTGATATTCCAGTTATAAAATAGCACAGTACTCAGAACATTGTTTGCCACTTGATAATCTTTTGTTTATTTGCAATAGACAGACAACCAGTTGTATATATGGTAAAGCAGCTAGCTAACCCACTGACTCTGTGCATGAAGTCTGCATGTATGTTTGTGACAGCCCTGCAGCACACGTTATATATGTCAACATTTTAAGAAATATATAAATGGATTTCCATAAAATCTGGTGGAAAGGTCCACCTTGGGGCGAAGAAACAATTGATTATACTTTGATGGTAGACATTTACTTCTCATCATCAATCACATACTCAAATTGTACTGACTTGTTCAATGTAGATGTTACATTCTGACATGTTTGAGTTGGTTTAATTTGAAAAAAAAAATATATTTTAATATATATAACTTTTTTGGCATCTGCAAAAGGGCTGTAGGCCTACATAACATCTCCTCTCATCCATTTTAAGTCAGGCCTCTTGTAGTATCATACGAGTGAAAACTAAGATGCTTTTGGAGAGTGCAAAGCTGCACCAGTAGTGCAGAGGTCGAGAATAGAAGTTAAGGTCTAAACACAAGAAGTTCAGATCAGTACTACCATTAAAAACAAAACAGTTACTGTGTTCCTGAAGTCCCATTTTCTCACATAATTTGTATCAACATCTGTTCCCAAGTATTTTGGAGAGAGCCACCTCACAACTGTCAGCATCCAGAGCTGAGATTTTAACCTTAGGCCTGTCCTTCAAACTTGAAAGCTCCTTAAACTTTAGCAGCGTTCTGCCGCCTTGTTTAACGAGTTGTGACATCTGTTTCACTAAGAACCTGGAGAAAGGCTGCCAATGTCGCTGTCATCACCCACACAACATTTCAGCCTGCATCTAATCCTGCTGTGTATACTGCTGTGTGTACTTGGCCCTCACATTAAAGGCACAGGGATGACTTTTAAAAATGGAATAGTGGTTTACGGCTTCTCTGTTTAAAACATGATGAGTGCAGATGTGTTCAGAAACATTTAACCCCTTTGCTGGATGATTTTCTCTAAACGATTGTGTGTGTGGTGAAACAATGTTTCTTCAAACTGAAATGGATTGACAATGAAGACAATTGCATGACAATGTGGGAACAACATGTGTAACGCAATGCCAAGCTCGCACTTTAAATACTGTAGATCTAATTGGGAGTGGCATTCTGCAAAACAAAGACTGTCTGAGCAGCAGTTCATGACCCTTTCTTTACAAACCAAACAGGCCTCTTTTATTTTCAATTATTTACTTTTCGATATGGTTTTTAGTTTGACATGAAGGTGTTAGTGCAGTGGCCACCACCTAATGAATCCAACTTTAAATTTACTTTGCAGGAATAAAACAGGGTAGTTTCAAGGAGTCTTGAGTAAGATTGCCATTCATTGGATCGAGATTAGTGAAAGCATTTTTGAAGTTCTTAAGCCTTGTTTCCAATGAGCGGGTGCAGTTTGGTTCGGTGCGGCTCAGCATGCATGTATTAGCGTTTTCACTGTCAAAAGTTGGCAATCGTACCAAAATAAGCGAACAGTGCCGCACCTAGGTTTGTCACCCTTTTGTTGGGTTACCAAGCTGTCCCAAAAGGGTGGAGCTACACACTGCAGTCCATTGATTCTGTGAAATCACATTTTTTCCTCTTCATTGAATTAAAATGTTAAAAGGGGTATTATCTGGTGGCCTTTTCCAAATGTAATCCTAAATGCAACCCCTTGAGACTCAAACAAAGTTCCTAGAGAGACACATAATCCAGAGTTATAGGAAGATCTGTGTCAGATTACATGGACAACCCACACATCATTTTGGCAACGCAGCTTTGCTGCATCTGTCGCACAGTCCCTGCTAAAATAGTCAGATTGCACCAAACAAAAGAGAAAAAACAGGTCAATGTGCTGGTTTACTTATTCATTCAGTTCATGTGTGGAAAGTAGGGATATTATAAAGACTACGTGCTTGGGTGTAATATTACAAAGGAAGCGCCAATGAGCTTGGATATCATTTTAGATTGTGAATTTGGTTCTTAAAGCTATAGTGCGATATCAACCTAGGGGGAATTCTGAATAATTACAAAAACATTGTCGGCAAATCAACATGTTTTTTTTGAACTCCTGCGCCAGTGTCAGGGGCGACACAAGTTTGTGAGAAATACAGAGAGTTTTGTGAAGCTAATAGGCTCAATCGATTTTTTTGTCAACTCGTTTGGCGATGGTTTGAATGTTACCAAAATTCATTTATATGAAAAAGTAACGCACAAAAGCTTTAAGTAATATTTTAGTTTTTTATGAAAACAATGATGCTATTGTTAATTTGGTCTGACATTTGCATGATGTGCATTATTACCTTGGAAGTCTTTAAATTATAATAGGATTTGTTCTTGTTGATTGTGGAGGCAAACATGCGGCTCTGCTTTGCTGAACAACTTGTATTTGCAATCCCTGACCTTATGTACTGTATAATGTCTAGACTTGTATTATCCTGTACACATGTGGTCTACGGGCTACAGAGGTTGTGACATAACTGAAGTATTTTACATTTGTGTACACATTCAGCAATTTTCTAAGCTCTCCTAAAACCTTGCTTGTTTTGCTTATCATCCTTGTCTTCCACTTACATGCTTTAGAGAGCTGTAAAAGCTAGACAGAATTGAATTACATCCCATCTGCCCTTTACATTGCACTTTTTCCTTTTGACCTTTTCCTGCTGGTGATAGATCATTGTTCAGTTCTCTTCCTGTTGTGACTGTGTTTGACAAATATGTACTGTAGGCCTACGAACAGGAGGAAACGGGCGGTGAAATCTGCCATGGAGATCCATAAATACTGTATATATACATAATATTTATAGAATGCTGTAAATGTGAACAATACAATTGTAGGATGATAACTATGCATGATAACATGAATCATGAATGTGTGTAATTGTATATGAGAAGCAACATGTTTCGGCAAAGGCTCACGTATGAGTCAGGAAATCCCTGATTAAATAAACCAAAGAACAGAATCCTGTTGTACTGGTTAATGCGCTGAAGATTAGACATGGATCAGCTCACTATGATCTTTTTATCCCTCGCACTAAGTCCCCATTTGTGAAACACTCGGCTTTATTCACAAAAGTGGTTCACTTTCAATGAGTGAACAGAAGTGGTTCACTTTCAATGTTTGCTGAATTGTTTTGGGTTGGGCTCCGGCTGGCCTCAATCTTTATTTAGAGGAACATTTGCGGGTCTATTGCATAATATGGTCAGATTGGCACAGAGGGGAGTACTCCTGTGGTGTGGTGGTAAGAGCTCCCCCCGACAGAGGCTTAGACCTCATCGCAGCAGACCAGGGTTCAAATCGGGCCGTGGCCATTCTCCTCATGTCATTCCCCTCTCTACCCCATTCCATCTATGTCTCTCCGCACTGTCAATAAAAGCATGAAAAATGGAAAAATGCAACAACAAAAAAATGGGACAGAGGAGAGGTCGGTGGTCTACTTAATGATATGAATGGCAACTGTTAAAGTACGCTAAGCCAATTCAGCTACATTAAGCAGTTAAATACTTAAAAGGGAGAGACAGATCAAAGGCCTTCTAGAAAACCAGGTACCATGCCACCATTTCCTAAAAGGCATCTTCAAGGCGCCCTGTGAAAACAAACGTATTGTAGATTTTGTGTACGTGCTTTCCCAAGTGCTTGTACAATTACTGTCCTCCTGCAGGTGTATGATACAATCAGAACAGGGATCAACTTGTAAAAATGTTGCTCCGTGGGGCAACTTGTGGTCAGGATACATTCAAAGGCTTAATTCATATCTGCAAAACCCATCTTAAGCATCTTTTTACTATTCAAAAAATATTTTTTTTCCCAAAGAGAACCCTCTCTATCATGAATAATAAGGTACGAAAAACGTTGTATGTCAAAATGTGTTTGTCAGTTTTAACTGCACAGACTTTAACTTTAGTATAAATCGTCCTGCTTCATACTGCCACAGTCATGTAGAAGACCGACAACAATATGCCTCTGAGCAGCTTGTTTAAATTCATAACGGCAAGGCAAATGTAATAAGCACCACCTTGTATGAAATGTAATTAATATATCAGCTACTCAGACAGATGCTAACAGGCACAGGCAAAGCACTATTTTGCAGTTTCAAGTTTGAATTTCAATCAGTTAACTGTTGGGTTGGAACAACATGAATCACACTATTTAGAACTGAACATTCAGATTGTGACATTCCAAATGAATAATATCCTCTGCTTTTGAAATTAAATCTATCTGTCAGAAATGGTTGTATCTAATCTTCTCTCAAGCTAAACAATATGACAATCTCAAGTTAACATGCCAGTCAGTTAACCTAAGTCTACCTTTTACCAAGGCACCAAAAGTTGGCTGAGAGCATGTTGCATGTCAGCAACTGGAGACTGCTGACATGCAACACAATTGCTCACAAAGAAACTACAAAGAAACCCTAACCCAAAGAAAGGAACTAGGACTATTAAACCCTCAAAAAAAGTACCAGACAAAAAATATATTAATAAAACAATTAAATAAATAATAAATAAAGACTTTGGCATTTAGCGCTACTTGTTGCCAAGATTAAAATTGACACAGGAAACAATGTGACACAGGTGGAACAAGTAAAATAAATTATAGCGGAATATCGTTTTAAGATGATTTATTTTCAGGGCACAGCATGCACAATACCAGACCATATCACTTTCTTACCAGGACACTTGAATGGAAACTAGCTACTATTGCTGTTATTAGTATTATGTTAGCTTTTTATCTGCTGTGATAAGTCAAAATGTCTAGTGAAAAAAGGGGCCATTGTCTCTTAACCGCTACTATGTAAACTTCCATTCATTAATTCTGTCTCAGGGCATGTCCAAACCCCTAGACAATCCTAGTAATTCATTCACCTAATCTTTGCAATGCAGGTGCTATATCTTTGACAATGGGTGCCCTTGTCCTTGAAACACAGTGGAGTGTCCTCATCGTAGGCAATAACCCAGTGAACAGGAGCCTACACTACTCAACTTTCTTTTTTTTATTGCCAGCTTCACCTCTTACAGTTTTTTTTGATTGCTAAACCACAGTGAGCACAACTGGAACGACAAGTGCAAACTCTAACAACAGTATGCAGTGCAGCGGTTCATTCGGACCAAACTGTAGCTCGTTTTTCATTGATTAAACACAATTTTCAAAACTCTACACACTTATCTCATGGCTTAACCACAGCCTGCACAACACTGTGGATTTCCAGCCCTTTTTTTCAAACACTAACACACTACTGCCACAACTGTAAACCACACATTCAAAACAGAATGAATGCCTAGTGCATTTCAAACACTGCAGATTGCAATTTCAACTGAAACACTAAGAAGGTGTCTTGTTTTAGACTTGTTAGTGAACATATACAGTATAAAGGGAAAGCTCAAAAATATATTTTTTTTTGGAAATGGACCAATGAAGACAGGTTGTTGGAGGGAGAAGAGTGGCAGTGAGAGTGTGGATGTGTGGAGGAAGACAGAGCTGTAATGTCTGATGAAATACAGTAAGGGCTACACTGATAGACCCTGTTGTGAATCATGGTCTCTCATTGAGAGAGGCCGGGTTGAGAGTGCAACCCAATCTGCAAAAATCTAAAGTTGCATCTGTAATACGAATTGTCCAGCAAACAAACAGCTTAGAGTTGCATCCTTACAGTAAATGACAACATTACAGGATAGATTTCTGTATTACAATTATAGAATATTTACACAGATAAATACTACATTTGGAAATGTTTTCAATAAAATATACAAAATTTGTATCTAATGAAGCAAACTTCTGATTTTAATTTCTTTTTGTTTTCCTAAAAAAAACTGGTATGTTATAAAATAAACAATTTCATGTGAAATAATTTCACCCTTTCATCAAAGATTATATACGTAAATATTACGTAATTTGTGTGAAATAACTCAAATTACTCAAACTGTAAAGATTAAAAGTTTGTAATTTATGTATTGGGGTTTGATGCTTCGTAGTTAAGTTCGTACTCTGAGCATATTCTGAGTGACAGTGTGTGTTATCTCAATGAGGCTGGTTCATAGTGTTTGCTGCACTGAGCCTATTTTGCAGGTGAAGTGAACTGTTCAGCTCCAGTGACTGTTGGTAGTGCAGACTGTAGTTAGAGTTTTGCGCATTGAGCTACAGTTGTGCCCACTGTGGTTTAGCAATCGAAAAAAAACTGTAAGTTGCTGTAAAATCACAGCGTCTCATTGTCAATTGCCTACGTGTGTAAGAGAAAGAACTGCATGTAATGTACACTGTCTGTCTGTAAATGTATGGTTTAGGAAGGTGTGGCGACATTGACAAATTGAACATGCATATCTCCTCTAGTCTGTTCTTTCTGTGATTCTTTGTGCCATTGTTGTGAAGATGAACTCCTAATTCAGTGACCCCGCCGCCCTTTTTAACATACTGTTTACAATGAGTTTATCTATAGACTGATAACATACTCTTATTTCATATGTTGTTTCAATTGGAACTTATTAAGATATTTGACTAATTGTCAAAATGTGTTGTGTTTTCTTCTTTTGACCTTTAGATTTGGATACGCATTTGTGTCCATTTACTGCTGTTCATCACGCTTGGGGTACATTCAAGAAGAATTGACGTCAACCCAGTGACCGATGACATCTTAAGACTCTCTGTTTTGGTAAGGACCAAACACTGTAATTATTAGTAACTTATTAATGTATATGCAAAAATGTGGCACCAAAGCCTGAGTCTAGTTATGTTGTGGTATTCATGCTCTAACCCTACTGTACAATGAATGCTTTTGTCATTTTTCTTTCTTTTTACAGAGACAAAATATTCCTAAAGATTACAAAATTCCTGTACATTACGTTCCAAGAGAAGAGGTAAGATCATTATATGATAACGATAAACAGCATAGCATTAAACGATCCCAAGAAATGGCAAAGCCTCGTTTGGTTGGCATGTGACCAGCATTTCTTAAAATCTAATCCCCTGATTTATGTGAAATTTAGCGTATCCATACTTCTAGTTTTATTCACAAAGACACTTTTGTATTTTTTTATATGAGCGGATCTCATTACGCATTACTCAGAAATCCAGGAAGGATTTAATTGACTTTGGTAACCTTTTCTTCAACTACACCTTCAAGACAAACTTTGGCTGGCCTTTTATATTTTGTATTGCGTAAATATTGTGTCATCTGCCAAGTTCAGCCTTTAATACCTGACTAGAGTTTCATTGTATTTCATTTTTGGTGGGATATGCTCCCCAGAGAGAGAGAGAGAGAGAGAGAGAGAGAGAGAGAGAGAGAGAGGGAGAGCTATGTATTTAAATATCATACAGCGCTCGCTATTGCTCATTTTGTGTCATATCTCTGCTCTTTTTTCCAGGGTGTGATGTGTTGGGTAAAATTAAATGTCTTCTACTTGGAGGAGAGTTTACAAGATTTAGCTGATAAGTTTGGAAACATTTCATCCAACAGAAAAGATATTAGCATATTCATCCAAATGCTCCAAGAACTGCGGCTCAACTTGGGGTCTGTGGTAAGTCTAACTTGTCATCATCTCATCTGTGGTCTTACCATAAATCTGCTTAAAGTGTCCACAACAGATGGAAGCGAGTCATTACTGTTGAAGGAATTGAACATGACTAATCTCTAATAACTGCAGCTTTAAAGTATGTTTGTAGAGTTTTGCAGCCTATATTTAAATATTTAAAATGATAATGAATATTAATAAATAAATAATAATAAAGAAAAAATCATAAACTGCCATACTGCCATCCTAAATTGCAGAGATTGGTCATTTAAATGTGCACTATGTTACTTTGGGTCTGTCAGAGAAGTGAACATGTTCTGAGGTATATTCTGATTACTCAATAAACAACATTTCCTCACAGGAAAATTGTATCCCTGGAACAGTGTTTGAATTTAGAAACTGACCTTAAAAGTTACTGTGTCACAGGTGTTGTTTACAGTAGCAGTGCCGGCAGTTTGGTTCAAAACTGCATAGTGCACCTTTAAATCCTTGTACTTGCAACATGAACACTTTCTACAAGCTAGATATAGATATACAAAGGTTAAAAAGCGAGCATAACGGACAAATTCTAACGTTGCCTTATGTAATTGTAATACACACAAGGTTAGCATGTTTTTCACAAGATGAGTCCAGTTTATCCCACCTGCTTCCCAACAAAATCTCATTATCAGTTCACATCTGTCCATAAGAATAGTCATTGTTTGAGTGAGTCAGCGAGTTAATCCTTTTGCAGCAGCACAATTTAAATGAATTTAAATTATTTTTTGTGCCCCTGCAGGAGCCGATCATGTATGATTTTGAGTGCCACTACAGGGAAGAGAGGTGGCAAACGGAGCGATATTTCGACTTTGTCAAAGACTTCCTTATAGCGGCACAGAGTAGAGAAGATTCGGATGATTGTGATCCTCCTCCTTGTCCCACCACAACACATACAGTAACAACAGAAGAATATTTAAGAGGTGAATATTTATTGGAATTGGTATTTACTGCAGCCTATATGTGGTTTGATCGTTGTGCTTTTTTTTCTTTTTTTTTTAAAGATTATTTTTTGGCATTTTCAAGCTTTATTGATAGTACAGAGTGAAATGGGGAGACAGAGAGAGAGGGGGGATGACATGCAGTAAAGGACCACGGGTCGGATTCGAACCCACGACCACTGCAACGAAGGCCGGAGCCAATATGGTACGCGCTCTATCCACTACCCCACCGGAACGCCCCTTGATCATTGTGCTTGTTAAGAGTCTGTATTGTCAGTCTGAAACACTTCGTATTAGAGCCTGTCTCTTTAAGCCCCTCCAAAAAGCCCAGTCAGCTCTGATTGTCCCTGAATCTAACTGCCGAGTATCTGGGGGTGTGCTTATCACAGGTGGAGGTAGTGCTAAGGGAGGTTGGTAATGACTGAATCATAATGGGAGAGAAATTTGACTGGGTTTTTTTTTCTCATACTTAGGGAGTCTCTAGTCACACCGGGGACTAATGCTGTTTAGGTCGTTAGTTGTTTGTTGTTCAGGTCATCAACAAGCAAAAGTGTTGGTTCCAGCTGTCCCAAATGAGTGGAAGTTCTTTGCAAATCGGCCATAAACTGGGTGGAAGTTTGTTTTCCTAGCTTATGGCCCCAGAAAGACCAAAAACAAACATACAGTGAAACGTGATAATATGACACAGCTTTGATTCTTTGCCTCGTGTGGAGAGAAGCTACTACCCAAACATAAATTTGAACTGACACATCTCAGGCATTTGAAAAGGCCCCCACAACACGCTGAGCACCATCTGGTGTGCAATGCTTCAAGCCAATGGACTCTCCAATAAAACGGCAAGCCTGGGGGAAGATCAAACGGTCAGTCCAGTTTTCTCTGGACAAAGTTAATGTTTTGGATTTCACTCTCAGTTTGGGTTTCGGTCAAAACGTCCAACCCAACGTTTGATTTGGCAAACAGTGTATTATTATTATTTCAGTAAGTGGAACGGGGATCCATTTGTTATAAAACTGGTGTATTTTTTTCCCATAAATTGTATATGATAATTTCCCTGCTCAAAACATCACGAAATCCACAAAGGCAATGTGCTTATCTTGTGAAAATACTCTTCTCATATCTGATAGTGGGGTTCAGTGTTCATGTCTGCCTGATATTTAGTTTGATAATTTAGTAAATATCAGTTTGGAAAGAAGTTGGTTTATGACTCTGCCAGGTGAAAAAAACATTCATTTTTGCCAACCACACAATTAAACCTTTGATAATGCTAAGAATTTAATTTAATTTTTTTAATTATTACCAGCAGTAGCTCCAAATGTAAGGTGGATCTAGGTCTTTCAATTGTTCACCACAGAATAGTTTCACATAAATTCATGACTGTTTTTCTTTCTTTTTGTTTTGTTTTGCTTTGGGAACCACAATCAAATTTCTATGCACTACCACAATTTTTGGGCTGCAGCTGTGAGATATCAAATGTGGACGTATCAAAACTTCAACAAATGTTTCCAAACTATCCTCATAGCCTGATAATGCCAGTATAAATGAGATAATATATGTTTTAAGTCTCGGTTTAACTGAATTTTACAGCATTTACTGTAGAAAACCTTAGCTGTCGTTGACGATGTAGGTCACGCTTCCCACACACATTTTCCAAGGCCAGTCTACAAATTCAAACCAGTAACATTCCAGTCACCAGTTCACTTCTGCCACCCTCTTTGGACTATTGTGAACAGGCTCTATTTAGGACAGATCTCCTGTGGCCGTTTTTCAGAAGCTTTTAATCCAGGAACCATTATGTCTTCACAAGAACATTGCGAGATAAAAACTCAAAAACTTTCTCAGTGCTTTGACGGCCCACTGAGACTTGGCTGAGTCACAGGAGGACTGAGGGAAGATGTCCCCAGGCAGCGCGATGTGAATGGGAAGAAAAGGGTCAAAACCCAATTGTATACGTGTTGATTACAGAGCAATCTTCCAATCTTCCCAAGCGCTTTGCTTTTCTTTGCCGGAGTGGTTGGATCGGACCTTTTATGTGTGTGTGAGGGGACGGGGGGCGTTGAGAGAAATGGCACTTACTCTCCAACTCCAACCCAGTTTTCATCCCTCATTTTTGCTTGATTCCTATGTGTCAGTGGTGGACAGTAACAACGTAGATTTACTTGAGTTCTAACCTGAAGTAAATGTTTTGAGTATCTGCTTTTTTGGAAACGTATGACTTTAACTCCACTACATCTCAATGACATTTTTTATTTATTTTTAACTTTTTGACTCCACTACATTTCTAGGAAGCTTTTTTGTTACCTTTTACTTTCAGGCAAACCAAAGCTTAGAAGTCAGCCATTACATTTGTATTTTCTAAAAATGCAACGGCCACACACAACTTTCTATGTTCTCATGATTGTAGGTTTATGGGATAAACAAATGTCATTTTATAACATAAATTGAGTGAAATATGTGTCATTTCACTTCTCAATTTGATCCCCTTGTCTTGTTGTAACCCGAGGTCCTATGTTAATCTGTTGCCTTTTTCTAGCAAAAATGTACAAATTGTCTTTTGAATACTTAAGCATATTTTAAAGCTAATACTTCCACTTAAACTTCAGGAAAATTTGACCTGGTAACTTTCACTTGTATTTGAGTAATATTTGACCAGAAGTATTTATACTTAAGACTTGACTGAAGTATTGGGGTTGGGTTGAGTACTTTTTCCACCCCTTAACTCACCAACCCATCTGTTCTCTTCCCAGAATCACCCACGCCAAGCAGTAAAGGTGTAGATTGTGCAACAGGCTGCAAACCACGTAAGTCTGCCTCATTACTTCAGAGTTAACAAGTGTCCAGATTTAAACCAGCCCATCTGGTGCGTCAAATTGATAACTTTTGACACGTCCAGGTTTTTATTTTGCCACATTATAGCAGAAGTCAGCCCCTTTCCTTAGCTGCTGTCAATCAATTTATGGCACCCTGCAGGGAAAATTCCTTGTCACATATTGTGTCTACTGTCTTATCTTTTCTGCTGCCAAAAGGCGAGGCATTTTATATGCCTTGTCAAGATCCTGGTAAAGTCCTGCATTTTTTTAAAATGTCTGTTTAAACAGAGAGAATGTTAGTGTTTTTTAAGTTATTTGCATAGAAACATATACAATAATACTAAGTATGGGCTCAAGAAAATGTGAAAAGCTAAGAAAATGTCTCACTGTACTACAGCCTGCTTGTAATAATACAACAGTAAATATGACAATGGAAGCCCATTATGGCCATACTACATTATATAATACCTCAATGGCACATAGGCTAGAATAGGCTTGATACAGTAGCTTGCGAAAGTATTCATACCCCTTGAGATTTTTCCACATTTTGTCACGTTACAACCACACACGTTATTTTATTGGGATTTTATTTGATAGACCAACACACAGTGGCGCATAATTTTGAAGTGGAATGAAAATGAAACATGGTTTTCAATTTTTTTTATGAATAAAAAACTGAAAAGTGTGGCGTGCAAAAGTATTCAGCCCCCCTGAGTCAATACTTTGTAGAACTACCTATCGTTGCAATTACAGCTGCAAGACTTTTGGTGTATGTCTCTACCAGCTTTGCACATCTACAGACTGACATTTTTGTCCATTCGTCTTTGCAAAATAGCTCGAGCTTCAGATTCAACATCAGATTGTATGGAGAGCATCTGTGAACAGCAATTTTCAAGTATTTCCACATATTCTGAATTGGATTTAGGTCTGTACTTTGACTGGGCCATTCTAACACATGATTATGCTTTGATCTAAACCATTCCATTGTAGATATCGCTGTATGTTTAGTGTAGTAGTCCTCCTTGAAGGTGAACCTCCGCCCCAGTCTCAAGTCTTTTGCAGACTCCAACAAGTTTTCTTCCCTGTATTTGGCTCCATTCATATTCCCATCAACTCTAACCAGCTTCCCCTTCCCTGCTGAAGAACAGGACCCCCAAAGCATGATGCTGCCACCACCATGTTTCACGGTAGGGATGGTGTGTTCAGGGTGATGTGCAGTGTTAGTTTTCCGCCACATATTACATTTTGCATTAAGGCCAAAAACTTTAAGTTTGGTCTCATCTGACCAGAGCACCTTCCTCCAACCCTTGCCACAAGCCATGCGGGGGACACAGCATATTCAGAAGAGACCAAATTTGAAGTTTTTGGTCTGAATGTAAATGGCGGAAACCAACACTGGACATCACCCTGAACACACCATCCCCACCGTGAAACATGCTGCACAATCATGCTGTGGGGGTGATTTTCTTCAGTACGGACAGGGAAGCTGGTCAGAGTTGATGGGAAGATGGATGGAGCCAAATACAGGGGAAAAAACTATTATAGTCTGCAAAAGACTTCAGAATGGGGCACAGGTTCAGCAGGATAACTACCCTAAACATACAGCCAGATCTACAATTGCATGTTTTAGATCAAAGCATAGTCATGTGTTAGAATGGCCCAGTCAAAGTCCAGACCTCAATACAATTCATAATGCCTTGGAAGAAGAAGAAAGACTTGAATATTGCTGTTTACAGACACTCTCCATCCAATCTGATGCTGAATCTGAACCTTGAGCTATTTTTCAAAGACGAATGGATAAAAATGTCAGTCTGTAGATGTACAAAGCTGGTAGAGACATACCCCAATAGACTTGCAGCTGTAATTGCAGCGTTAGGTGGTTCTACAAAGTATTGACTCAAGGGGGCTGAATACTTTTGCACGCCACACTTTTCAGTTTTTTATTAATACATTTTTTTTTTAAACCATGTTTCATTTTCATTACACTTCACAATTATGCGCCACTGTGTGTTGGTTCATCACATAAAATCCCAATAAAATAAATGTACGTGTGTGGTTGTAACGTGACAAAATGTGGAAAATCTCAAGGGGTATGAATACTTTCGCAAGCCACTGTAGAATGGACTTTTCAGTGACCTAAGAAACATCTCGTTTTCAGGGGCCTATTTCAGGTAGCTGGTTTTACATACTCTGAGTTTAATCCTGCGCTCTGAGTTGGTCAACTCAGAGCGCAGGGTTGATGAGCAACTCTGGGTTTTCGGTTTCAGAACAGTGGATCAGCGTTGGGTCAATCAACTCTGAGCATGTTCACTCTGGGTTGAGCGTGTGCGTAAAAGCCATCGTCAATGGATCGCTATAACATGATTCACCATGGAAACAGAAGAAACAAATGCTTGATCCTCCCACTTCTCCACTTCTCAAAAAAGAAAGAAAAAAAAACTTCTCCCACTAGAGTTAGAAATATTAACGAATGGGTTTATGGTATGGATAAGAATTAACGCGGATATTATCTCATAACTCTGATCTAATCACCTCGGCCATTCAGAAAAAAACGGGGGAACATTTTTTTGTCAATAGAATCATTACACTTCCGTATGAGAAGCAATCTATTTTAAGAATTAAGTTACGCACATCTGCATCAGCAAAAGTAGGCTATTAAGCTTGCGCTGCACAGCATTGTTGACAGTGTTTTATATTCGCTGTATTATTTAGGCAAGCTATAATAGGCCTACTGTGCAGTAAACAGACTGTCGCTTCTTTTAAATGGGGAGTGAAAGACATTAACGTCAGACACATCGGATGACAGTTTCCATTGTAGAGCTTGATTGATTTATGTTGTGATCACAGTTTAAAGTATTATATTCTTTCTATATTCATATACTGTAAGGCTATTTAACGAAGCTCGTTTGTGACTTTGGGATGACACAAGTGAACAATAATGATCGCGTGCAGCCTCAGAATTACATTTCAACCTGACAGACATCTGCTCAGTGGTTCAGACGTTAAAAATTGTCCTATTAATAAAAATAAGAATGATATACATACAATACAAATAGGTTTATTAATCTGAATGTAGAGCCTGTTTACGATGTGTAAGGTGGCCGCCTATATGAACGAACGAGAGCTGAGAACAAGGCTACTGATCAGATAAATGATCAATCAAACGTAAAATCATCAGTACATGATAAAAACATCCCGATGGAGATATCTATGGAGTGATTTTGCTTTAAACTGTACAGGGACGCGTTGTAACAGTGACTCTTTCTTCAGTCGGAGCTGTAGCATAACAAACTCAGGGTAGGTGGCTCTAACCACCTCCCGAGCAGGTTGGAGCCACAGCGTATGTTGCCGCAGTAACAGACTCTCGGTTGCGCTGAACCTGCTACCTGAAACGGAAAACCGAGAGTTTCCACTAACTCAGAGCGAACAAACTCTGGGTTGCCTCAAAACCAGCTACCTGAAACAGGGCTCTGGAGTTTAACTTTTGAAGCTCATGTCAGCATATAAAAATATATATAAAAAGTACAGCAGATAGGGGCGCTCCGGTTGCGTAGTGGATAGAGTGCGTACCATATTGGCTCCGGCCTTCGTTGCAGTGGTCGTGGGTTTGAATCCAACCCGTGGACCTTTACTGCAGGTCATCTCCCCTCTCTCTGTCTCCCCATTTCAACTCTGTACTATTAAATAAAGCTTGAAAATGCTAAAAAAAAAAAAAAAAGTACAGCATATAGACAAAAACAGTAAGTAAAAGCTACATCTGTGATTTAAATGGCTAATCTGAAATACCTATTAAAAATCAGCAGTGTACTGGAATATTTGCTCAAGTGTTTGTTCACTGTCAGCTGACAAAACCTTAATCACACTGAGAAAAACTGAATATTGTTTTTTAAATATAGACCTTCAAAGCAACAATAAAATAATTCCCATAAATCACTAACCTAATAATCCTGGGTCAAATGTAATATATTATCGTCCTGGAATAGCAGATGTAGCACAGACTTTGTAGGGATTTATGTGAATCATCTGAATCATGATTTTGTTCCTAAAAATTTAAATAATGTTTTTGTTTTGTTTGTTTTTTGTCCCAGATCATGAACAGACTGTGCTGACCGAGATAGTGGAGCGAAGCCTTCTCTCTTTACTGTTCATTCCACTCCTAGCCCTCGTATTCCTGTTAGTCTGGAAGGTAAATTCACCTTTGACCCCTTACACTGAGCTTGTCCGACTTCCTGAGCCCCTCCAGAGATATGCCTTTTTAAGTGCCTTTTTTTATTGTCGCTTTGTTCCGGAGAATTTATGAGAGACGGCAGCATCCTTCCAACTTTTTGCAGATGCCGTGCATACTGTGTTGACCTCTTTTTTCAGTAACGAGTAATCTAACGATCTGAGTTGTGGTGACATAAGCTTTGGCATTAAATATAGGGAAGAATGGGGTAATCTGAGCCACTTTTTACATTTGCTCCCCTCTAAGCGAGCTACAATGATTTATCACTCAAATTTACACATTTCCCATTAATTCAGGATGTTTCCTAGAAATGGGCATTAGCAGAATTTTTTCAAGACAAAGGGCAGTGAAAATATGATTATTTAAAAAAAAGTTGTAATGTGGCTCACTTTACCCCAGCTGTGGGGTAAACTGAGACAGACCAGAAAAATCAAGGGGGTAAGGTGAACCAGCTGGGGATAAACTGATCCACTTACTTTTTCCACTCTGAAACTACCATAACAACACATATTGTAACAGTTAGAATCCTGAAAGCTAGCCACACATTCCAGAACTAATGTCGGACTAGTAAAAGAATAATGGGGTTTGGTCAAAGCAAATTTTCTAAACACTTGAAAGTAACTCTGAAAAAAATCAAACACAACATATTATAATTCAAAAGGTTTTAATAAGATTCAAATGAAAGATAGAACCAGTTAGATTAGAACACAGTCTGGGGGTCAGAACACAGGACCCTTAGAGCCAGCTTGTGTCTGGGGGTCAAAGCATAGGAAAATCAGAACCATCGAGAACAGCCTGGGACTCAGGACACAGGAGAAGACCCAACTGGATTATAACATCAGCCTGTCATACTCTACAACTAGGCCTACTCTACATTCCAGCCCTGAAGGTTACAGGGAAAGATGAGAAGGTGCTCTTTCCGTGTGGTGTGCCCCAGGTCGTCTTCCTGGTGTATTTCCTTGGCATGATGGCTTTTCTACAATGTGTATGACATTAAAATAAAACATATGTTATGTAATATTACATTAAAATATGTTTAAGACAAAACTTAACTTGTGCCTCATGTTCCACAGCATTTGGCTCACTTTCCCCCACCACCACAATTTGAGAAAAAACTACCTCTCTTAGCATTTCAGGCTAATCTTTAGCTAATATCATCACATGGTTTTTATATGTTGGTAGTTCATCAACACGTATGATAGAAGTTTTTTTCCGTGAATACATTTGCTTTGGCACAACAGTTGATTAAGTTGACGGCAAGAAAATGTACTTTTACATGCAAAATACCTATTTTGGTGAAAAAAACATGCTTACCACAGCACCATGAGGTCCTCTCTTTCAGGGCCATGGGGAAATGAGAGAGGCTTGAAAACATATATGTCACATGACCACAAATGTTTTCCGTTGCCTAGATACAGGGGGTGGCTCACATTACCCGATGCCTCAGATTCCCCCGTTCTCCCCTATATAGCCTATATATTTTTTTTCTCCCCCAAAATAGGTCAGATCACGGAGGAACGAGGAGGATCTTCGACATAATCCTGGAGAAGGTGTACTCTTCACAGGAACAGAAGGGACTGAACCTCCACTAGATGCTGAAATATCAGAAAAGTAAGCTGTTTTTTCTTCTCTGTTACGTGCATTCACAGTCCTTTCCCATCATGCAACTCACTGCCTGTTCACAGTGTAAAGTTTTTCCTTGATAACAAATGTCTGCAGACAATGACATAGGCTTTGATTTTATTCAGTTGTCATAATAGAGCTACAAAGTTTGGATGAAGAAAACATTTAATAATTGTTCAAAGATTAGCTTTTCTTCTCCCTGTCTTTTTCTTCCTGGAAGGCCACTTTTTAACTTTGTTAAGCAAAGTGCTAGGTGCATTAATATTTTCAAAAAACAGAGCAAAAAAGTAAAATAAAAACAATAGGTACGAAAATAAAGTTCAATGGGTGTCACAACTCAATAAAAAGCAGGAGCACTTTTAGGCAAGCCAACGCAAGGCAAGTTTATTTATATAGCACAATTCAGACACAAGGCCATTCAAAGTGCTTTACAGGGTCAAGAATACATAAAACACATTAGAAAACATTTAAAAGCAAATGAAAACAAGTCAATAAAATAAAAATTGCAGGTTAAAATGGAAACAGAAAAGTTTTCAGACTTGATTTAAAAGAACTGAGATTTGCAGCAGACCTCAAGTTTTCTGGGAGTTTGTTCCAGATATTTGGTGCATAAAAACTAAAAGCTGCTTCTCCTTGTTTAGGCCTAACTCTGGGGACTGTAAGTAGACCTGTCCCAGACGACCTAAGGGCTCTGGACGGTTCATAACGTATCAGCAGATCAGTAATGTATTTTGGCACTAAACCATTTAGGCCTTTATAAACCAACATCAGTATTTTGAAATCAATTATTTGAGTGACAGGAAGCCAGTGTAAAGACCTCAGCATTGGGGTAATGTGATGTTTAGCTAACATTGCAGTGTATTGTGCTGTGGGACTAGTGGTACCCAGTGTTTTTACAGATTGCCTGACAGTAGGAACCAAAAGTCTGAAATGTAAGCCTCTGCTGCAACTATTTTGACCATCTTTGTGTTATTTTGTCTTTTGTTAGTCCCTCAACAAATCTATCACACTAACAGTGATGCCGGTAACGCGTAAGTAACGCGTTACCGGACCTCTTTTTTCAGTAACGAGTAATCTAACGCGTTACTATCTCCAAACCAGTAATCAGATTAAAGTTACTCATCAAAGTCACTGTGCGTTACTTTTTCTGTCATTTTCCTTAGTGAAACATTTTATATAACTGCACAAATGACTGCAATTGCGATTTAATGTATATAAATGTGCGCGCGTGTCTCTAAACGCTCCAACTGCTCCTCTCGTCTTTTTGGTAGCGCCCCTCGTCTCTGACATGCAGCGTGTGTGTGTGCCTGTTTCTGTGTCTGTGTGTGTGTGCAGCAGCATTACGGCTAGAGTCTAAGCTGAACTGTGGCGCAAAACAAAGTTTTCCCCCCGATGAAATATAGTGTCTGCTATGGGGATATTTAGGATTCGGGTACGGTGACGTTGAAGAGATAGAAGTGTTTAAAACTTATAGTCACGTGGCGACCGGTGGCCGCACACACCCAGTCTATCAACCTATTATTTACTATCTATGCTATCAACACATGAGACATCGCAGAGAAAAGTCAAATTAATGCATGAGAGTGAAGGGCCAAGCACGTTAAGTTTAAAGATACTGCTACTGTCTTTGCACTTTGGAGGAATGCATTTATTTTCATGGGAGGAAAAAGGTTTTTTTTTTACTACATTTTTCAAACCATAATTTTTATTATTTTGAAAACAGTATGCCTATAGGCTACTAGCCTACAAGCTTTATTTTATATATTTTCAATTATTCTTAATATGTGCATGTTTTTAAATTGAGATGGGTTTCAAAACCTATAAAGTAACGTGTAAAGTAACTTGTAATCTAACTTAGTTACTTTTAACATCAAGTAATCAGTAAAGTAACTAAGTTACTATTTTAAGGAGTAACTATTAATCAGTAATCGGATTACTTTTTCAAAGTAACTGTGGCAACACTGCACACTAATAGGTCAGAAGCACATTTTAGCCCAAGGAATACTTCAAACTTCAACAATTGGCTTATTTGCTGTCCACACATCTCAGCTGGTCTTCTGATCTTCTGTATATTATTATTTTTAATATGTTTGTTTTTGTCCCATTACAGGAACAAGTTGAGCGTCATTGAGTGCAATGCTATGTAACAGTGTAATTGGTAAGAGTTTTCATATCATGTTGAATTAAAGCAACACAAAAACAAAATCTATTTTTACAGTTTCTAAAACAAAGAATGTCTTGTTTGAATGCATGCCTGATATTGAACTCCCTAAACTGTGTCTCCACTTGTCTCTCACAGGACTCTACATATTTCTCCTGTTGTTGTCCAAAAGTGATGAAAAACAAACTTGGATGTGAATTCCATACTGAGAGCTCAGAGGTAAAAGGCCTGTTTGTGACTGCTCTCCAGATTGAAGACGGTGGATTTTCAGTTTCCATGATTCTGTTTAAACCACACCTGCTACCATATGGATAAGCTTGCCTTTCTTGTAAGACTGCATTAACCCCCATGCTTCTGAAAAAGACTGAGATTTTACTGGAGATACCCCCCTCCCCATACCACACCCCCACTGGATTCTCTGGCTCCCGCGAAGCGTCTATCAAAACCTGCTGCATCATGAACCCTTTTGGGAAAACTTTGCTTCCCGCTCAGCACGTTGCTACGGTCTACCTTTGGGCCCGCCAGTTCAACTTCAAAAACCACAGCAGAGAGGGACTGACACTGGTTATCTCTTGTATGAACTGACGCAGGAATTTCTACCTCCAGTGACCCTTGAGTTATCTACATCCTCAACATCTCTGCAGTTTTTCTCTCAGTCCTGGGCGTTTCTCAAAGGATATAATGTTAAACATTGTAGTTCCATGGTGTAGTCAGTCACAGTGTCTAGTTTAGGCATGTGCCCACGGGATGTATGATGTATTTATTTATTGGTGGCAGCAATGAGCTGCTGCTGTTGATACAACTGAAATGTTTCAAGCAATCATTTAAGAGCACCTCAAGTAATGGGCAATTTTTAAAGAACAACACGTATAGTAACGCATCATAAACACAAAAACCACCTTGCTGAAGTTACAGTTCCTGGGAATATGCTGCCGTTGGTTTTTATGACTTGGTTGATTTAGGTTGTGTGAATGGATTACTTGGGGAGAACAAAAACACATGCAGGTGGGTGACAAAATAAAGGAAAAACCTAAACTTAATGAGTGGATAAACAAAACAAATGCAGATCCTTCCACACAGGTGCACTACATCGTACAAATAACCAATAAGATCCAATCAAGCTATGTGGCATGTATGTCTTAAACATTCTTAGAAATTTTAATTTCGTATCAAGATTACAAGAGGAAAAGATCAGTCCCGGGGGAATGGATGGCAGAAGCTTAGTCACAAAGATGACTCAACTGCCTCGTGTTTGAATAGGAATAGTGACTAACGTTACGCCTACATGTAGATCCATGGGAAAGAAGTCAGTAACCAGAGTAGGAGATTGTGGATGAGAGTTGAGGGCCTTGATGCTAATGCATTAGTCCAATATGTGAAAAGCAGAAAGGTTTCTGTCTTAGTTTCTTACTAAAATGGCATCCAGACAACCATGCTGTGGTTGCTCGACGAGGTACAGCCGTTCCTCACCTTGGTGGCCGACGAGAAACAACAAATTTCTCTAATCGGTAAGGGACATCCAAAAAACAAAATGTGCAAATAAAATCCTGATAAAGACTAAGTAGCAACACATAGCTGCCTAAGTTAGTCGATTATGTCGCCTTGATGACCAAATACACAGAGGCGTTACTAGGTACTGGAATTGGTACTATCTTAAAGGTCACATATTATTCTAAATGCACTTTTTAAATGTGTTCTAACATATCCATGGGTCCACGGTGTGCCTAGAGACTGCCAAAATATTAAAAAAAATAACGATCTCTCCTTTTCTCACTCTCCCCTTTTCTGAAACCCCCACCCCTCCCCCCAATATACTCCAGTCATAATTCTCCTCGCATAGTACAATAAATTATCTGAAAGTTTTTTTCAGCAAACAATTAAAGAAAAACGTATTAGGGACCACTAAGACCATATAATATGGTGTATAATAGAACCGAAAAGTGTATAATATGGGAGCTTTAAAATGACCTCCAGAGAAGTACCTGATACCAAAGGCGAGTAGAGTAGAGCCGGTATGTCAGGTGTCAGTCTGTTTTCGGCAATATCAGTTCATTAACAATTAATATTGTAGGGAAGGATATTAAACTATACACACAATCTTTTTTTTTTTTTTTAAGATATTTTCTACCAACTGAGCTAAGGGCGCCCCATACACACAATCTTAACCCAATTGAACACCTATGGGATATTTTGGACCAACGTGTTCGGCAGCACTCTCCATCCCCATCATCAAAATACCAAATGAGGGAATATCCATTGGAAGCACGGTGTACCATCTCGTCAAAGTAGTAGAATCAATGCCCCTGGTGTATTCAAAGATTTTCTGGAGGCATGTGGTTGTCCTACACCTTACTAAGATACTTTATTTTGGTTTTTCCATAAATTCTTTCACCCATCTGTATATACAAAATATGCTGCTTGGACTAATTTACATTGAGATCATTGTAATATGCAATGACATTCTGCTAACAAGTATCAGGGATGACTTTTGTTGATCCAGAATTTTTTTAAAGGTGAAATTAGAACGTAGGCGTCGGACACATGTAAGACAACACTGACCCTGCTATAGTACATGTTATTTCAACATTGCCTTTTGTTTTTTACTTATCCAACCTTAATGCTTGCAAGGCAACAACTGTTACAGAATAAAAATAAAAGAAATTAAGGCCATTCCTCCATGAAAGGGAAAATAAACTAAAACACTTTAATTTGTAAAAAGAGGAATCACTGTAAAAAGATAACGATGAGATTGAGTTTAACAATTATATAGTGTATATAAAAATGTAAATAAAGTTATCAACAGTTAAGCTGTTCACTCAATGACCAAGTTTACTTATAAATTAAAACCCATTAGCTTAGACTGTTCACTCGCATGGTGTATCTGTTCTTACTGACCTTGCCTTTGTCCAGTATCAGTGTTGCGCTTGCATAATAAAACCCATTGAAGACAATCTGACAAAACTAGTTAGTGCATTTATCAAGGTTCATAAGGAATGACGAAGGATGATACCACTGTTTATATTATTTACAGACATGCACCTCTAGCCTCATTTCCACTGAGCGATACAGGTCGGTTAGGTATGGTATGGCAAGGTAATTGTTGCGTTCCCATTAAAATTATTTAAGTTATTAAAAGTGGATAAGGGCACCAAAATAACCGTACCTTACCCATTTTTGTCACCCTTTTTTGGGGGTACCAAGCAGTCCCAAAGGGCCCCACAAGTTGAAGCTACACACTGCAGTCTGTTTATTGGTCGACATAATTGTCATTTCTGTGCGACGGGGATTATGAGGAGAAACATAATATTTGCATTGTGTCATCTCAGGAAAGAGTGAATTATTTGTGTTTTGAAAAAAACTGCGCACAGAAGTTTGCCATGTACGATCACTAACTGCTGGACGTCATCCATTGTTGCTCTTTGTTTAATGTGTTGCATTCATTTAGTAATTGGCGTGCTACACGGTGGTGAGCTTCTATGATGTCACAATAGTTACGTAGCTGGTGACGTGATCCGGCATATACCACACATACCAATTAAGGTTACTGTTGGCAGTGGAAAGGCAAGCCAGATCTAGGGTTACTATTCCATACCAAACCAGACCATACCATACCAAACAGAACTATACTACTCAGTGGAAATTAGGCTTTAGTTACTTTCACTAAGGATAGAGGGCTAAATCCACACACCTTGCCACATGGGAATAACATGCAGACATACATTTTACATTAGAGGTCTGCCACTATACTCTGTCAAAGGAAGTGTAGTGACATGTATCACTTAAATTGACTGTCACACAATAGGGAAACATTCAAAACATTATCTTAAGGAAGCATGGTGAGTAGTTTTCCCCTGATGTGCAAAGATCCATGCAAAGGGCAGGAAATCATTTACTGCTAGTCGAATCCAAACAGTTTAAAGTGTTTTCAAGCCACATGTGTTTGGCTAAAGCAATCCAAAAAGCCCCAGGCGTTTCACATAAATGTGTCCCTTCCCTTTTCCTTTTATCCTTAGGCACTCTAGGTGCTACGAGAGAAAGGGGCTTAAAAATATCTAACAGGAGTTGACCCACACAAAGCCTTGCCCAAATGCAAAGTAAACGGATTATAGCTTTTGAGATGATTATCAAGATTATATTGACAATCAGTAAATTAGGTAGAAGTGTGAACAGGGCATGTTGGCAATGACCAAGTGACAAGGTGGCAGGACACAAACATCTGTTTCTGTATGTAGTTTGAGTATTTCTATAATGTTGGTGGTCTTTCATTGTACCATGTCCATTCTTGGTTGTGTGCCTTGTTGGATTGGCATGATTGACTGAGTGTAAATGTCAAAAAGCCTGTCTATATTTCTGTGTGTTAGCAGACAAAATATTAACAGTGCAGATTAGAATAATGTCAGCACAGTAAGACAACCGATATGTTATGAAATATCTCTCTTTGTCTTAAATTGACTCCTCCCAAAACCATTTCAGTTAAGTTGGCTTGACCAATGCGCCCGGTTATGATTTGAACAGTCTTCTGGAAAAGCAGTGCTTCAGTGTATATGAAAATGTTGCAGAATTAACTGCAGTGGTTAATACAATTGTGACCACGTTACAATTTAGCCTTTGTGACCTTTAGAAACTTTTCTACTGGTAAATCTACTGGATTCATGTGAATTTGGGACTTTATGTTGGGACTGTTTCTTATTGGAGACAAGAGCATTGTGTTGAATTGAATCCTTTGAAAAAGTATACCACATTGGTGTTCATATAGTCCAGAGCAACAGTATCTTTGAGCATCAATGACTGGAATTGTTTGGTGAGGTAAAGTATTGTTTGTTTTCTCCAACTGCAAGATAGTTTTATGAACTCAAAAATGCATTTTTTTAAGAACACTATTAATAATCTCTCCTATTATCTTTATGGCAGCTCAGAGCCCAGTCTGTGTTAGACAAAATATACCACATTGGTGTCTAAATAGTCCACAGCAAAAGTTTAGTTGTAATATCTGATATTACTGGTGTGGTAATGAGCTGTTATATTAAAGCTTTAAGCAAAGTATTTATATTCAAAAATGCATTTCTGAATAATATTGGAAGATACTTAATAAGGCAGTTCAGACCTGAGACTCTCCTGGATCATCTTTAGGTTTTGCTTCTCGACATAAAGATATAACGTGCATTGCCCATTTCTATCTGACAAAGACACATGGCTAGTCAAGCTACAAACTAACTAACAAACAAAATATACTATGTCAAAAGTTGCTTTTTTATACATAATATATTGATGTCATAAGCTGCAACCGTTCGAAGCTGTGAACAAAAAAAAAACAAAATAACATGGTCTCCCATTTTCCTGTCCTTGCTTAAGCCTAGAAACAGAACGTATGTCTGAGGCATGAAAGGAACAGAGCAATTTCATGCATTAGTGGAAAGAATGACTGCCCTTAAATACTGTTCCTATGAGAGTTGCGGTTTTGGTCTGAGATTGAGCAGAGCTTTATCTTGAACAGTGCTTCCGGGCTCCAGTGATCCAATCAATCCCACTTCAAATGGCTCTAGGCAGGAAGTCTGGGTGCCAAAAAGCAAATGTAATTATTGCCCGGTGGGTATTCTGGGTGAAAACTCTACTGTAATCTGTATTTTTGTATAAATGTAAAGAAACATATATGAGATATGAATAAAGTACACATATACAAATGTATTTTTTTGCTTTGTGTATTGTTCTGGAAATTGTAATCAAGCTCTTATCTGCGTGTTTTTTAAAAGTGGCCCTATCTGCAGGGAATTAAATTCGGGGGGACACTCAAACATTTGCTTTGAAAAAAAATACTTTGGCATATAGTTACTGGGTGAATATAATTACTGACATGCCTCTGGGAAGAAATGTACAAGTTTCAAACTGCATGTTTGTAGCCATTTGAAGGCAACCCAGTTCAACCAGTGTGAGAACGGTTTTCTATCATTAAACATGCACATTAAAAGTTGGCTCTTTAAATAGCATTGTACAGAGATTTGATTCAAACTCCCATAAGGAGAGTTTGCCTTTCTTTAATACAAATATTTAGTTTGATTAATGGTCTTACATATGTCTAAATGTTTTCACTAGATCACAAAGAATAATGTGTTATGTGTCAGGCTGATAAGATGCAAATCCCATATCAATTGCCTTGGTTTTAGGTTTCCCAGATGACTTTTACCATAAAAGTAGTTGTAGCTTATCATGTTCTAATAAAGCAATCACACCAGAGGGAGTGCTCTGCATCCAGCCTTCCATCTACAGCCAATGGTGTCAATATCTCACCATGGATTTGGTACTATCTCTACGGTTTAGCTTGAGCATGTTAATGCTTTTACGCAACATTGAGCACATTCAATATAAACAAACCCTTTCAAATACGTTCCTATTTTTTCTCTCAATAAAGAATTACACATCCCCAATGGTTAAAGTGATGAAATGTTTTTTTTCTCTGTAATGGCAAGACCTGGTCTACGTTCAACTTTATCAATCTGTTATGTTACCTAAGTAACATAACAGATCGGTTTGGAAAGATTATCTCAAAGATAGCCTTTACGTTGCAAGTTCTTTATTGAGTACTGAGATCTGTATAATACATTAAAAAGTTAAATACATTGTATACACTTGTGACTAAAGCCTAGCTTGTCCATGTTACTTCCTTTTTGTGGGCTGCTTCTAGTTAGGTCTTGCTATTTTCAATTTGTGAAAGCACAAATACCCAAGATTTAGAGTAAATTGTGCTTGAGCTAGTTAGTCGTGCTCTGGCATTTTGAAGCTACTTTGGATCACACAGCTGAAAGTGAAATGTACTCAAACTTGTTTGGAAAAAATATTGAGGACATCATCCACCCTGCATTCTCTGAAGCAAGGAGTCAATTTACAACAAAATCTCATAAAGAGTTTATGGGCGTTATAACGATCATCCCTGAGAATGTAGCAAAGAAACTCCTCCCAGAGCAATTCCAAAAGTCACACTCTCTTGATGTAAACAGCCTTGTATTAAAATATTGTTCATACTTAATTACTGAATACTCAATTATAAGCTTATTTATGGCAATTGTGTTCCCGATTTTTGAATGAGAAAGAGCAAAATAACCAGAAAAACCTCTCGAAGTGTTTGGCTGCAAAACATGTTACACCCTTTCCCGCACGGCACCGACGCCATCCATGTTGAGCAGTGAATGGGAAGAATGTTAATGCTCACAAGTGCTTTTTACTTAACTGCAGCATTTCAACATGTCTAATTGGTTGGTATTTAAAGGAATGTCCTATACAGGTACTTTTGGTTTTTTACTTATAGTCCATTTGTTCCCCTCTTGTGGCATACCCCAAGGCTCAATACTTGAACCCAAATCTACAAAATCCATCTAATTTTGTAATTTTGGGACCAAGTTGAAAAATAGTAATCATCTGACAAGATTTAGACATATTCATCAATCCAAATTAAAAGATACTGTCATTTAAGTTTGATAAACTTAACAGAAATTCGGCTATGCTCTGGTTCTTATGACACAATAAGTATTTTAACCAATCTAGGCAGATCACTGCCTGAATGTTCTCTAAAAACGATGACTGTAGCCAATGAGATTGTTTGATACAGCCACACCCACACATGCCTGTCAAACAGCCTAGACAGATTTTTTTATGAACATTTGTTTTCCGTCAGATTTTTGTAAAAGCTTATTGAGACACCAAACTTTGATATAATTTTTCTTTTTTTTACTATTTTAGACCAGGTTTCCAGAGGCTTTAAATCTTTTTGTGTTCCATAGCCCATCACTTTTCATCAGCTATATTCAGACATAAGCACTCAGGTTTCTTTTAATTGACCAATGGTTTGTGATTTCCACAATCTTGGTGCTATGCTAAGGACATTGTACTGACTCATGTCATGCTTTTGTCTTTGATATCAGTAAACAACAGGAAGGCTATGAA
This sequence comes from Hyperoplus immaculatus, assembly GCA_949357725.1. NCBI lineage: Eukaryota > Metazoa > Chordata > Actinopteri > Uranoscopiformes > Ammodytidae > Hyperoplus > Hyperoplus immaculatus. The sequence continues at coordinate 5,423,900 of OX442354.1, read as the reverse complement.
AAGTCCATTGTTCATAGATATGTTATAATGAATGTATAATTGTTTCACTGTGAATAGGCATAGTTAAGCATGACTGTGTTTTCTGTGTGAGTTCTGTGTGAGACATGATATAAACTGGTCCACTGACCTCAGCCAAAGGTATGTATATGGAAGACAGTTCAGCTGTTTCCTATAGGGTCACACAGGTCTCCCTTGTCAAGCACAGCTAAAGTAAGGAATCTCACAGAACAATGAGTGGTTCAAAGGGGACTCCGGTGACAATGAGTGATTTTATTACTCCTTAAATAATACCCTGGCACTGATCATCGATCCATGACTTCAAGCCCTTAAACACGGGCCTTCGGTTTTTTTCACAAGGAAATGTACAATTGTTTGAAATTAAATTTGATAAATTAGTACCTGTGGCAACAGGTGTGGTGGAGCTTGATAATAATTTTTACTTTAAAATAATTTTCGTAAATCTCTGAGATAATGGCAAGCATACTGGATGCTTGCACAGCAGATAACACCCCAGGGATCTGGAGACTGTATAGGGCATATCATATGCATAGCTCACCGCTGACTAAGGGTCAATCCTCTAAGCCGGAACTGACCCCAGTCCCCAGGAAGCCTCCATGGAAGCTTTCGTAAACATGGCCTTGAGGACTCTGTCCCTACACCAACTTCCATAACCCCGTGCTGCTACCTCACAGCCAGGAGCTTCCATATCCGCAGTCTTCCCTTCAGACAACTTCCAGCTGCACAAACTGACGACGGAAGAGCATTTAGCAACCGGAGCTTTTTTTGTTTTCGTAACTGTAAGCCAGCTGAACTTGGGACCACAGTGTGCTGGCTCTTTGTGCTAGTGCACTTGATGAATCAGTCCCTAATGTACCAATGAATGCAACTGGGAGATGTGTTCAAAAAGGGGTTTGTTTTTTATCTGTGAAAAATGTGTTTTCAGTTGTGCTTTGTCTCAGGCCAAGACAAATCTGTTTAAGTGTTTCTCCGCCAGTTCTGGTTTGGATAGTGGTCCTAGAAAAAGAATCAAGAGCAAACAACTATCTGACAATTGATTTAAACTGTGGGTGTTATACAGAAATAACAATGCATGCAAGTAGTAGCAACAGCTTTAAAGTTTTCACTGTAAACATCACAAGCGTCCATATAGTAAACACAATGAGTCACACTGCTCAGACAATGGCTCAAATGTTTGTGTTTTCTTTGTAATATTCCTGTGTACAGAAATGTTTAATATAAAGAAAGGATGAAGGCCAGTATTTTATATAGAACTGTTGTACTGTATTGACACCTGATATCTGTTTCAGGGATTGGCACCAACATTGCCCATTCCATAGATTGCTTGGTTTAGCTTACCTTAGATTCAGCATTGACACCCTCAACACTTAATTTCTTAATTTGCCTCGTAGAGTGGCTAATTGGATCCTACAAAACACACATTTCTGCCTAAGGTAGAGCAGTTTTACTTCTTTACATGAGACATAACTGGAAATATTAGTTTTTACTATTTAAGATGTTATTACTTGTTTGAAAAGGGGTTAATATATTTTGTCATTTGAATGGTGGTAAATACAAATTCTAAGTTCTTTGCCTATCAGATCAAAAAAATTGTGTTTTCAGCTGCTTGGCAGCAGTGGTTGAGTTGGTCGTTTTAGCGAGAGATTCTCGCAATTGCGATATAGTGGTTATCCCCCCCGCGGATAACTTTAAGACACCGCTGGGTCCGCACCTGCGTCCCAAACCCACCCTTTACTCACAGAATGAGCAGCCCAGAGCACTGGGGTCTCAGGGCGTGTATAGACTCCCCACACCTGGCCTCAATCAGTGCCACACACACCTGATTGCAGTGAGGGAATCCCTTACCACCCTCACGGAGCTGAAAGATTCCGTGTCCTCACAGGGGGCCTTCTTCAAGCTAAGTAACGTTATTATCCTAATCAACTAAGTTATAATTAGGGTTGACCACAAAGAATGTGGGGATTTTTATGTTATGGCCTATCTTTATAATATCAGTAATGTGACAAACTGCTCAGCTCTGACCTCGATCTAAACTCATCTAAGTATCAAAAAGTCAGTGAGTATAGGAATGAGGAAGTGTGTTCAGATTGTTTCTAACAATTGGAATACCAGGGGGCAGCTGTAATGTGTTGAAACCAGCATGACATCATGTAAGCTGAGGGGCGGCATTAGTTCAGTCGGTGGGGACTTGGGATAGAGACCAGAGGGTTGCTGGTTCAAATCCAGCACGAAGCAATATTGAAATGTGTGCTGGTAGCTGGAGAGGTGCCAGTTCACTAGGTGTTTGCCTTTGTGTTTAAATTGTTTTAATTAACATAAGCACTTAGCCAAACATACTTAAAAATGTGAAAACGACATAGCTACTTTTGAATTCTGAATGAAGGTAGAAGATGAGTAATCTGTCACATTTGTATAATGTTTTTCTGTTTTTTTACTGTAGCAATCTTTAACTTTTTGATCAACATGTTGGTTCAACGTGCAAGCATGAGTCATATTTATTGTATTTATGCAAATTGTTTCTCAGGTTGATGTGAAAGTGAATCATGCCAGAAAGAAATGGTGTGTGGGTGTGATTTTTTTTTTCTTACTCAAGTGCTTCAAGGTCTGTATGTGCAGGAGCTACTGTAGTGTGTGTGTGTGTGTGTGTGTGTGTGGAGGGGGAGGGCAGGCAGGCAGGCGGGCAATAACACAGACATTACAGGCAAAGGCAGTGACAAGGCGAGCGTCATAAAGGCAAAGTTGTGAATGCTTGGCTCCTTGCTCGCCTGTGACGGAACATACATTAACATCACACACACTCAAACACACACACACACACAAATTATTATCCACACCCTTCAACGCATGACAATGCTCTTAATCGTCATGAACTGTCTTTTTTTATGAGTGTCCCCTCCTACTCTGCTCTGTAAAGTGTATGTGTGTGTGTGTGTGTGTGTGTGTGTGGGAATCAGCACAGGACCCTAGTCACAGGTCAGGGGCTCTAAGGTTACTAATAGCCCACACCAATAGACTTGTGATCCACGTCTTGCCCTTTATGGCGCTCTTCCCTGCGGCAGGAAGAGAATAGCCTTCCCCCCCAGGTGGGGAGCGGGGGCCCCGTCCAACCCCGTCCCGGGAGGACGTAACAGGAGGCTTATCGGAGCGCCAGGCTGTGCTGTAATACTCCTGTGAAAGGTCTTTCAGGCCGCCTCCCAATATTGATTTGTCTGGGCAGAAGGGAAATGGAGAACCCCCCCCCCCCCCTCGGAAGCACTGGAGGAGGAGACAGGTAGAGATAGAAGTTTTATTTAGGAGGGGGAGTAGAGGAATTCACTTGCTTATATACCCAGCCTTTAAAAGGCTGTACGGGGTTAAGATTTTTATAAGAACAACGCGATTAGCTTCATGATTTACAACACCATGTGCTTGCTATTAATAACAAGTACAATCGAGTTAAATTCCTCCCATTTTTTCCAGTTGGATGCTTCATCCATGCAGGGCTATAACACCGCTGTGCTTTCAACATTTGGACTGCACTGAACTATGGTATCAGGAGATTGGGTCTCAGTGTTGCCAATAAGACTAGACACTGCAGGAAAAATACTTTTGGGGATATTGTGCTGCCAAACAATGTCTTATTTCATACTAGTATAAAAACAAGGTCTGAATGTACATTTAGGTGTTTATTTGACAAAAACGTGGCTGTTTGAGTCTGTATATTTCTCCAATACAATCTTTAACGGTCATTTTCTCAACATTTGTTTCTTTCAATAATGAACCAAAAATGTCAGCTTCCAAAACAGCTTTCCATAATCTTTTTCAGAAGTATTCTGAATTTTTTCTTTAAAGAAGGATTTGTTCAGATGTTGTTAATTGTCTGATTTATGATACATTTGGTTTTTAAAAGCATACCGAAAAATGCATTTTTAAGACCTCTACATATTATTTTTTGATTATTTTTGGACTCTGAATTGTCGTTATAACGAAATGAAGATTTTAACTCTTCCTACATCCCACATCTAGATATTTGGATTTTAAAGATATGTAAATGTACACATATCCGTTAAATATTGCTAAACTTGCATATTTATTCAAATAATTCTTAAGAAATTCTAAGTTACATTTGTTACCCTATTCACATGCATTGTCTCACCTTTAATAAACTAGGCAGCAGAATATTTAGTCATCACACCAGTCAGTTCACTTTATTTCATACAGACATGACACACAGAGATTGGACTAATCAGATCCAATATCGGTATCAAATGCTGATATGGCCCTAATTCACTTATCGGATATCTGACGTCACAGATCAATGTTCCACTGTTTCTCTACAGTTGCTGCTGGTGCATTACCATACATTCCTTATGCTTTTGAACGCAAGAATAGAAGTTAAAATACATTGTTTTGGAATTAATTTAAATGTATGCATTTTTGTATATTTTTAAATTTTTTATGTGGTGAATGTTGTTTACAACAGCCTCATTTAACCATACACATAATACCAATAACAGCAACAAAAGTAAAAATAATGTTGATAATAATTATTAAGTGATTGTATTTTTCTTGATAAAATTTAGAAATGGAAATAGCTTTTTACGCGACAAAATATAATAGACAAAAGTCCCATTTATTTGCTTTCCGGACCATCTCACAGTCTTTATGTACATTTATAACTGAGAAAGTGAATGAGATGGTTTAGGCAGAGAGAGTGAGGGACTTCACAAAATGCTGTACAGAAGGGAAGACGTCACAATGAAAGCAGGAGATGGACCACCTGTGTGGGCGGAGATGAATCAGTCGGACAAGGGGGGCCTTTAGAGCTCTTTTCCGTGTCACCTCGGTTGCACGACGATCCCATCCCCCGTCATCTGATCTAAGGTCATCCGCCCCCTCCGCAGTGTGACTCAGAGTCTTTCCTGAATGGCTTTCAGGGCCTGTGTTCGGGCCACTATACTCGACTCGACGGTGAATCACTTAACTTCTTCAGCCCTTTTATTTCTAGAGCGGATCCCGTTTCTGCAAAGCGATGTTTTTTTGCTCCGAAGGGAACATTGGTCAGCGCCTCGCCGCCCCCACACGAGGGCTGCCGAAGGGTTTTGTTAGATCATCTGTTGAGCTGTTTTTCCAAACAGAGTCAGAGAAACAAACTACGCAAGAGCTTCCATAAAGTTCTACGATAGACTTTTACTAGCTTTATTCTTCTCTGCACCCCCCTTGTAAGGAATTTAAACATAAGACATACATTGTATTTATGTTCAATCCGTGTATCTTCCGTTCAATCCATATCCATTTGGAAATCAAAAAGAAGAAAAACTAAAAGTGACCTGTTTTTTTAATAATCATCCTCTCATCTACATTATATATTATACTAAAAACACATTTTTATCAATTTCTAATCACAATTCATGACCAGGATATCAAATATGAGAATAATGGCCTAAATGTTGATTTTGAAAAATACATGTTTCAATTTAGTGGTGGAGGTTCCGGTGTTGTGCGAAAGTTACCTCCGATAAGAAGTGCGTGTGGAATGAACTTAGCCATTGCGCTATTGCCTTGGGTCTCATAATCATCAGCTGCATGAAAGCATTTTTATTGGTTAGGTCCACGAGTGAAAATTGTGCCTGAGGCGATCGTCGTCTTTGTCTCTCTTTGTGTGTGTGTGTGTGTCGATTAAAGAAGAAACTTTTCTAGGCTATATTTTGTCCACGTTTATAGGCTATCTGAATTGAGCTTTTGTAAAATAAGGCACTTGATGGTAGCCTATGATGATCTGCCATGCGTTTCCACTACCGACAAGAGGCTTTATCCTACTTAAAAGACAGCCACAGAAAACAGTCTATGGGTCAGAGCCATAGCTCGTGTCATTGTGGCAGCGGGACACAGTTTAGCCCACTGATTAATATAAATTATTATTTGGAACTTCAAAAATTAAAATGCAAATTTTTTTACATTTTCTGTTTGTCTCCTTTCCCATTTTCGTATGTAAAGGGCGACATGGAAAATAAAAAATAAGAAATGGCAATCAATTCATGTTTTACAGGCATATTTTGAATAAAACAGCCTGTTTTTTATTTTTTTAAATGAAAAAAAAATATTTAAACATGAAATCAAACTGTTTCTTTCGTTTTTCGTGTTTTGATTTCCAAACGGATATGGATTGAACGGAAGATACACAGATTATGCTCACACTAACACACATAGATTTGTTTTGGATATACGTAAATTGCCTTGTACTGAGGGAAAGAAATGCATAAAAACAAATACACATCCAATCTTCATCCCACAAAGAAGAGCTATACGAATTATATATAAAACCACTTACAGAGAACCAACAAATGTATTATTCATTAAACTTTTTGAAGATGAATATATTATCTGAGTTGCTTATTTCTTGCTTATACATTGCCTATTGTTTTTTTCTGTTATGTCTTATCCATTTTATTTGTTGTTGGTATTATTCTAACATGTTCAATAACTTGACAAAAAAAAACTAACTACCTCACAGTCAAGGCTTATTCTGAACCCTTATAAGTCTTTGAATAACCCCATTTGACAGAATGCCTATTTGTACACTTTCCAAACTTTCAAGAGTAATGAAATAGTTCTGCTAATTTTTTTTTTTTTTATTAACCTTTATTTTTCCAGGAATATACTCATTGAGATTCAAAATCTTTTTCAAGAGAGTCCTGGCCAAGAAGGCAGCATAAAAACATCAAAGTTTCACATTAAAAAAACAAAATTTCACACTTAAAACAAGACACAAAACAAAAAATGACTAAAATCAAAAGTCTCCCCCGAGGCACTTTATTTCCAAATGCATCGACAAAAGGCGTAGGATGGGTGTTGCCATATTATCTTGACTTGAAGAACGCACCGCTTCCCTATTCAGTCACCCTTTTGACTGATTTCAAAGGGGAAACTTGATAATACTGAAAGCTAGCTGACAAAAAAATGCAAACAAAAGCTATCTCCCTCTTTTAGCATTATGACATGAAAGACACCTGTTCTTTCTCAGATGTGTAATGCATACTGTCTGTAGATAAGCACATCAAGGTGGGATTGACTGGGAGATACTAATATCTGGAATATATCATACAGTATGTCCAGGCTCTTTAGGATCTATAAAGGCACACAACTAGCTTTGGCCTTAGGAACCAACCTAAATCCATTTTAACAAAATTAATTTGATTTTAATACCAGTTTAAAATATTCAGTAGTTCAATTTTGGGTTAAATATACAACTGTGGTCTTGTGTTCCGTTCCAAAAATCAAATATGAAGCATTTTGAACTTCAGACCCTACTTTACCCAAATCTATTTACTATAAAGGGTGGAAGTAAAATAAATTAAGTGATACAAACGGACGTGATGACATTGCATGTGAATTGATAAATCGAGTGCTAAAAATGGATGTGAAATGAATAATCAATTGATAAATGATCATGTGATCTGATTCATTTAGTGTTGATTTGATTAAAAAAAGAGTTGTGCTGTGATGAATTTAGAACCTTATTTGTATCACTTCCATTGAACATTTATCATCCACAACACAAAAATTTAATTTTTAATGTTTGTGAATTTAATTTTCATTGCAGCTTCATTGCTAACTACATTTATCAATGGTTTTGGCTGTTTCTATCAGCTTGTTGTTGCTATTTTTGCTTTGCATTGTTGTTTTTTTTACTCCATGTCATAATATATGGTAAATGGTCCACTTGTGTAGCGGTTTTCACAGTTTTTTCACAGTTCAAAGGCGCTTTACATTGTTTTGTAGACATTCACCCAATCACACACACATTCATAAACCGATAGCAGCAGCTACCACACAGGCTGCAAGCTAACTATCAGAAGAAATTTAGGGTTCAGTGTCTTGCCCAGGGACACTTTTACATGTGGCTGGGAGACAGGGGATCAACCCACGACCCTGCAACCCAGAGGACGACTACACTACCCGCTTTGCCACAGCCTCCCTTGTAAACGAGGGTCACCCCTAAATGATCTCTCAAATATAAATAAAGGTTGAATAAATGAAAAAACTAAGATACTCCAAATGTCCATAATGTAAAGTGAGTCCACATATTGTAAATTACGTGAGCAATATTCTGGCCCAACTTTTGTCAGGATTACAAATGAGCCTTTACACACGTGTGGCCCAAAATAAAATGTAACTTTACCCAAAGCCCCTCCCCCCCCTTACAAAACTCAATTGCCCTGACCCAGTCTGTTATTAGGCTCGTTTTTGTTTGTCTTTCCTGTTTTATTTGATTTGAATGCTCAGTGTCCTGTTTTGAATGTAAACTTTTGTCAAGCCAGGGTCACTGTATTGTTGATTTGCACCGAAAAGGAAAATACATTTGAAAAAACAATACATGGTGTCTAGAACAGGGACTGTTGTAACCTTACAAACACATATTTTATAGAAAAACGTCAGGAGACAAAAACACACATAATATGATTTGCAGGCTTCATACCATGGCTACAGTTCAGGAGCTTTGGGAAAAACTGGTATTCATGTCAGAGTACAAAGACTCCCTGATAGATATACACGAATGCTTGAATATGTTCGCCAACAAGCACATGAGGATCCTCTGGAGCATTGGAACAATTCTCTATGGAAGGATTACTCAGAGCAACGACTGGGGAAAATCCATCATCACATTCCAAAGATAGTAACTTCGAAACAAGGGGTCATGAAAGTGGCAGTACGATCATGCTGACAATAGTCAAACTGAACTATGTTCCGCTGCATCACTTCCTGAAAGGCGTACCAATCAGTGTGCGGTGAATCATACATTATATCTGAATCACTGGGTCAGCGTTGAGCTACTGAACCTAGGCTGAAGTCACTCGGGGCTATACGACACAAACAAAAACAATTATTCACGTCTATTAAAACTGCAAAGGTGGATTTGGGTCATTTTGACTTGGCTCATCTTGACCGCAATAACTATGAAGTCATACAGTACAAATAGATTGACAAAGTTTTGGAAAAATTGGAATGGTTGAATAGAGCACCTGTGAGATGTGACACAAAGTTTACTTAGATCATTGAGGAGCCCAGTCGGTGAGGGTTAAAGTCATACAGATGAATCTTGACTAGTTTTGGATTTTAAGGTGGAGTCAGCGATTCTGGAGTCAGGTATGTAAACAAAGGGGCCCAACATAGCTAGCAAAAAGCCAGTTTACAGAGCCTGGGCTGTGTATTAACCAAATGACTGTTTGTTGATTCAGTGGTTGATAATGCCAATACTAGAATGGATTTATTATTTTCTGAGGAGTTGCTGGCATCTCCAAGCACACGTTTATCCACAAGCATTTTAAACAACATTATCTGGTTTAAAATAAAGTTTGGTTTCTCAGTATGTAATTACCGGTAGGTTGCTGGGTTTGATGAGGTTATTGGCTTAAAGATGATAAGCCATAAGTTTTAAATGTCACCCAAATATCTGCCAGTTATTCACAAGAGCCAAAAAGTTGTCCAAGCTAAACAAAAAACTCTGTAGTTTGTCCATGCCCTCATTGAAATGTTTTCTGATGTGATGCTCCTATTGGCAAGACATCATATTTTGTGCCTGCCAAGACGAAACGTTACAAATCACTGAAAAATATATCCATCTTGTGGTCGACGGCACTGAGGTCAAGCTTGTTTAGGTTTGGGTAGAGTCAATAACACTAGAATTCCTAAGGTCAATGGAAAATATTAAGTGTTGGATAGAAGTCAGAGAATTTGTAACCTTTGTGATGACAATTGTTTTGACGATGAGTATCATGTCCTGTTTAAGTCTGAGAATATAAATGTAATGTATTTTAGGAAAAATTACCTGCCGAAATATCATGTTAACTTTCCATCTATGTTTAAATAGATTTTGCTTTAATTGGTAAAACAGGTGCCTTTTTGAAATATGTCCTACCATTGTGTTTTTGTTTTGTCCATGCCACACACCCATTGTTTTGTTCTGTTATTATTTGAATGTTTTGTGCTCCATACCATGATACTATGGTCAAGAGCCGTACATAAATTCAATTAAATTAAATGTTTAGAAAGATTGTGTGGTTTTGCCCATTACTTAAGAAACTGTGGGATAGAATGACACAATTAGGAGATAGGATAAACTTGTGATTGTATTTTGTCATCCCACATCCCACCTCTCTAACCACTTGTATTTGTTTGTGTAATTTCAAATTATTATTTTTTTGGACTTCGTATTGTATATTTTATTTTTATTGTTAAGAATTCAACTTTTACTATTCACATTTTTATAACCATTTCAACGATGTCAACGTCGAGTGGCTGTTACAATGTAAATTACTATAATTTTTCAGAAAATTAAAATATCAATAATTTAAAAAAAATTTTTTTATAGAAATATAATTGAATTGTGTTTTGGGGAATATCATGCTTTGGTTTCAAAATACGTTGTTAAAGGTGCTCCAAGGAACATTCAGTTTGTGTTCATTCTTGCACCCTTTTGGACAAAAGTGGTAGTGTTTTTACTATGCAAGCTGTTTCTAGGTGAGCATACCCAATACAAAAGCATTAATATAAATATATAAAAATATTTTATTCACTGATGATCTCATTTGCTGTTACATGTAATATAGCATAGGGAAAAATGTAACTGTTTCAGAAATATTTAAAAAGTTCCTCGTAGCATCTTTAAGGTTTGGTTATTGTTAAAAAAAGAAACACAATGTTGACTTGCAGTTAGAAATGAAGTGAACAGCTTTCTCTTGTGTGTTTAAGTTGTTAATGTGTTTTTGTACTACTGACCCATTCATCAACCCGACCTCCTCCTTACGTGGGCCACTAGAAAGCTTTATTACTTGAGTGTTACCATGTGTCTTTTTGAACCACCTGCTGAAATGACTGACACTGGTGTGTATCTAGGGAGGACAGCATCATGCATACATGCACGTACAGCTGTAATAACTAAGGCAAGTTTAAGTTAACCCCAGGATACCCCCACTACAAACAGGTGGAGAATTCTTACTGACATTTATTTTACATAGATCTTTCAGCATATGTTCATATTGAATTTGATTCTATGGGTTATTCTGTTGTCATTGATTTCATGTTAATATGCCTCTGATGGGTAATTCCTAAGAACATGTTCACGTTTATGATTTGAATCTCTCTTATAGCCTACCCGATACACTAATGTTCTCCATAATGAGAACTACTTGACTCAATGAAAAGATGAAACACCTACATACAGTAATTTTGAGGGCTTGGAGCAAAAGGGGCATAAGTGACATATTTTGCAAAAATGACTTTTATATATAATTTTAAAGGTCTTGATAAGTTCTATCAAATGGTAAAAGAATAACGTCACTATACATTTTACTTTTTGAAATAAAGGCTGAAAACATAAAGGCGTAAGTGAAAACCTTCGGTTGAGTTTGGAGCAAAAAAGGTGTATGTGCACCATAAATAGGCTAAAGAGCTGACAATATGGAGGGATTGCAGAAAAGACCAGATCATTTATACTACATAAAAAGTGTTATTGAATATGTTTGGAGAATGTGATATATCCACATATGATGGGGACAATATGGACACTAAAATAAACACTTTTTTTTTAATATATAATTTTTTTTATTTTTATTTTACTTTTTTTCTAAAATATGAATTCCTTTAAGCCTGATCTCTATTAAAGTAGAAATTGCGTCCATATGCTGTTTTGTATTAAATATTTGCTCTCCTGTAAAATTCTGAAAATGTCACTTACGCCCTTTGTGCGCCAAGCCCTCGATTTGCCCATACTGTTTTTTTTCTCGACTGGTATAAATATTTATTCCGGTCTGCAAGTGTTTTATATTGAAATCTTAACTTTATATGACTAAAAATAAAAATAAATATTTATTAATTAATCAATATTTATTATATTCACTGTCTAAAGTAACATTTTCTGGCACTGGAATAAGAACACAGATCTAAGGACACGGTTGATTAAAAGCATTTTTTACATATTCAACCTCTTGCCATGTTCCCGCTCCAAAAATTCCCCAAACATTATTTGCATACAGTATATGCAGGTCCAGACGCTCTGCATGGGTCAATGTGGGAAAGTCCTTTTTTCATCTTATTCATTCCTAACTGTCAACGCAGACGGGCCGTTACTAACAAAACACAAAGTCAAAACAGCCCAATCAGGGCAGATACGATCCAAAACAATCAAAAACATTCCAATGGGCCTTGTTTCCGCTTAAGAACAAACTGTTGCACAATGAAGGTATTTTCTTTATTAAAAAAACAGTGGAGAAATGAGTGAAAGGAGAAAACTTCTGAGGGCGCCTGGCACGGACAGGTTAAATTGTATCACTAAAAAGAACATTTGCTTTAATAATGTTGGTTAACTTAATAAAAATACGGAAACAAGTCCGAATATTACTTGTAATAACACCAATTAGAAAAGGAAAATTCCACTAAATTGTATGCACACACATCTGAAAATAAACGGCCCTAACATGAAAAAAGCATGTAATATGAGCACAACATACTATGGGGTTGATCTACTAAGATCAAGAGAGTGCTAAATAGAGTGAGCATTCTAAAAATTTCACTTTTGGTTTGTGGGCGTTCTGTGTGTGATCAACTAAGATTAAATGCAAATTTAACAATGGTTGCAAACAAGTTAGAGGAAGCAGATCGAAATGAGGGTTTTGCTTGTGTTACTGGTGTCCGTGTTTGGACCTAGAGCAGAGTGAGAGCAAGTGCAAAGAGAAATGTATTGCCATGGAATTAAAGGTGTTATTAGAAGAAGGGGGCGCCCTTAGCGCAGTTGGTAGGGCGTCCCCCCCATGGGCCTCGGCCAGCAGCGGACCCGGGTTCGATTCCAGCCCGCGGTCGTTCTCTGCATGTCACTCCCCTCTCTGCCCCTTTTCAACTCTGTCTCTACACTATCAATAAAGCATAAAAATGCCAAAAAATATCTTAAAAAAAAAAAAAAAAAGAGAAAGATAAGAGGAGAATACACACTGATGAGAGCTACAGCCAATTCATATCAATATCACTCAAAGAAACGATATGGGAGAGTATTTTTGAGAAAATAAATACTGTGGGTAAAATAAGGACTGATGGAATTAAGAGAATATGGCATGCCATTAGAAGAAGAACAAAATAACACATCTTATAAAAAAGCCTTGGCAAATAAAACAGGTTTCACATGAGTGCAGTCACTCCTGTTGGTATTAGCAAACGCATAGAAGCCCTGTTTGGCTTCATTCTGTGCGTCCGGAGTGCGCACCTTAACATCCTGCGTGGCATAACATTAATGACTCTGGGCAGTAGACAAACTACTGTGGGAGACGCCAGCAGAAATGTTGACAGTGCGCTCATTGCGCTGGAATGACCCAGACGCGAGGAAATACTTTTGGCACGGCAGGTATTGTGTGACTGTTTCTTGTGAGTGGCTACAAATAAGCCCTTAAAGCAGCTACGAGTAACATTTAAATATCTTTTAAACAGCCTCATGTTTCCTCTGATAATCATAAATTACTTTTAACAGCAAACAAGACCATCAGTGCATAGAAAGACGTTTTTATATAGTTTTTATTACTGCTTTTGGTCTAGTTTTTAGTCTAGATTTTCGGTTCGCGCGTGCAGGCTCTATCGTCACATATCCGTAGTGGTCGCAGATTTCAGTGTGACGCAGCAACGCGATTTGAGAAGCCTATCCCTCCAGGTCAGGGAGCCTTGTTTGAGACAGTTATTTGTCGTCAGAATGACTGACAACGGGGCTGATCCATCAAAGAAAAAAAAGAGAATGCAATGAAGAAAAGCTAAAAGGGAGAGTGATAGAAGCGCGGGAGGAGGTCGTTGCCAAGCAACGTGTGAACATTCACGGGAGCAAACTAGACTGCAGTGTTTACTCCTAAATGAATGAGCGGTACTAACACAAAGTTTACTTTGCTTCACCATCATCAGATTACCATTATTCATCTGAAATAGTCATTATTTACAACAACATAAACACATTACCTCATCGTGATCCATACTAACTGCCGTCTCTCGTTCATTCGCTTTCTGTGAGGACACGTAATCTTTCAGCTCCGTGAGAGTAGTTAGGTGACACTGCATCAACTCATTGCAATCAGGTGTGTTTGGCACTGACTGGCATTAATTGATGCAGAGTCGCTAACCACTCTCACGGAGCCGAAAAGAGTCCGGTGCCCTCACACTTTCAATAGGCTACACGGACATGCACTATATTGCGTCCTATTCATCTGACTCTCGCACGGACGGAACGCGCTAGAAAACAGCTTTGCGACAGCTGGGTTCGTAAAAATACTACCGCTTTTGTCCAAAGGGGCCGCCAACAGGCAAAGTTACTCGTAGTGGCTTTAACTCATCCAAAAGCTCCAAAATGGCATTGCTGGATGGGCGATACGTCTGGGTTATTTGTGATTCCGTCAATTCAAACATGTATACCTCCTCACAGCTAAACTGTCCCACGTGTTTCCTTTCTCATTCTAGTTATTCCAGGAGTTTGCTAAATTATGCTGAAACATTCATTTCATTACATTTGTTTCCATCCAGAATAGAAATGCCTGGTGACCAAAAGTCCAATGCTCAACTCAGGAGAGAAGCGTCCCAAAGGAGGGTAAGCCGACACCACTGGACTAAATGGGCCATATATTATCAGTTTAATGATTATGATTAATGAGGCCCGTGTCTTGAAATAGACTATTAACTCTCTTGGGCATTACAGAAGGTTATGATAATTTAACAAAGTTTAGTCAACTGGACATGAAGGAACAAAAACACAATTGCACGTAGCAGGTCCCGACTATACACATAAGATATTAAGATTTCACTGCTGAAACAATATACTTTTCTCATGGCATATTGTCTTCAAACCAAATGTATTCGGGTTTAAACAGAGATATGAAATAAATGATGAATACCATACTTTGTTTGATAATAAACTTAGCATTAAGGTGAGACACGAAAGGCAGTACTCGTCAATGTTGAGAAATCTGGCTATTTTGCTTCCATAACATTGTCTGTTTCAAACGATATGTCCAAAATGTACATTTATGTGTGTATTTTACTAGTATCTCAACATTATTTTTCTAGGACAGAACAGATGTAGAACGAGAAGCCACGTACATTTACTTTTTACCACCCTGGGCAATGAACACACAGTAACAAGTCAGGCGTTGGAGTGAGTCAGCGGGTGAGTCAGAATGAGCCGACATTACTTGCACACAAAAGCCCTCAAACAAAACACGTGGACCCAAAAGAATTCAATAAATCCATCATCCAGGGATCATCCATGTTCCTCAAGTAATCACAGTTTAAATTACAATAATTTTTATAGTGCTTTATATACGGCTAAATGAGGCTAGTATGTGATTGGGATCACACAAGTGAACAGTAACGATTGCGAGCCGCAGCATTACATTTCCACCTGACAGAAATCTGTTCAGTGGCACAGATGTTAGAAAACTCCCGTTAATAAAAAAACAAGAGATACAAATAGGTTACTCAATCTGTATGTAGAGCATGTTCACGGTGTGTTAGGTGGCCGCCTATATGAACGACACAAGGGCTGAGAACTAGGTTACCGATCAGATAAATGATCGATCAAACATAAAATCATCAGTACATGATAAAAACATCCAAATGGAGATTTCTATGGAGTGATTTTGCTTCAAACTGTACAGGGACGCGTTGTGACACTTCAGTTGGAGATACAGCGTAAAGCGACAATAAACTCAGAGTAGGTCAAATCACCTATCCAGCAGGTTAAACCCACGGCGTACGTTGCCGCAGTACCGGACTCTGAGTTGCGCTGAACCTGCTTCCTGAAACGGAAAACCAAGAGTTTCCACTACCTCAGAGCGAACATACTCTGAGTTGCCTCAAAGGCCGCTTCCTGAAACAGGCCCCAGAACATAGTGGATTTTGCGGACCAACATATTAACGAGCAGGTGGTAGCAAGTCTGTTGACCCTTGTGGACTTTTTTTTTTACAATCCAAGGACATCTAAAAAAAATAGCATTCTTTAAAGGGACTCTTACCTTTTTGGAATTTTTACACTTTTTTTGGATTAGATTAAAATGGTATTTATAAGGTAATTACACTCTAGAATGCATTACAGACCCACCAGGAGTAAAAACAAATAATTATTTCAATCTCATAATATTATGTGAAAAATTCAACCAATGAAATCGTTCGGTCCGAACGATTTGATTGGCCGACAGATCTGTCTGTTTGCCGTCTGCTTCTGTATGGCGCAGTCGGCGTGCGTCATCAAGGCGCGTCCTCAACTAGAGGGTTTGTTTTGATTCCACGGCAGACAGTAACGAGCGGTAGCGAGTAGCGACTGACGATGGCAGACCAAAGTGAGTCACGGCGTACTGACAAAGCGGCTCCGAAGGGAAAAAAAACAAGTTTAGCAGCAAAGGCCAACAGAAAAAAAAAGAGCTCGATGCTGCGAGAGCAAAAACTAGGATCATCGGCTCTGCTTTTGAGCCATGGAGGCAACTGATGAAGCTGCAGCCTGAGCTAAAAACGGATGAAATGGTCGCGGAGTTTCTGCTGGAAAGGTATTTTTATTTTGCATAACCTAACCTACAACATCATATAACCTTACAATTGACTATTTGTAGCAGACACTTACCGGAATCATGTTTAGCATAATGCTAACGGACCTACCGTTAGCTCCAGCTAATTAGGCAGTTTGCTCGGGAATATTCTCCACTTATAGTCTTCCTCACCGTTTTACACAGTCCCAGTGTGCTTTAAATTGTTTTGGCTCATTCATACACATTCATACACCGAAGGCAGCAGGGTGCTAACTGTCCATGTGTGTAATAACATAGTAGGCTAAGTGATATCATATCCGTGTTTGTCGCTGTTTCCATGTTCAGTACAATGTACAGTTTATCATAATTCAACTTTCTGCTGTTACAACCCGCCAACTCACGTTGATATTTGTTTGTGCATGTTCATGTTTCTGTTTTAGTTACGGAAAAACAACGTTGACACCAGTAATCTTTTTCAGAACGGTAAGCCTTGTTTGTTAATGTTATCGTTTGCCCATCAACGTGGATCACACATGCTTTTGTGTTTTGCGATGATGGCAGTAAATTGTTAAAAGTGACGTTATTGGTGTGAAATCAAACCTAGAGATTATGCTAAACAGTTTCCCTACCCCCATCAGAACATGATAAATGTAACTGATGTTTCCAGAACAATATAAATCATCTCTACTCATGTGCTGTGTGGTAACAACAGCAACTTATCTAATGTTGTGAAAAATGCCCATTATTTATTTCATGTATACATCTGTAGAGAGGAGGATTTCTCTGTTCATGGAGTGGAGGGTTTGGACAGCTGCTCTGCTGAGACCTAAGTTACTGCTATGTAAAGATGGATTACTGTATTTGTTTTCAAAAAATATTTTAGAAATGTCATATTTGTTAGTTATCATTCTAAAGCAAAATTATTCAGTTTTTCAATTTCTAGGCCGGCCTCCAAAAAGGCTGCTCACTGTTACTTGTCTGGAAGAAGGATATCTACAACCACTTTTGGTTCTGCTGCAAGGCAGAAAACACAGTGGAGGATTTCTGGGTATGTTTTTCACTGTAATGTGTATAAGTAAGTGTATTGTCTATGTATTCAAATTATACATTATAACAATTACATATTAATTTTGAATTGCCTATTCAGGACATGTGGACAGGATTGCTACACCATGTCACCGGAGAACACCAGTGGGGACTTGGCAGCTGTTACCATGGCCCATTGGAGGAAAAAAGCAACAAGGAGCTTATTCCTAAGGGAAGCACTGCACACCGCAAAATCACAGAACTGATCATGGATGAGAGGTGGTCAAAGACAATTCCAAAGTTTAGGTAATGAGTCAGCCTTCAATATTTCAATATAGCTTTTGTTTAGATGTGTTGTACTAGTAACATTTATTATTGTACAGTACATACAATAATGGCCTTCTACAGAATGTCATGAAATGCACTTTGTACTTTGGGATAATAAATTGACATTTAGTAATAATCATTTTTGTTGAAGTTATGTAACCAATCATATATTTAATTTTTCCTCCCTCTCTGATGCCAGGTCCACTGGTGCCCTGGAGTGTTTTCATGCACACATTCTGATGTACGCATCAAAACGAAACTCCTTCGTCCCACCTGTGTATGCGGCCCAAACACTTTTAGCTGCCCTCGATTACAATGAACATCGCAGACAGATGGCAAATACAGGTATGTTGATGTTTAAAACACAAAAATTAATAATTCTGACTCCCCCGTGAAGAGATAATCAGTAGATTTTGTGTGTAATTGGTTGCTGGTCCAAAAAATCATAGCAAAGCAAAAACCTTATAAGTGTGGCATTTGCAATAAATAAGATTACACAGCTGTGCAATTGTATTTTTGTAAGGTATAACCCCTAGTAGTGAGTGTTGTCAGATTTTTAGCTTTTCCACATTGAAGGGGCCCACCAACCTACTGGTCATGCCGAAGTACTGTTGTAACGGTTGGGTCTGAAGGACACAGGCGCGGAGACAGTATCAGTAAAAAAGAAGATTTATTTTAGGAGAAACCAGCAGGGTGTTAGGAACGTGATCCGGGGAGGGAAACTGGCTGGCCTAGGGGTCCAGGGAGAGAGCAACGGGGCAAGTCCAGGGGGCTGAGTGGAAGCAGGCTAGAGCAGGCAGGCAGGGGATCCGGGGGGGTGTGCTGGTGGGCGAGGGTTGGAGCTAGTGGCTGGAGTCAGGCCGGGAGAACTGTGGCAGAGAAAACAGGAGTTAGCCAGGAAAAAGTGCAAAAAAGTGGAGCGGAAAACAAGTGAGCTAGAGAGAGAACTGACTGTGTGAAAACAGAAGCTACAATCTGGCAGAGTCTGGAAGGTAGGGCTGGGTATATGAAGAGCAGTTGATTGCTGATTGATGGCAGCTGTGAATGCTGGTGATAGACTCCAGCACGCCTGACTCCACCCAGGGCTGGACTGGGACCAAAAATTGGCCCTGGCATTTTGGACCCAGACCGGCCCACCACAATTGATCGACCACCCACCAGAACACATTTATCACGGTCCCTTAAAGATGACTGTTCCATTGAATTAAATTAAAATGTTAGTTTATTTTGAACAAGTGTACAGACATATAATACAATAATATGTACAAAGTTTTATAGTAGCTATAGTATTCTGTTGTAGCCTGGCTCCGCCCGCCTACCTACTTCCCCCTCAAATTTAATTTTCCCTTCAGAAGTCAGTCTGGGGCTGCGGTGAATTCACGTGTTTGAGCCCAGGAAAATGTTCGGCCGTCCAATCAGCGAACAGAGCGAGTGGCTGAGAACGATGACGTCGAAGTCGCGCTCCAGTTTCAGTTGGATGCTGCGACCAAACGTTATGCGATTGGTGGCTGATCCAGAGTGGCATTGGGCAGATCCAATAGTTTTAAACTTCAACAGACAACCGCCTCTTAAGTGAGTGAACGTTTGCCAAATAGAGCAGTTCCAGACCTTCTATACAAATGAAATGAGGTACGATGGTCTGGTAGGACCAGGCTAATTCTGTTGTGGGTGGTGCTCAAAAAATGCCTCTAACATGGTAGGCTCAGGACGGACAAAGTAATCAACCTCCTGCTCCTTGCTCTCTCTCTCCAGACTCCTCCTCTGTGGATGGTGGCTCAACCTGTTTCATAAATGAGGAGAGACACACAATTGATTGAGGTTTTAAGGATGTATCAGTTAAAGAGGTGGAAAGATGCATTACAATAGATTTATACAGGCAAAATGCACAAATTGTTGTTTTACTAAGTAAACCAATGTGAAAAAAGTGTACAAAAGTAATGGTCTAATGTGTATTATTCTAAAGTACATGATGGTCTAGAAAGCAGGTCTAGTAAAAGAAACTCAACAGCTTGTAAAAAGTAAGTAGGCTACAATTCTGTGGTGGTCTAATTTTCTGAATGTTTCTAAAAAAGAGAAGCGTAATGCCTCAAACACTGAAAGTGTTGTGAAAGGAGAAAGTGTGACAACTTTATGTTGCATATTTGAGTGAATATACTTTTCTGCATTTACTGTTAACTTTGTGATAGGCTATATTAATATATTTTTAATGGTCAGGTCAAATTAGTCTGTATTTTTAAATTGCATTTAAATTATATATAAAATAAATAAAATTCAAGTATGTTTAACCATGTCAACAATCTGTACAGAAAAGTATATTTAAGTAAAACAATATTAAATCCACTATACTGAATAAGTAGGCTACAGCAAGAAGCAAAAACTGACAGCTTCCTCACTTTAATGATCAGCTAGCAAAGTAATGATACTCTTTCAATACACCAACAACAGAGCTATTTAACTCCTCTTAAAAACCACAAGAGAGCTAGCAAATGTTTAGTAGGTTATTAGCTAAAATAGGCACTTTGACCTGGCTCTATAAATGGCTCTATCCATGATGTTAACGCAAGCAGCTAGCTGTTGGCAAACTGTACACATGCTGTGTTGGTTAAAATTCAGCAAGCTACACAAATAATTGTTCTCAACATAACTTTATTTTCAACTTCTTACCACTAGTCCAGCAACTGTCTCCTTTCCGTTTCTTCTCCGTTATTCTCGAGTTGTTTTTCTGTCTGTTAGTGACGTGACTTGATTGAGTGAATGACAGCCGTGGCCCAAGGGGCGGGACCTCGGCCCTCCGCTGTGTGTGTGATTGGTCCAGGCCCGGTCCAGAAACAATCATGATGAATGGTCCAATATTTCATTGGCCTTTCAGGTTAAGTTGACAGTCTCTCATTGGAGAAGGAGCATAACTTCTCCTTATACTGTATGTAACCTGTTAGATTATAAGTGTCCATAAACGCATTATCGGTAGAAGATAAAGTTAAATCTTTTTAGCTGGCTAGTAACCTGACTTTGCAATTTTGTCCAATGTTACATTTTGATTTTTATTACTCTCTGTCAAGGTGAACCACTCCCGCAAAAGTAGAAGACAACCTGCACCAACCAGGGCTTGTCCTGGCATCAAACCTGCCGTCTTGTCTGGAAGGATAACTGGAGAACTCTGGATCTAAAGCAATATTTTCAAAGTTTTGCCTTATGTCATTGGTTTCCATAATGTACGATATTTGTCTTTGGGATCACTGAATTCCCTCGGTAACATAAGAAAACATTAAAACATTAAAATCAAATTGATTCTGAAGTTCATACAGAATATGTGGAGAAATTAAACTAAGGGGCATTCTGTAAGCATTCAGTTGACATTCAAAGAATACACTTCCTGTGCTGGCATCAAGGGAAAAGAAATATTATAATATTAAGATTTTCTGCACATCAGATGTAATGGTGGGAACGAAGCGCAGGAGCAGCAATAAGTCGTGTGTGATTTTCTGCATAGTGTAACCAAAGCATAAGAAAAACATATGATGTAAGTAAAGAAAATGGCAGTTTGACATTTTTAAACTGTATTGACTTGAATTGACTATAAATGAAATTTCAAAGATGTAAATCAACACAACAGAGTAAACACATGTATTTTTAATTTAAAAATATGGGTCAATAACTATGACAAATATACAGTAATAAGACAGTACTGATATACACCTCAGCTTTCAGTGAGCTGACTGTGTTCAAGAGATCTCTAAAGTCCTGTTTCAACATTTCAGACTCCTGCTTTACAACATCATTTGACCCGATGTGCAGAATGATGTTCTTTACAGTTGTGTGTGAAGCAGCAATGTCCAGGATTCTTTTTTGTAAGTCAGATACCATATCATTTGGATAGCAGAGTACTTTGGTATCAACACCACACATGCTTTTCATATCTCTAACAGAAAAGTCTCCAACGATCAGATTTTCAGGCCCGGTTGTTAGCTTGGTTAGCCCGGTTGTTAGCTCTCTCTGTGGCTCTTGGCTTTCGGGCCTTACCTTGCGGTGTGCAGCTGCTGTGTTATCCAGGTCATCAGAGGGAAATCCAGGGACTTGTAACAGTGGGGTGAACCTATTTGACACTAGCACACTTGTTTGCTGGGGAAATTTGTTGTTACGTCTCCCATTGGCAGCTATCCATGGCTGCTGCCTCTGGGGCATGGGGGTTGAGGAGGCATTGCGCCTAGGTGGTAATGCAGGCCAGCCGTACAGATCAGTCATCTCATGGCGCTCAGCCCTGCCGGTTATCCGTCCTCCCTTTTCCAATCTCTTTGGCTTTGCACCAAGATGATTCCAGGGAGAGTTATCACTGCCTTGAAAACAGTCCTTCTGTTTATTCGTAGCCTTGCTGGTGCTAGTTAGCTGTGCATTAGCTCAATCTTGTCCACTGTTTCGAGTCACTGATAGAGTGGTGTCGTTCCCACATAGTTTATTAACTTCCACGTTCACTTCTATTCGATTCACTTTTGTTTCCAGTGCTGTAATCCTCTGTAGGAGTATTTGATAGTCCTCGTTTGATTAGGGAGGCATCTTGCTGCTAATTAGCTTTAGCTGAGCGCCTCGCTTACAGTCACCACAGGCCTGTCCTGCTGGTAGGCCTCTTCACGTTTTGTTGAGGAGGTCGTAAAAGTTTCTAAAAATGCCTGTAGTATCTATTAAACAATAAAATAAATTACAGTCCCATTGATTTGTATGTATCCAGGCGCTGCTGCTAAATTTATGTTGACAAAAAAGAAGAATGTAAGCAAAAAGTGCAAGAGGAGGAGAGAGCGAGCAGAAAAGCGTCTGCACAATAGGAAAGCAGGTAGAATCAACAACATTTCTTGAGCACTTCTTGGGATTATTCTGAGCTCCTGCGCCAGTGTCGGGGGGTGATACCACTTTATGTTGTTAAATAGGATAACGTTCGATACCTTGATTACTAACTGGATATATATATTGTATTTAAGAAAATAAGCTTGGTTGAAGTCTATATATATCTTCATGCTCACTTTATTTGTCGATTTCAAAATTTGTCAAAATTCAGCATATTGGGCTGTGTACTATAACACATTTTTTAGTTATGCTGCTCTTATCCTGATTTTTAACTCTCTTTTGTCTTGTCTGTGCATTTTTTATTTAGTAAATGTAATTGTTATGTTTTTTAAATGTACTGTATGTGCTGGATACTCAAATTTCCCAGCAGGATTAAATAAAATATCTATCTATCTATCTATCTATCTATCTATCTATCTATCTATCTATCTATCTATCTATCTATCTATCTATCTATCTATCTATTACCTGTGCCCCATTGATCAAATCAACATTATGTCATTAAAATGTATTGATTTAAGGTTCAGATGTTATACATATTGATGGCTCTAAGGTGGTAGGATGGCCTAGAGAAAACGTTGCTTCCCAGTAACCATGAGGTCGCTGGTTCGATCGCCGGCACCGCACAGGAGGATGTTATTTGTAAAACTAGTGGTGGCTAGTATTACCCACCATCTCTACCATTGTGTCCTGGAGCAAGGCACCCCAAACTGCTCCAGGGGCGACGTAATGGCCCTCTGATCCCCTCTGAAATGTGGTAACTTGAGAGGGGATATGCAAACAAATTTTGATGTAAATTAAAAAATCTGGACGAGCAGTAGCTCATGAGTACACTGCAGCCCCAGACTGACTACTGAAGTGAAATGGAAATTGAGCGGAAGTAGGTAGGCGGGTGGAGCCAGGCTATAATTGTCCTATAATAAGCAGTACATTCTCCGTGATTGAAGGCCACTTCAGGCATTTGCAGTATTTTACCTTGAGCAACGTTGGACACATTTCATCATTTGCAGGGTCAAACCTAAAAATATCAAAATTACTTTGTGGTTGATTGAATGAATCTGAGTAATGAGTCACTTCCTACTGACCTTGGTTACAAGATTGATATATGAGGAACCATCCAGCACCTGAGGGCAAGGCTTAAACATGTTACCCCATGCATGAAAGGGTTGATGTACTGTATATTTAGGCATCCATGCATGCACAGACATTTGCACTCAATATTTGTTTAGAGGCAAAAAAAATACATTATCAAAATAACAAATGTATGGGATGTGCTTTGATGTCTTTCATGTTTTATGTACTTACTTGCTTATTTCAATTAGGCGAAATATGTTTTGCAATAACTCTTACCCGACAGCCAAATTGGGAGGCTGCTAACATCCTAAGCCAAGACGTAACTTTTAGTCCGTAAGAAGGGTTTATAATACCTGCTTCAAAGTTAATTTCAAAAGAGTTTGAAGATTTGTGGCCTGGGCCCCTAATCTTTTTTTTTGTAATTATTGTTCCACAGATTTATTTTTTTTGGACGGTAAAATGTCATTGTTAATTTCAATGTTGCTTTGTATATTTCACTGAACTGACTGTGGTGTTTTATGTTGCTATAAAACCTTGTAAAGAAAAACACTACATTAGTAGCTCATTATTTATTGTGTATGGAGATGATTTTGCTTCTTTTTATCGGCTCGTAGGTATGAAGACGGAAACATATTAACATTGGATACTTTAAGTGCGCCACAGCATGTATTCGCTTCATTACGTGAGGTGTGAGTGGGAAGACACTGCAGGTTAATAGGGTAGAATGCAGTGATGCCGGTAACGCGTTACTTACTAATGCGTTACCGGCATCGGACCTCTTTTTACAGTAACGAGTAATCTAACGCGTTACTATCTCCAAACCAGTAATCAGATTAAAGTTACTCATCAAAGTCACTGTGCGTTACTTTTTCTGTCATTTTCCTTAGTGAAACATTTTACATAAATGCACAAATGACTGCGATTTAATGTAAATAAATGTGCGCGCATGTGTCTCTAAACGCTCCAACCGCTCCTCTCGTCTTTTTGGTAGCGCCCCTCGTCTCTGACATGCAGCGTGTGTGCCTGCCTGTGTGTGTGTGTGTGTGTGTGTGTGTGTGTGTGTGTGTGTGTGTGTGTGTGTGTGTGTGTGTGTGTGTGTGTGTGTGTGTGTGTGTGTGTGTGCAGTAGCATTACGGCCGAGTCTAAGCTGAACTGTGGCGCAAAACAAACGTTTCCCCCCCCATGAAATATAGCGTCTGCTATGGGGATATTTAGGATTCGGGTACGGTGACGTTGAAGAGATAGAAGTGTTTAAAACTTGGAAACTTATAGTCACGTGGCCGCACACACCCAGTCTATCAACCTTTCTTTATAGGTCCATGCTATCAACACGAGGCATCGTAGAGAAAAGTCAAATTAATGCATGAGTGTGAAGGGCCAATCACGTTAAGTTTAAAGACACTGCTACTGTCTTTGCACTTTGGATGAATGCATTTATTTTCATGGGGGGAAAAAGGTTTTTTTTTATTACATTTTTCAAACCATAATTTTTATTATTTTTAAAACAGTATGCCTATAGGCTACTAGCCTACAAGCTTTATTTTATATATTTTCAATGATTCTTAATATGTGCATGTTTTAAATTGAGATATATAGGTTTCAAAACCTGTAAAGTAACGTTTAAAGTAACTTGTATTCTAACTTAGTTACTTTTAACATCAAGTAATCAGTAAAGTAACTAAGTTACTATTTCAAGGAGTAATCAGTAATCAGATTACTTTTTCAAAGTAACTGTGGCAACACTGGTAGAATGTATACATTTAAAAAAGCAAATTAATTAATTTACATTTTGGAGCTTTATTTTATAAATGGTAAATGGACTTGACTTATATAGCGCCTTCTAGCCGATTTTCTCAGCCCCAAAGCGCTTTACATATTTTACCACATTCACCCATTCATACACACACTCATACACACACTCATACACCGATGGCAGTAGCTGCCATGCAAGGCGCTCTCTGAACCATCGGGAGCAATTTGGGGTTCAGTGTCTTGCTCAGGGACACTTCAACATGTTGTGGGGAGACGGGGGATCGAACCTCCGACCCTGCACAGAGGCGATCTCCTTACCCACTTCGCCACTGCCGCCCACTGCTATGAAAGATGACATGTTATGAAAGCACAAAAGGCAAATACAACATGTACCAGTGTCTGCAGTGTCTTGCGTTTAACTGTCTGTATAAACTGTGTTTCCTTATCTGAATTGAGGGTTTATGCCCAGGTCTGGTTTAAAGACATAGGACATTATTTGCTGAAACGTAAATTGTGATTTGTGATATTTGGCTATATACTGTATGTAAAAGTACATTGAATAGACTAGGATGTTGTTAGGGATGCAGAGACAATGGTATCCGTTGTGCTTCAGTTCATTCTAAGCTTTTAATAAACACACAGTTTTATGTTACGGTTGGTTCAGTTCCAGCAGTGGAAAATTGGCTATGGGTGGTCAACAATGAATATAGCTGCTCAAAGTAAGTATTCCGCCTCTGTTAAAACACACACACAGGACTTCAGGGAATTAGAAGAACTTGCGCAGAAAATGTGCTAATTTTAACACGGTTCAGATGTTACATCCTCCCATTACTCACGGGCAGATGAAAAAAGATGAGTCATTCATCCCAGTTTTCAGTTTTGATGAAAATCAAACGTATGTGCTCAACTTTTTAATTATCTTGTTTTTGTTATCTGTTTTCAGTGAAAAATGCCCTAAAATATATTTAAAATATATTTAAAAACAAATGTAAAAATAATAAATATCAATTAAGCATGGGTATAGCATGTTATTGCATAGGACCCAAACTCTGTCTTAGTGTTTCAAACTGTTATGGCCGCAGGGCCTTCAGAGGGGTATACTAGGATGCAAACTTAGCAGAGCCTGGCTCTCTTTTCTTGATCTGGTTCAAAATAACACAAACCCTCGCTCAGAGCTGACTGCAGCCTCTGTTACCACAGTGATCTAGCTAGGTAAAAAGAGAGCCACCTTTCGTGATACTGAAAACTGTGGCTTTAGACTCAACAGACCTCGCTCAGCCGATAATCTCGCTTCGTAGTATACCCCTCTGGTCTCTGTGTTGCAGGTTGACGTTTACTGGTTGGTTGGTGATTTGGAGCAGCTGACAAGTGCCATATACAAATTTAACCTGTCCCTATATAACCTATTTACCTGCCTTAACAGCAAGACGCAGAAAGGCCAAAGGAGTTGTTTCAAAAGAGGAGAGCCATGGAGTCATGGTTGCTAGCCATCTGGACACAAGATGGTCTGATCAGCCCCAGCTTGGTCACCTGCATAATGATGTTGGATGTTGAAAGACCCGAAACACCCAATAATTCCAGGAACATGACTAAATATGTGTCCAGAGGCATTTGCAGATGTATGTTCACAGCAACAAATTGCTCCAGAAACAATGGAGTTCTTATACACCAGGCACTGAAGACAGTAATGTTATGGTATTTGCCACACGTAGATAGAGACTTGATTACACACACACACACTTGGCCAAAAGGGCAATTTGAAATTGGACCACACCAAACAAAAAAAAATAAATTCTATTTGGTCTGGACCAAAGAAAGTGAACTAGCAGACTTCCCCAGTATAAATACACCCTTAATCTTACAACCCTGAGCATTTTCTAGGTCATAGGTTAAAAGACTTCATAATTTTGAAGAGTTCATCAAACATATGATTAAACATACCTGTATTGCTTTACATAGTTTGGGCTAGGCATAGTTCCAACTAAGTAAAATGTAAATGCAATAGAGAACAATAATAATTTATTCAACTATTTTCTTCCAGATCTGTGCCATCTGTTTGGTTTAGGCTTTTTTCCTGTGCACAAAGCCAGGTCCATAATTAAATACATGAAGTGTTTCAGCACCAACATTGATATGTTTTCATTCGACTCACTACAGTGTTCAATGTTAAATGATTGTAATAAAGTT
Source organism: Hyperoplus immaculatus (assembly GCA_949357725.1). Classification (NCBI taxonomy): domain Eukaryota; kingdom Metazoa; phylum Chordata; class Actinopteri; order Uranoscopiformes; family Ammodytidae; genus Hyperoplus; species Hyperoplus immaculatus. The sequence continues at coordinate 5,396,160 of OX442354.1, read as the reverse complement.
TGCAAAGGGGTGGAAAGTTACCGGTAAATTTCCAGAGACTTTCCACGGGAACTTTCGCTCGGGAATTTTGGGAATATTCAAAATTGGGAATTATAGGAATTAACTAAATGGCTGTCATTTAAATTTTTTTTTTTCATATCTAAACATAAATCTAAACAATATAAACACTATATTTTGTCATAGGCAGACAGGCATTCATGCAAACTCATACAATTAAAAAACATCACATTTGAACCGATTTATTTGTAAGTAGAACTTTATCAAGTTTTGATTATTTTATGAAAAATCAATAATTTCACTGAAAACAAAAAGATGAATGTTGAGTAAAATATTACTTATGTCTCACCACACCCATTCAATAAATTAAGTAAAATGCCCCCCATCTGATGGAGGAATGCACAATGCATGTAGGGGGCGTGGCCTCAGTACCCCATCAGTAAGCAATGTGCTATGTGCAATTTGCCAAGTGTACTTGCATAAAATCTGGTTGTTTTAAATCAAGATTATGCTAAAATATATTTTCCCAAACTATATTTAAAACCACTGTTTAAGCCTCTGTAAACCTAGTCTAGTAAAAATCAATATATAATATCAAGTTGGGTTTCTCAATAGGCTTTAAAAAATCTGATTTGAAATTAAAGGTCACATATTATGCTAAATGCACTTTTTAAATGTGTTCTAACATATCCATGGGTCCACGGTGTGCCTAGAGACTGCCAAAATATAAAAAAAATAACAATCTCTCCTTTTCTCACTCTCCCCCTTTCTGAAACCCCCACCCCTCCCCCCCAATATACTCGAGTTATATATATACTCGACTATTACGTCACAGTCGGCACAGCCACATCCCCATATTTTCTTTGTATGTCCATGCTTCCCCCCATATTAGTAACCAGAAACGTCCACCGTATGATAACCCCCCCCCCCCATTTCTTATTGGTCCACGGCCCCGAGATCCGATGGAAAATTTTCCGAGCAACAGCCATGTTGCTTTCCCCGCTAAGCGACAAGATGCCCATAGTACAGCCTGAATGTTACATACACCAACACAGAATGCTTTTGCTCATTCTCCACTAATTTATCTTAACCACAGCAGTCTATTAATGCCTCGTTTTTAATAACACAACGGATAGGAAGCTACTTGTGCTTTTTTTTAAACGGTGAAAAATAATTGTTTTTATTGGTATTTTTGCCTGCCTGGTGTATAGCTATTAGCTTTGGGACAAGCAACCAGCTTTTGCTCATAACACGCTGTTTATATTCCCCACAGCGGTCTGAAAAGCCTTGTTTTTAGCAAGACAAAGCATAGGAAGGTAATAGAGTCGAAGTCTAGCTTTGAAGCTATTTTTTTCACAGATTTTCGTGATATTTTTAGCCGTTAGCTTCTGAGCTAGCTTCGGGAAAAGCATTGATATTTTGCCCATAACAAGCTCTTTATATTCTCCACAGCAGTCTGAAAATGCCTCGTTTTTAGCCAGACAAAGCATAGGAAGGTAATAGAGTCACTGATTTTCGTGATATGTTTAGCCGTTAGCTTCCGTGCTAACGGCTAAAAGTACAGGCACTGTGGACAGGCTACTACTACAGGCTATGGACCCGTCGCTTCCAGAGAGGGGCGGGGGCAGCTCAAAGATTGTATATTTACAAGGGGAGCTGCAGCTCGGTTTAAAAAATAGGCCATCGTGAGATTAGCTGAACATCAGGGTATATTGGCATACTACAATAAATGGTTTTTTCAGCAAACAACTAAAGAAAAACGTATAAGGGACCTCTAAGACCATATAATATTGACAGAAAAGTGTATAATATGTGAGCTTTAAATGTTCATAAATATTCTAATACTTAGTTGAAAAAACTGCTTTTTACAGTCTAGAACGTTTGCCAGGACTGAAATAACATAGTTTTTTTTTTAGTTTTTTTTTTATTATTATTCTTCCGGACAATTACACACAATACATAATTTTCTCATTGCATATTCATACATATTACTTTGTGTTATCGTCCGAAGGGAAGCAGGAGAAGCCAAAGGCTTATCGGGTCCCGCCCCCACTGCCATAAGATTCAGATACACAGCTACTACAGTTAGAACATTTATTTTATTTTTTTTTTAAGAAGAATCATTCTAAAACACAGATAATTTTAGGTCTCTATTTTCCTCTCTGCCTAGTTAGAATGACTTATTGCATTTGGGTTGCTTTATATTGAGTAAATTCCCGTTTATTTCCGTTAATTCCCAAAATTCCCATAAATTCCCATGGAAAGTTTCCAACTTTGAAAATTCCCGGAATTTTGCAACCTTGTAATTATAAATATATGCTTTTATGTGGAAAATGTATCTGAAATATAAATTAACTTCATCATATGTGTGCATGAATGTCCATGAATGTAATGTGCTTACATACACTGCGGACCAGGTTTAGACAGAAAAATATTAACTACTTTGCAGATGTTTATTGCTGTGGAATAAAGTTTAGTTACACCCTAAGTGTATTGTTTATGAGTTAAGATAAACACCATTATCAAAATACTTTTTCTTGTTGGTTGGTGTGTGTGTGTTTTTTTTTACAGCTTCCAGCACAACTGCAGTCTTAATGAGAGAGGGTGAATTAATAGGCCTACCTGCTCTGAAGTCCATATTAAAGACCAAAGCAGTTATTGTAACATTAATGGTCTGGAGCGCTATTTAACATGACAGCATTGAAACTGTTTCCAGTGGTTAACATAAAACTAAATTGATTCCTATCACTTTCAACATTTCCATCAATAAATTGTTTTTCAAAATATTATTATTATGAGTGGTTATTCCTGACACCTCTCCAACAACATCAACAAAACCCTTGATGTAGCAGATGTTTTAGAAGTTTGTTCTTATTCCGTTGCAGACCCCGTACATTCTAATGGTTTCCATCTTATTTGAACCTTTTAACACATTTTCCAAAGCAACTGCAGGTCTGTGTGTCGTGAGTCACTTGCATGTTAAGGTTTCCTTCCCTGATATTCATAAACTGTAAAGAATTACATAATTTTGCTTTCTGACATTAATAATGAAAGCAAAACAAAACTAAATCTGGCACGACACAATACTTTCGTGTTGGAGATTAATGAGCATCCTACCTCAAACTGAAAGTTGAACATGTTTCAGGCTAAGGAAATGGTAGATTTAACATCATAGTAACACATTTAGCTGAATGAATCGGTAAAATATGTTGAGGACTTTGGACTTGGAATTGTGCGTGAGGTCCTTGATCTACATTTGTCTACATGAAATGCTGTCCAATACTCACTATAGTGTGTTGCTGAAAACATTAAGAACAATTCCTGGACATTAATAGTGATTATAGAGTATTGGAGACAGGATTTCAGTCAATCTGATTATCCAATCACAATCGTCTTGGGCAGCGCCTAGCCCAGGAAGTTGCAATGTGTCCCTTCAAAATAGTGCAATTTGGTGCCGGCCAACACCGCTGAAAATGCACGCTGTGTGTGCGTGCAGCAACATTATGAGCTGTATACTATTAATCCATATCAAAGACACATGCAAACTTTCTGTTGTCTCCCATTAGTAAAAAGTACTTTTGAGGTACTTTTCTTGAATATCTCTATTTTATGACTTAGTAGTTAAGAGTTCCGACCTGTCTGTGTTCCAGTGCATCCAAATAACTAAATGTCGGGCTCTAGCAAGTTACCGTTGCCAGGTACCGGTAGATCCATAGACTACAATATGTAGTGAAGTCGGAAATTTCCGAGTTCCCTGTACAACTGGAACGCACCGTCAGAAGCCGGCTCATGACATACGTCTGACCTAACGTGATGCGATTGGTTGGCTAATCCAGAGTGGCACTGGGCAGATCCAATAGTTTTAAACTTCAACAGACACCCGCCTCCAAGTGAGTGAAAGTTTGCCAATTACAGCAGTTCCAGACCTTCTGTACAAATTAAATGAAGTACGATGGTCTGGTTGGACCAGGCTAAAAGAGTGCTGCCTGTTTAAGAAAAATCTAAAAAATAATGTTCCTTCTGCATCTCTGGATTTGATATAGCCTCTAAAATTTCCTCTCAAAGTGCACCAGATTGATGCATTTTTCTTTAAAAAGGAAAAAAAAAATACAGGGGAACATGCCCCCGAACCACCCGACAAAGACCAGGGTCCCTCCAACAGTATCCCAAAATCCTGTGGGAAACACTGACTTCCTTAATATGTTTATGTTTTTGCCATTAATTGAATGTATCTGTGTGGAAAAGTCAGTGTACCTGACTGGATAGGGAAGAGTGGGGGACCCATTAAGAGTTTGTGCCCAGGGGACCATTATCTCATAATCCATCTATGGTCCGGAGGGACACATCTGCCTCTGTGGCAAGTGTCCAGCTTTGTCTTTATTTGCATGGTTTATTAGGACTTTATTGCTGAAAAACGGCTCCACGCTGCTGGCAACAAGGTATATGAGAGCAGTGAACTTGATCGTAGCTGTAAAATAAAAAAATGGGGTGAAAGTTGCTATATACGCTCTGTAGGGCTGGGGGAGCTGCATAGCTGGGTGTTAATCTGTTTTTGTTGATAATTAACAGCCACTTGTCATATGCAGTAATTTGAAACATTATAAAATAGACATTGATTGAATAGGAATAAATATTTTTAAAGATCTAAGTACTTATATTCTGATATCAATCGATATTTCAGAATATTTGCAAAGAGCTTCCCTTTGCACTGATAATAGAAAGACATCTAATCTATCCATAGACTACAATATGTAGTGGAAGAGGGAAGGGAGTGCTAAAAGTGAAAACAAGATAGATATATATATATATATATATATATATATATATATATATATATATATATATATATATAAAAATAAATAACTTTTAAAAAAATAAATAAAATACACAAAAATTAAATATAATACAAAACAATAAAATAAACAGTTAATCAATAACAAAAAAATAGATCACATTGACTGGAATATGCGTAAAATCAATGTCCTGTACTTGAGTCATTGTTTTTTTCTGTATTTCTTGTGTCAGTAATAAACTAATTCAGTTCAGTTATAAAAACACAAAGCAAAATTCAAGAAATGAGCGGACTTGTAAAACCCATGGCAACATTTGTGTAACCAATTCATTATTTTGGATTGTTAAACTATTATATGAGTAAACATATGATGGAAGGGTTATAAAGGTACTTCTTAGCCATTTTATAAAAAGCTTGATTCTTTGTTGGGGTGCCTAGTCCCCCCCCAATGTTAAAAGATTATAAATATGTACTAAATCTGATTAATAAAGTTTAAAACCTCAGCACTGTATGATTTGTGCCCATCGGTCGTGCCCGAGATTACTGAAATTGGTTTTCAATACCCAACCAATATTAGCCTACTCATTCTGTTAATTCTGAATCTATACACCATATGGCAGCATGTGCAACTACGTTTTAAGAGTGTCAAGGTTTCAGGGAAAGACAGACAAGAACCCAATTGCAGGAAACAGTTCAGATTAAAAAATATATTTTAATGAAGTGGATGACAAACCAGGTAGTAAGACAGTGTGGCAAACAAATCCAGTAGGGGCAGGCAAAAAGGAAAGTCCAAAGACAGGTCGAAACACGAACAGGCAAGCAGGATCGGAACACAGGAGGAAATCCATATGCTGGAAAGCTGGGTGAACACACTAGGACATCAGACAATCTGGCAACTGACTGAGGGAACTGAACAAAGATATATACTGGGGCTGATTAACTGATGAGGAGCAGGTGAGTGTGGGGCAGACCAGGTGAATGTAATTAACAGGGAGTGCAGAGCAGGAGGGAGTGGCCGGGTCTGAAATGACATGAGAGTTAGAAAGGAAACCAGGAAAACAGACATATGAAAACAAACTAAATACTGGCTGAAGTTGTGACAGAACCCCTCCCTTAAAGGTCGACTACCAGGGGCCTATTTCAGGTAGCTGGTTTTACATACTCTGGGTTTAATCCTGCGCTCTGAGTTGGTCAACTCAGAGCGCAGGGTTGACGAGAAACTCTGGGTTTTCGGTTTCAGAACAGTGGATCAGCGTTGGGTTAATCAACTCTGAGCGTGTTCACTCTGGGTGGAGCGTGTGCATAAAAGCCATCGTCAATGGATCGCTGAAAACATGATTCACCATGGAAACAGAAGAAACAAATGCTTGATCCTCCCACTTCTCCACTTCTCAAAAAAGAAAAAAAAAACTTCTCCGCTCCTCCCACTAGAGTAAGAAATATTAACTTATGAGCTTATGGAGAAGAATGAACGGGGATAGTCTCATAACTCTGATCTAATCAATTCAGAAAAAAACGGTGCAAACGTTTTTTGTCAAGAGCATCATTGCTTCCGTATGAGAAGCAAGTCTATTTTAAGAATTAAGTTACGCATATCAGCAGCAACAAAATTATCAAGCTGCCGCTGCACAGCACTGCTGACAGTGTTTTATATTCGCTGTAGCCTATTATGTAGGCAAGCTATAATAGGCCTACTGTGCAGTAAACAGACTGTCGCTTCTTTTAAATGGGGAGTGAAAGATATTAACGTTTGACACATAAGGTGACAGTTTCCATTGTAGATCCTGATTGTTTTATTACCAGATCCCTTGTCCTCTAGTGATCACAGTTTAAATTATTATATTATTTCTATATTCATATTGGGCTATTTAACGAGGCTTGTCTGTGACTTTGGGATGACACAAGTGAACAGTAAAGATCGCGTGTAGCCGCAGAATTACATTTCAACCTGACATAAATAGCCTATGTTCAGTGGCACAGATGTTAAAAAACTACTGATAATGATAAAAATAAATAACGAGATACATAGGCCTACAATACAATAGGTTTATTAATCTGAATGTAAAGCATGTTCACGATGTGTAAGGTGGCCGCATATGAACGAACGAGGGCTGAGAACAAGGCTACTGATCAAATGATCGATCAAACGTAAAATCATCAGGAAATGATAAAAAAACATCCCGATGGAGATTTCTATAGAGTGATTTTGCTTTAAACTGTACAGGGACGCGTGTGACAGTGACACTCTTTCTTCAGTCGGAGCTGCAGCGTAAAGTGAAAACAAACTCAGGGTAGGTCTAACCACCTATCCAGCAGGTTAGACCCACGGCGTATGTTGCCGCAGTAACTGACTCTCGGTTGCGCTGAACCTGCTTCTTGAAACGGAAAACCGAGAGTTTCCACTAACTCAGAGCGAACAAACTCTGGGTTGCCTCAAAACCAGCTACCTGAAATAGGCCCCAGGCGACCTTAAACTCGAACTAACAAAAAGACAAACCACCTGGCCAGGGACCAGGGGCCTCATATATAAAGCTTTGCGTGGGATTCACGTGGAAGCTAGCGTACGGAAGAAATGTAGGATGTACGTGCGAACAAAAATATTCTGATTTATAAAACAGTGCGCACTCACGTCCTACGCCTGTTTCCCTTTATAAATCACAATCAACTCTAAATGTGGCGCAGCCTTTGCGGGCTTAACGTAACGCCCATATCTACCCATACATAGTCATTGACACGCCCGAATTAATATAATTTACTGAGTGCATGAAGGCGGTAGTGGCAATCGGCGACTGAAAGGGAAATGGAAAAATAGACTCCACACGGTGTGGATCACTGCGGTCACGCCGAAGTACCCGTTGGAGAAGTGGCGACCAGGGAAAATTTAGTTTGGTGGCACAGTGTGAGGGTAAAGGCGTCAGAGTGCAGCCTGTGGCGATCTCTGTGAACACTGTGGTCGAAATAAAAAGAAGCGATCCGACATAAAAGTGGACGCAAAAAAGTGCATATCCTCACACAGCAGTGTTTGTGCCACGAGCGGGGGACACTGAGACCCCCCATGAGATACAGATTCGGAGAATTCATCCCGGTGCAGTGACGGGCGGCGGAGGGTTAATAATAAACTTCACAGTCCCTTTCAAAACACAGTTACGACGTGCTTAAACACAAAGAAAAACACATAGATAAAACGGATTAAAAACCGTGAAAAATTAGCACAGTATGTGATGTGATACAGTAGGCTTGTGATTAGTGTATGAAAACTGTGCATTCCTGTCTGCCTGACTGAGGCATCGAGAACAGCGTCAGTGTAAAAGTAATAGGTTGTATTCCACCTCAATATTATCAGAATTAATCCAATAACATGCAGAGCTTATTCAAACGTTTTTTGTTTTTTTTAATTTGCACTCATATCTCCGTTTGTAGGCTATTTAAGATCCTAATTCGTTTTGTTTTTTGCTGGTATCACTCCATGGAAAAATCCGTGGAGGCATTTTTTTATCAGTTGTAAGAATGGCTTCATCCGTTTTGCAAAGGAACTCCCTATATGATAGACCTACATGGCTTATAATAGGCCTATATCTGGATTCATTTTACACAAACACATTCGTTCTCGCACTTCATGCATGTGCCGACGGAGTCGCCGTTTCTCCTTTCTCCACTTTCTGTGCGTACGCATGGGTCAGAGTTTGCGTGGAGGACCGCACATCTTCCCGTCAAGTTTGCTTTTTATAAATCCCAATGTTTGCGTAGAAATTGGCGTGAGCCCTCTTCTGGGCGTACGCCACGTTTATAAATGAGGCCCCAGGAGTGGGACAGTGCACGGGGTGACGGGCTGGCCCGGGAGCTGGAGTGGGGCAGTGCACGGGGTGACGTGCTGGCCTGGGAACAGGAGTGGGGCAGAATGGAGGGGTGTCAGGCGGGCCGCCAGAAAAAGGCCCCAGGGCACGGCCGTGAGCTTCAGGCGGACGGCCTGGGGTGCAAGCAGGGACACGGCAGGGAGCTTCAGGCAGACGGCCTGGGGGGCAAGCAGGGACACGGCAGGGAGCTTCGGGCGGACGGCCTGGGGGGCAAGCAGGGGCACGGCAGGGAGCTTCAGGCGGACGGCCTGGTTGGTGAGGGCTCCGTCCCTCTGGAGGCCTGCAGCGACGAAGACACAGGTGAGGAACCCTTTCCGGAGGCCGGCCTTCGGCGAGGACGATGGATCCCTTCTGGAGGCCGGCGAAGGCGATAAACCCCTTCTGGAGGTCGGCGGCGACAATAAACCCCTTCTGGAGGTCGGCGGCGACAAAGACAAAGGCACCCTGCTGTAGGCAGGCAGCGGTGACGACCCACAGGTAGCCGGCATCGGCGAAGACGAACCCCTGCAGGAGGCCGGTGGCGGCAAAGATGAAGATGAGGGAACCCTTCTGGAGGCCGGAGAAGACGAAGGCACCCTTCTGGAGGCCGGCATCGGTGAAGGCCCACAGGTAGCCGGCATCGACGAGGACGGACCCCCGCAGGAGACCGGCGAAGGCAGAACCACTCAGGCGGCCGGCCACGGCGAGGGCAGACCCCCTCTGCAGAACGGCCAAGGCGGAACCCCCAAGGACGCCAGCGACCACCGTGACGGGGGCGGACCCCTTTCGGAGGAAGGCGAGGCAGAGGGCGGTCCCCCTCAGGCAAGAGCGAAGGGCGGTCCCCCTCTGGCAGGAGCGAAGGGCCGTCCCCCTCGGGCAGGAGCAGGGGGCAAGACCCCTCGGGCAGGAGCAGGGGGCAAGACCCCTTCAGGCAGGGACAGGGGGCAAGACCCCTCAGGCAGGGACAGGGGGCAAGACCCCTCAGGCAGGGACAGGGGGCTGGGCCCCTCGGGCGGCAACAGGGGGCTGGACCACTCAAGCAGGGGGTGAGACCCCTCAGGCAGGAACGGAGGAGGAGATCCCTCGGACAGGAACAGAGGAGGAGACCCCTCGGACAGGGGGTGAGACCACTCAAACAGGGGGTGAGACCCCTCAGGCAGGAACGGAGGAGGAGACCCCTCGGACAGGAACAGAGGAGGAGACCCCTCGGGAGGAGGAGACCCCGCGGACAGGAACAGAGGAGGAGACCCCTCGGGAGGAGGAGGCACCTCGGACAGGAAAAGAGGAGGAAACCCCACGGGAGGAGGAGGCCCCTCGGACAGGAACAGAGGAGGAGACCCCTCGGGAGGAGCAGGCCCCTCAGACAGGAACAGAGGAGGAGGCCCCTCGGACAGGAACAGATGAGCTTGTTGCTGGGGGCCGGTGACTGGAGCTTGTTGCTGGAGGCCGGTGACTAGAACTTGCTGCTGGAAGCCGGAGACTGGAACTTGCTGCTGGAGGCTGGAGGCTGGAAGCAAATGTGTGTACTAGTTCATAGGCTATGTCCAATGGTTTAAAATTTGGTTTTATTTAAAAGGGAATGTTATAAAAAAATGATTGTTATTATTAAATATTAAATAATGGAAATAATTCTGAATAAGCAAAACTTGCTATTGGCAGGTTAAATCATTTGTCTAAATTGCAATAATTGCACCCTTATTAATTTTTCTACAATTATTACTGCACAATAGGATATAATATTGATTGAGAATCTCAGATGAGACCAATATGACTCAAAGGTAATTAGAGCGAAATGCAAGGGTTAAGGTTATGCAAGTTGTCGATCATACTTTGTGTGCTACAAAAAAAATATTGTGCAACTGAATTTTTTTGCTTGCTAGCGCCAGTGCTACCACCTAAAAAAATAAGCGTACAGCCCTGATGATGCTCTGGTGGCTGCCTTTTCTTTTACAATCGGTTTCTGATTCAATCATCTCTTAACTTTCATTTCAGATTAAACTCCTTGTGTGGAGTTTCTTTTTTATAAAAACTAACATGAAAACCACGCGCGCACAGAACAGTTTCCGCGAGTTTACAAGCTTCATCGTGAGGACGCATTTCTCACCGGGCTGTGAGTGAGGAGCGCAGCCTGACCCTCTCTAGGCGCGCGCAAGTGTTCAACACTCGCTTACGTTTGTAGTTTGACAGACTGATCGCTATTTATGTCATGACTGGATGAAGCTTTTCCCCTCGCGGATACTGTTCTGTGTACACCACGAGGAGCATTTCTCACCCTGCTTTGAGTGACGAGAGCGAGCTGACCGTCTTGAGGCGTGCGTAAACGAGTGTTCAACACTCGCTCACGGTCGCAGTATGAAAAACTGATCGCTCTTTATGCAAGACTTTTTTTTAAATGGCAATGCAATGCATTTCTGTAGAAAAGGCCCCAAAGTTTATAGGTTACGCTGTTTGTTATTTTCTTATAGTGTTTTAAGATGTGAGTTGTTCAGTGCGGATGACATTATAACTGTCAGTTAGCAGCCGTGACGTCAGTCAGCCGGAGCGTCTGTTTAGTGAAGTTTCCTTTTCCTTCTCCTTCAGTCGTGTGAGCGTGCAAGTTGCCACAGTAAACTATCATTCCACGGTTGAAACGTGCTTTCCCTGAGTTTGTTTTGCATCGCCTGTGTGAGTAAGCAGGTTACATGGAGTTTCCCAATCGCTGTAATAGCCTAAGTTATAGGCTAATTTATGCATGCCGCGATTCGCCGGTCGCAACAGCTGTTTAATGTCTCACCACGAGCGTATTCCTATTGTTCTTTTCCCGGGATATGTATGCTGCTGTGCATGTTAAAGAAGGGAATAAACAGAGGATAAATCCTTACTCCTCGTCTCATGTTTCATATTTTTACATTTTGGGCGGTGTTTTGGTGGTGTTTTGGCCGACACTTCTGAAGTAAAACTAGTGATATTAGCCGATCAGCAGGGTAATGTACATCCACCAGTTTCCTCTACTACAATTTATTTTTGTGAATGACACGGGATCTAGCAGCATTGTCATGGATGTATTGGGCACGTACTGGCTGACGACGCAGCGGCTGCCTGCATTCATTGGCCCTCATTTATCAATTTTGCGTGGAAACTGGTGCAGATTCTGGCGCAAATACCTCCCTACGCCAGGTGTCGCGTGGTATTTATCAAACAGTCGTATCTCGCCAATCTCAGCGTACGCCAGGCCATTATTGATAAATGCGGCGGCTGAAAACGATCGTACCACGCCCCTATATTTTCTCAGTTTAGAGGCCTCGCCCAGAGGTTTTACGACATGGATATGCGAATTACGGCACAGAAGAGGAATTTATCTGAAGTAGAAATTGACAGAATAACAGCGAAAGTAGAATAAAAAGAGTTTAATTTCGGAGCATTACAAGCGGCATCAAAGAACAACAGAAGGCAGCAGTTAGGAAGGAAATAACTGCTGCAGTCAACAGCGTTGGTGTTGACAAAACGATCTCCAGCTGAGGATTTTGCATTTTAGGTTTACATCAGTAGGCTACTATCGCTCAAATGCTATAAAACAGCATATGCAATTATATGTCGCCATTTCTTTACATAGATGAAGAAAAAGTGGTCTGACTCAAACATCGCGTGTTGCTGTTCTGAAATGCAACCAACTGAGGGTGCGGGCATAATATAGCCTAAGTGGTAGAGAAGAAACAGATGCACCAACTGTTCGGTAATGGTCCCCATGAAATAAATACAGGTCTGCAGAGATTTGAATGATTAGAATGTATTGGCCCTTTTAGATAGCACCACTCAAAAGGGTAGTAAAAACTAAAAATAACACATTTTGCGGTTTACTGTATGACAGCAGGAGTGGTCAGCCCGGCGGTCAGCTGCACAAGCCGACCCGGCAACGATCAGCTGTGAGAGCGCCCACAGTCCTGCTCCACCAGCAGGTCGTACAAACGTGCCGGTTAACGATGGAAATAAATCGCTCGCTTAAGCGATCAATAACACATTAAAAGAGGAACTAACATCTAAAAAGTGCGTCAAATAAATAAAATGTTAAGCTGAATGTTGTGCCGTGTATTTTTTATCATAAAGAGCAGTGTAGGCCTACTACATATTTAATACTGTGGCTAACATTTTGAATGAATGCAGCCCCCGTGCCTCAGTGTCCCCCCAGCAGCTCCAGACGGAGATAACTGCCCTTACCCAGTCCCATGCAGCGCTCCTAAGTGGCCGGTGTGTGCACTATTGAATCAGTGCTCCTACTCAGTTGCGCACCATAAGCTGCACAATTTTAAGTGATTAATATCTTTATTTCGGTCTGAGCAAACACTGCATTTGTATTATCTTCTTATAATTGTCCAACAAAGTCATCGGCTACCCGGCACAGCCTGCACTGCGAGTCCATGCTGTTTACAAAATTGCATACACGAGCTGAGAGCTGGCGTGGGATTTGAGCGTATCCTACGCTCACGTCCATATTGATAAATGCCGAGATTTGCGTGGAAATGTACGTACACCCATTTTTCTGGTCTACGCAAGATTGATAAATGAGGGCCACTGTGTGGTAGCACTCGTGCTTTATAACTGCTATACTGGTGACGCGGTAGAGTCAACATCCATATCATAGCGCAACTTCATACCGGTTTACCTTCTTTACCGTTTATACCGTACACCCCTACCCTCACCTATGGTCATGAAGGCTGGGTCGTGACCGAAAGATAAACATAACAGGTACAAGTGGTCGAAATGGGTTTTCTCAAGAGGGTGGCTTGAGGGTCTCCCTACACTGCTCATGCGCATGGATGGCAGTCCTGACATGAATTGAGATGAGACTGTTCCCCAAGACCCACTACGTCCATGCGCGCAATGGACATTTAAAAAAAAAAAATCAGAAGGATTCAAGTTGGTCTGATGTGGAAGTGGAATCTTTGCTGCAATTTTGTTAATGCCTACATCTCACAGGCTTGATGCAGAGGGAAGTACAAGTGTGTGTCATCAACATAACAATGAAAGGAGCTATTGGGCTTTCGTAAGAAAGACCCTAAAGGGAGCATATACAAGGCAATGATCGATGGTAATCATAAGTTTACCATGAGGAATTAAAGAATAGAATTAAAATGCCACATTTACCACAGTCTAAAGTCAACAGTAAGTCATTTGATAATTTGAGAGGAGCACAAGCCCTGAAGCTGAAGATTTTTGTAAAAGCTTATTGAGACACCAAACTAAGATGTATCATATTGATATGTAATACTTTAGACCAGGTTTCCACAGACTTTAAAGCATGGGTGTCACTATTCCGCCTTTTAAAAATTACACAAAACAAAAAACAAATGCATTCTATTTTTTTTAAGAAATTTCATTATTTACTGTCTGGCTTCACATCATCCATCTATTCCCTCCCACTCAATACTTCACCCAGCTCTTATCCACCCACATGTGCATCCGACCTCCTTTCAACCGTTCACTTATCCCCTGGACCTGTCATCCATCATCTACGCACTGAATCATATGACTGCCTCACTTCTGTAATTGGGTAGAGCTGCACATTGACTTTGCATTAGAGCAAGACTGAGAATCAATCAAAGTACTGACTGCAGTACAACAGATTTCTAATGCCCTCTCCTCTTGCTTAAGACAGCTCCCAACTTAGCTTTTTATTGATTTAGCTGCGACCTACAAAAATCTTTCATTGTTGGGGGGTGTTAAGAATCATATTGAAATTACTCGATGATAGACAGTAGAAAGTGTAGTTCATTCCCAGAGTCCATAATGGTGTGATATACATGAACATTTGGGTCAACAACAGCAGTTTGTGCCGTCCGGTGGATTCACCCGACTTCATACTTCTAGAAAACTTGTGAAATTCAACACTGTGAAATCTATGTTTTCCTATTATTCATATGCCATTGGTGATCGAGCATATATTTTATACCTTCTGCTGTACATTCAAGTTATTTCTTAGCAGTAGAATCAACAAATTAAACATTTCTTGGGCTCTTCTTGCGATTTTTCTGAGATCCTGTGCCAGTGTCGGTCCACTTGTAAATGGTTGGTTTAAAAATTTCTCCTGTGACCATGAAGCCTCTGATGCAAATGTATCTTTATATTATAAGTATTGGTTTTAATCTAGTGTTTATTCCCAGCATCAAGCAGGATGTAGGGCTTGCATCTACCAGGATAAAGAAACAGTAACTTTGCAAGAAACCTACTGGATTTTTCTTACTAAGACTTTTGAATCCTTCAGCTTCAGTCAAATGTTAGACACAGAAAAAGGACTATGGACTTTGGACTTTTAGAGAGTAACTGCATTACAGGGATAACTGTTATTGATCAGAGGAAATGATTATAGTGACCATACACTCTCTGAACCTACTTACAGGCATGTGACTGTTGAAATATGATTCACTTGAAAAACATCTCAATCTAACCTTGAGGCTTTCTCAAGCCATTTTTAAAGTTATTCCCTTGTCTCACCATTGCTCTCTCATTCACACAACTGTTTTCCCAGATGTGAATAGCTCTTGCATTTCCTGTTTTCTTTACACTACACAATGCGCCTTACAGATTGAAAATAAATGGCGCTATTTATAAGCACAGCATGTGACGTCTATTCATGTTGAGAAAGAAAATACACTTCAAACATTGTTTGTATATGAAATGCAAGCATTTAATTGCCCAGGCAGCATTTCGGAAATAATTAATCATTAATTTGTGTTACACAATTGGGTCTTCTGATTTGCAAAAGTGGAATATGTTGTTTATATTTAGATGACGCAGATATGATTGAATAATTTTTAATTAAAAACATTGATTATGATTAGAGCATGATATTTTGAAATGGAACACAGTGATGGCTAATGGCTATATTTAATATGCTTTGGTATACAGTCAGACAGTGTTGAGGAATTAAAGGGGTCAGAGAGTTCAATGAAAGAATACCATTTCTTATTTTTTGGGAGGAGAGACTAAATGTATTGCAATGAAAATCGATGTGTCAGAGACACAGGTCAATGAGGTCAAGTCAAATTGTATTACAGTTAAAATGAGTAAGCCAGTACTATGTGATGGAGTCCATTGTATGTGTGTGTGTGTGTTTCATGTTGATGACAAGCGCAGAGAGCGGGAATGAGCATGCATTTGGAGGTCATAGAGGTATGTTAGGTGATACATTAAGCAAAAAAATGTAAATTAATCCGTTGAGATGAGATACAGGTAGCCAGTGAAGTTGTAGGGGAGAGTGGCCTAAGTTGTGCAGGTGGGCAAGTTGTGCCACCCCTTGTTTCTAGAAAACCATAGAAGAAATTGGAAATGTGACCACATATTTAAGAAGAGCCATCCATTAAACTCATCCTGTAAAGAAGGGAGAAACATGGAATAAGATATAAGCACATTTAAGCTAAAACAACAGTTTTTTGCCTTTCAAAGTAAAATTTCCATGATCAAGGTTTTTTGATTACTGTGTCTGAACAATTATAGACACGTTTGAAAACATTTGACACATGTTTTAGTGCTTTAGTATGCTACACTTTGTGTCTATATAGTTAGCACAATGTCAGCCCTAAACTGCTGCATCATGCTTATTATCCAAAATTCTGGGGATGGGGTGATTTGTGCCAGAGGGCCTAGGTGAGTTATAAGTAAGTAAGTAAGTAAAATGTTTATAAAAGCACATTTATAACAGTTTGCACTGTCCAAAGTGCTTTACATAGTGGTTTAAGGTAAAATAACTAGGGCTGTCAAATTAACCCGTTAATTTCGATTAATCACAGAAAAATTAACGCGATTAAGAAAATTAACGCAGATTAATCGCACTTCTATATTGCCCTTTGACCCGGTGCAAAAGAGGTGAGATGATAGCGGAGCTGCACCTGTATCTTGCGGACACGGCCCGCACGGGATTAAAGAGTAAAGAAAGAAGCAGGGGAAAGGGGCCATATGGAATGAAATCAGTATCAATATTAATGAATGCACATAGAAGGATTCACACTTGTATTTTGTGATTTATATATAAATGACTCTCTTCTCACAAATACATTTCAATGCACACACAAATGAAAACCGTCATATATAAATGTAAAATAAATCCATCTATAAGAAAAACGTTTCACAAACACATTTCCGATCCACACACAAACGTGTATTGTTTTAAATAAATGTTATATAAATCCATAAATATATTAATTTAAAAAAGATTTGCAATTTTCATCAAAAATGTGTTTGGATGTTGTTACATTTATATACAAACTGTTACATTTGAATTTACAAAATGCTTTTAATTTGTGAACTTCCTTGCATTCATGTGTGAATTGGTCTGTATTTGTGTGTGGAATTATGAGACTCCCCTGACTTCGCTGGTTTCACAAATGTGTTTTTTTCAACCAGGAACTACCTATAGCCAATCGGATGTCTTCCTCGTTTTCAGCCAATCACATGAGCGCAGTCTCACAAGGGTCCATTTACGCCCAGAGACAGAGGACGGTACGGCACGACTGAATGAGCTCAACCTCAATGCATTATTTTTAAAACTGCCGTGGAGTTGTTTTGCCGCAGTGGACCACGTTTTTGGTGAATCATAAACGAGTCACCAACAATTCCAGAATTTGCAGCATCCATTTCTCCAAAGAAGAGTTTAGTAACTTTGGCTAGAAGGCTGCTGGCTTTGCAAAGCGACTATGTCTAGCTGATGCCTGCTGGAGCTGCCTTTCTTTACTTCAGACATCACCGACCCCGTGCTGATTGCCGATCATGTAAGTCACTTATCAGCTTAGCTGTACATTACATTTTATTGTCTCATTAGCTTTAGTTATGCTACTACAGTGTATTTCACTTGTGTGTTTTGCTAACATTTAGCCCTAGGCCCAGTGTTTGAAGCTAACGTAGCTAACGTTGTTATCATAGTAGCCTACTACCGAATGTTTATTTTTAGCAGGTCATGCTAGCTACCTTGATGACAATCACACAAAATATGGCCACTGAATTAAGAATTATATTATACCCTATCAGAATATCTCTGTATTACAGCATTACAGACAGCCTGTGCCAGAGTGAATGCTAGTGTTGAGGGCTAATGCGACATTGAGCCTGAACCTATCATCTCAACCCGGGACCCTGGAAGACAGACGATGTGACCTACCCCTGCAGTAGTTAAAGAACCATGGAGAAGAAAAGGAACAGAGGTATGATGAAGAATCTACTCATGCTAATGTAGTTAAAGATATCCTAAACTGCATAGAACTCTCTGTATATTCTATTTGATTGTTTCACTTAATAAGCTTATTAGGTGAACAAGCAGACTGCATTTATTCTTCTCATAAGGACAGTTTTCTTCTGTCATCATTGTAAATATATTCAATTTCTTCTTAAAAGCAGAAACAAGATTTTACTCAAAGACATCTCGAAGTGCATCTTCACAATCTCACAAAAGTATTCATACCCCTTACACCTTTCCACATGGATAAATCACACGTACATTTATTTTATGGGGATTTCATGTAATAAACCAACACAGCATTGCTTATAATTGTGATGTGATGATACATAGTTTTAATTTTTTTATATTTAAATAAATAAAAAAAACTGAAAAGTGTGGCTTGTAAAATAAGTTCAAGTGGTATGAATACTTTTGCAACCCACTGTAGATCATTTGACAACAGTTAGCCAGGCCTGTGTGTGTATTTATGCATTTTAAAATAATTATAATATAATTGAAGTGTAATAAATGATGAAGCATTTTCAAATAGTAGATACAGTATTATTGAAGAATGATGGATATTGAGTTATCTAGTAAGCTGCTTTCCCTCTCAAAGGCAGGGTTCCATAATGTGCCCTGTAGAGCAGCTTCTAAGGCATAAGGGTTGAGAAACATTTGGTTCAAGGCCTTGAAGAAGCTTCCTGCACTTTGGAGGCTCCTGAAGCACCTCGTTCCTGACCTGGAGAAAGTATTATTGTAAAGGGACATGCACTGGTACAGCAACAATGTTTTTCATAGTAAAAGTAATTTAGTTTATGCTCCTTCAGCCAAGGTAAGCCATCACAGAATATAGATAGAGATTTGAGAGGTATAATACATTTATTATTTACTGCACACCAATGTTACAAACATACAATTTCAAATAGTTACTGTCGTCGTCTGGCACTCTCCACGGGAACACCTGCAAGTACAATATGTTGTTTGTTAATTGTTTATTGGGCATTTATTGTACATACACTATAAGATTAGCATATGTATTCATAAGTACCTCATCTGCATCCAAAGTATGAAAATGAGACAACCAGAGGACACTCCTGGACAACACCTTGAAGACTTCCAAGTTGGAGGTCTGGTACAGTGGGCTGAGCTTCAAGATGTCTTTGAGTAAAACCTTGTTTCTGCTTTTAAGAAGAAATTGAATATATTTACAATGATGACACAGAAGAAAACTGTCCTTATGAGAAGAATAAATGCAGTCTGCTTGTTCACCTAATAAGCTTATTAAGTGAAACAATCAAATAGAATATACAGAGAGTTCTATGCAGTATAGGATATCTTTAACTACATTAGCATGAGTAGATTCTTCATCATTCCTCTGTTCCTTTTCTTCTCCATGGTTCTTTAACTACTGCAGGGGTAGGTCACATCGTCTGTCTTCCAGGGTCCCGGGTTGAGATGAGAGGTTCAGGCTCAATGTCGCATTAGCCCTCAACACTAGCATTCACTCTGGCACAGGCTGTCTGTAATGCTGTAATACAGAGATATTCTGTTAGGGTATAATATAATTCTTAATTCAGTGGCCATATTTTGTGTGATTGTCATCAAGGTAGCTAGCATGACCTGCTAAAAATAAACATTCGGTAGTAGGCTACTATGATAACAACGTTAGCTACGTTAGCTTCAAACACTGGGCCTAGGGCTAAATGTTAGCAAAACACACAAGTGAAATACACTGTAGTAGCATAACTAAAGCTAATGAGACAATAAAATGTAATGTACAGCTAAGCTGATAAGTGACTTACATGATCGGCAATCAGCACGGGGTCGGTGATGTCTGAAGTAAAGAAAGGCAGCTCCAGCAGGCATCAGCTAGACATAGTCGCTTTGCAAAGCCAGCAGCCTTCTAGCCAAAGTTACTAAACTCTTCTTTGGAGAAATGGATGCTGCAAATTCTGGAATTGTTGGTGACTCGTTTATGATTCACCAAAAACGTGGTCCACTGCGGCAAAACAACT
This sequence comes from Hyperoplus immaculatus, assembly GCA_949357725.1. NCBI lineage: Eukaryota > Metazoa > Chordata > Actinopteri > Uranoscopiformes > Ammodytidae > Hyperoplus > Hyperoplus immaculatus. The sequence goes on along the minus strand of OX442354.1, from coordinate 5,376,339 downwards.
CCACGGCAGTTTTAAAAATAATGCATTGAGGTTGAGCTCATTCAGTCGTGCCGTACCGTCCTCTGTCTCTGGGCGTAAACGGACCCTTGTGAGACTGCGCTCATGTGATTGGCTGAAAACGAGGAAGACATCCGATTGGCTATAGGTAGTTCCTGGTTGAAAAACACACATTTGTGAAACCAGCGAAGTCAGGGGAGTCTCATAATTCCACACACAAATACAGACCAATTCACACATGAATGCAAGGAAGTTCACAAATTAAAAGCATTTTATAAATTCAAATGTAACAGTTTGTATATATGCAAATGCAAAAAATTGCAAATCTTTTTTAAATTAATATATTTATGGATTTATATAACATTTATTTAAAACAATACACATTTGTGTGTGGATCGGAAATGTGTTTGTGAAACGTTTTTCTTATAGATGGATTTATTTTACATTTATATATGACGGTTTTCATTTGTGTGTGCATTGAAATGTATTTGTGAGAAGAGAGTCATTTATATATAAATCACAAAATACAAGTGTGAATCCTTCTATGTGCATTCATTAATATTGATACTGATTTCATTCCATAGGGCCAAGGGCTCTATGTTATGGGCTGCTCCGGGCAAATAAGCATGAAGGTAGGAATACGTCTTATGTTATTCTCGCAGTGTCTGTGCATTATTGATTTAGTGGGTGCCTAATTAACAATGTAGGTTCAAAACAGTAGGCCTATCTTTCAATCTTCCTTGTGTCTCACTTTTGTTTGCTAGTTGCGATCATCTCAACGGACACCCGCCCCCTCTCACTCTTCCTAGCATATGTCTGTCTTTTTTCCTCCTTCTTGTGTGTGTGTGTGTGTGTGTGTGCGTCATTTAGCCTGCTTGTTTTTTGTGTTTTTTTTCTTTCGGCTCTAGTAGTTCCTAAATATATTTAATGTAGAAGCCTGGCTGAGGGGAGGAGACAGAAGTTACGAGAGACGGAGAAAGAGAGAGAGACGAACGGTAGCCGATAGGCCTACAGTTGTTTATAAACAGGCATAAAAGTGTCATATAAGTGTGCGATTAATTTAGATTAATTAATCACAGAGCCTGTAATTAATTTGATTATTTTTTTTAATCGCTTGACAGCCCTAAAAATAACAATAACCAAAATAAAAGACATAAAGCCCAGACATCCACATATGAACAAAGAAAGTAGTGCAGAGGTAAGATAGTTAATGGGGAGGAAAATTTTTATGATTTAAAGGCAGAAATTAATATCGCATATGCCAGGTGGCAGTTGGTTCTACAAGGGCGGAGCAGCTGGTGCAAAGTACATTTCTGAGAGTTGTGCCATTGGCATGGCTGTATACGCTGGTCACCAAAAGAAAGTGATTGTCTACAGTAGCTCAGAAGAGACTGACATCTCAATTCCACTTAACAACACCACTGACAAGAGTTCAGATGGCCAGAAAGATGATGATGGTGACTTTGTCATTATTAACTTTGCAGGCAAAACCACCTAGATCTGCTAGGCCTTGTTTAAGAAAACTGACCTTCAATCGTTATAAAATATTTACTTTATTTACTTAAAATAAACCTTAAATAAGTGATTGTCTAATGGATTTGTCTTGCATTACAGTTTATGATATATATATCAATGGCACAATTTACCCCATGGTATTTTCTCCAATGGCACAATTTACACCACACCGGGGGCAAGTTGTGCCACAAGACAACTTTTTTTCCGAAAGCTATATTTCTTAAACAGTTTATTCCAGATCCAAAGCTTTTATTGCCAGGGATGCACAACACCCTGAAATGTATGTATATATTTGAGTTGGAGACTTTACTGTCAAGGCCTCACTTTAAAGTCACTTTGAGTAAAAAGTGGCACAACTTAGACCACTCTTCCCTATAAGCAGGGGAGTGATGATCCGGGAAGCAGAGTTCTGGATGAGTTGTAGTAGGTGGGGTAAGTTTGTTTGGGATCCCTGCCAGAATAGAATAGCAGTAGTTGATGCGTGGACATCTGTGGAGTGTTGTGTTAAGACAGGGCGTAAGCTGGAGATGTTTCGTGAGTGGTAGCAACCATTCAGGAGATATTGTTGAGGTAAAAAGTACTTTTCAGGATACCTATAGGCTCTTACCAATTGTATTTCTCCACTGCATAACAGTTCAAAGAATCTGTAATGGTAATAATCCGTAAGGGGCAGCTGTTCTCGTTTCTACAGCAAGTATATTATTATTCAGATATTTGATTTATGTTTTGTAAGAATTAGAGTAACAGGTCAGTCTTCAGAATGCGACCCAATGAATTAAAAAGACCTAACCTTAAATTTAGTCAAATAGTTCTGAAGTGAGCAACTCACCATATGTTCCCCGATTCTCTTAACTTGGCACTGTGATCTTTTTTCTATGCAGGTTTAAACACAAATGACAAATAGGTTGCACTAAATCAACAGTGCTTCTGCCCACACTAAGTCAAGAGTCATGCCCTGCCTCTTCATTCTTCATGCACAGGCTACAAATAGTAAAAATGCAGTGGTTAGAATGGGAAACCCCAATGTGTAACTCCTTATGTAGCCTCTTGTAAGCCATTTTGAAATAACCACATTTTGTTTTGTTTATATTCCTTGGAACTCTAGGGAGCTATTTGGCTGAGTTTATCTTAAGTTGCATTCCCATCATAGACGGATTATGAGTTAATGGGCCCCTGGGCACAAACTCTTAAAGGGCCCCCCACTCCTCCATAACCAGTCAGGTACACTGACTTTTCCACACAGATACATACAATTAATGGCAAAAATATATTAAGGAAGTCAGAGTTTCCCACAGGATTTTGGGATACTGTTGGAGGGACCCTGGTCCTTTTTGGGAGGGTCCGGGGGCATGCCCCCCCAGATTTTTTTAACCTTTTTAAAGTAAAATGCATCAATCTGGTGCACTTTGAGAGGATGTTTTAGAGGCTATCAAATCCTGAGATGCAGAAGGAACATTATTTTTCAAATTTTTCTTAATCAGGCAGCACTCTTTACTCTGCAACTGTAAAAACAGTACAGTGGTCTGCAGACCCATATTCTATGATGGAGGGGCCCATTTCAACAGATAATATAGTAAATGGACTTGTATAGCACTATATCTCCGTTTATCACAGACCCAAAGCGCTTTACATTGTTTTTGTACACATTCACCCAGTCACACACACATTCATACACCGATAGCAGCAGCTACCACGCAGGGTAGGCTTAGCACTAGGGTGCTAAGCTAACTAAGCTAACTATCGGGAGCAATTCGGGGTTCAGTGTCTTGCCCAGGGACACTTCGACATGTGGCGGGGAAACGGGGGATCGAACCTCCGACCCTGCACTCCAGAGGCGAACACCCTACCCACTTCGCCACTGCCGGGTGGATAGCTACTTTTTATGAACAATTTAGAATTCACACAAAAAGCTTATTTATGTACGCGTGAGGGGGCCTTCAAGGCCCCTCATGGAGCCCCTTAGACAGAGCTACTAATGCTGTTGTTTTAACTTGCTTTTGTATTTCTCCCCTACTAGTTGAGGGGATCATGATGATTTATATCTTGTTAAATTTGAATGACTATCCTTATATTTAGGCTATTCCTTTTCGGACCCTGTTATTGACATGAGTGACTGAGCTTTTTGACTATGCAACATGAAAAGTTACTATCAGTATCTCTGGCTAAGGGCCCCCCTGAGCCCTTGGGCCCCTGGGCCTGTGCCCGTGCAGTAATCCACCCCTGATTCCCATGAGTATAAAGCACAAGTCAAAAACCTATGATATTCTTCCAAATGTAAGAGATTGTTGGCTATACGAACTTTGCTTTTACTATAGAAACAGTTTTTATAGACATTGTGTTTCTTCATGGTAATAAAAGAATAAAATAATGTTTTTTCCGAGAATTTTTTTTTTATAGTTTGAAATCTAACCAGGAACAGATGAACCGCATGGGGTGCTTATGGCATCATGGCCAGTATTATTATTTCACGCTGCAGAGGAGCTCTTTTGTGTCTGTCCACTAAGTTATTTCGTCATTCTCACCCCGATCACATGGTATGATTTTAACAGATTTTCATGAAATACAACATTTCTTCAGCGTACTCTGGCAATCACAAAACCATAATTGGATCAGAGCGCTGAGGCACTGGGTTCATTTGTGCCGCCGGAAACATTCAAATTGGTAGATAAATCCTGCAAATTGTGCAATAACTATTACCGAATCATATAAGGTTTATCCATCAAAAAAACGGACAAATGAAAATAAATAACTATAGACTATGGAGAACTAAAGAAAATAATATGTGCAAAAGTATACACAGAGGAAAGTAACAACATTAAGCCCATTCAATCGGATGTTCTAATACTAGCTTTTGGGCTCACTCACCACAGCTGCTGACTCTGTGAGCGATTAAAATAGGTCTGTTTCAGAAGCTTTTTTCTGTTGTAGTTGTTGCGATTCTGGGGAACGCCAGTTGTCAAAATCAGTGAAATCTCTTCACGATTACCTGTATGTTGTCATGATCCCGTTTGGGCTCCTTGGCCTTATATGTGTTTTCCCTTTTCACCTGTGTTTGTGTGCTGAGCTAATTGCAGGGGTGGAGCCTGGTGTGCTGGAGTCAATTAACAACATTCGCAGCTGCCTTCAATCTTCATCAACTGCGCTACTTATACCCGGGCCTACCTTCCAGACACTGCCAGATTGTAGCTTCTGTTCTCACACAGTCAGTTCACCCTCTCACTCACCTGTTTTCAGCCATGCTCTGTTGCACGTTTTCCTGGGTAACCCTTGTTTCTCTGCCACAGTTCTCCCGGCCTGACTCCAGCCACCAGCTTCAGCCCTAGCTCTCCAGCACTACTCCTCGGACCCCTCCTGCCTGCCCGCTCCAGCCTGCTTCCACTCAGCCCCCTGGACTTGCCCCGTTGCTCTCTCCCTGGACCCCCATGCCAGCCAGCTTCCCTCCCCGGATCACGGTCCTAACACCCTGCTGGTTTTCTCCTGAAATAAATCTTCTTTTACTTACACTGTCTCTGCGCCTGTGTCCTCCAGACCCAACCGTAACAGTACAATCTGGCCCTAAACATGGACACAGCAGAGACGGACTCCCTCCACCAGGCATTGGCAGCGCAGGGAGTGCTCGTAGGGAAACACGAGCAGACTCTCCGAGATGTCTCCTCCACGTTAAGTGGGCTCTCCACCTGTGTTACTGCTATGGGGCAGCAACTCAACGTTGTCTCGGCACACCTCACTCCCCCAGCTCCTGCCGACCCCGGTCGTCTTCAACAGGGTCCTGCCTCGGCTCCGCCGCTTCTCCAAGCCCGTGAACCCCGTGTCCCGGCGCCGCAGCGCTATTCAGGTGACTTTGGGGCATGTAGGCCTTTTCTGATTCAGTGCACCTTAGCGTTTGAGCAACAGCCATCTACCTATGTCACAGACAGAGCCAAGACCTCCTATATAATCAGTTTACTCACGGGTAAAGCATTAACCTGGGCATCAGCAGTATGGGAGGGTCAGTCAGCTGTTTGTTTTTCTTTTGCTTTATTTTTGGCTGAGATAAAGAGGGTGTTCGATCACCCGGTGCGCGGCAGGGATGCCACCAAGCGACTCCTCACACTTCGACAGGGTACCCACAGCGTAGCTGAGTATTCAGTAGACTTCAGAGCGCTAGCGGCAGAGACGGGGTGGAATGATGAGGCGCTGCAGGGGGCATTTCTCAACGGACTAGCCGATCCAGTTAAGGATGAGTTAGCAGTTCGGGACGAATCAGCTAGCTTGGACGAGTTAGTGGCCCTAGCTATCAGACTTGATAATCGCCTTAGAGAGCGTCGTAGGGAAAGAGCCGGGCGGTCTCATGACCCGTTCTCCTCCCGTTCTCCCTCAGTTCCTATAAGACACTCCCCAGGTCGTAGCTCCAGTCAGTCCCCTGATTCCTTTGTCCTTCCCTCCTCCTCGGCAGAGGAGCCCATGCAGCTGGGCCGAGCCAAACTTTCCAATGCTGAGCGTTTTCGGAGGATAAATGAAGGGCTCTGCATCTACTGCGCTCAACCCGGTCACTTCCTGAGCTCCTGTCCCCAGCGGCCAAAAGGGGAGTGCTCCCCAGTAACGGTGGGAATACTGGTGAGCAAGATCACATCGGAACCTTTCCCCCAATCTCGCATGCAACTGCGGGCTACACTCTCCTGGAACCAACAAACCCATTCACTGTTCGCTCTGGTGGACTCTGGAGCTGACGAGAGCTTTCTGGATGCAGACTTCGTTGCCAGAGCAGGTATTGCCACTCGACCGCTCGCTACTCCCCTCAATGCCCAATGGGAAGCTGCTGGCACGGGTTACCCATCGCACAGAGCCTCTTCGCCTTGTCCTGTCAGGCAACCACCATGAGGTAATACAGTTTCACATTATCTCTTCCCCTCACACTCCCTTAGTTTTGGGTCAGCCTTGGTTAAGGTTACACAATCCCCACATCAACTGGGCGACTAGTCGTGTACTAAGTTGGAGTGATTATTGCCTCTCGTCTTGCCTGCGGTCCGCCCTTTCCCCAGCAGAGGGAGCCACTGTGCCTTTAAAGCTTGAGCCTCCTGACCTGTCTGAAGTCCCTGCCGCATATCACAGTATGGGAGAGGTATTTAGTAAGCAACGTGCTCTCTCTATGCCCCCTCACCGGCCCTATGACTGTGCTATTGATCTTCTTCCAGGTGCTCCTTTGCCATCCAGTCGTCTGTATAACCTGTCCCGGCCTGAACGGGAGACAATGGAGACATACATCAAGGAGTCCCTTGCTTCAGGTATTATCCGACCTTCGTCATCTCCTGTCGGGGCTGGGTTTTTCTTTGTGGCCAAGAAGGATCGTTCCCTGCGTCCCTGCATAGACTATAGGGGTCTTAACAATATCACTATCAAGAACAAGTATCCTCTGCCTTTAATTAACTCTGCTTTTGAATCCCTCCACGGTGCCACAGTTTTCAGCAAGCTTGATCTCCGCAATGCTTATCACCTTGTCCGCATTCGGAAGGGTGACGAATGGAAGACTGCATTTAAGACCCCCCTCGGACATTTTGAATATTTGGTAATGCCTTTTGGTCTCACTAATGCCCCCGCTGTCTTCCAAGCTTTGGTTAATGATGTGCTCCGTGACCTCTTAAATCGCACGGTGTTTGTGTACTTGGACGACATACTGATTTTCTCTCGCTCACAGGAGGAACATGTCCAACACGTGAAGCAGGTGTTACAGCGACTCCTGGAAAACAAGCTGTATGTCAAGGCAGAGAAGTGCAAGTTCCATGTGGACTCCGTGGACTTCCTGGGGTACATCATAGAGCGAGGGCAGGTGAGGGCCGACCCCGAGAAGGTACAGGCGGTGGCACAGTGGCCTCAACCCGTGACCCGGAAGCAGCTCCAGCGCTTTTTGGGCTTTGCCAACTTCTACCGACGGTTTGTCAGGGATTACAGTCGAGTAGCGGCTCCCCTCACTGGACTTACCTCCCCAGCTATCCCCTTCTCTTGGAACCCTGAGGCTGAGGCGGCGTTCGTGGAACTGAAGAGGCGGTTCACTTCAGCCCCCATTCTCATTCATCCCAACCCGGCTCTACAGTTCGTGGTCGAGGTCGACGCTTCGGACTCCGGGGTAGGGGCGGTCCTCTCTCAACGCTCCCCGGAGGACCAGAAGCTTCATCCCTGTGCCTTCTTCTCCAGACGCCTGTCTCCCGCAGAGCACAACTACGACGTCGGCAACAGGGAACTGCTAGCGGTTAAGCTAGCGCTTGAGGAGTGGAGGCACTGGTTGGAGAGGGTGGAGATCCCTTTTATTGTTTGGACTGATCACAAGAACCTGTCCTATATCCAGTCCGCCAAGCGCCTTAACTCCCGCCAAGCCCGCTGGGCATTGTTCTTTGGTCGATTTAACTTCCAGCTCACCTTTCGACCAGGGTCCAAGAATGGGAAGCCGGATGCCTTGTCCCGACAGTTTGCCGTCGACCACGGTCTCTCCAGTCCCGATACCATCATCTCCCCTGGCTGTGTGGTGGGGGCAGTCAGGTGGCAGATTGAAGCACGGATCCGAGAGGCGCTGAGGGAGGAACCGGATCCGGGAACCGGGCCGCAGGGTCGGCTGTTCGTGCCAAGTGCTGTCCGCTCCAAGGTCCTCCAGTGGGTGCATAATTCCCGTTTCTCCTGCCACCCGGGTGTTAACCGCAGCCTGTCCCTGGCCAAGCGACACTTCTGGTGGCCCACCATCGAGGCTGACACCCGTGCCTTCGTGCTCGCCTGCACTGTCTGCGCACGCAGTAAGTCCTCGCATCAACCCTCCTCAGGTTTGCTCCGTCCCCTCCCGGTGCCTGGGCGCCCCTGGAGTCACATTGGTCTCGACTTCGTCACTGGTCTCCCGCTGTCCGAAGGTAATTCTACCATACTCACCATTGTTGATAGATTTTCCAAGGCTGTCCATTTTGTGCCTCTGCCCAAGCTTCCTACAGCGTCTGAGACTGCTGATCTCCTGGTTCAGCATGTGGTCCGCCTCCACGGGATCCCTGCTGACGTGGTCTCCGATCGGGGTCCACAATTCGTGTCCCAGGTATGGAGGGCTTTCTGTCGTGAGTTAGGATCCTCTGTCAGTCTCTCCTCAGGCTACCACCCCCAGACGAACGGGCAGACGGAGCGGGCCAATCAGGACCTCGAAGCTGCGCTGCGCTGTGTAACTACTCGGAACCAGTCTTCCTGGAGCACTCACCTGCCATGGGTTGAATACGCCCACAACTCCCTGACAAGTGCAGCTACTGGTATGTCCCCATTCGAATGTTCCCTTGGATATCAACCCCCTCTGTTCCCAGCACAGGAGGGCGACATCGCGGTGCCATCTGTCCGGGCCCACCTTCGACGCTGTCGTAAGGTCTGGAGGGACGCTCGCGCTGCCCTGCTCCGTTCCACCGAGCGCAATCGGCGCATGGCAGACAGACACCGGGTTCCAGCACCACAGTTCACACCAGGTCAGAAGGTTTGGCTCTCTTCTAAAAACATCCCACTCAACACTGAGTCTAAGAAGCTGTCCCCACGTTACATTGGTCCTTTTGAAATCGAAGCTGTTATCAACCCATCCGCTGTCAAATTAAAACTGCCATTATCTATGAAGATTCACCCCACATTCCACGTTTCCCAGCTTAAGCCTGTCTCCACCAGCCCTCTGTGCCCTCCAGCTACACCCCCTCCACCTCCCCGCATGATTGATGATCACCCCGCCTACACAGTCCGGCGGATCCTGGATATTCGCCGCCGTGGTCGGGGCTTTCAGTACTTGGTGGACTGGGAGGGTTATGGTCCTGAGGAGAGGAGCTGGATATCTCGCCAGCTCATCCTCGATCCCTCCCTTATTAAGGAGTTCCACCGGGACAACCCAGGGAAGCCCGGTGGCTCGCCTGGAGGCTCTCATTGAGGGGGGGGTACTGTCATGATCCCGTTTGGGCTCCTTGGCCTTATATGTGTTTTCCCTTTTCACCTGTGTTTGTGTGCTGAGCTAATTGCAGGGGTGGAGCCTGGTGTGCTGGAGTCAATTAACAACATTCGCAGCTGCCTTCAATCTTCATCAACTGCGCTACTTATACCCGGGCCTACCTTCCAGACACTGCCAGATTGTAGCTTCTGTTCTCACACAATCAGTTCACCCTCTCACTCACCTGTTTTCAGCCATGCTCTGTTGCACGTTTTCCTGGGTAACCCTTGTTTCTCTGCCACAGTTCTCCCGGCCTGACTCCAGCCACCAGCTTCAGCCCTAGCTCTCCAGCACTACTCCTCGGACCCCTCCTGCCTGCCCGCTCCAGCCTGCTTCCACTCAGCCCCCTGGACTTGCCCCGTTGCTCTCTCCCTGGACCCCCATGCCAGCCAGCTTCCCTCCCCGGATCACGGTCCTAACACCCTGCTGGTTTTCTCCTGAAATAAATCTTCTTTTACTTACACTGTCTCTGCGCCTGTGTCCTCCAGACCCAACCGTAACATATGTACTGTGTATGCGCTGATAAAATCCAGTGATAATACACAGCCCAGGCTCTGTAAACATGCATGTTGCTAGCTAGGATGGGTCCCCTTTGTTTACATACCCAGGGTTCGACATAACGCATGGCCCGTAGGCCCGGGGCCAGTAAAATCATATGCAGGGCAAGTTGATTGGCCAGTCACTGTCCCGCCCGGGCCAGTAACGGCCAATCACAGTTCAGTATCTTTCTGTAGACTACATCATGGTTCATTGAAATGCGCGTTGAGAGTCGTAATGAAAGCAGTGATTATTTAAGACTCAATATAATAAACCTAATATAAAATATATTTTTTAATGAAAGGCCAGTGGACAAACGATGCGTGGGCGTTTTGACAGGCGGAGCAACAAGCAGGCGCACTCTCGCTCCGTTGGCAGAGCTGCCTACCGTCCGCCTGCGAGTCGACAAATCAATCGACTTACTCTGCCCCCTTTCGTTCTTCCCACAGCAGAGGTTGAGGTGCAGAAAATTAAGTGAAAACTGCCTTTAGCTGCCGCCGTAATGTTACAGTATTTGCATGCAAGCCCCAATGGTAATACAAATGAAAGGCTTTATTTAAACGCTGTGAATGCGTCTCCGGGGATTGTGTCGGTTGTAGACAGAAACCAACGGAGGGACTCGGCTCACTGGACAGTTCCTACAGTCGCGCAGTTTGTCTGCCGACATGGCACTGTGTTTTCAGGCTCGAGACATACAATCAGATCGCGGAAGTCTTTCCCATTGAAATCGATAACGGGGGGAATATCCCCGGTTATTATTTTAGCCACAAACCACAGTTCATCTGCGCGACGGCTCACTCGCTGGCGAGATCTCACGGTGAAACGCTGCTATGCTCGGACGAAGGCATTGTGTGTTTCTAAGGTGATTTAACGTCATAGTCTCAGACGAGCGTTTTTTTTGCTTTTTTGCTGCATATTTTGCACTGCATTGTTTTTTATCAATAGTTTGAAAAAATGGTCCCACACCGGACTCTTATGTGAAGCTGACACTTCATGCTGAAGTGACGCTCCTGCAGCGCGCTCACGACCAGACGTGAACTCGCATACAAGGTGAAATCTCCTATTAAAAAAACGGCATAACCCCCTGATTTTCGGATTTCTATTCTATTTTTAAAGTCAACTTGAGCGCAAGTTGAAAACCGGTCATTCAGTCGACACATTCACATCCCTAATGCATGTAGAGAAAGTAATAAAAACAGCCTACCACACCACAAAGAATGATCAGACCTTCATCTCTTATTTATTTTTTTTTAACATAACTTCTGATTTAATATAATTAACTAAAAGAAAAATAACCAAATCTAAAGGGAAGTGTGTGTGTGCAGGGCCAGTGAAAATATACAAGGGGCCAGTAAAACTCGGATCCACTGGCCCGGCGGGCCAGTAGGAAAAAAAAGTTATGTTGAACCCTGCATACCAGTGTACAGAGCATAGGCTGTGTGTTCCATCCGACTTATTTTTACAGCGCACACACACAGTACGGACAGGTAGCAAATTGTGAGGAGATATTCACTGATTTTGATCAAAAGTGATTTTTCAGAATCGCTGACTCCATCTTTAGTTCCAATTTTAGCAATAAGTACATGTGTCTCCAGCTGCTTAAAGGATTTTTTTTAACTCTTTGTTTGTTGCCCATGTTGTTGTTTGTGTTGGAGGAGAAGAACATTTTCCACATTGTGTACGAAAAAAGTTTTCCTTAACCTTAAAGCCTCTAGTGAAACAGCTTTAGAAGGGCCGTGACCTCTCAGTAATCTAAGGGCATCTTTCGAGACAGGCTATAAGTCATGTTTAAGGAAAGGAACACGTTTATCGGGTGCAAGTGTAGTTCCCCAGCACCGTAATTCTTATATAGGGTTCATTCACGAGAAGGAAGTCATTATATTGGGTTTTTTAGTTGTTTGTTTTGTTCCGCAGCTTCGCTATCTCCATGCCAACAGCCATCCCTCTGAATTCATGCAGACAGTTGAACGTTTTGATCCAAATCCATGCAGAGTAACATTCATCCCTTTCAACTTACTATGTCAACACTATTCTTTCTCTTCTACATTATTCTTATACGTTAGTTGAGAGCAGTCAATAAAGTTAAAGGTGCACTATGTAGTTTCAAGGCATGGGGATTTGTTTACATTTGCATAGCCTTCAGTTATGTTATGTTGGGTGTGCAGTAATAACCAACACAAATGCATTACTTTCCAGTCAACATCTTTATCTCTGTTCTTGTATCAACATCATTACATTCTTCTTCTCTCCTCGTCTAGCCCTATCTCATCCAGTCTGACTCACTATGCCACCTAGAGGCTGTACAATGTAACTGAAATAACTGTATGAGTAATTCAATGCAGTAGTGAACACAACATCTCCCCCTTTCAATAAAGACAAATTCCTTCATAACAAAACTTAGAATTACTTTTGTAATGGGATTCAAGTAACACCATGCCTATAACATTTTAAAGTAATAAAATAACAACCAATCAACCATTACAGCAGCATTTAACAGTGGGTAAATTGCATACCAAACATTTTCATGCATGCATTCTTTTCTTTAACAACTAACAAAATGCATTTTTATGCAACTTCTTTAGTACATGACATAGTCCTTAGCCCAGTTAGCCGGTTGCCTACACCTCTCAGGTCTACTGTCCACATTTGTCTCTTGTTCAAGTTCGGTCTGTTCAGTGTCTGTTCAGTGTCAATGTCCATAGTGGTCATTTACAGAAAGGTGTGATGCGTTCCAGATTCTGCCATCATCCAACAGGTAGGAGAATGGGCTTTTCTTCCGCACCACAGTTCTTGGCTTTGTGAACTTTTCTTCTCCTTTCTTTACCTTCCACGGCTTCCGAATCCTGACCTGATCACCAGGGTTGAAGGATGTCTTCTTTGCACTCACTCCTCTTCCTGTCTGTGTACTGTTTTGAGTATTCCTGTATCTTTTTAACTCGTTCACGCACCACATTCTCGTTTACGTGGACAGGAGTCATATCCATGATTTGGAGTTATGTTCTCATTTGTCTTCCATAAAGCAGCTGTGAGGGGCTCACTCCAGTGGTTGAATGTGGAGTAGCTCTGTAATCCATAAGGAAGGACCTTGTGAATGGCTTCCAGAGTGTCCTTTGGATTGACGCAGTCTGAAGGCAGTCTTTGAGCACTCTGTTGAACCTTTCAACTTCACCAATTTAGGCTAACCAAAGTGAACCCATACAGGTCAGACATGCCAAAAGGGAAGACAATCTCAGGAATAGAGTTATGATGTTGCACATTTGTCTGGGAACAGCTACAAATTCATATAAAAAAGTTTGAGCTCCATCGGTCCACCGTGAGGAAAATCATCTACAAATGGTGAGCTTTAAGAATGACTGAACATCTGCCTAGAAGTGCACTTCCTTCAAAAATATCCTCAAACGACACAAGAAAAGTGATTTTTCTGGTAAAAGCCAACCCGAACATTACATCTGGAGATTTGCAGACCATTTGCCACCACCGTTCTTCACTTTGGAGAAGGTTCTCTTGGTGGTAGGCAGAGTTGTGCTTTTGCCCAAACATGGTGGTTTTGGTTAGGACCAAACAGTTAAATTTTGGACTAATCTGTCCACAAAATAATTCTTCAGGTATCTCCAGGTGCTCTCTGGCAAAGTTGTCACAAGCAGTTTTGTTCTTTTTTGAGAGCAGAGGCTTCTTCAGCAACCCTCCCATGAAAGCCATGTTGAGTGTGTGTTCTCCTTATTGTGGAACCATGCACATCTGTCCCAGATGCTGCAAGAGAGGTCTGCAAATCACTAGATGTAATGTTTGAGTTGGCTTTTAACTGGAAAAACACTTTTTTTGTGGTGCTTGTGGATATTTTTGAAGGAAGTCCACTTCTAAGCAGATGTTCAGTCAATCTTAAAGCTCTCCATTTGTAGATGATCTGCCTCACGGTGGACCGATGGAGCTCAAACTTTTTTTTAAATTAATTCTTAGCTGTCCCCAGACAAATGTGCAGCATCACAACTCTATTCCTGAGATCCTCTGAGATTGTTTTCCCTTTTGGCATGTCTGACCTGTATGGGTTCACTTTGGTGAGCCTAAACTGACCTGGTTTGATCTCTGTTTCATCTAGTGCCGCCTAATTTCTTCCCTAAAGATCTCTCATTACATTGGTCTATTTCATCAATCAGTTTGGCCCACCTGTTTGTTTTTACCTGCTCGATTTAAGCAATGCAGCTCAGGGTCCACAAACTTTTGCAGATATAACAGTTGGCAAATAATTTGTTTTATCTCTTTTAACAATTGATTTCTGGAAAAGAAAAATATTGAATTGATAAACAAACATCTGTTAAAAAAATACTGGTATTGATAAAAATGAATTAATAATGGTTAAACACAATAAAATTCCAAAGTTCTCAAGGGGTTCACAAACTTTCAAACAGCACTGTATATACCTATAGAATAGATTTTTGAGGTCAAAGGTTACTGCAACCTTACATATTGTGAGGTCCCAGTGACATTGTACCATAAAGCATTGCCTACCATCATGGAGGCATATACTGTAACCGTCAGAAGGTTGTATGTTTTTGAACCGTGTCTTTAATATGTTTTGTCTGCATTGGAAATTTGAAAGATACTATGAAAAATAAATGAGAATCAGCTTCTAAATGTTATGGTTGAGATGTAAACAGAAGTAATCAATCCCATGTATGCATTGGCTTGTGTTCACGTGTAATATGAAAACCTTACCCAAAGTCCAGTTTTGACATAGACCCAGGTGTATTACTGGCAAATATGGAATTTGGCAACATCGATGAGTTTCTACTTTGATCGTTCTCTATGATAACTCTCTTTTCTGCCCTTTTCCTGTATTCCTGTATAAACTGCAGACGGAAATACAAAAATATGTTTTTATTCGTTAATATTTAAAACATTTGTTAATGCCAGTTCTACATTCAAGCCTGTATTTGAACTGAAACCAGGATATATCATTCTCTATTATTCTCCCAGAAGAATTCAAGTTGTTAAGATTTAATTGGGATAATCCACAGAATTTCAAATCTTTTTTTCTCCATTGAAAACAAAATAACGTTAAGTTAA
The DNA here is from genome assembly GCA_949357725.1 of Hyperoplus immaculatus. Lineage (NCBI taxonomy): Eukaryota > Metazoa > Chordata > Actinopteri > Uranoscopiformes > Ammodytidae > Hyperoplus > Hyperoplus immaculatus. The sequence continues at coordinate 5,361,266 of OX442354.1, read as the reverse complement.
GTTAAATGTATTAGTCAATTTACACAAGGCACATTGAAATTAGTCTTTTCGCATATCACCCCTCAAGTTAACACACTTGGGAGGGGGTCAGAGCACAGGGTCAGTTAAAGTAAAGCGCCCCTGGAGCAGTATTGGGGTTAAGCATTTTGCTCAAGGACACAATGGTAGAGATGGTGGGCACTGTAGATGTAATACAGCCACCACTATTGTTATAACTAACACAATCCTGTCTGGTGCATGTGATCATACCAGCGACCTCATGGTTACTGGGCGGCCCCTCTTCCTCTAGGCCAGTGTTACTCATTGCGAGGCTCGCATGGCAGTAAAAAAATACTGTGACATGATCATGCAGTTAATACAGATATTTCACAAAACCATTAAAAACAAACAGATCTATAACATCAAACCTGTTAAAGTAACGTGGCTGCTCTCTTACAAATAATTAATAAAATAATAAGTCAACAGCGGCATTACAAGGTGGAAATACAGACTAGAAAATATATTTAAACTTGCTCAGCCCTACGCAGACTGACAGCGGGGTTGCCAGATTTTTTGGTTTTCATGCATTACAAGGGAGAACGTGCTCTTGGATGGATTGGGCTACTGTGGGCAAAAACAAATAACTCACGGCCAATAAAAATATCTTATGCATACCGTCTATCACAAGCATGCTCACGAATATGGAGTATATTAAATAATTTGCAAAAAATAGATCTCGTTTTATATCGCTAAATCGGACATTTAAATTGGAGGACACTAACAACCTGGCAACCATACGCACGGTACCGCAACAACGCTAGCTTGGATGCGATTTCAACATTCCATGCTGGCTATTTAACTGGTGTTATAAAGACTAAGATTGACTGAACATGTGCTGATAATTTCTAGTCATAACCAGTTGGGCACCAGGTGGACAGATACAAAGCTCCACAAACAAGGAAAATGAAGTGTTTTGGCTAAACTGCATATTGTATGTTCACTTTGATCAGGCAGGGTTCCCAATTATTCCAGAAAAATAATAGGCTGCTAAATAGCTCACATAGGACACAGTTGAATTAGCCTCTTAACTTTCCTCTCATAGTGCACCAGATTGATGCATTTACCTTTGAAACGTAAAAAAAAATGTATTCCAGGGGGGGGGGGGGTATTATATGAACACACCCATTTTGATTGATTATATGTAATTCATATTTTTTTTTACAAATATTTGAATAAAAAGTAGGATAATCATTTATTCTTCAATAGCTTCCATGTTATGTGACCCAGTGTCTCCAAATTATTCCAGATAATAGTACACAGTCACACAGTTCTTCATTTTCCTCCAAAAGTGCACCAGATTGATGCATTATGGGTTAAAAAGTACCAAATTTTCTTCCGGAGCATGCCCCCGGACCCCCCTAAGGACTGGGTTCCCTATGTCTCACAAAATTCTGTGGGAAACACTGGTTCATGAATAACATATTAATTAGCAGGCGTTCTTATGTATGACTGAATGTATAGCTTTTGATACTCTGCGGTAAAAATGGCTCTCCTGTTGACTTTGTCCTGTCAGTGTGGCTCTCCTGAAAAAAATAGTGAATACCACTGCTCTAGGCCATCTTATCTCTTCACTTTCAGAGAACTTAGAGATGTTTTTCAAAAATTCTTTGAAATTAACTTGTTTTTTGCCCCTGTGAAATGTGTTTAGGGGCATTTTTTGATCCTTTCAAAGGCAGATTATCAAATCTTTGAAAATGCTTTGTTTTCTCTATCAGGTTTTCCAGATCACATGCAAGACTTTTTTAAGACCTTTTTAATAGCACTTTTAAATCGGACCCATCTCAGTTGTGTTTGAAAGATAAGTACTACAGATGCCAAGCTGTCTATTTTCAACTCTGGCTTTGCAAAACCATAAATACAGTTAAAATCACCCACATATTTCTTTATACACTCAACAAAAATATAAACGCAACACTTTTGTTTTTGCTCCCATTTTTCATGAGATGGACTTAAAGATCTAAAATTCATTCCAGATACACAATATTACCATTTCTCTCAAACATTGTTCACAAATCTGTCTAAATGTGTGATAGTGAGCATTCTGCTTTGCTGAGATAATCCATCCCACCTCACAGGTGTGCCACATCAAGATGCTGATCTGACATCATGATTAGTGCACAGGTGTGTCTTAGACTGTCCACAATAAAAGGCCACCCTGAAATGTGCAGTTTTGTCTCACAGCAAAATGCCACAGATGCCACAAGCATTGAGGGAGCGTGCAATTGGCCTGCTGACAGCAGGAATGTCAACCAGATCTGTTGCTCGTGCATTGAATGTACATTTCTCCACCATAAGCCGTCTCCAAAGGCGTTTCAGAGAATATGGCAGTACATCCAACCGGCCTCACAACCGCAGACCACGTGTAACCACACCAGCCCAGGACCTCCACATCCAGCAGGTTCACCTCCAAGATCGTCTGAGACCAGCCACTGAGACAATGCTGAAACAATTGGTTTGCATAACCAAACAATTTCTGCACAAACTGTCAGAAACCGTCTCAGGGAAGCTCAACTGCATGCTCGTCGTTCTCATCGGGGTCTTGACCTGACTCCAGTTCGTCGCCGTAACAGACTTGAGTGGGCAAATGCTCACATTCGATGACGTCTGGCACGTTGGAGAGGTGTTCTCTTCACGGATGAATCTCGGTTTACATTGTTCAGGGCAGATGGCCGACAGCGTGTGTGGCGTCGTGTGGGTGAGCGCTTTGCTGATGTCAATGTTGTGGATCGAGTGGCCCATGGTGGTGGTGGGGTTATGGTATGGGCAGGCATCTGTTATGGACGAAGAACACAGGTGCATTTTATTGATGGCATTTTGAATGCACAGAGATACCGTGATGAGATCCTGAGGCCCATTGTTGTGCCATACATCCATGAATATCACCTCACGTTTCAGCAAGATAATGCACGGCCCCATGTTGCAAGGATCTGTACACAATTCTTGGAAGCTGAAAATGTCCCAGTTCTTGCATGGCCAGCATACTCACCGGACATGTCACCCATTGAGCATGTTTGGGATGTGCTTGACCGGCGTATACGACAGCGTGCACCACTTCCCACTAATATCCAGCAACTTCGCACAGCCATTGAAGAGGAGTGGAACAACATTCCACAGGCCACAATTGACAATCTGATAAACTCTATGCGAAGAAGATGTGTTGCACTGCATGAGGCAAATGGTGGTCACACCAGATACTGACTGGTTCTGAGTCCCCAGACCCCCAATAAAGCAAAAAAATGCACATTTCAGAGTGGCCTTTTATTGTGGACAGTCTAAGGCACACCTGTGCACTAATCATGATGTCAGATCAGCATCTTGATGTGGCACACCTGTGAGGTGGGATGGATTATCTCAGCAAAGCAGAAGTGCTCACTATCACACATTTAGACAGATTTGTGAACAATGTTTGAGAGAAATTGTAATATTGTGTATCTGGAATTAGTTTTAGATCTTTAAGTCCATCTCATGAAAAATGGGAGCAAAAACAAAAGTGTTGCGTTTATATTTTTGTTGAGTGTATTAAGGGGGCATAAAAAGCCAGATTTTTCAAAGACATTTTGCTCAGAGACCCTGCTTATTTCCTAATGTTCTTGATGTGATTTGAGTAAGAGAGTAACGCCAAGGTTTTATATAGCCAAATATCCCTTGTAGAACGTTGCTGATGTCATCTGGGGCGGGCCTACTGGTGGATCCAAGAATTTAAAACAAAACTCGGGGAATCAAAATTCTCTTATAATGCAACTCAGACCTGGAATAGCCTTCCAAATGATATTAGACAAGCCCAGACTCCTGCTCAGCTTATTCAAAGCCAAAAAGTTCAACATTTTAAATCACATATTCCTATTGTCAAGTTGTCATTTTATTGTGAAGGATTTTGATATGCTGCCTTTGTGTAAAACTGTACTACAGTATATAACCAACGGGGATGGCGTGACTGTTTAAGAAGTCTGGGATTTGGGGTCAATGAATTCTGATTTACTGCAGTTGAGTTTGAGAAAGTTGCTGTCCATCCTAGTTTTTTTTCTTGGAAAAGTTGATAAAATATTAAAGCTTTAGTGCGTAACTTCTACGTATAAAGGGATGTCAGTCACATTCAAGCCATCGCCAAATGAGTTGACAGAAAGCTGATTAAGCCTATCCGCTCTACAACACTCTCTGCGTTTCTGCCCCGACACTGGCACAGGAGCTCAGAAAAATCCCAAAAAGCGCTAACAAAATGTTTCAGTTTTTGATTATACTGCAAACACAAAACCTGGATGTACAGCAAAAGGTTTAAAATACATGCGCAATCATAGAAGGCTTATTTCATGTTGATGCGCCGACAGTGTTGTTGTTATTACTCAGAACAGCACTTAACCTTTAAAACATTTTTTATTTCAGTGTTACTAACAACAACAAAAAAGACATAAAAATAACCATTATTTGTTTTCCATGTGTTTATTTCTCTGATTCTTTTATAATTTTGTTGTCAAGCTACATGAAGCCACTGCGAAGGGCGCATACAGCTCGGGGCTTTTCAGGGTAAATTTAACACATGGTGGTTTCATTGTGCGTGACATCCTTGTTGTTTGCCCCAATTTAACCCTTGGGTTAAATTGGGGCAAACAAGAAGTGTGGCCCACTCACACTAGGGCCGTTTGCCTGTTCCGTGCTGCAGGAAGATTCAGCACCCCTCCCCACTCTGGCCCGTGGTCACACTGCTTGTGGCCTGGGCACGATTGCACCTTGCCTACGTCACCGTGCGCGTTTAGGATTTGGAGTGTAGTCTACTTGTAGGCTATACGACTGTTTGTGAATATTTTCATCCGGCCAAATTTGCATCATATATTCCACTTCCACATTAGAGCAACGAGAATCCTTAAGCTATTGTTTTTTTTTTTAAATGTAGCCTTGACCTAATAGGTCGCGGTGGACAGTCTCATATTTGTGCAGCACGCTGTTTATTATTAATATAACGGCCCGTCATCAGACCATACGTACCGGATGTTTTTATAAACATTGATCGCTCTATCAAGTAATCCAAGTCAGAACTTTTTGTATGGGCAGAGATCGTTTTTACAAGTGTCTTTATAAAGTTTCTTGTTAAACCTTAGTGTAGGCTACTGTTTCCTTATCACCGGGCCGCAGAGTCCCGCTGTGTGTTGTGTTGGGTTCGTCTCAACCGCCATGCATAAAGGCATTATTATGACAGCTGACAGGAGGAAAAAGAAAAAAATCCTCTGACGAACGTGAGTAAACACGAAAACCTTTTTTCTTTTCTTTCTGCGCTCACCTATTTAGCTCTCTCCCTTTTATTAGCCCACACCTAGGCCTACACACACGTTAATTCTCACACATTTTATGTAGCTACAAGTCCAAGAGGTGGGTAATTCTGGTGCCGACTAGTAAGGCAGCGGACGTTAACGGACTATGCATCCTTAATAAATTCACGTCAGGAACGCCGCCTGTGTGATCTCATTAGCATCTGTACTTTGGCCACGGCACACCTCTCCCAAGTGTGCCGTGGCCAAGGGGCCCACCTGCTCTGCACTAACTGCATCGCTCTAACGTTCTGGCTGACCCAGGATCTAAACTGTGCACGATAGCGGCGCGCCGTGCTTAAAGTCCAACTGTGCCCCAGTACAAAAAAAAGCCGTTAACACCGTTTAACCTTTGATATCTGCACATTTCATACACACAGCAGATATTCAGAATTTACATAAGGGCAACACTGATAGACCCTGTTGTGAATCATGGTCTCGCATTGAGAGAGGCAGGATTGGGAGTGCAACCCAATCTGCAAAAATCTGAAGTTGCATCTGTAATACGAATTTTCCAGCAAACAAACAGCTTAAAGTTGCATCCTTACAGTAAATGACAACATTACAGGAATTGATTTCTGTATTACAATTATAGAATATTTACACAGATAAATACTACATTTGGAAATGTTTTCAATAAAATATACAAAATGTGTATCTATTGAAGCAAACTTCTGATTTTAATTTCTTTTATTTTCCTAAAAAAAACTGGTATGTTATAAAATAAACAATTTCATGTGAAAGAATTTCACCCTTTCATCAAAGAAAATATTATGTAATTTGTGTGAAATAACTCAAATTATTCAAACTGTAAAGATTAAAAGTTTGTAATTTGTGTATTGGGGATTGATGCTAGTGTTTGTACTCTGAGCAGGTTCTGAGTGACAGTGTGTGTTATCTCAATGAGGCTGGTTCATAGTGTTTGCTGCACTTGAACCTGTTTTGCAGGTGAAGTGAACTGTTCAGCTCCAATGGCTGTTGGTAGTGCAGACTGTAGTTAGAGTTTTGCACATTGAGCTACAGTTGTGCCCACTGTGGTTTAGCGATCGAAAAAAACTGTAAACACGAGGAAAATAAAAAGCGAAATAAGGTAATATTAATCATTCACAGACTTCATTTCTTCACTGAGTTATCATTGCTTTCCAAGTGCACCACATTTTCAAGAACTGTATCCATCACAGACACAGGATGCAAAATGTTCAAAATCCTGTTAAAAGTGGATAGAATCTTTTAAACACGTTTTTACTCCTATGGACCCTTTCTGATATAATGCATCACCTACACTGAAAGCCAGACCATAACCATAAACATACTTGACCCCAATTAAAAAAAATATATTATTCAAGATTATTTTTTGAGGATTACTTTGGGGATTTAATGACAGTGAGGAGAGACAGAGATAAAATGGAGTAGAGAGGGAAATGACTTGCAGAAACTACCCGGGCCGGAATCTAACCTGAGTCTGCTGAGACGAGGACTGAGCCAAATGGGGTGGGTTGGTGCTCTGACCACTACTGCACGAACGCCCCCCATTTTCGCTTATTAACATTCTCCCTTAACCCAGCCTCAAAATGCCCTCCGTTTCAGGGTCATAAAGATGGAATTACAATAACAGATGTACTTTGCTGAATTTACAGAAATTGGTAAGGTAAAATAACATGATCCCACTATGCACGGTTAAATAATACAGTGATATTGCATAAAATGGAATGGGTCACTTCTGGTGTGTGTTTGTGTTATTGTTTGTGTGTGTGTGTGAGCATGCTTGTGTGTGCGTGCGTTGGTGCATACCTGTGTGTGTGTGTGTGCCTGCGTGTTTGCCTGTGTGTGTGTGTGTGTGTGTGTGTGTGTGTGTGGTCTACCGGAAGCAGTCTTGATTGTTCAGTCTGACACATTCGTACCTGTATATGAAGGACTTATCGGTAACACAAAAGCAAGTAGTGCAATATCTATAAAATATGATATCTTATTATCAATTACCGCATTTGTTGTGCTCCCTATCTGTTTGTGCAGACAGCCTTCCTGTCCCTTGTCTGCCTTCGAGGGTAAGAATAAATCTCTGGGATATTGTGGTGTGTTTTAGTCACGTTGATAATGGTGTGACTCAGGGTTACAGACTATTAGGCACAGAGCTTATTCACTGACGCTCCACTAAATGACATGTCTCAACTCAAGCCCGGGAGAAGCGTCCAGAATTACCATTATAGGGAAATTAAGGCAATTTGCCTTGGGCCCCAAGCTACCAAGGGCCCTATATTATGCCTCATACTAAGATTTTTAATTTATATACTGTGTTTTATCTTCTATCTTGTGTTACTAAAGTGAGAGAATGAGACAAGACATTAAGAGGTCAAACATAGAGAGTTTGTTTGAAAATAATAAAATAATTTAATAATTAAAACAACCTTTTTCTCCCTGGTAGCACTTCTTTAGCCTTCAGTTCATCATGTTGGAAAGCTGACTGGGAATTTTGCGCTCTCCTTCCTCACAAAGAGATCAAGAGATCTAAGTTTCCTACGTTTCAGTGTGAAGTTTACCACCTAGGGTCTGACAGTGCCAAGCACCGGGGTGACAAACCTAGCTTTAAAGAGGTTGGGGTGAAGAGTCAAATTTGCTCAAGGACTTTAAAGTGTCTGCCCGTCGGCCCGGCTTCAACCATACTTGAAAGAGTTATTGTCTGCCGTTCCAAATTAAGCATATCTGTCTTGTTTCCATGCACCTCATCAATGAGCTACAAATGCACTTGGGTCAAGAGTAAAATACCAAGTAAATAAACAGGGGTGACCCCAGTGTGCTTTCATCATAAAATAAAAACCTACTGTTTGACGGTTGCTGGGAAACTGGACACCATACCTTAAAGACAGACTTCTTTGATATTCTGACTGACAATAAAAATCTATCTTCTTCAAAGTTTGAATCATTTGTGGTTATATTTTGCAGTATTTACAACAGAAATCAAGACCATCAGCGAAAATAATGCTACAACCTCAACCCAAAAATCCAGGATTTCTTCCAGTCCACACCTAATTCCCTCTGCTTCCATGGACACAGAGCTGGAGACTTCAGTGACCTATAAAACAAAAAAGAAAGAAGAGGCTTCAATACATGTAATTGCCTTGTAGTACATGTACATACATTGTTGTTGCCAATTGGTCTGAATAATCTCCTTGGTGTTGTCCAACATTAAAGTATATTGACAATAATTTGAGGAAAAGCCAGGGGTGTCATGTCTTTCGGGGCATGGTTTATGTCGAACCCTGATGAAGTCACATAGTAAAAAAAAACACAAGGGACATCAATGCTAATCACCTAGCCTAGCCTATACAAGCATAACAATGTTGTATTCAAATGCTTATCATTTTAACATAATCACTTATCACCATGGAAAACAAACACGGTCACACATATAGAACATAGTCATGTAGAATTTCCACAAAAACTAAATTACATGTTCCTCAAAGTTCAGGGGAAAGTTTCTAATATGATGGTCAAGAAAATAAGACTTACATCAGCAGGAACTCACAGTACTATTCAATTTAGCTAAAGTAAGCTAAAAACAGCTTACCTCTATTTGACTTACAGTAGTTTTTTTCCCAGGGCTCTTCATCACGTTCAAAGGCGGTGGGGACAGCAGATACATTCAGTAAAAGTTTGGGCTTTCCTCCAATGAACTCTGACTGCATGTCCCTTTCGAAGTCATCTCGAGTGAAATGCAAAGAGTATACCCGAAAACCGTCAAGGACCCATGTTGGTGTGTTCTCGTCATATTTAAGCCATTCTTTTCGACGTTAAATAGTTTGTGGTAGTTGGTGGTAGCTTATGTTTACCCTACTTGTGTTTCCGAACGTTGGTGCATCCAGACACATTACCTGTTGTTCTTTGAGGTTGTATTCCAATTTCCAACAGTCAAATATTAATAATTATGGATACATGCTTATAACACGAGCCTCGGAGCAGCTCGGTAGCAGAGCCTCTCGAGCCCCTCTGCCAATACATTGCCAAAATTAAGATTTTATTTTTCAATTGACTACTAGTACCCTCAGCCTTGATTTACTATTCACATGAGAAGTGAATAAATGGTAATTCAAGAAAATAAATCACCTCTTAAATCAATAAATCAATAAACAGATCAATAAAATGGTCTCATCCCTCAACAACACATTAAGACATATTCAGTTCAGCAGTTTATTTTCTTTTTCAGTCCATTTAAGGAGAAAAAAAGAAGAAAAAAATAGTCCATCATGTGTTCTACACTGGCAATATTCAGTCCTACCAGATTCCAGTAGTCAGGCAGAGATCAAAACAAATGGATCGTCTCATCCACTGGGCTTAGCTCGACACCACTGCTGCACTCTCCCTCCGTAGCCGCACTGAGGAGAACAGCCAGAAAAGCGGCAAAAACAGAATGAAGACAAAAGACCCAGCCTAAAAGGCAGACAGGAAATTATAAACGTACTGTGCACAAACCTTCAAATTACAATGTTGTAACTGTTTCAAAATACTATTTTAATTCCTTACTCTCATTACTCTAAAATAAATTAACCATTAACGGCAAAATATCAAAAATAACTCAAAACATTGTTTGTATATGGAAATATTGGCATATGATTTAGTTGCTCCGACCCACAATATAGTTCTTGTTTAATTTCACTGCTGTTCAAAAAACACACACCAGCGGTTTATCAAATTAGCTTCAAAATAGCACCGCAACATACATTAGCAACACGTGAGGTGAAAGGAGGAGAGAAAAGAAAGGCGGCAGTAACTTACGTCTCTGTGGAAGAACCACTGTGAAAAAGGTCCTAAATCATATTCGGTCCATCATAAAACACAGGAATCTTATCCGGTAAGGCAAAGGATTAACAAAGTTTTTTTTAGCCAAGTCAACAGAAAAGTGCTATCTGGTGTCGCCAATTGTTCATCTGCTCGCGAGGTAGTAGAGAGTTGTTTTCATTCTCACGTCACGCAGCGATGCGGCATTCTGATTGGCTGGTCACGTCTATCATCTAGCTAACATGCACGTGTCACATGAACTAAAGGATTTTTTTCATTAAGTGTCATCCGGAAGTCTGCTAAAGGAAATAAACACATACACGTCCATTTAAAAAAAAATATGAACAATATGTATTAATTCACAAGTTGTGTGTATTTTTATTATATTTATTGAACCACAGTTATATATTTTATTTTAATAGCAGCTATTTCAGAAACTGCAGCTAACCATTATTTTTTTTATCTTTTTAGTTTCATAGTTAGGAACTAGTAGCCTAACCTGGGTTACACTGGGGGCCAATCCGAATAGTCTTTTTTGCATAGGAAGTTTCCTTTCCTATCGAGATGACCCGGAAGTACTCTGCAGATAGGTGATCCGAATTCTCAAAATGCTTAGGAAAGGCATAGGAAAGGAGCCTCGATTCATCCTTTAACCCTCCTTTAGCATAGGTTACTCCGGACCAACCTATGCGAAAGGAAAGGAGCTAATGGTATCCCATAGGCCTAATCCTTTACGGCGGGAAGATTTAAAGCAACAGGCCACCGCCGGAGTTTACCGACTCTACACGAATACTAACGAGAGGTAAAACAGAAGAGAGGAGAGCAGAAGAGAGGAAGATTTAACTCGGCTAAAACAAAATACCCCCTCCCCTATAAAGATAATAAAGAACTCATAAAAGACCAACATCATAATAGTTATTTTCGTAGCACATAATTTACACCATAAGAAAATAAAATACCAACTTCACATTTAGGCTAATGAAGTTACTGGGGGCAGTTCATTTCAACATCAACATAAGTGTAGCAGGGTTCTCAACTTTTGGAAATTGTTTAGAGTGAGACAGAAGCGGATTTCCCATGCGAGCGCGCGAAGCGCGCGAGCGAAATTTTATTGTGTGTTTATTTATTAATTTAAAGCATAATAATGGTTTTTAACACAAGTTCAGTTCAATATAATTTCTTTGTTTTAGTTAAAATATAGCCTATTGTAGTAATTTTATGATGAAAGTATAACTGGATTAATACCAAATGCCAGACTAGTGAGATGGGTGTAGGCCTAGGGTAGTTCTTCGGGGTAGTTATTTCAGTAAAACTCTTAGTTCAGTTCAGCAAATATGGATACTGGATATTACTGATGCTCGCTGTTGTAGCTTCGAGTGGCAGATTTTGAGGCCTTCAAGGATAGGGGTTTTCTGGCTCCCACTTGAAGCACTGTGGCTCCACACCAGCCATTTAGACCATCATAATGGAGGACAATGTTCCTTCTAGGGCTAGTCTGTTTCTGGTGCTGGTGAAGACCAACCATGGAGAAGACTCTTTCGGCGTCCGCATTTGAATGTGGGAGTACTAAAACCAACTTGGCCCCTCAACTAGTAGGTGAAAAATCGAAAAGCAAGTGCAAAACAAAAGCATTATTAGCTATGTCTTATGGGCTTCATGAGGGGCCTCTAAGGCCCCCACACACATAGAGGAATAAACTTTCTACATGTAAATTATATACTGTTCATAAAAAGTAGCTTTCCACCCTGTATCTGTTGCAATGGGCCCCTCCATCATATAACATGGGTCTGCAGACCAATCTTCTGAAATGTTTTTACAGTTGCAGAGTAAAGAGTGCTGCCTGTTTAAGAAAAATAATGTTCCTTCTGCAGCTCAAGATTTGATTTAAATCTAAATTTTCCAGATTGATTTTTCAGATTGATGCATTTTACTTTAAAACTGTACCAATTTTATTCCAGGGGGGCATGCCCCCGGACCCCCCAACAAGGTACAGGATATCTCCCACAGTATCCCAAAATCCTGTGGGAAACACTGACTCCCTTAATATGTTTATGCCAGTAAACGTATGTATCTTTGCGGAAAAGTCAATGTAACTGACTGGATAGGGAGGGGGGCGGGGGAGGGGGGCTTTAAGAGTCTGGGCCTATTATCTCATAATCCGTCTATGAACCAACTAGTTTCCACAATCTTTTTTATTTTTGCGGGGAGCATGCACAAGCATTATTCATAGAAAAAAATAAAAAATAAATGTGGGGGGCCCCACACAGGGTCTTGAAACGGGCCCCGAGATCGTTAGGACCGCCCCTGCACGCTTGTCGCGTAGCCTGACGAAACGCTGCGCCTTCTCTCTGCCCGCTCGGCTCTCGCAGAATGCATTAGTGGGCGCAACAAACGCCACGGCCCGTGTGAAACGGCCTTAACTACTGAACGAAGGAAATCAAATGAGTTTTTCCCCAAAAAAACGAATGAGTTTTTCCCCAAAAAACGGGACAAATTGTGTCCCGGGAGAGATTTTTCTTTCCTCGGGACAGCTGGTGAAAAAAGAGAACAATTTCGGGAAAAACGGGACGGGTGGCAACCATAGATAGTATAAATAAGGTGGCAACACTAGGTGATGGTGGTGAAGGCCGGGATTTATCGAAGCTATAGGCTATATATAAAAAAAATTGTTTGGCAGAGTTATAATTTGCGTGAGAAATGCAAGGTGTGGCGTGGAGCGTGTGAATTGCCTGAAATGCGTGTGTCTCACTCTCATTGCGTGAGGGTTGAGAACCCTGGTGTAGCCTCTTTTTATTCCACATGTGAATTGGGATATATGCCAGTGATTCTCACTCTGTTGGCGACCACCTGATTAAAATCAATATGAAAAGAACGCATGGATTAAACGAGCGCTTGTTGTAGTCAATTTTCGGCTAGTGTAGTTTCACGCTAGTGACTCACGTCAGCAATACTCGCCGTCGCGCAATGACGTCGGTTTGGAAAAGTGGAGTCGAATTCTTTTGAAACAGTGCTGTCTTTTCCTATGTTCGATAGGAAGCACCTTTCATCTCTCCTTAACCCCGATGACGTTTAGGGGTTAAGGTATAGGAAAGGAGGCTTATAGGTTAGGAGATTGGACTATTCGGATTGGCCCCTGGGCCTCTACGAATAATCCAATCTCCTAACCTATAAGCCTCCTTTCCTATGCCCAACCCCAAACGTCATCGGGGGTTAGTTCATTCAAGTTGATGCAGAAAAAATCACACAAAGCAAGACGAGAAAAATAAATGTTTTAGATGAAGCGTAGCATTTTACAGATGATTACCGCTTGCTCAGCAGGTATGTTGGAAGAGCAGACATCCCTCAAACAAGGTGTTGCGTCCAACAGCATGTCACTCACGCACGGAAGGCACATTGGAACTGACAGGCTGACAGTTACACTCAGTGCTCCAGTGAAGTGGACAGATCGGCTTAGAGGTGCTGACAACTTCTCTCTTTGATCCCCTGTTGTTTTTTCACTCCCACACAGTTTTGAAAGTCTCATGTGTTTATGTAATTACCAGAGTTTTTTACGAGCTGAAATGTTTGATGAACTACACAGCAGCGGGTCACCACAGCAGCCAGCCATGTTGCACCGCTATGTTTAAACAGTAGCACAGAATGGACAAACTTTAAAGCCATATGCGTTTTTATATGCAGTGGGTGTCCTGGTGAAATGCACCGGTTGGAAGACCAAGAAGTACTATAGAATAAATAACTTAATACATCTTAAATTCAATAGATTCTACACACGGCACCTTTGAGCTTTATTTATACTCAGAAAATGTCAGAAAGTTAGTCAAAGAGTATCCCTTTCTTAGAAACACCATCTCAACAGGGAATGAGTTCTTAACCCAAGTGAAGGAGTTCAAGTACCTTGGGGTCTTGCAAGAGGGAACAATGGAGCGTGAGACTGGCTGGAGAGTCGGAGCAGCGAGGGCATTTTTGCCTCGCTTCACCACAAAAAAGAGAGTTGAGCTCTCTATCTACCGGTAGATCTTCGTTCCCACCCTCACCTATCACCCCTGTCATTGAGGCTGGGTCATGACCGAGAACAAGATTGCACGGGTACAAGTGGCCGAAATGGGCTTTCTCAGGAGGGTGGCTGGTGTCTCCCTTAGAGATAAGGTGAGAAGCTCAGTCATTCGAGAGGAACTCAGGGCAGAGCTGCTACTCCTTTGCGTAGAAAGGAGCCAGTAGATGTGGTTTGGTCATCTGGTAAGGATGCCCCCTGGGGGAGTCTCCAGCTGGGCGGGGAAGTCCCAGGACTAGGTGGAGAGATTATTTCTCCACACTGGGAACACCTCAGGATCCCCCAGTCAGAGCTGGTTACTGTGGCTCTGGAAAGAAAAGTTTGGGGTCCCCTGCTGGAACTGCTGCACCCGCGACCTGACCCGGATAAGCGGTTGAAGATGATGATGGATATCTCAACTGGCCTATTTCACTCTTCACACCAACATGTGGGCGAGTTAACCCCAAAATGGGGCCAGAGCTGTTTTAGACTTGGGAGAGCAGATGGTGGCTTTAAGATGTGGTTAAGGTGTTGAGAAACGTCCAGATTTGTATGTGGAAGGCAACTTAATATCATATAAATGAGCTGTGTGGGAAATATGACATGACTTTTTATAAATATCTACAGCTGAAACATTTAATCTTATCCACTATTAAGCATCTGTTGTACTCTATACAGTATACATCCATTGTCTAAGATTGAAGATTTAATTTTATCCCACATAAATGGTAGATGTGAATTTTATTTGCTGTATAAATTATTAACAGATTTCATAAAAATCCTCCTTCAATAAACTGGAGGCGTGGAGTATTGATCTACAGGAGGACATTCATGAAATAGAGTGGGAATTGGCTTGTCTTAAGGCTCATATCCAGTCTATAAACACAACGCACGTTATGTGTGTGCACTGAAAAAATCTGGCCTAGACTGACAGACTCAGCCATCACCAACTACTCAATAGTTCAAACCCAATACATGGCAGCAGGTGAGGAACTGAATGATGGGGTGTAGCATTGTTCACTGATTCATGCTTTAGAACCCTAACATCTTTTTAAAATGAAAGACACATGGCTCTATGTGGGTCTGATCCGTACGTGAAAAGTTCACAAAAGAACATTTTTCACACACACCCCTAAATTGTATAGTTGGGGAGATAGTTTTGATTTGTGTCTATCAGCAGCCATCCAAATACCATGAAAAAGGAATAACATCAAATGTGTGGCACACACAGCACGACAAAAACTACTTATAGTGGGGTGACTTCTTCCCCATGTTCCACTAGCCACTTGTGATGTTTTTAGTGCACAACTCCAAAATATATCTAAGCATGCTTATGTCCTTTTGTGAAGTTTGAAAGCAAAATCAATATTTATTACACTTTTAAATCACTTTTTTGTCATAACCAGAGAATATCTCTGCTGCATGATCTTCTGCCTTTTCTTACCTTGCGCTGAAAAAAAATCCAGTGTTGTATTACGCCGGGCCCCCTTTGTTAACATACCAGTTTACAGAGCCTATAGGCTGTGTATTGACATTTAAATGTACAGTTTATACTGTAACACCAGATTTGTGAAGTATGTATATGCTCTTAATATCAAAATCTAAAAGTGCTGATTTGTCAAATAACCATCCCTCTCCAAGTATTTATTTTATCCAACAAAAACCATAAGAACTTTGTAAAGGAAGTTCAATACTTTATCGGTGGAACTTCATACTTTTTAGCTCTTATTTTTGAGAATATTAAAATCAATGTTTTGTTTTGAATGCTTTTTAAGACCCTGCGGGTATAGCCCGTAGTCAGCAAGAACCTTGGAAAATTGGATTTGAATTAGGGATTTTTCAAAGTAACGGGTTGTAATGACGTGTGTGTGGTATGAAATGCAGTACAGGAGGACATGATCTCTCCCCACCCCATGTACCATAAGGAATACTGCACAAACATGTTGACCACAGACACAGAAGAAAATAACTGAGTTTTCATCTCACTTTATTTATCAACCTTAACACCCACCACCAAAGGCTATTGCATAAAAAGAAAATAAACAAAAAAAATCTTAAATCGTACAAATATCCGACACTCAGTAAAATTAGGTGATACAGAAAATATTGCAAACAAACTTGATACTTCCTCATTCAAAGTCGAACCTATTTTGTTTTCAAGGGGAAAGACAGTTGAGTGAATATTTCATATATCTTTAACACGGACATGGCCTGGGTTATAAAAGTGAAAAGCATCTACAATATTTTTTTAGTAGTGGTAGTAGATACGTTGAAAGTTAGTAGACAGAAATAATGCACCATGAATTTAAAGCATACTGTCAGTGGTATAAACAGAAACGTATACAGCATTTGCAGCAGTGCATGATATAAAAAATAAAAAATAAAATAAATAACACTGGATACACTGTAAATAATATATGCACATTAAATCTCAGGGACAAAAAAAAAGTCGATGCATAGCAAGGCTCCTTAGTACCAACACAGTGTAGTGAAATTAATATACATATATATTGCACTGTCAAGCAAAAACAGGAAAATCAATGGAATATTTCTAACCATTCTAAAATTGCTTTGTAATGGCTGTGATATATTGACACTGCTGACCTATAATGACAGGTCTGCTCATTAGTTCTTGGTTGTCAGGCAACCATTGAGGCTTCGCTTTTTTGCTATCTGTGCAATAACAGTTCAGTTTGATGTTTAAATGATAAGTAATTGTCCTTGTATTTCTGCAAGCACAGCCCTCAATCGGAGCAGGAAACTGTTTAAAAAATCTCCTCTTGTAAAGCAGGCAATGTGCCGTACATGATGTTGTAAGTATTTAGTTAAGTGGTGTGCAGTTATAAAAGAAAAACAAAATAGGCCTGAGGAAATGGGAGCAGGAGAGATGTGTGCATATTGTTTTCAAGTTTTAATGTATGTAATCGCTCTCAACCAGTTTAAAGCAATAGTGCGTAACACATTTTGCCCATATTTCATACTTTTTATACTATCCGTAATTTGTTTAAATGAAAAAAGTTACGCGCTATAGCTTTAATTGGTGTACTCAATCGGCTCACAACCGCTTTAAATATTTCTAGTCAAAACATAGAAGATGCGGAGTAACCACAGCTGTACAATGCTGACAAAAGTGAATAATACAGAAGGCTTTGACTACAAAGACTTAGCCACATGGGATTATATTTCAGCGAATACCAAGATAATTACCGTAGAGCTTTTGGAGGAAAATTAAGAACACATGATAAAGCCTGACGTTGAGGAAGAGTGTGTGTGTGTGTGTGTCGTCACATAAAAGGGAAACTTTCCAGGTCGAGGGCAATGTTTGTTTATGGGATAGTTTAGAAAGAAAACCAGAAAAACACAAGATTTGTCTCAAAAGTGCCTGTTACTGTGATGTGTAATGCATTGTTTGCACTGAGCAGCACAGTTAGGTTCAGTTTGGCACGGTTTGGTTTGTTTAAGAACGGAAACCCTAGATATGGCTTGCGTTTCCACTGCTGAGACTGACAGTACCCTTCCTTGGTAGGTAGGGTAGACTGTGTAACTATAATGACCATATCAGCAGGAAACAGTGTTGCTCACTAATTAAATCAATTCAAAATAAGAATTTGACATAAACATAGGATTCTTCACTCTTGCCGAGGTGATTACACACTGCGGTTTTATCTCTATCTCTCGGATAGAGAGAGATAGGGATATCGGAAATTACTATTCTCGCCCAATCAACGGACAGCAGTGTGTAGCTCCACCCTTTTGGAACCGCTTGGTACCCCAAAGAAAGGGTGACGAAAATAGGTGCAACATGGTTCGTCTATTCTGGTACCCTTCCCAACTTTTGACGGTGAAAATGCGAATATATGCCTGCCGTTGCCCGAACTGTACCGCTCAGTGGAGACGAGGATAGGAGACAGGCGCGGAGCTGCGAAGGGGGTAATATGACAAACACAGTGGGATAATAGTGTTTAGATAGAATCACAATGAAATTTCACGGGGAGGGCAGCTGTGAGCAAAGAGGCCGATGATGTATTGGCAGGAAGCGCCAAGTGAGATCAATAAAGATTATAGAACATACGCCAGGGGTTATTTTGCTCTCTCTCTCTGTGTGGTTTAGGTTATTTTGAGGCGCAAACTCAACATACATTATCCTGCCTTGAGGAAATCTGGGAAAACGTGTCATTTCCTTTAATTGTCCATTATACAATCATTCTTATTTTTGAAAAACAATAACAAACTGGAGTGAGTCACACCGCAAAGAAAAATCCAGTGATAAACAATGACGACATAAACAAAACAAATATTTATAACTACAATATGTGAAATCACATTCAGATTGAGCACACACATTGGCATCTACATCCGCCACAAGCTTTGTATGGATTATCCCAAATTGTGTTTTTGTGCTTATTGTTACATGGGTTTTCGTGTGCATATCAAACATATTCCCTTTATATGATTAGTGTTAAAAAAGCAGAACGGTGCAGAGCGGCCCGCAAACACATGAAGAAATCAAAGACATATAAAATGACAATTTAGAGGTGCATCTAAAAAAGTTAGAATATCATGGAAAACATCTTCAAAAAGAGAATCTTTCATATATTCCAGATTCATTACGCAATGTGAAATATGTCAGGCCTTTTAAGAAAAAAATTATGATTATGGCTCACAGAATAAAAAAAATCCAGTATCTCAAAATATAGGAATATTACATAAAACCAATCCAAAATAAATTATTTATTAAACGTCATCCTTCTGAAAAGTATGTTTAGTCTAGATTCATTTAACATATGAAAGTTTACCTTTTTGAATGAAATAACATAAAAACTTTTCATTGATATTCAAAAATTTTTTAGATGCACCTGTAGATTATAACACATTTCTAAGGGGTGGGTAAAATGCAGTCTTATCCCAGGGAGCTGTATAAAAGTAGTCCAGCTATAAATAACAACCAATGTCAATCCCCACTCAAAATGCGCTCAATCTCCTCTAGTCTCTTCAAGGCCGCCGCCCGTTTTTCCTCTATATCTTCAATCTCTTCAGTGGACTTACCCTTAGTCCGCTTGTCAGACTGGCTGCTGGCCAAGGGCTCTGATTGGTCCAGGCCCACACCCACGCCTCCCAGACTTTCTGCGGAGGATTTCCTTGCATTCTTCTCACCCCTTGCCCCATTCACAACCTTCCCAACAGCTTCAGGGACCCTCCCTTCCTCAACAATCTCCTGGACATTCTTTGGCTTATCCTCCTTAGCTGAAACGGTGGCTCCCTCTACTGCTGCGGTCAGCGGTTGCCCCGCCGCACTCATGGCCGCCATTTTCCCTCGTACGATATTCAAATGTCGACGGACATACTCCTCGTTTGGCGCCAGAGCCAGCGTCTCCTCGAGGCATTTTTCGGCCCGCGGCAAATCGCGCTCCTCGAAGTAGACCACACATAGGTTGTGCTTGCCTTGCACGTTGGTGGGGTCCATGTTCAGAATGCGCTCGAAGCAGTCTTTGGCGCCACGCGTGTCCTTCTTGTGGTTCATTAAGATGTCTCCCTTCAGGATGAGGCCCTTGATGTGCTCCGGGTGGAAGCGCAGAAGCTCGTCCAACACGGGCAGCGCGTCAATCTCGCGTTTGGATTGAGAGTAGAGCAACGCCAGGTTAAACAGTGCGCTGCGGAAGCCGGCTTGCAGACCGATTGCTTTACGCATCCAGCGCTCGGCCGCTGCGTTCTCGTTGGCGTCCATTGCTAGCATGCCCAGGTTGAAGTAGCCGTTAGCGTCTTCGGGCTCCTCCTCCACGTAGGTCAGGAAACGGCGGTTTGCCTCGGGCCAGAACTTTGAGTCACCTGACACAGAAAGCAGAGAGATCAAATCAGGTGTCAAATAATCATGCAATCCAATACTGATTTTTTTAAATACATAGGCCACACAATATCAGGAAAACATGCTACAACATTGTTGAAAATTGCAATGTCTACATATTTTGCGACAATTAAAATACTTAAATAATATATTTCTGCTTTGCAGTTCAAGCAGGCTTTGAGATACATAATGCAATATCAACATTCGCAACAACGATATAGTGTGCAGCCTTACCCCATTGTTTACAGAGATTTAAAGTATGGGTTATGGGATACATTTTATTTCAATTAAGGTCAGATTGTGAGCCAAAACATGGTCTGACCTTGCGTCACCACCACGTTGATGAAAAGAATAACAAAATAAATATGAAATTCTTAATTCAGGCGTAGCACACACAGCCACATTTCCTGGTGTGTGTGAAATACCAGCTCTGCCAAATGCGGGTCAAAGACCTTAAAAAAGGTGCGGATTAGAGTCTGTCTGTATATCGTCTGTTGTTAAGAACCGGATTGTGTTTTCGTTTGAGACATTTGAACTTTCCCCAAAAGTGGAAGAGTCTAATTGCTGGAGGCCATTGGTGGTGAATCAAGAAAAGTTGAACAAAGACAGTCACAGATGTAGTAATGTGAGGAATGAGAACAATGAATGCTTGGAGCTCTGCCCCGCTGTGTGTGTGTGTGTGTGTGTGTGTGTGTGTGTGTGTGTGTGTGTACCTGGACAACCTGCTGCAGAAAATCAGAAATTACAATGCGTTGACATTGAACATAGCTTTCTGGATCTGGACATGCAAAATATGTTTTTAGTTAACGTTGTTTGCAAAGCATTTCCAGGAGAAACTGTACTTGCCAATAGGGTTTGCACAATCTTAGCGCAGCAGCAAACTGTGACCCATTGTGCAACTTTAATTGCCATTGAGAAATAGCTGAGAGTAAACAATGCACTATTCAATTACTACTACTACTACAATTACTACTCAGGCATGCAAACTCATGAGCCATGAAAAAGGTGAGAAGCCCGAAAACAAACAACGGTAGGGGGATCTGGGGGCATCCCCCCAGAAGATTTTTTTTGTGATTTGAACATTTAAGAGAAGCAATTTGGTGTATTCTGGTGAAGAGAATTAAGGACCAAAAAAACGTTGTCAGATGGATAGTAAAATGAGCTAAACAAGTTATGCCTCGTTTCCACCGAGTAGAGCGGGTCGGATCAGAGCGGTTCGGTCCGGGTAGTTTGGCTTTTCATTTGCCAAAAGTTGGGTAGGGTACGGTTTAAGCGCACCTAACCGCTCTGAGCCGCTCCCAATCTCAGTACTCCTCCGTAGGGGTACTAGCCGCCTGAAAGCGGTCCGAAAATGCGGAGCGACACACCCCCGTCATTTGATTGGTCGAAAGAATTGTCACTTCCGCGCGACATGAGGATTTAAAACAAACAAACACAGTAGCCCCGATTCATTTCTGGACAACGGCGAAAGCTTCTTTTACGTAAAAATGGCGCGCAGAATTTTGGCCTGGACGAACAATGAGACGGAGACGTTCCTCTGTATCATTGGGGAGGAAGAGGTACAGCGGGAGCTGGATGGAGCGGTGAGGAATGAAAAGGTCTTCCAGCTGGTGTCCGAAAAGATGGTGGCTGCGGGGCACCAGATGGCCACTGAGCAGTGTCGCACGAAGTCAAAGAAGCTTCGGGCCGAGTACCGGAAAATAAAAGACCACAACAACCGCAGTGGCGTCCACAGGAAGACGTGGAAGTGGTACGACAAGATGGACGCTATCTACGGTCACCGACCTGCAAGCCGAGGAAGAGAGGGGGGGATCGACACGGCCACCTCTATTGGAATCCATGTTGGAGCCTAACGGTAAGATTTGCCAGGATTGTAGCTATTGTGAGCGTGTTGCTATACTGTTAAGTAACTTAAATAATTGATAAATAAGCATATTAAGAGACTGGGATGAAATCACAGCGTTAAATCGAGCAAATTGTGTGCTGTGTTGGGTTGCTAGCCAGTTAGCTAGCAACCCTTTGTTTGGAAGCTAACGTTAAGTAGCAAGCTTCTAGTTTTACTGGTCACCAATTCGGTGATTTAAATATTTCTTTAAAGTCAATGTTGGTCCGTAAACTATTGTTTAGTTGTCGTGACTAAAACGTAATTTGTGTAACTTTCAGGCGAGGCCCGTCGCTCACATGATGAATCGACCCTGTTCGATACAGAACCGATGGCGACTCCAGAAGAGTGTGCAACCCCAACACGATGTCCCCCCCCCTTCACGGACATCAACGCCAGCACCAGTGGAGCCTGCTGCCCCAAGCAGTAGCAACACCACCACCACTCCACGGCCTTTTGTCTATGGTAAGTCCTAAAAATCACCTGACTACACAGCATAGTAGCTTCTAAATTGTGTTGTTTCACTACTGGATATGATGAAAGTAGAGCTACATTTAACCACACCTTTTAAATTCTGCATTATGTGTACCTGCATATGAGTTATTGAGAAGTTGATTAAAAACAACGTGTCTAACATCCGATATTCCTCTCTCTTGCATTACAGACAGAAGGAGAAGGGGTCGGGGCAGTGAGGTTGCTGAGGCAATACTGGAGCTCAAGGCATCTGATGAAAGGACGCTGGAGAAGGCAGAGGAGCGGGAGGACAGGCGCCTCCAGGTAGCTCGGGAGGATGCCCGGATTGCCAGGCAGGAAGCGGCTGAGGTGGCAAGGGTACAGATGGAGCACCTTGCCTCTTTCAACGCCTCCTTCCTCCAGACATTTAGCCAGATGGTGCAGGTGCTGGGTGGACGCCGTGACCCTGTGCCATGATCCAGCTCACGTTAAATTTGTATTTTATAAATACAAGTCGTTTGTTTTTTGACTTTCGTAAATTATTCACTAGTCTTTTGTAAACACCACTTTGTTGCACGTTGTTCTAAATTGGTTTTTGCTTGTTTTGCATTTTAAACTATTCACTGGTCTTTTATAAAGACCACTTTGCTGCTTTGCACTTTGTTTTTACATTTTACCTGAAAGGTGTCTATGTAAATAAAGCACATTTTCTCTACTATAACAGGACTTTGTTTCTATACATTTCCCATAAACATTTGATTGTCACAATGAAGTTCAGTTAACTATTTGCAACAGTTGAGCTACCAATACTCTTACCCAGAATTATTATTTTTTTAAATTTATTACTCAATTTAGTTTGGGTGAGGTATGGTATAAACCCATGGAGAAATGTGATGGGCATATCATAGTTTTTCACAAGAGGGGTTTAAGTTTGTTTTCAATTGCCGTAGTGCCAACATTCATTGCACTTTATTTATCAGCTGAATGGGGAGGTGTACTCACCCACTCTGAGATTAGACTTTACATGTACTGTATTGTATTACAGCCCTGGAAATTCAGGAGTTGTTTGTAACATTTAATTTTTTATTGGGTAAGAAATCTTCATATACAGGTTTTGCCAAATGCTTACATGTTGCAAAATTGTCTCAGTGTCTCTTGAAACCAAACCTATCCCTTTTCAAAACAGTTTTTAGCATCAAGATACACACATGCACCATTTGAATTACTCTTTCAAAGCAGCAACAGCACACAGGTGTGCTTTATGCAAATCAGAGATGTTTTTAGAACTTTGTAATTTAAAAATCAGACTTTTTGAAATATTGATAAACTAAAGCTCATCTAGACACATAACAAAAATTATATTTTTTTATTTAAAACTCAGATCATTTAAACTTAAAAGGTGTGTTTATCATTGAAATATGTTGCCCATGTTTTGCACCAGTGAGCTTGTTTCGTAAACATGCACATGAATTGCACATAATTATGCACACTGTTAGGATTTTTGCACCTTTGGTTTCAGTTGTGCCCATCTAAGCTGGTTCACCTGATTAAGCATTATTTCACACACACACACACACACACACACACACAGCTGGCCATCAGACCTCCCCCCTCCCCTCCAAAAAATATTTTCTCAACAGATCTCCACGAATCACATAGATGGCCAATTTTGTTTCCAAAACGGCGATTTTCGCCGAAAGGTGACAAGTTTGCATGCCTGACTACTAAAAAACCTGCTTTCATATGAATGAACGTCGGTTACATTCAGGCCAATGCCAAACGAGTTGACACAAAGTTGATTAAGTCTATCAGCTCCACAAAACTCTCTGTATTTCTCAGTATGGCAGCGTTTTCAAACTGGTGTCACCCCCAGACACTAGCGCAGGAGCTCAGAAAAATCCCAAGAAATGTTTCAGTTGTTGACTTCACCGCTAAGAAAAAACCTGGACATACAGCAGAAGGCAAAGAATCCATTAGGGATCATTGAAGGCTTACCTCAAGTAGATGCGCCGACAGTACATTTTTATAGGGACAACAGAAGTTACGCATTATTGCTTTAAGTCTATATAACCTCATACAGAGGACAGCACTCAAGGAGAGAAAAAAAGGACAGCATAAAAATGGAGAGATAGTGATATATCGATTTTAAAAGAACAAAATCACAAGAATGGAGGGAAGCAGGCTGTGTGAGGCAAACAAATGTTTGTTATTTTAAGTGAAACAAATGAGCCGTTTGAAACCTCTTTGTTGATTTAGTCACAATGAATAACCCTGACAGCTGTGTATCAAAGGTTGAGTCACACACAGGTTAGTGTTCTGAAAAAAAAAGATATCCACCAGTTCACAAGAACTATTGCCACCTTTCTCTATTTTGTTATAGAAAAAGAATACAGACATGTCAAGATAGGGTGCACTTGCAATAACCTGCAGCAGGAATGTGCCCATTGTAAAGAGTGCATGACCACTTAGCCAAGATTTACAA
The DNA here is from genome assembly GCA_949357725.1 of Hyperoplus immaculatus. Taxonomy (NCBI): domain Eukaryota; kingdom Metazoa; phylum Chordata; class Actinopteri; order Uranoscopiformes; family Ammodytidae; genus Hyperoplus; species Hyperoplus immaculatus. The sequence goes on along the minus strand of OX442354.1, from coordinate 5,336,465 downwards.
AAGCAATGTGCCGGTACACGCAGGGTATATTGCAACATAAGAACCTGGTCACACCCTTAAAAGGTGATACCAGGTTATGTCCTTTTCTTTATAACAGTTAGCATGAACAAGGCTCTTAAATAAAGGCCGAGTAGTGATTCCTATCATCAGCATTTTAACTATTGACTGACTCACTCAATCACTCACTCTTAAGTAAATGTTTTTAGTATTTGACCTTTACTTGAGTATTTGCTTTTTTTGTAAATGTATGACTTTCACTTCACTACATTTCATTGACAAAAAAAATTACTTTTGATGTACTTTTTACTTTTGAGAAAGTGATTTTGTCTACAAATATTCTCTAGAATTGCTTACCCCACCTTTAAAGTTCTGCGGTCGAGAACTTACTACTTTGACCACCACTCTGCCACGACACTGGCAGGCCTTAAAGACCTACTTCACTGATGGAAATATGAAGGTGTATTTAACTCTGAGATCCTATGTAGTATAAATGTGCAAAACATTTTGAAATCGGTTCATCCTAGCCTGAGAAAAGACAGAAAGAGTGTTTTATGGTATCACTGTCTAACCCTACATTTTATAATGATAGAATGCCAGTTCCTTATGGGTGAAGTATTCCTTTAACTCACCGGACTCCTGCATGAGTAGTGCTGAGTTGAACAGAGCCAGCTTATGACGCGGGTTGAGCTCCAGCGCGTGGTTGAAGTTCTTCAGGGCTTCTGACGGCTCTTTCATCTCGATGTTGACGATGGCCAGGTTGTACCACAGGTCGGCATTGGTGCGGTCCAGGTCCAGAGCTCGCAGGTACGCGTCTCGGGCCTCTGTTAGCTTGTTCATCTTTAGCAGTAGCTCCCCTCTGAGCCAAAGAAATGCAATGAATTAAAAGCACATAAACTTACTAGCTGTGGAAAAAAATGAAGAGACCACTCCAAATGTTCAGTGTCTCTTGTTTTACTATTTATAGGCATATGTTTGAATAGAATGAACATTTTATATAGTTGTATTTTATATAGTTGTATTTTATATACTACTGACAACATTTCTACCAAATTTACAATAAAAATATTGTCACTTAAGAGCATTTTCCAATAAGTAGACAAAGATTGAAGACACATCCAGACTTGTCTCTTAATTATTTCCGCGGCTGTATATCAGGAGTACAATTATGTTCATTACACTGTATATTCTACATGAGGGATGATTTACAATTTCACTTGATTTTAGTGAAAGTTTAGATTCACTGTGCTACACAACACAAAATGTGTCCATGGGAAAATTCAATTTGTGCTTTTTTAGGTTTACGACTATAATTTTAAAATATAAAATGTCTTGAATGTGGAACTCCACATTTAGAAGAGACTGCTCAACAATTGAAGCTATTGTATTCATATATATGCGTCAAAAGAAATAAGGTTGATAACACTTGTTTAAAGATTGTGTGACTCATTCAAAGTTAAAAATCGTGCCTGCTGATGTAGGCCTGTTTGAAGTCTGGTCTCATGCTGATTGCTTGTCGGTAGAGCTGGTCAGCCTCCTCCAGTCTGGACTCATTGGCCCGGATCAGATTAGCCAGGTTTATGTAAACGTTCAAATGGTTGGGGGCCACACGCGTCGCATACTTCTTCCCTGGAATAATCTGAGGAGGGAGTCAACACAGAAGTAAATGGCTTTACTGATTTGGTAACATGTAAGAAAAGAAGAGGATTTTAAAAGATTGGAATATTGTCAATCGTAACATGTCTAATGACAGTTGGTTTAATCATAGTATTTTAAAAATAGACAATTGTTTCTGAGACATAGATTCTGGAGAACGCTTATTGTCAAAATCACTCTGTCAAAATCATGTGAATATCTCATCAAGATCTTCTACCTGTCTGTACTGTATGTCACGTTAGATTCTAAAGAATTGTTATTCGATGAATTAGTTCACACATGTTCAAACACGTTCGTTCCAATTCAGTTCTTTCAAATGTCATAACTTTTTCCAGGAAGTTCATGACCGTGGCAACCCTGATAGTGCAGCGGAGTGAAAGTTGAAAGTTTTTTTTGCATTTTTAAGCTTTATTAGACAGTACAGATTTGAAATGGGGAGACAGAGAGAGAGGGGAGATGAAATGCAGTAAGGGTCCACGGGTTGGATTTGAACCTGCGACCACTGCAACGAAAGCCGGAGCCAATATGGTACGTGCTCTATCCACTACGCCACAGGAGCACCCGGTTTATTCATTTTGACTTCAGGTGGCATGGGAAAGAAACTCTCCGAGCGTGGATGGTTTGTGTGTTTGGCGGCTCATGATCTCTGTCATGGCAAATGTTCAACAAGAACATACAACAAATTATAGATCCAAGAGTACAAAAGAGCTCGCCGCCATTTTGCCACACCATGCAAGGGATAATTGGTTAGTTGGTAAAACAGGAGACAGATGCTTCTTACATTTCAACTGGTGCATGCCAAAACTAGCCCCGATGTGGAGTCAGTGAGGTGTGTCGTTACATTTGGTGCCCAAGGCAAGACAGCAATAAACAAACAAACATATTCATTCGAGTGAAGTTTAGCAGTAGACAGCTGCCTCTTAGATCTTATAGATAGATATATATTTTTTAGGAATTCCAACGGTTGAACGTCAAACATTGCCAACATTTTGAGTCTGCACCATACTTGGTGCCAACACACACACACACACACACACACACACACACACACACAAAAGGTTACCTGCGGCATGAGGGATTTAGCAACCAAGTAGGCATCTTCCGCCTCTCTAGACTTGTTCAAGTTCTTGTACGTTCTTCCGACGTTCATGTGAGCGCCGATGTCATCTGCAAAAATCACACAATAAGAAAAGCTACAGAGAACAATTCTACAAACTAAACCCACAGACTCGAATATAGATTAGTCTTTTCCTCTTTTAGGCTCCATTTTACCTTACCTGACACCGTCTATTTTGGCATATTTTAACAAGTAGTCTTCCACATTCTTTTAACATAAAAAAAAAGTATGGTAAGTATAAAGAATAAGAAACATTACAAATATAAATTGTATATTTGAGAGAAAAATGCATCTTTTTTTTAGGGTCTTAAAAGCAACACAAGTTGAAAGAGTTCAGTCTGGGGAAGTATAACTGTTGATTGGGCAGGACATCCTCATCGGGATAATGTGTTTACATAGTTAATCTAAAAGGGAAAAAACTCTCTGCCCGTTGTGAAGTGTTGATGTCTCAGCCGACAGCGGGCTTCCTGGAAACTAAGCTATGGAGCACAACAGAAAAGCTGCAAAGACGTTTAAAAGCTATAGTGCGTAACTTTTTCATTTGAATTAATGTTTGGTTCAAGCCATCGCCAAACGAGTTGAGACAAAGTTGATTAAGCCTGTCAGCTTCACAATATTATCTCTGTATTTCTCAGTATGGCAGCTTTTATAAACTGGTGTCACCGCCTGACACTGGCGCAGGAGCTCAGAAAAATCCCAAGAAGAGCCCAAGAAATGTTTTTGATACTACTGCTAAGAAAAAACTTGGACCTATAGTAGAAGGTATAAAATCCATGCGCGATCACAGAAGGCTTACCTCATGTAGATGCACCGACAGTATTGTTGAAAGAGTGTACTTAAGTTAAATTAAAAGTTAACTTAAATTAAGACTTATGGAGATATACAGTACTAACAATCACCTTACGATACGATATCCCTTCAATTTTAAGCTGATAGTACAATCTGAAGGATCAGAAATTATTTCCCTGACAGTATTACATTATTTTAATTTTAATTAGGGCTGTCAAAATTAATGCGTTAACGCAGGGTGATTAATTTCTGGAATTAAAGGCGTTAATTTTTTTAACGCAATTAACGCATGTGCAGAATGATCCGCCCCGTGCATCCGACCCGCTCTGCACTACAGTCACTCTAAAGGTACGAACACACTGCACATCGCCGCGCGGCGAGTTTACATAGAAAGTCAATGTATTTCGAGCGCCGCCGCGCGAATCGGCGGCCGGCGGCGAGCGGATCACGCGGCGCGGCCAGGGGCGGCGCGGCCAGGGGCGGCGCGGCGCGAATGCTGCGGCCGCCGCAGAAGTTGAAAATATTGAACTTTTCGCCGCCGGCCGCGCCGCGATAGCCAATCAGCGTTGAGCTCCTCCCGACATCACTCGGGTGAGTCTGCTGAGCTACAAGACACGTGAAACCTGGCTGGCGGTGCAGTCGGGAAAGGAGGGATGAAGGGAAAAAAGAAGGAAAAGACAGAGAGACAGAGAGAGAGAGAGAGAGAGAGAAAGTTCCAACACATCGATAAAATGTATGACAGCAGTTTAATGAGACACCTTTTAGTAAAAGGAGCAAGGAATAGACTCACATTATAGAAGAGAGAAGGAGAGAAAGCCAGGGAAGATGTACTGCAGGTGAGTGAATATGCAGAGACAATAAAAACTAAATACGACAACTGACACTTCCAAACATTTCCCTAAACATCTGAAAATCTGTTTGGGTTTTCTCTAGGCCTACATGTTGATATGCCGGCATGAATGTGTATATGCACGGCCATGGATACATATGTGCGTGTGTGTGTGTGTGTGTGTGTGTGTGGGGGGGGGGGCGGGTTGTGTGTGTATGTGTGTGTGGGCGCATGTGTGGGTGTGTTTACGAAGCTTGGGTGGCAGGTGGCGGGGAGAAATGTGTGAGAGGTGCAGTGAGACCAATACAAGGGCCGATGGCAGAGATGATGAAGGCAGAATAGCCTACTTCAGAGACGCTCCCAACAAAAACAAATCAGTGAGGGTGACGACGATGATGAGAGATATGTAAATAGCGGGAAGAAACTGGGCGTGCACATTCAATGAGTCATCGGGCGGCGGCCGGCGGCGGACACAAATGAGCCAAAATGATCACGCGGCGCGGAACCTGCGATTCGCGCGGCCAACCGCCGCGCCGCGCTGTGCAGTGTGTTCGCACCTTAACATTGTGGCTTTCCCAGGGTCAGTAGCTGCGCCGACCAAACATAGCAGCACGATAATCTGTGTTTTAAAATAGGCTACTAACCACGGACCTATAACTGCTGCCAACGGCCACGTCTGTGTTTGTCGCGGGCGGCTGTTGCTCTCGGAAGCAACAGGAGAAACATTCTGCTCCGTTCACGAGAGGAAACAAACGTCTGCAGTTTTCAGAGGTGTGTGTGATTAATACTAATAACGTCGGCTTTCTGTTACAAATTAACAGTCCCATAAAACGTGGTCGCGCGTGCAAACACACACACACACACTGTAGCAGAGGAAACTGGTGGATGTACTGGTACCGCTACTGGTACCGTGATACTGCTTGTATCACTGGTTTCACTTCAGAGGTGTCGGCCAGAACACCACTTATGGCCAAAAACGTCAGACTATAAGCATGAGACAAGGGGTAGGGTTTATTCGCTCTTTATTTTCCTTCTTTCATAGACACAGCAGCATAGATCGCAGGAAAAGAAACACAGGCTTAAACTCCGCTCCTGAGGAGACGTTACAACAGCTGTTGCGACCCACGAATCGCGGCCGTTAATTACATGCATAAACTATAACTTTTAACAGCGATCAGGACTGCATGTAGGCTACTTACTCACACGGGTGACTCACATAAACTCAAATAAACACGTTTCACATGTGGAATGATCGATTACTGCGGTAACATGCACGCTCACACACCTGACCGAGGAGATAGGAGACCGAAGAGAAAGGAAACTTACTAAACAGACTCTCCAGCCGACTGAAGTCACGGCCCTAACTGACAGTTATCCACACTGAATACAATACATCTTAACACACTGTAAGACATATCAAACACTAACTTATGAACTTTGGGGCCTTTTCTACACACACACACACACACACCGGTGCACGAACTGCAATCAGGAATGCAAAACCAAGGATTCACCAAATAAATGCCATTCTATAGCCTATGCTATATTTGCTCAGACATAGGAATAGAGACAGCCAAATTGAAGTAGGTTTGGTAGCATATGTTTTAGTTGATTATAATTTATTTGCAGTATTTACACACCATCATTTGGATTTTCAATTAATAAAAAACTACATTTAAATATATATATATTCACTTTCAATTCATACAACAATATACAGAAAAAATGGGCCCAAAAAAAAATTTTTTTGGGCCTATTTCGAATGGTAGAATTAATCGTGATTAATCCACAGAATCCTGTGATTAATCTGATTAAAAATGTTAATTGTTTGACAGCCCTAATTTTAATAATATGCCAGCGGTTACTACTTGGCATCTTTTATTTTTTTTGTAAACATCCTCATAATACTGTGAGAACTTGCAGATAAAAGTGAATCACCTAACTAGTGTTACCGATGGTGTAGTTTGCAGCGGAAGTTTGCCCGGCATTCTACAACAAGTCATGACAACAATAACAGCAAAACAAAATCGTAAAACCACACACTTGCATAAACTGTCTCACCAAACCATAAAAAAAATATTATTTTCCCAGCAGGTCTATTTTACCCCTAAGGCTTTCTGTAATTTGATCCAGCTGCAACATAAAAAAAACAAAAAAAAAAACAGTTGCAGCACAACTTCAGGATCACCTCATACAACATCACCTGTTTGAAAAATTCCAGTCTGGTTTCCGCCATGGCCACAGTACAGAAACAGCCTTGGTCAGGGTCACAAACGACCTCCTGATGGCAGCAGACACCGGCTCCCCATCTCTCCTCATCCTCCTGGACTTAACAGCTGCTTTTGATACGGTTGACCACAATATTCTCCTTCACCACTTGCAATACACCATTGGACTATCAGGAAACGTACAAAACTGGTTCACCTCGTACCTCACTGACAGAACTGAGCATGTCGCCCTGGCCAAAGCAAAATCTCACACCAACAACGTCACCTGCGGTGTCCCCCAGGGCTCGGTGTTGGACCCCACCCTTTTCTCACTTTACATGCTCCCCCTGGGCAGTGTCATTAGCAGGCATGGGTTATCATACCACTGCTATGCCGATGACACACAGCTCTACATCAGGACAACCCCCACTTCTTCTGCCCCTCTGCCAACATCCACACTGACCACCTGCCTGGAGGAGATAGAGGCGTGGATGAAGCTCAGCTTCCTACAACTAAACGGCTCCAAAATAGAAGCCATCCTTATTGGCACGCCACATCAGCTCCGCTCCCCCACCATCACCAATATCACCTTCTCTGGCCAAAACATCCCCCTTTCCACATCTGTCACCAACCTTGGTGTTAAAATGGACCCTCAACTAAATTTTGACACCCACATCAAACACCTCTGTAAGACAGCATTCTACCACCTCAGGAACATCGCCAAACTCCGTCAAACACTCACCCTGGCAGATGCAGAGAAGCTCGTCCATGCCTTTGTCTCCTCCAGGTTGGACTACTGCAATGCACTCCTCATCGGGATCCCTGGCAAGAGCATCCAGAGGCTCCAGTACATTCAAAACAGTGCTGCCAGGATCCTGATGAGGGTGCGCAAGCACGACCACATCACCCCCATCCTGAAATCACTGCACTGGCTCCCTGTCTTACTGAGAATTGAGTACAAGGTCTCCCTCCTCACCCACCAGTGCCTTCACGGACATGCCCCCCTTTACCTTCAGGAACTCCTCACCCCCCCGACAACCTCACGTACCCTCGTTCAGGATCCACTCACACCCTCCAAACCCGACATACAAAGCTGTGCACCATGGGTGATTGGGCCTTTTCTGCTGCTGCCCCTAGACTATGGAACCACCCTGACCACCTGAGGGCCCCACAGACTACAGCTCTTTTTAAACGGAACCTCAAAACACATCTCTTTAAAAGAGCATTTGGCTAAACTTTCCTTGAGGTTCCCCCTTTTTAAGCACTGTGAGATTCTTGAATATAAAGTGCATTATAAATAACATTTATTATTATTATTATTAATATAAATCAGCAGTATTTTAAAGCCCTAGTATGTAACTTATGGGTAATTACAACACTATCAGCGGTTTACTTGAGGTTAGCCTTCGGTGACCGCGCATTGGATTTTATAATTTCTGCTGTACGTCCAGGTTTTTTCTTAGCAGTAGAATCAACAACTGAAACATTTCTTGGGCTCTTCTTAGGATTTTTCTGAGCTCCTGCGCCAGTGTCGGGAGGAGGGGGGACACCAGTTTGTAAACGCTGCCATACAGAGAAATACAAAGATAGTTTTGTGGAGCTGATAGGCCAACTTTGTGTCAACTTGTTTGGCGATGGCTTGAATGTTGGATGATAAAAGTTACACACTATAGCTTTAATGGTAGTAATGTGTACTTCAGGTCATTGACAACATAATTATTGGGTGTCCGACTGAGAAAAATAAATAAATCCAGTTCGCAGGAAAATTATTCAACAAGCCCTGACAGACATTTAAAGGAGTACTTCACCCATAAGGAACCGGTGTTCTATCATTATAAAATCGCTATTACAATATAATGAAGGAGGTTTTTCTACCCTCAGTCTTCCCTTGGCCCAGCTGTCCTGATAGTCCTAACTCTATATTTGCCCAGTTATGATGTCACTACTGGGCAAAATGTAGGGTTAGACAGTGAGACCATAAAACACTCTTTCTGCCTTTTCTCATGCTTGAATAAACTGATTTCTAAAATGTTTGCACAATTATACTACATAGGATCTCAGAGTTCAATACACCTTCATATTCCCACTTGTGAGGTAGGCCTTTAAATTATTACATGTGTGAAATCATATTCCAGTAAACACACGTCAATATATTTGTCTGATTTCCGAATGCCTGTCTTGTGTTTCTCACCTGGCTGGACTCGAGTGGCTTGGAGGAAGTACTGCAGCGCCTTTGCATAATTGTTTTGGTTCTCCAGAGCGTGGCCTACATTGTTCCACAACTTGGCATTGTTCTTGTTGACCTAAAATGGTAGACAGTGGCCCTCATTTATCAACCGTGCGTAGACCAGAAAAATGGGTGTACGTACATTTCCACACAAATTTCGGCATTTATCAATATGGACGTGATCGCAGGATACGCTCAAATCCCACGCCGGGTAGCCGATGACTTTGTTGGACAATTATTAGAAGATAATACAAATGCAGTGTTTGCTCAGACCGAAATAAAGATATTAATCACTTAAAATTGTGCAGCTTATGGTGTGAAACTGAGTAGGAGAGCTGATTCAATAGTGCGCACACCGGCCACTTAGGAGCGCTGCATGGGACTGCGTAAGGGCAGTTATCTTCGACTTGGAGCAGCTGGGGGGACACTGAGGCACGGGGGCTGCATTCATTCAAAATGTTAGCCACAGTATTATCAATGCCGCCGCATTTATCAATAATGGCCTGGCGTACGCCGAGATTGGCGAGATACGACTGTTTGATAAATCCCACGCGATACCTGGCGTAGGGAGGTATTTGTGCCAGAATCTGCACCAGTTTCCACGCAAGTTTGATAAATGAGGGCTAATGTGCGTGACAGTCACTTTGTTTTGTTAAAGAATATTCAATCCTTTATCCTTATCAAACTGGTTTTATTCTGTTAATTATTCCTTTTATCACACAGTGTTTCAGTTGGCAGCGCTGCCCGTCTTTCCGGCTTACCCTCAGGGCAGACGTGAACAGGGTGTATTCTGACTCCCAGTCCCAATTCCTGTTGAAGGTTTTCACGGCATGCGTAGTTAAAAGCACTCCGATTATCAACCAGGAGATCTTCTTCAAGTGTCTGTGAAGGAACATTGAAAATGTAGTAGGACAAAAAAAATTATGGAGGACGCTTGTTGTCGATCACATTTTGGGTCAAAATCAGTGAATATCTCCTCACAATCCTGCTAATTAATTCCAAGGTTAATACAAAGCCAAGGCTCTGTTAATGGGGCATGTTGGTCCGAGCACCTTTGGCTACATACACTTTGTTTACAGAGCTTAGGCTGTGTTTCAACACCAGATTTTTTTTCAGCTCACACACAGTACGACCAAATCATCATTTCTGTGCCAGAGATAAACTGTAATGTGTAGTCAACTCTTCAAGAGCACGCATACGGTATAGACAGGTAGTGGATCCTGAGGAGATATTCACTGATTTTTGACGAAAAGTCATTTTGACTGGTCAAAAAAAGTCCTCACAACAGAAATTGGGTGTTTGCTTTTCATGTTTTCCTGAGTGACAGGGGCGTGAGTAAATTGTATAATTACACAATAGCCAAAAGATTGCATTGTATTATTATAACACTCAATGCAGTAACATTATTCCTTGGACAAACACTCACCCTTTATTTAAGATAATCTTGAATCCATGTGCAACCAGAACACAGAAGCCCATACTGGGAACGTACAGCACCCGCTCTGCCACCACGAAACCCACCGGGAAGAACAGGTTGGAGGCCGGAACGAAAGGCAGGACTATAAAAGACAGGGCCTGAAAGAGACAGTTCAATTATTAAAAAATCATTTACGTATCTTTGCACTGTCATTTATTACATGACATGTCATTTAGCAGACGCTGGATAAAAGCGACTTACAACTGGAGCACACATTCATACACTGATAGCAGCAGCTACCACGCAGGGTAGAAGCTAACTATCGGGAGCAATTTAGGGATCAGTCTCTTGCCCAGGGACACTTGGACATATGGCAGGGAAACGGGGGATCAAACCACCAAAGTTGCGGTTGTGGGTCGACCACCCTACCCACTGAGCTGCACACCCCCCCCTCCTATTTATGAGTACTGTATCTGTTTTGTTGTTTTGTGCTGAATAAAGTTCATAATTTATTTTTATTTTTATTATTTCAGCCTGTATGAGCCATCTTATTTCAGTGCACTTGCACCTATGTAGCAAAGTTCAGAGATCTGTATACCCTTGGTAAGGCGTCCCCCTCCCGGGCCGGGCCCAGCAGCAGACCCGGGTTCGATTCCCACCCGCGGTCGTTCTCTGCATGTCACTCCCCTCTCTGCCCCATTTCACCTCTGTCTCTCTGCACTATCAAATAAAGCATAAAAATGCCCTCTTTCTTTACATCCACATACCAGTTTACAGAGCCTCGGCTGTATATTCACAACAGTTTTCCTTTGAGCACGCACACACAGTACTGACAGGTCATGAGGAAATATTCACTGATTTGAAAAATAGTGATTTTGACAACAAGCGTTCTCCAGAATCGCTGTCTCCACCTTGGATGATTTAAAATCAAAAGGCAAAATGTTCCTAAAAAGATCATATCAGTACAACTTAGTACAAAACCGAATGAAAGGTCAACTTCTGAAGAACATATGCATTGCTAATGACAATCATCATGCCTAACTAATGTTTAGCTGTAGCCCTAATGCAGAGCCGGTTGTAAAATGCAGTGTTCACTTTAACTATTAAACATGCTATAATTCTGTTAAATATAACATGCCCCATGTGAGACAGCTGGCAGCCTTGCAGTGACGCTAAGTAGGTCGATGTTGTATGATATTGTTGCACAACTATCTTCCAAAATGCTCTAAAAGACCAGAGTAAACACTACTTAGGTCATAATTCAGTTTTTTTTTTGTTGATTTGTGGTGCCCTTTCCTAAACTTGAAGCTAAGAGCAATACTGTTAGGAAGTTTACTGACCTTTCGTGTAAGACAGCCATGGACCAGTTGCACAATTATGCTTATTTGTTTTTGGTGCCACAACGAATTATCCTCACTCATTAATTCCTTACAAACTCAAGTTAGGAGCTTACTTGTTCATTAAGTCTCTTGTAATTTCTGTGGAGACTAATATTGTCTATTTTTTTTAGTTGATTTACTTGTATGCTAAAAGAAGAGTAATATCTAAGTAGATTTTTCTTTTAATGACAAAGTTGGTAAGTACAGTACGCTCGAGAATCCTTAGTTTGTCTCAGTTTGTGATTCAACAATGTAGTGCAGCAGCATTCCTCAAATTAATTATATCATCAAAAATAAGGTAATAAAATCAGTCCTTGGCAAATAATGGACACATTCGAGCATTGGCTAAAATGCTTTTTTTTTTTTTTACAGTAGAGATACACATCAAAATCTGTTTAAATTAATTTTGTTTATCAAAGTATTATAAAAGATACAACAATCTCACTTTTTTCAAGCAATGTGCTTTGAGATGGAGCACAGAGCTACTTTTTGTATTCAACGAAAAACAAATGTTGCTAGTGTATGTGAGAGTGTGAGTGTGTGAATTTGTGTGTCTACATGTGTGAGTATGAGCGTGCATGTCTGTGGGGGTGGGAGGGTTGGGTTCTTTTAATTTTCTTCTCTTGATTTTCTTTTCTTTTTTGATGATTAGATTTTATCTTAAAACTGAACTTTTTGCAGATCGTAGATTTTGAATCAGAGTGTGCTTATCAGTTAGCCTGGCATTCCCAGACCTGCCACTAGGCGCTGGCAAATTAAATTTGCTGCGCGTGTTGGTCTGGACACGCTCCATTGAAGCTTTATCAAGAAAACCAGAAATCTGGCTATGGTTTCAATTGGTTCTATCTAATATGGGCGCGCCAGAGCCCTTTATATGGTACTCTGGGGAGGACGTAACCGGATGACGACAGTGACGTGCATGCGACGTCGAAGCCGTGATAGTAAACATCAAAGATGGTTGCGGATATGTTGTGTGAGTTTGAGACTGCTTTGGCCTCGACCCTTAACGATTTGGAAGACGGCACTCAAATCTTTCATTAGCAAGTAAGTGGAATGTTCTGTTTTGCCGACCGACAATGGCCAACGTTTAATTTAACAGTTTAACAGCTGTTCGTTGCATCGCACCTTGTGCATCGCTCTGATTGGTTGTAGTGCTATCCAACTGCGTGCAGTGGCATTTGAAATGCACGAGTAGGAGCCGCCCCTTGAGTTGGAAATTACTATTGATCGTGGCCAGACCCTCTATCGTTCAAGATATCAGGGTCTGGATTTCCAGGCTACTTATCAGTGTGATTCAGTGTGAATATAATAATCTGAACCAAAACGTCCTCTCACCATGATGACGGTCTTGGCGGAGCTGTGTCGGTGGCGCAGGCTATGGTAAGCTAGCAGGCCCAGTAGAGTGTAGAACGCCAGGGTTGCCAGGTTACGGATGTCTATGAGTGACTCTACCAGAGGGACGGTGCCCATTGTCCAATCACAGCAGAGCTCGGAGGGGTTGAGCAGCAGCCACGCGTTCATAGGGAGCAGGTAGTTGAAAGTCAGCTGTCTAGTGGGAGTGGGGCTGACTGCGGCCGGGTTATCAAATCTACAAGAAAAGACGCAGAGAAGAAGAAAGGTTAAAATTGACCAGTATAAAGCATGGGATGGGTTAGTTAAGCTAAAGTTTAGATACTTTATTAGTCAATGGCTACCAAGATTGTTTTGTTGTTGTTGCATTTTTCCTCTCAAGTTACCACACTTCAGAGGGGGTCAGAACATTTTAGTGACTTAAATATGGAGTCAGCAATCCTGGAGAACGCTTGTTGTCAAAATCACTTTTTGGAAAAATAAGTGAATATCTCCTCACGATCCACTACCCGTCTATACCGTATGCATGCTCTTGAAGTGTTGACTACACATTACGGTTTATCTATGACATGAGAAAATTATGATTCAGTCGAATAATAAACGGACTGCAGTGTGTAGCTCCACTCTTTTGCTACCCTTCAAGATGGCTTGGTGCCCCAATTAAAGGGCGACAATAATAGGTATGGCACGGTTTGCTTATTTTGGTTTGTTTTCCAACTTTAGATAGTGGATCGTTAATTAATGTGTGCTGAGCCGCACCGAACCGCTCAGTGGAAAAGTGTCTTCAAAATATAAGCTACAGGGGCGCTCGTGGCACAATGGTCAGAGCGTCGCCCCCCGGGCCCAGGCCCTGCAGCAGACCCGGGTTCGAATCCCGCCCAGGTCAGTTCTCTGCATGTCTTCTCCTCTTTGCCCCATTTCAAACTCTGTCTCTGTAAATTCTGTCAAATAAAAGCAACAGTGGGGGTGCCCTTAGCTCAGTTGGTAGGGCGTCTCCCCCATGGGCCTCGGCCAGCAGCGGACCCGGGTTTGATTCCAGCCCGCGGTCGTTCTCTGCATGTCACTCCCCACTCTGCCCCATTTCAACTCTGTCTCTACACTATCAATAAAGCATAAAAATGCCAAAAAAATATCTAAGAAAATAAAAGCAACAAAATGCCAAAAGAAATATATAAGCTACAGTATAAGTGTTATGTGACAGTTTATTGTGTGTTTAGTATTCCTACCAATACCAATAACGCAGGCACTTTTCAAAGACCCCTAAACCTGAATTTCAACATGAAACATCTTGTGGAGCACATGGTCTGTTGGTTGCATTGGGCTCCATGCCAAGTCCGGCTGATACTTTGTCACTAGCAGATGTGTCATGCGAGTGAAAGGAGATCCTGTCATACGATTAATATAAAATACATCTGCAGTCAATGCAATCTAGCTGTTTAATTCCCAGCAGGCCAATACATGTCACGTTACACAGCATACAGTAGTAGTTGCCTTGGAGACCTGGTATACTGTATATCTACGATGTCATAGTAACTTACCGGTAACATTTGAGGGAGAACAAGATCAAAGCACACCCAGCTTTACTCTTGAAAACTCACTGTCATGTAAAAGGTTTATTGGGAATATTTAATTTTTCTTTTTAGGACTGAACTTCCTTGAACTCCTAGCAACCTGTTTTCATTCGAGATCAAGGATTTACAGATACACACTGACTACAATGCAACTGTACAGCATGCATAGATAAATCATTTTCAGGCAGAATTACTACTAACAGACAGGAATGTCTTGTTGTTTTGAGCAGAAAAGACAACAGATGTAGACCTGGACTTATGCCTCGTTTCCACCGAGTAGAGCGGGTCGGGTCGGAGCGGCTCAGAGCGGGACAGCTCACTTTTAAGAATCTCGGTGTCGTTTCCACCGCCGACCCTACCCTTACTGGTAGGGCGGGGTTTATGACCCTACCCTTACTGGTGGGGCGGGGTTTAGGCTGGACTGCGATAGCCGCCGCCAGAATGTGGGTCAAACTATCGGGCTGTGGAACAACTGTGGTCAAGCCAGCGGTCTCTTGTTTTTGCATGGTCTAACCAGCCGCTTCTTTATTTATTCCCCCCGTGTTGTTGAGAGCACAGAGACGGCTCGGTGCAACTGATAGAGACAGTGAGCGAACAGCGCTGGCTGCGGCAGCTTCGTGACATCGTAGCAGTGGGACACAGTGTAGCCAACTGATTCATTTAATGACGAGGAAAAACAACACACAATAAACAGTGCCGCGCTCACATTTTCGCCAAAACACACTGACTCTCTTCACTCTAGCCGAGGTGACTACACAAGGCGGAAATGATTCTTTCGACCAACTGTGGTCAAGCCAGCGGTCTCTCGTTTTTGCTCGGTCAAACCAGCCGCTTTTTTATGTATTCCCCACGTGTTGTTGTGAGCGTGTATTTACTACTATCTAGGCTATGGCGTAAACACACAGAGACGGCTCGGTGCAACTCAGAGACAGTGAGCGAACAGTGCTGGCTGCGGCAGCTACGCAGTGGGACACAGTGTAACCAACTGATTAATTTATTGACGAGGAAAAACACCACACAATAAACAGTGCTGTGCTCACATTTTCGCCAAAACACAAGACTCTTGCCGAGGTGACTACACATGGCGGAAATGATTCTTTCAGCCAATCAAATGACGGCAGTGTGTAGCTCCACATTTTCGGCACCCTTTCAGGCGGCTAGTACCCCTACGGAGGAGTACTGAGATTTGGAGCGGCTCAGAGCGGTTAGGTGCGCTTAAACCGTACCCTACCCTAACTTTTGGCAAATGAAAAGCCAAACTACCCGGACCAAACCGCTCCGATCCGCTCTACTCGGTGGAAACGAGGCATTAGAAAAGAAAAGAAAAGTGGTCTGATATTTTTACTACAATGAAACTAACTATTGAAGTGCCCTTTAGAAAAAAAAAATCACACAATTGTATTCGGAGCAATAAAAACTACAGCGACAAGAAGGTTTTAAGTAAACAGTTGAAGCTGTGTTACGTTAGCATGGCTCCGCCCGCCTACCTACTTCCGTTCAAATTTAATTTTCCCTTCAGTAGTCAGTCTGGGGGTGCGGAGAATTTCTCAGTTTTCTCAGGAAAATCTACGGACGTCCAATCAGCGAACAGAGCTTGTGGCTGAGAACGATGACGTCGAAGTCGCGCTCCAGTTTCAGTTGAATGCTGCTCCTTTATAATCGGAGCTCGGAGATTTCCAACTTGGTAGTTCCGAGTTCCGACCTGTCTGTGTTCCAGTGCATCTGCTCGCGAAAGTATGGACGCCTACAACCTTTCTCGTCCAAATAACTAAACGTTAGGCTCTAGCAAGTTACCGTTGCCAGGTACCGGTAGATCCATAGAACACAACATGTAGTGAAGTCGGAAATTTCCGAGTTCCCTGTTCAAATCGAACACACCGTCAGAAGCCGGCTCTTGACACACGTGACGACCAAACGTTATGCGATTGGTTGGCTAATCCAGAGTGGCACTGGGCAGATCCAATAGTTTTAAACGTCAACAGACACCCGCCTCCAAGTGAGTGAACGTTTGTCAATCACAGCACTTCCAGACCTTCTGTACAAATGAAATGAAGTACGATGGTCTGGTTGGACCAGGCTAGTGCTACATAACTATGTAACAGGAAATTTGTGGTCTCTTCATTGACTGCTGTACCATGTCTTAATAATTAGAGGATTGGTTATCCAAGGCTTAGGTTAAGGGTTAGATAGGATATGAAAAGTTTATACTTCTTCCTACTCCTTTTCAGCCATGTCAATCGTGCTTTATTGAATATATTTTCTTTTTTTTAAAGATTATTTTTGGGCATTTTTTGCTTTTAATAGACAGATTGGAGAGACAAAGTTGAAATAGGGCATAGAGGAGAGGACATGCAAAGAACTGACCCGAGCGGGGTTCGATCCCGGGTCTGCTGCGGGGCCTTGGCCCGGGGGGGACGCCCTACCCGCTGAGCTACGGGTGCCCCTTGAATATATTTTCTAATATACTTTTTTTTTTTTTTTTTTTTTTTACTAATTTATTTGCTTTATTTTTTTGCTTTTCTTGTTTGTTTTATATCATTTTCATATTTCTGGAATAAGTGTATTCATTCATACACTCAACAAAAATATAAACGCAACACTTTTGTTTTTGCTCCCATTTTTCATGAGATGGACTTAACGATCTAAAATTAATTCCAGATACACACTATTACTAGCCTGGCTCCGCCCGCCCGCCTACTTCCGGCCAAATTTCATTTTCCCTTCAGTAGTCAGTCTGGGTGTACAGCGCATTTCCCAGATTCTCCGGAGAATCTACGATCGTCCAATCAGCGAACAGAGCGAGTGGCTGAGAACGCTCCAGTTTCAGTTGAATGCTGCGTTCCTTTATACTCGGAAGAGGGAGATTTCCGACTTGGTAGTTCCGAGTTCCGACCTGTCTGTGTTCCAGTGCATCTGCTCGCGAAAGTATGGACGCCTAAAACCTTTCTCGTCCAAATAACTAAACGTTAGGCTCTAACAAGTTACTGTTGCCAGGTACCGGTAGATTCATAGACTACAATATGTAGTGAAGTCGGAAATTTCTGAGTTCCCTGTCCAACTGGAAGGCACCATCAAAAGCCGGCTCATGACACACGTGATGACCAAACGTGATGCGATTGGTTGGCTAATCCAGAGTGGCACTGGGCAGATCCAATAGTTTTAAACTTCGACAGACACCTGCCTCCAAGTGAGTTAACGTTTGCCAATTACAGCACTTCCAGACCTTCTGTACAAATGAAATGAAGTACGATGGTCTGGTTGGACCAGGCTACACTATTACCATTTCTCTCAAACATTGTTCACAAATCTGTCTAAATGTGTGATAGTGAGCACTTCTGCTTTGCTGAGATAATCCATCCCACCTCACAGGTGTGCCACATCAAGATGCTGATCTGACATCATGATTAGTGCACAGGTGTGCCTTAGACTGTCCACAATAAAAGGCCACCCTGAAATGTGCAGTTTTGTCTCACAGCAAAATGCCACAGTTGCCACAAGCATTGAGGGAGCGTGCAATTGGCATGCTGACAGCAGGAATGTCAACCAGATCTGTTGCTCGTGCATTGAATGTTCATTTCTCCACCATAAGCCGTCTCCAAAGGCGTTTCAGAGAATATGGCAGTACATCCAACCGGCCTCACAACCGCAGACCACGTGTAACCACACCAGCCCAGGACCTCCACATCCAGCAGGTTCACCTCCAAGATCGTCTGAGACAAGCCACTGAGACAGCTGCTGAAACAATTGGTTTGCATAACCAAACAATTTCTGCACAAACTGTCAGAAACCGTCTCAGGGAAGCTCAACTGCATGCTCGTCATCCTCATCGGGGTCTTGACCTGACTCCAGCTCGTCGCCGTAACAGACTTGAGTGGTCAAATGCTCACATTCGATGGCGTCTGGCACGTTGGAGAGGTGTTCTCTTCACGGATGAATCTCGGTTTACATTGTTCAGGGCAGATGGCAGACAGCGTGTGTGGCGTCGTGTGGGTGAGCGCTTTGCTGATGTCAATGTTGTGGATCGAGTGGCCCATGGTGGTGGTGGGGTTATGGTATGGGCAGGCATCTGTTATGGACGAAGAACACAGGTGCATTTTATTGATGGCATTTTGAATGCACAGAGATACCGTGATGAGATCCTGAGGCCCATTGTTGTGCCATACATCCATGAACATCACCTCACGTTTCAGCAAGATAATGCACGGCCCCATGTTGCAAGGATCTGTACACAATTCTTGGAAGCTGAAAATGTCCCAGTTCTTGCATGGCCAGCATCCTCACCGGACATGTCACCCATTGAGCATGTTTGGGATGTGCTTGACCAGCGTATACGACAGCGTGCACCACTTCCCACTAATATCCAGCAACTTCGCACAGCCATTGAAGAGGAGTGGACCAACATTCCACAGGCCACAATTGACAATCTGATAAACTTTTTGCGAAGAAGATGTGTTGCACTGCATGAGGCAAATGGTGGTCACACCAGATACTGACTGGTTCTGAGTCCCCAGACCCCCAATAAAGCAAAAAAAATGCACATTTCAGAGTGGCCTTTTATTGTGGACAGTCTAAGGCACACCTGTGCACTAATCATGATGTCAGATCAGCATCTTGATGTGGCACACCTGTGAGCTGGGATGGATTATCTCAGCAAAGCAGAAGTGCTCACTATCACACATTTAGACAGATTTGTGAACAATGTTTGAGAGAAATGGTAATATTGTGTATCTGGAATGAATTTTAGATCTTTCAGTCCATCTCATGAAAAATGGGAGCAAAAACAAAAGTGTTGCGTTTATATTTTTGTTGAGTGTACATAAACATAGGATTAAACTTTACAAAGCTTGTGGGGATAATGGTGCCTACCTGGTGAATACAGGCAGTTGGGACTGTATGACTTGGACCCGCACTATGACCAGTAGTAAGGTGCTGATGACGAGGACAATGAGCTTCAGTAGAGTCTGTAGGATCGCGTAGGGGAAACCACCTTTCCCCTGCAGGACCTGCCGCAGAGTATCCAACAGCAACGGCAGGGTGAACTGCATAGCAACAGGAGAAAGACAGCAAGAAAGGGTTAACTCAGATTCACAATATAAATGGTTCCTACAATAATGTGTATTACGTCTAATGTGTATTTTAAACTTGATGTATTTTGTATTTTGATACCCCTGTAAAGCACCTTGAGTGGCCTTGTATCTGAATTGTGCTATATAAATATAAATTTGCTTTGCTTTACAAACTTTTAGATTTAATGCTATAGTGCATAATTTATTTTGACACCCTGTGAGGAGTTCTTAGTAATTACAACAACACCGTCGACTGTTTTTAACCTTTATTTATACAGGTAAATCCCATTGAGACCGGAGACTCTTTTTCAAGGGAGACCTGTTCACATTCCCACGTTACCATTCACACACACATTCATACACCGATAGCAGGCTAAACTATCGGCAGAAATGTGGGATTCAGTGTCTTGCCCAGGGACACTTTGACATGTGGCGGGACAGGGGATCGAACCATTAACCCTGCAATCCAGTGGACGACCGCCCTACCCACTTCACCACAGTGGACCCAAATATATACAGTATCTCACAAAAGTGAGTACACCCCTCACATTTCTTCACATCTTTCTTTATATCTTTCCATGGGACAACACTGAATAAATGACACTTTAATACAATGTAAAGTAGTCAGTGTACAGCTTGTATAACAGTGTAAATTTACTGTCCCCTCAAAATAACTCGACACACAGCCATTAATGTCTAAACTGCTGGCAACAAAAGTGAGTACACCCCTTAGAAAAAATTTACAAATTGGGCCCAAAGTGTAAATATTTTGTGTGGCCACCATTATTTTCCAGCACTGCCTTAACCCTCTTGGGCATGTAGTTCACTAGAGCTTCACAGGTTGCAACTGGAACCCTCTTCCACCCATTTATGACAGCATCACAGAGCTGGTGGATATTAAAGACCTTGCGTTCCTCCACCTTCCATTTGAGGATGCCCCAAAGATGCTCAATAGGGTTTAGGTCTGGAGACATGCTTGGCCAGTCCATAACCTTTACCCTCAGCTTTTTTAGCATGCCACTGGTCGTCTTGGAGGTGTGTTTGGGGTCGTTATCATGTTGCAATACCACCCTGCGGCCCAGTTTACGAAGGTTGAGTGCACATGGTCAGCGTCGTACACAGAGGTTGGCTTTGGAAAATAGACGTATGAGTGCTGCCAGCATTGCTGAAGGGCTTGGTGGGGGTGGGGGGTCAACCTGTCAGTGCTCAGACCATACGCCGCACTCTGCATCATACTGGTCTGCATGGCTGTCATCCCAGAAGGAAGCCTATTCTAAAGATGATGCACAAGAAACCCCACAAACAGTTTGCTGAAGACAAACAGACTACGGACATGGATTACTGCAACCATGTCCTGTGGTCTGATGAGACCAAAATACATTTATTTGGTTCAGATGGTGTTAAGAGTGTGGAGCGGCAACCAGGTGAGGAGTACAAAGACAAGTGTGTCTTGCCTAGAGTCAAGCATGGTGGTTGGAGTGTCATGGTCTGGGGCTGCATGAGTGCTGCCAGCACTGGGGATCTACAGTTCATTGAATTCTAACATGTACTGTGACATACTGAAGCAGAGCATGATCCCCTCCCTTCATATACTGGGCCGCAGGGCAGTACTGCAACATGATAACGACCCCAAACACCCCTCCGAACGACCACTGGCTTGTTAAAGAAGCTGAGGGTAAAGGTTATGGACTGGCCAAGCATGTCTCCAGTCTTAAACCCTATTGAGCATCTTTGGGGCATCCTAAAACGGGAGATGGAGGAGCGCAAGGACTCTAATATCCACCAGCTCCTTGATGTCGTCATGAATGGGTAGAAGAGGGTTCCAGTTGCAACCTGTGAAGCTCTAGTGAACTCCATGCCCAAGAGGGTTAAGGCAGTGCTAGAAAATAATGATGGCAAAACAAAATATTGACACTTTGGGCCCAATTTGGACATTTTTTCTTAGGGGTGTACTCACTTTTGTTGCCAGCAGTTTAGACATTAATGGCTGTGTGTCGAGTTATTTTGAGGGGACAGTAAATTTACACTGTTATACAAGCTGTACACTGACTACTTGACATTGTATCAAAGTGTCATTTATTCAGTGTTGTCGCATGGAAAGATATAATGAAATATTTGAAGAAATGTTAGGGGTGTACTCACTTTTGTGAGATACTGTATAAATATATTACATGTGTACTGGAATAACTTAAATGTTCCATTGTGATTTTAGATTTTGATGTAAACTTGTGCTTGAGATTATTTCTAAAGCCAAAACACCAGCCATGCTTTAATGTTGCATGTGTGATCAATAGAAAAATAAGGAGTTTCAGAGCCTTACCCGTTGTGCAACAAACACTTCGTAGACACAGCAGATGCCGACCACAGTGATTCCCTGCTCCTTACACAGAGTTGCTGCAGCTACCAGAATGACTGTCAGAGCGATGGGAGCCCACACTGAAAAAGGAAGACAGAATATACGTAAATATCAGTCAACCCATACACAACCTTTTACAGTGGTTCACCCACCATTCTTTTCTGTCTTATTCTTCCGAGAAGAGGCTGTCACATGACACGCGAGAATGAGCGTTGAAGTAGCATTGATAGCAGTATCGTTTGTCCTTTAGCTTATCAATATTGCGGTACTAACCAGTCAGGAGCCTGTACTAATTTAGAGCTGGTTCTCGCTACCTATCCATCCTTGGCAGCCCTTTGTTTTCACACATTCACACATATTTCAGACAATCGTCAACCACACATATTGTCAAGAAAGGCCTCATCCCACCAAACCTCGGCACATGGTGGCTATCAGTCGCTAGTAAAATATACACAATTGAACTTTCATAGACCAATAAAATGCAGCCAAACAGCAAGGTGAAAATAATGGGAGACAGGCATCAACTCCTGTGTTGCCTTCAATGCCTTGTTAGCTGGTGGATGTTGTTAAAGGAATACTTCACCAATACAGAACCGGCGTTCCATCACTATAAAATTGGTATTATAATAAAATGAATGATGTTTCTCTTCCCTCATTCTTCCCTTGGCCCAGTTGTCCTATTAGTCCAAACCCTACATTTTTACTAGTAGGATGTCACACTAGTAAAATGTAGGGTTAGACAGTGAGACCATAAAACCCTCTTTCTGCCTAGGCTAGGATGAAACGATTTCTAAAATGTTTGCACATTCAACCTACATAGGATCTCCGAGTTCAATACACCTTCATATTCCCACCGGTGAAGTAGGTCTTTAATCGCAGGACATCAGAAGGAAAAGTTAATTAGTTTCCATTCGCACAACACACTATTTGCCAGTTGTAAAATTCCAAACTCATCCAATGCAATTATGGAAGTTGAAACGAGTAATCACTCTTTATTGGCCAATTATGGGGTATATAAAAAAAACTTATAAACAAAAACATTTTCCTTTGTGAATTAATTAGAACTGCCTGAATGCACCACACAAGGGTGGCTGTGGCGGAGTGGGTAGGGCGGTCGTCCACTTGAGTGCAGGGTCGGTGGTTCGATCCCCTGTCTCCCCGCCACATGTCGAAGTGTCTTTGGGCACCAAACCCTAAATAGGTTCCTGATAGTTAGCTTGCACCCTAAGTGTAGCTGCTGCTATCGGTCTTTGAATGTGTGAATTTGTACAAAAAAAAATTAAAAGCTTTGGTTAGGGAAAAGCGCTATACAAGTTGAGTCCATTTACTAGTTCTGGACCATCTCAACAGGGAAGGAAGAGCAATTTTATTTTGAAGATTCAGCCTGTAAATCGGGACTCAGTTTAAAAGAGTTGCCAGTTTGCCAGAGGAAACAGCATTAACAGACACTTGGCAGCGATTTGAACACAAAAACTCGCACAAATAAAAGTTAAGCCAATGTATGAACGAAATGCTTCAGTGTTAAACAGGTTGAAGCAAGACTAAGACACTCTGTGTGTGAGTCATGTCACTGTGTTTGTGTTTAGAGATTACCATCGGGGTGAATTATAAAAAATTCACACAGGTGTTTTATTGACAGCAGGCCTCACCCTCTCACGACTATTTGAGTGCAATTAGAACCAATTACAAATTACCAACCACATATGAAACGCTGCAAATACAGGTGTGTCACATAATAACTTAATTGTTTTGTTTTGTTTCTTTAAGGGTCTTGCCTTGAATACTAAGAACCAGGCAAGACATCTGAGCTGATTTGATGAATTAAAGCTCTAGTGCGTAACTTACTGTTGCCCTTATGAGGAATTCTGAGATATTACAACAACACTGTCGGCGCATCTACATGATACTTTGGTGATCATGCATGGATGTATTACTCTCTTCTGTACGTCCAAGTTTATTTTGGCAGTAGAATCAAGAACTGAAACATTTCTTGGGCTCTTCTTGCGATTTTTCTGAGCTCCTGCGCCAGTGTCAGAGGGTGGGGGGTGATACCAGTTTGTAAACGTTGCCATGCTGAGAAATACAGAGAGAGTTTTGTGGAGCTGATAGGCTTAATCAACTTTGTGTAAACTCAATTAGCGAAAGGCTTGAATGTATCCGACATTCATTCGTATGAAAAAAGTTACGCACTATAGCTTTAAGCATGGTCAGGGCTGTACAGTGCGACAGTTTTGATCGCATTTGCTACTGAAATTGATCACGTGCGATGATGAATACAAGTCCAGTCGCACCAGTGCTAATGAGCAGATGCTGTCTGTTTGAGACACAGAGGAGCTATGCACAATACTGCTTAGAGGGCTCTACATTAACACTCTCCAAATGCGGGTGAATGTAGTCTTAGGCGAGTAAGTTATTAAGTCTACCCTCCACTTTGGCTGGTGAAAGATGTGTGCTCGGGATCTGTGCTTGTGCGGCGATTATAGCGTCTAACTTCACCAACGGTTAAAACAGGAAGGAGACGGCTCTCTTTACATTAACGCAGTCAAGTTAGTGCGTGTGCAAACAGAACATTTCCTGTGCGCCTTCACAATAAAAGTCGGTTACTAGCCAAATGCGAGTTGACTCTTATTTTGAAGCAGGTAAGAACAGGAAGTTAGCGCTTCACAGCCCTTCAGTCAACCATGGACCTATAAAGAAAGCAGTCAACAGCAGTAACTATCTATGATTTAAACAAAGATTGACACAACCTATTTAAATTGGCCTAAATTGTATAACTATGTTTACTAATTTATTTAATAGGCTATATGTTCAATGTTTTAAAGTATGGTTTTCATTAAAAGAATGAAATGTTCTAAAAATGTTTGTTATTATTAGCCTAATATAATAATGATATGTTTATAAAAAAATTGCAATCAGTGCACCCCTATTCATTTTTCTACAATTATTACTGCACACTAGGATATCATATTCATTGAGAATCTCAAATAAAACCAAGATGACATGCTCAAAGGTAATTAGACCTAAATGCAAGGGTTAGGGTCATGCAAGTTTTCGATCATACTTTGTGTGCTACTGTTACATTCCCATGTAGTTTCTAACATGCACTTGTGTCTACTGCCTCTAGATTATCGGCTCCACCCTCCTCCACTCCCATACCTCTGCTGCTCCCAAACGAGGCCCACCTGGAAGCCTAATCAAGGCATGCTTATAAGAGGAGCTGCATGGCACTCTGCTCCCGGCTGCTACCAGTCCCATGTGCTGCTCTTTGCTGATCGCTGTCTGCTGTGGCCTGCTGTGGCCTGCTGTCGTCTGCCACCTGAACTACTGCTATCATCTGCTTAGCAGTCCTGTCCTGTCTCAATTCTGTGGTGAGCCAGGAAGCCGTGTAGGGGAGGCCTGCCTTTTTGTTTATCCCCCCTTTTCTCCTGTTTTGTTTGTGGCTAGGGAGGTAAGCATTTGTATTTTGATTTACTGTTAGGAAGAACCTTTTTGTTTAGAGACAGGGAACTTTTCTGTTTGTTGTTTTGGCCAGATGGGTCTCCCTGACGTTATAGGGCTTGGCAATAAACACCTTTACTTTTGAACACTTGACTCCCGTTTACTTTGTGATCTGGTCTATGTTACTCCCTTACCCCTAGACCTCATTAGGGACGTAACAGCTACCAAATTTATTTTTGTGCTACTGAATTTTTTTGCTTGCTAGCACCAGTGCTACCACTTTAAAAAATAAGCGTACAGCCCTGAGCATGGTGAACTATCCATCCGGTTTACACAAGCATCCTTATACACATTGGACTGGTTATTAATAATGAGACCGCAACAATGCATGAGACAAGATCAAGATCAGTGAATCACATGTCCTTCAGTCACAAGTGGGGAATGGTTGGGTTTGGTTTCCTACCCTGAATGTTTGAAATAATGTCCTAATGGAGAAATTAAAAGCTGACATGACTTAAACACAGTGGCCCTCATTTATCAATTTTGCGTGGAAACTGGTGCAGATTCTGGCGCAAATACCTCCCTACGCCAGGTGTCGCATGGTATTTATCAAACAGTCGTATCTCGCCAATCTCAGCGTACGCCAGGCCATTATTGATAAATGCGGCGGCTGAAAACGATCGTACCACGCCCTTATATTTTCTCAGTTTAGAGGCCTCGCCCAGAGGTTTTACGACATGGATATGCGAATTACGGCACAGAAGAGGAATTTATCTGAAGTAGAAATTGACAGAATAACAGCGAAAGTAGAAAAAAAAGAGTTTCATTTCGGAGCATTACAAGCGGCATCAAAGAACAACAGAAGGCAGCAGTTAGGAAGGAAATAACTGCTGCAGTCAACAGCGTTGGTGTTGACAAAACGATCTCCCGCTGAGGATTTTGCATTTTAGGTTTACATCAGTAAAAAATGCTATAAAACAGCATATACAATTATATGTCGCCATTTCTTTACATAGATGAAGAAAAAGTGGTCTGACTCAAACATCGCGTGTTGCTGTTCTGAAATGCAACCAACTGAGGGTGCGGGCATAATATAGCCTAAGTGGTAGAGGAGAAACAGATGCACCAACTGTCCGGTAATGGTCCCCATGAAATAAATACAGGTCTGCAGAGATTTGAATGATTAGAATGTATTGGCCCTTTTAGATAGCACTACTCAAAAGGGTTGTAAAAACTAAAAATAACACATTTTGCGTTTTACTGTATGACAGCAGGAGTGGTCAGCCCGGCGGTCAGCTGCACAAGCCGACCCGGCAACGGTCAGCTGTGAGAGCGCCCACAGTCCTGCTCCACCAGCAGGTCGGACAAACGTGCCGGTTAACGATGGAAATAAATCGCTCGCTTAAGCGATCAATAACACATTAAAAGAGGAACTAACATCTAAAAAGTGCGTCAAATAAATAAAATGTTAAGCTGAATGTTGTGCCGTGTATTTTTTTATCATAAAGAGCAGTGTAGGCCTACTACATATTTAATACTGTGGCTAACATTTTGAATGAATGCAGCCCCCGTGCCTCAGTGTCCCCCCAGCAGCTCCAGACGGAGATAAAGTGATTAAGTGAGTATTAAGTGATTAATATCTTTATTTCGGTCTGCGCAAACACTGCATTTGTATTATCTTCTTATAATTGTCCAACAAAGTCATCGGCTACCCGGCACAGCCTGCACTGCGAGTCCATGCTGTTTACAAAATTGCGTACACGAGCTGAGAGCTGGCGTGGGATTTGAGCGTATCCTACGCTCACGTCCATATTGATAAATGCCGAGATTTGCGTGGAAATGTACGTACACCCATTTTTCTGGTCTACGCAAGATTGATAAATGAGGGCCAGTGTATGTTGCACATACACAAGAGAATAGGGTTGCTGGACGGGTCCCGGGATTTTGGGATTCCCGCGAAATGAGTCAGTCCGGGAGTACCGGGAATTGGCCACGGGACCCGTCCTCCCGTTTTTTTTATTCTTTTAATTCATTAATAGTGGCCTTTACTAATAAAATATACTCTCGCCATTATGGCCTTTTCAGAAGGGAGGCTTTTGATGTGTCTGGTAAAACATTTTCAATGACATGCGAGTGGAGAGAGACGCACTACCGTTCTACAGACGTGGCGACAAGCGGCCGCAATAAACTGTTGTTACGTCTGTAACACAGCTATTGACATGCGAGTGGAGAGAGAGAGAGAGAGAGAGTCCGCAGTTCTACAGACGGAGCGACAAGCAGCCGCACTACAACTAGACTGTCACGTCTGTGCCCCTCTCTCTCACACACACACACACACACACACACACACACACACACACACACACACACACACACACACACACACACACACACACACACACACACACACACACACACACACACACACACACACGCACACACGCGCTGGCAGCCTGGCACAGCTGAACAGTGTTTTACTTTTCTCTCCTCAATGAGATGGTGATATTCACCATTCTTCTGTATTCAAGTCAAGATTGTATGATGAACATAAAGCAGCCTGTTTCTTTTGCTGCTTTCTCTTGTAGCGACATGAATCTAATGAGATGAAACAGCTGGAGCATCGCTGTTAGCCCCGTTCCTTCCACCAAACACTAAAGTGAAACCTAGACCTAATCCACAAAGTAGACATTTAAACCAAACCAAACTGAATAACTAATCCAGTTATTAACTAAACAAATGTTAACAATATGAGTAGATATTTAACAGCAGCGACACAGGGTTGTAAACAAAAGTTGTATCCATGGTTACCGCACGGCGTTTCCTCGCGGAGCCTCCTATCTCCGCCGGTCTATGTCGAGTGCACCTGTAGACAGAACATCTCCTCCCGTCTGAAAACGCCTTTAGATGACTTAACTTTTAATGCCCTTAGTTCATTCTAGAGCTAGCATCCAGTCTGCCCTGGGCTTATGAGGCTATAACGTGCCCAATAAACTACTCGAGTAGCCTACGTGGGTACAAAACAAAGTATTAAAAAGGCACTTCCGGTTTAACGGGAATTCCCAATAGTATCCAGCTGCATCCCCGGAGAACAATACTGAGGCGGGGCGAGAGTACTGAGTCGGGGCGGGAGTACTGAGGCGGGGTGGAAGAAAATACAAATACATTTCGAACGTTATTTAGACAAATTATATTGTTTTGGCGATTAAGTTCAGGCATCACAGCTGGGTGGTTAGGGTTAGGGCAAGGGGATAGGGAGAGGTTAGAATATAGATAGAACATTAGATTAGCCACGGCGCTAGCTCCACTCGGCTAACGGAACACTGCGGCGGCCATCTTGAGAAGGTCATTTAGTGGCAGATATTGAATGTTGGAATGCTTATTAATGTAATAGGAAACATTGTATTTATCTTGTATTACTCCTGTATGTCTAAGGTTAAATTCCTCAAATGTGTATTGAAGAGTACTCAGACTGTACCTCCCCAATCCCCCGCCCCTCCCTTGGATACCCCCCCTGCAACAGTAAAAAGTCTGTCACTGAGCCCTCGCCCACCCCCTCCCCCTCACCTGACTGCCAATTGAAACGCACAACACTATTCTTGATGCTGATCTGACTTGTATTTAAGATGTGACTTGCCATCTGATCGGGGCCATTCTGCTCAGAAAGTCATCGCGGGGCTTGCTGGGTCGAATGGACCTCCATGTTCTTACTGGATAGAACATGAAGCCTCTGTTGTTTGATTGAATACTCCTTGCTTGATTATTAAATACACTTTGTTTGATTATTACAGTCTTAAGATCTCACTTTTCTCACTACAGTCACGTCAAACAATAAAAAAGACCGCAGACCCAGGGCTGTACGCTTATTTTTTTAGGTGGTAGCACTGGTGCTAGCAAGCAAAAAAAATCAGTAGCACAAAAATAAATTCAGTAGCACACAAAGTATGATCGAAAACTTGCATAACCTTAACCCATGCATTTCACTCTAATTACCTTTTAGCCTGTCATCTTGGTCTCATTTGAAATTCTCAATTAATATCATATCCTAGTGTGTGCAGTAATAATTGTAGAAAAATGAATAGGGGTGCACTGATTGCAATTTAGACAAAAAAATCTAACCTGCCAATTGTAATTTTTTGCTGATTCAGAATTATTTCTCCCCATAAAATTAATATCTATATATTTTCTGTATATATATATATATATATATATATATATATATATATATTTTCTGTATATATATATATATATATATATATATATATATATATATATATATATATATATATATATATATATATATATGTGTGTATTTTCTGTATATATATATATCTATATATGTGTGTGTGTGTGTGTGTGTGTGTGTATTTTTTCCCGGGATTTGAAAAGGGTCGATACCGGGAATTTTCAGCAACCCTACAAGAGACATACATAATTGAGAGTGCTGTGGTGCCTTAGGCTTACCGATGGAGTTATCTGAACCGGTTGACCTGGTGTATGCCATAAAAGCAGCCAGCAGGAAGATTGAAGAGAGCAGTTCAGCTCTGCCGACCACACCTGTTACCTGATGAGGACAAATTTGACATCAGTAAGTACCGTGAATGACCCATCTATTCGGATATGCATTTTAAATCAAATCAAACTTTATGTATAGCCTATAGCACTTTTCATACACAAAAAGACAACAGTAAAATAGCAATGCTCCCGCCAACCATCTTGATCCCCATCGTCAAAACAGAGCAACACATGAGTATTAAAGCCACTATGAGTAACTCTGTCCGTTGGCGGTGACTTGTCATTTTCTGCTACCCGTCAGATTTTGCTCCCTAGTGGTTCTGCGCATGCGCATTCCGAAAATAATAATCCTGCGTGAGCAGCCATCACATTCTGCTACCTTTTTGGCTGATGGCGAGTATTTTCTTTAAAACATGTTTTTAACTGCGTAATGCTACACATATGTTTAAATTGTGCCTTTTGACCTGTGAGCATGTACAAATGTGCATGTAGCCACTGGCTTTGCTGCTGAATATAGAAATAAAATGATAGGCTTTTCTATGTGATAACTTTACCTGACTCGGAAAAGTTTTCGCCGGTGGTGGGGGAGGGGGATGTACATGGGTAGTGGTGTAAAATAACGTGATTCTGTAGTGAGAGCATTATTTGATAGAGACAATTGATCTCACATTATACCCTACTAAATCTATAATAACGTTATAAAGGAGCATCAAAATATGCTCCCCAAGCTTTCAGTGTAGGCTACATGGGGTGAGTAGTGGTGTAAGTAACGTGATTCTGTAGTGGGAGCATTATTTGATAGAGACAATTGGTCTCACTAAGCCTACTGTACCCCTGAAATCTTCAATAAATATGTTATAAATCAGCATCAAAATGCTCCCAATATTCCTACAGTGTGGATGAGTGGTGTAAAATTACTTGATTATGTAGGCCTACTTGGAGCATCGTTTGATAGAGAGTAAGGTAGCATTTTCTGATAGGGTAGCATGATTTGATATAGGCTATTAAACACTAACAGCATCAAAATATGCTCCCCATATTCCTACACTGTAGGCTACACTGTGTGTGGTGGTGTAAAATAACGTGATTCTGTAGTGGGTGCATCGTTTGATAGAGGTAATTGTCTATACGCTACCAATGACGTAGGGTAGCATTTTCTGATAGGTAGCAAAATCTGACAAGGGAGCAGAAAATGTCAGAACAGCGGCCCCTTTGGACAAAAGCGGTAGTATTTTTATGACGCCCGCTGTCATAAAGCTGTTTTCTAGCTCGTGCCGGGCGTGCGAGTGTCAAATGGTTAGGGTGCCGCGCAATATAGTGCATGTCCATGTGTTGAAAGTGTGAGCGCACGGACTCTTTTCGGCTCCGTGAGAGTGGTTAGTGACTTTGCATCAACTGATGCCAGTCATTGCCACACACACCTGATTGCAATGAGTTGATGCAGCAGTGTCACCTAACTACTCTCACGGAGCTGAAAGACTCTGTGTCCTCACAGAAAGCGAATGAACGGCAGTTAGTATGGATCACGATGAGGTAATATGTTTATGTTGTTGTAAATAATTACTATTTCAGATGAATAATGGTCATCTGATGATGGTGAAGCAAAGCAAACTTTGTGTTAGTACCGCTCATTTATTTAGGAGTAAACACTGCAGTCTAGTTTGCTCCCGTTAAATTGTGTATATGTTGCTTGGCAACGTCCTCCTCCCGCCCGTAGCCTATATCACTCTCCCTTTTAGCTTTTCTTCATTGCATTCTTTTTTTTTGATGGTTCAGCCCTGTTATCAGTCATTATGATGACAAATAACTGTCTCAAACAAGGCTCCCGCTCCCCTTCCCTCACCTGGAGGGATAGGCTTCCCAAATCGCGTTGCTGCGCCACACTGAAATCTGCGACCAATACGAATATGTGACTAGAGCCTGCACGCGCAAACCGAAAATCGGTGTGAGCATTACGCGGTTGGATATACAACTATCTGCTTTGGTGAGTTATTTATATGTATTTAAATTGTAGGACAATCATTTTATATTATTTGCTGCCCTTCTTATTTTAAATGGTGACTTAGGCTATTTTTTTTGTTACAACTACAGCCCATGCTTTTTTTCTCCGCACCGCAGACCTACTCGATCGGTTTAAATTGTGGCCCGTCTATTTAATTACTTTCAGTGAGGAAAATGTGTTTTAAACTTGTGGAAAAAAATACTTAATATTATATGGCAACTGTGACTGTTTGACAATAAGCATTGAGCGCTATATTGCGGTGAACCATTTTTCTGCAGACAGATGCGTTGCATTCTAAAAATAGAAAAAAGTTTAATGAGGAATTGATTGATCCTCGAGGAATGCAAGCGATCACACGAGTAGCGAAAACACTCGTGCCCATCCCTTGTAGCTACTATTACACTAAATGGTAACACTTGAATACGTTATGCAAATAGCCTATGCAACTTGTTTGTTGAAATGTTAATAAATGGGAGCTTCCTCAAGCAGCCATCTCTTTCCCGACAATCCCCTCTGTGCACAAACTCTTACATATGGTAATTAAACATTATAACACCTGCGGCTTATAGGCCAGTGCGGCTTATAGTGTGGAAAATACGGTAATAAAAAACATATAAAAACGTCTTTCTTTGCACTGATGGTCTCGTTTTCTGTTAAAGGTAATTTATGACTATCAGAGGAAACATGAGGCTGTTTTAAAGATATTTAAATGTTTCTCGTAGCTGCTTTAATGAGTATGTTATAAAAATACTTTAAAATACAAAATTAACAAAAACAGTAACAGGAACTGATTAAAAAAAAGAACTGAGGAAATGCTATCATAGGAAGGATATAATAAAAAAGAGACTATTAAAAGAAATGTAAATAATTAAAATCAATTAGAAACCTAGATGAACAATAAAGTTAGATTCATACCAAAGCTCAAGCAAATCAAATCAAATATAAATTGAGTTGGACAAATAGAATTCAATTAAAAGTCAAACTAAAAAAAGTTTGCCTTTTAGACATATGAACACTCTCTCCGCTCTCAGAGAGTTACACAGACAAGGCCTGCATTTAAAAAAAGAGAAGAAGAAGAAGAAGAAGAAGAAGAAGAAGAAGAAGAAGAAGAAGAAGAAGAAGAAGAAGAAGAAGAAGAAGAAGAAGAAGAAGAAGAAGAAGAAGAAGAAGAAGAAGAAGAAGAAGAAACTAAAGGTTTTCTCATGGGTCTTAATCCTGGCTTGAGGGGCCAGCTACGGCACAGTGCCCTGAGTCTGCATAGGGCTAAAATAAAATCGGATAAATAGCTCGGGGAACAAGACCATTAAGAGCTTTTAAAACTAATACTATTATTGCGACATCTATTCTGAAGCAGACAGGAAGCCAGTGCAGGGACTTTAAATATTGGTGGGATTTGTGCTCTCTCTTCCTGGTCTATGTGCATATCCGTGCAGATGAAAAATTCTACAGTACATTTTTATGGGGCTATATTTTTATTTGTTTCTAGGGAGACCAGAAAGTAGAGGATTATGGTAATAATCCATTCTTTAAGTGATAAAAAGCACACATTAGGGTCTCTTTACTGGCACCAGAGACACACTCTGAACTTTGGCAACGGCCATTGGACATTAAAACCACGTCATATAATGTGTTCCTTCCTTTCAAGTCTCATTGACGTGTGTGTGGGGAAAACTGTAAATTATTGTAAAACTCTGCCAAAGAAGTTCAATCATGCAATGTTTAAATAAAAACACATCATTACTCATTTTCTGATATGGAAATAACTTTATGAGCATCCGTCAAGTTTTAAAAAGCCTCACACCGGGCAGTCCATGTAACTCTCAGAGTGTTGCTCACGCCTGCAATTTAGCCCCTTGAAATCCAGCTGTGCAAACACATCTAAACGGATAAAT
Source organism: Hyperoplus immaculatus (assembly GCA_949357725.1). Classification (NCBI taxonomy): domain Eukaryota; kingdom Metazoa; phylum Chordata; class Actinopteri; order Uranoscopiformes; family Ammodytidae; genus Hyperoplus; species Hyperoplus immaculatus. The sequence continues at coordinate 5,302,660 of OX442354.1, read as the reverse complement.
CACCTCCGCTCACGGCGAGCAGGTAAATCTATGTAAAGCAGCCTCCCTGACAGCAGCAGCGTGTGTCAAGGATGAAGGATGACTGCCCTCGTGTGGATGAAATAACATTCTCACTTTTGAGTTCTTAATTACAAGACATACCTTAAAACCACAGATAAGGTTATGCTAAAGAACGACACAAACACAGTCTGTTGGGTCTGTGTAGCCCTTAAGAGCACACTAAGCAATAACAATAAATAGCCTAGGCTGCATAGTAACACCAGATTTATTTTTTCCAACACACACAGTATTGACAGGTAGTGGATCATGAGGAGGTATTCACAGATTTTTGAGAAAAAAGTGTTTTTGAAAACAAGGGTTCTCCAGAATAGCTGACTCCACCTTTAGGTGCACACTAAGAAGGTCACCGCTTCATCATAATAGTATAACCCTTCCAGATTCAAACAAGGAAGACTGTCTGCACTACTGCATTAGCACGATTGTGAGGTGGCCAACCTTTTATTAGGCTCCCGGGATCCTAGAAAAATGGGTATGTCCCTTTGCTATGGTCAGTGTTGTTGCTTGATTATTACACAGATTGTCCTCAAACAAGGTAGATAACTGGACCATCTAAACAAGGCCTAGACCTACTTTATGCAATCACTGGTCATGACACACCATCCAGCCACTTGGTTACATAAGAGTCATAAAGTCAGGTAGAAGTTACATTTTTAGGATAAAAATTTGAAAAACATGCACTACAAGTGCAGGCTTAACATTAGCCTGTCAGTCTGTAAAACGCTAGTTCAATAGAATGTGAGAAAAGCTGACTACAGTACACACAGTAGCTGAATTCTGCTGAATTACTAAGACTACCACTCCCATTTGTCTGTGTTTCTGGGGCGCAGCTTTCCACTGAGTGTTTGCGAGTGCCTTTTTTTTTTAGAGCTTCAAGATACGGTTGTTGTGGAGTAAGCTAAAACAATTTGTATTTAAAGATTCCCCCGGAGATACTTAATAACTGAAGTCTACATTCCAAAAGATAGATAGCTAGATAACACACATAGAAAGACATGTGGTGGGGGGGGGGGACAGAAAAGCCATCTTTGTTGTACAAACTTTATCATGAAGGGACTTTCAGAGCTCGGAGCATATCTCAAAAAAACAAATGATCCGTTCGGAGAAAAGAGATTCCAGACGTTGATAACGCGGAAGGGCATTCACTGGACTAAAAACTCTAAGGGCTCATTTGTAAAGGCAAATAGTTTCCATTCAAAATAGTCTGAGAGACTCGTCATGGATTAAGAGAACACCACGAGGAAGAGTGGTGCATGCTGTGTAACAGAGCTCTCCATCCTTAAGAAAGCAGAATGTTTTCTTTGTTTTCTACTGTGGTCTGAAGGGGGTGGAGGGGCCTGGCGGTCATCAGTTTAGCTGTGTTGAATAGGATGAATTACAAGTCCTAATTGGGGGAAGAGGCTTTTTTACAGACAGGCAGGGTCCGTATAGAAGCGGGATGAGATCGAGTTCAAGTGATAAGCAAAAAAGGTTTACGGTTTCCAATCAAAAAGTAGCTACGAGGAGTGTTAGAGCCATTTTTGGTTTAATATTATATTTGATTTATGGTTAATATGCAAGATTAATTCAGTATGGTTATTTGAGTTATTTGTTTGTTTACATTTAGAAATAACAATTTGCTTTTGACATGCTGGGGCTGCCGTAGTTGGCTTGATGAGCGCACGGTGCGCACCTGTGTGTATTTAGGAGAGAAGCCAGAAGGTGATTAGATGAACGGGAAGCGGCACAGTTTTTTGACCGCTCAGTGACAGCTCTTTTGGAAGAGGCTTTTTGATCTCTCATGTTTTCTTTTGCTTTTGTAAAATAAATATTGTAAAGCTGACAGACGATCTCAAGCCTTTATTTTTGGAACCCAAGGGGCGAGCGTGTAATAAAAAAGCCACAATCCCGATCCAGCGTGATTATTTTAATAAACAGCTAAATAAGTCACGACAAGGAGCTTTCATGTTTTTGGTTGATTCTAGCAGCACCTTTGGACAAAAAAAGGACACCAACAATATGCTATCATGTAGACAGTTTTGCTGACAGGCAATCTTAAGTATTGATCGTGTGCAGAAAGCATGTACGCAGCAGATACCTAAAGATGATAAACATGACAACCCTTAAAGAAGCGCCAAAGTTGAGGCACCGTCTGTCTGTGATGATGCCCCACCCCTGCAGACAGAGCTGATGGGCATGTCCGAACAATGTTGCGGCTGTGATCTTATAGCAGTGGTGTATGCAGCATGAAATTCGCTAATCCTCCTCCCGTATACAGTGAAGAAAAAGTACAGTATGTATATGTACACATGGCTTGCACACAGTGTCCTTTTTTTTACATGGATTTGGGGCTCAAAAGTATGTTTGCTTATCCCGTTAAGCCATACTTAATTCTGACCTATTTAGTGGTTGTTGCTGTGTAATGCTTGGTTAAACAGTCTGGAGATGGATGCTGCCCGTAAACTAGGATTGACTTGACACGTTTCTTTGTTTGAGACATACCACAAGTAGGACTCGTGGCAGGAGAGGTTGGAGTTAATCCTTCTGACCCTGGACACGTTGAACTTTTATGCCCTCCCATAAAGTCTACACGTTAAATGAACTCACTTACCCCACAAAGTTAACTTTTTTTAATTCAGTTTATTTTAGAGGGGGACAGTGCAAATTAATAAAACACATGATCATGCATGGGTTAAAAATGAGAGAATTAGCCATAAGGCTTTTTCATCTGTAGTCCCCTGACATCGATGTTAAAAGAAAATACAATTGATTGAATGTGTTCGATGACGTGTCAATTTGGATTTTGTTCACTCTGCACAATTGCACAGCTCCTCTTGTTTTAAATAGACAATAGCACATAATCCTCTCTTGTATTTTATCGTAAATACTATATTTATATTCTTTAAGATGCTTCTTTAACCAATATTTTATAGGTTTATGTTACTTCCATGTTTACTGTGTGCACAGTCTAACCATAGTAAATTCCTGGTGTGCTAGAACGTACCTGGCAATAATACCGATTGTGGTTGAGTGTTTTGCAAACATTATGCAAGATGTAGGCTCAAGTGGATGGTTAAAGTCCTACAGGAGAATGATGCACTTCTGATCGTTTGTGTGGACGATGGCACTGCAATACCAGGTTTCTGCCGCTGACAATGGCCTTATAACTTTACTGTTTCAGCATTTCTCCAACATTGCAACTGGGCTTTACTAATGTTGCCGCTGGGTATCACACATGGTAGGAGCTTAAATTTAGAGAGGGGCATGGCTCTCTCTTAATTTAGGATAAATCAAAGTATTTCCTTTCCTAGAACTGAACGGGTCATAATAAGTTCTCATAAAATGGACAAATTAACTTGAACTAATGAAACAAAGGTATCTCTTCAGTGTTGACCGCATGCTGCACTAGCAACTGAAAATACCAAACCAATGAACAAAACAGTCCATGAATTCAATTTAAAATTCAAAATTAAATGAGTCACACAATGATACCATTTTCATCAGAATGTTAATAAAGGAGCAAAGGAAAATCTTCAACTTAAAAAAACAAACAAACAAAGAAATCAGTTAAACATAGCAACAGTTGCTTGTCATGCTCTACTTTTTAACATGTTATTTTCTACTAGGTGTGGGAAAAATAATCGATTCTCCGATGCATCGCGATTCTCTCTCGAACGATTCCGAATCGATTCAGAAAAGTTAATAATCGATTTATAAAAAAAAAATACTGGTATTCAATACTAGTATTTCCTGTGCCACTGCGCATAAACACCACACAAGTGCGAGTTGTTAAAAGTGGCGACAAAAGGGCTGAGAGCAGCAAATCCATATGACCTGCACTGGCTTTGTGTCTGTTTACATTTTTGTATGAGAGCTGAATTTCAAGCCATACTTTTTGCATTATGTGATGAAATGACATAGAAAATAATAGAATAGAAATCCTATACAGTAGAAACATGATTTACAAGAGTAGAAAGAAAATTAAAGTGAATCGGTTTAGTTTTTACGCACTTCCATATTGTGTTGAAATGCAAGCTGCATTGATTATTGCACTGTTCATAGAAAGTCATATTTGTGACAAGAAAAGCTTTTTTCTAATACAATATTAGAGAAGGCAATTCATCTGTTGATTGTATTTAATGATCATCACAAAAGTAGGAAGTGATTAGCAAACTCCAGTGTTTACAGTCTACTGTTGGTCCACCAGGCCAACAGCAGCCTGAGAAAAAAATAAAAAATAAAAATGAATTCCGTAATAATCATTTGCGAGCATCTGCGCGGCACTGTCGGTCTACCCTTCGTGTGCGCCTGTCTTTACAACCTCTCGTTTGATCATCCCATCAGCTGATCTGTGTGTCTGCGTATGTGTTCTGCACGTGGCGCGATGCGCGTGTGCATTCGTTGCGCACTTGTTAGACACGGAAGCCAATGAGCAGGAGCATGACTAGCAAGCAAACGTTAAACTAGTGGCGAAAATAAAACCAGCGCCTGCTCTATGGAGATATCAAGGACTCAGTAACAGGGACGTTGAACAGGAAAAAGTGCTGAGCAAAACTTAGAAAGTTAAAATCGCTACGTCGCCGTGGCAACACAACCATCTGTATCAACAGCAGAGACAGCGCTGAAAAAACGGCATGCACTCGTTTCAGTAAGTTTACAGAAGTGCCTTACTGCTACTGCCTTTGGCATTCTTCTCAGAAAAGCATTAATTTATTTTCAGGGGACATATTAATTTATTTATTGTTTTAACTGTTAAGTTCTCTTGAAAACCGCAGGCCATAGTAGGCATACAAGCTTTATTTTTTTGTATTTTCAATGCTAGGCCAACTTTATTTTTATGTTTTAAATTGAGAAATAGGCTAGATGAAATATAATGGTCAGAATAGGGAAGTTGCCTTATATAGCACACATGTTGATAGGCTAATCATGATGTGTAGCCTATAGAGCTGTTAAGCGGAAGTCTCTTACTTCCGGGGCATGGGACCTATCGGCTCGAAAAATTACAACGGTAGTCAATGGAAAGAAATGTATTATTTTCTGGTCCCAGTCATGAAATGCCTTCGATTACACATATGTTTTGTATGGATTTAGATGGTATTTTTTCGTGCAAAGAATGGAACAATTTAGCGAGTAGAAGCTGGATACGGTCAGGTTTTGTGCAGAGCGCTTTTGTGGACTACAGCTCTTCGCTGCTCTTGACACTTATGATATACGTCACCACCACTGGCACCTGCTTAGCTCAGAAACATGGCTGTGTCTTTAATGCACTTTACCGCCTTCTTTCAATGACAAGACAAAAGTCTTCAGCGTGGCGAAAATCACTACACAAGTGGACATGTGGAGTTTCAATTTCTCGAGTGGGGAGATTGTTGGCGTTGTCCACGCCAGCCATTAGCATTAGCATTAGCACTGTCAGTCGAGAAGTGGAGGGAATGTGTTGAGGTGACGTCACAGAGGCGACAAGACTTGTAGTTGTTCTCGTAACATTTTTTCAAAAGCCGTTAGACGAATAATCGTACAACATACCGTCAAACTCTTCACATGAAAAATGATCATTTAGACCCATACAAAACATATATGTAATCCAAGGCATTTAATGACTGGGACCAGAAAATAGTAGATTACTTTCCATAGACTCCCATTCATTTTTTTTCAGCCGATAGGTCCCATGCCCCGTAATTCCGCCACTTCCGCTTAACAGCTCTATGTTAATTAATTAATTTTCAACAAGGCTATTTGCATAAAAAATAAATAAAAAAAAGGCTAGGCTAGCTTCAAGGTGAGGTGATTCAGATTATTCCAGAAATGAGTACTAGACAGGACAGGACCTGTCTATATTAGATCTTAGTGTTTATTGTTTTTTTTATTGAAATCCACGTGTTTTTCTTCAATAGTTTACGTGGCTTGTGTCTCCAAATTATTACAGAAAATTGTTATAGGCAGGACATATGACAGTTGTTTACAGAGCACAGAATTAAACATATTTCGCCTCTCAAAGTGCACCAGATTGATGTATTTAACTTTAAAAGGATAAGGTTTCTTCTGCAGGGGGATGCCCCCAGGCCCCCCTAGAAGGTCCATTCTCACCCAGCAGGATCTATCCTGATCTAAATCCTGTGAGAAACACCACATGTACAAACATACTGATGAATGTGAAAGTATAACCCTGTTCCCATCATTTTTAACGGGCTGTCAAAAGAGGCTCATCCCAAATGGGGTTTGTTTTGGTCAATCTCTTCTAGAAATTTGGTAGGCACGCGGCGCGCATACTCTTTATGAGCTCTTACCACCGGGCCTAAAAAAAATTCTAGGGGAAACACTGCACTCTGAGTAGCAAACTCAGATGTGTATATAAATATATTCTTGAAAATCACACAAGGGTATGTACGTTTAAAAAAAAATGCATCGGGATGATGCATTGATAATCGATTTTGAATCGGAATCGAATCGTGAGGTGCCAAGAGATTCCCACCCCTATTTTCTACCATCACATACGTGAGCCAATGTTTATTTGTTTTTATTTAGCAGGGACAATGCCCAGCTCATTAGCAGAACCAGAGTTAGCTATAAGCTAATTTATAAGCTGTAGTCATGTGTTAACTTACAGCTTCAGTGTGGATGGGGTGTACAGCAAACAGCAGCGCCGCCACCAAGCTGGAGGTCTTGTCCAGGAATAACCGGCACACTCGCAGGAACAGCACACACACCACGGCGTGCAGAACCACATTGAGCAGATGGTACGAAGCCGAGCTCAGCTCAGCGAAGAGGTAGTTCAGTCTGAAGGTGAGTACTGTCAGCGGTCTGTACGATTTATGACTCCGCTCCTGTAGTCAGACAAACACAATATGACGTCAGATGCAGGTCAGTTGATTGATTTAGAGAAATAAAGGATGACATTTTTGTTTTAGAAAACGCTTATGTGTGATTAAGTAACTGTAAAGTCAGGTTTAAGGTGGAGACAGCAATACTGGAGAATTTCTTGTTGCCAAAATCAAAGTCAAAATCAGTGAATATCTCCTCACGAGTGGCTATCTGTCTGTAATGTGTGAGCGCTAGGGATGGGCATTTTAAGAAATTCAATTGATCGATCATCGGGAAAATTAACGAGCAATTATCGATTAATCGTTATCTTTTTTTACATATTAAAAAATGCCAACAGAACATCCAAAATACAGCGTTTTTACCATAGACTGTATACAAGAGGTTTTTACTCAATTACATCTTTATTCCAAGATCTTCTAGGCAAACAAATCTATTAAGACAAGGCAACTTTTTTAAATAAAATAATAATAAAATGCAGCGCTGGTTAAAGCCCGAGGCTATGAGCCAACAAGGAGCCAATGCTACGATACCTTTTAAAGTTTTAACACATATGCGCCTCCTAAGATGCTGCCAAAGACTGCATAAGGGCACGGCACGTTTCTCTGAGTGGTAAAGGACCTAACGTTACTTCAACTAATAAACAAAATGTGCAAATTAGTTCCCTGATGAAGGCGAAGTAGGAAAGCATAGACGCTAAAGTTAGCCGCTAATGCTAGCGGCGCTAACGTTAAACAGGGTCGGATTTAGGCTTCAATGTACAAGTGGTACATAATTCGGTTTGTTTAAGTGTTGTACAAGGTTTCACAATGCTTAATGAACTTAGTTATTTTCAGATCTAAAGCTGTCCGATGCCAAACTTCGCCTTAACTTCTTGCTGTTTAAGTTTTGCCATCTACGGCAGCTCGCAGGCTACTGCCTGAGCCTGTTCTGTTGTCTCCTACTACTAGTTAAGTATCTCCCCCTGCTGGTAGGATGTTTAATTGCTGCCCATACAGTCTGGTGCTGCCACATAGTGAAATTCATTGCTGTGCTGCGGGACTCACACTGCGCAACACAACGGCTATTATGATCGATAACAATTTAACGTGATCGACAATATTCTTAACGAGCAATGATCGAGCAATCGATTAATTATGCCCATCCCTAGTGAGCGCTGATTTTTTTAGCGTTGTTAATACACAGTGGGTACAATACAAGTGGGTAGGGAGATTGTGTCTGGAGTGCAGGGTCGGAGGTTCGATTCCCCGCCTACGCGCCACATGTCGAAGTGTCCCTGGGCAAGACACTGAACCCCAACTTGCTCCCGATGGTTCAGAGAGCGCCTTGCATGGCAGCTACTGCCATCGGTGTATTAGTGTGTGTATGAATGGGTGACTGAGGTAAGATATGTAAAGTGCTTTGGGGCTGAGAAAATCGTCTAGAAAGCGCTATATAAATCAAGTCCATTTACCATTTAGGCAAGGCAAGGCAAGGCAAGTTTATTTATATAGCACAATTCAGACACAAGGCCACTCAAAGTGCTTTACAGGGGCAAGATTAGAATACATAAAACACATTATAAAACATTTAAAAAAACATAATAAAAGAAGCAAATAAAATGAAAATTGCAAGTTAAAAAGTAAACAAAAAAGTCTTCAGACTCGATTTAAAAGAACTGAGAGTTGCAGCAGACCTCAAGTTCTCTGGGAGTTTGTTCCAGATTGTTGGTGCATAAAAACTAAAAGCTGCTTCTCCTCGTTTAGTCCTAACTCTAGGGACTGTAAGTAGACCTGTCCCAGACGACCTAAGGGCTCTGGACGGTTCATAACTTATCAGCATATCAGTAATGTATTTTGGCCCTAAACCATTTAGTGCTTTATAAACCAACATCAGAATTTTGAAATCAATTCTTTGAGTGACAGGAAGCCAGTGTAAAGACCTCAGAACTGGGGTAATGTGATCCACCTTTTTGGTCCTAGTGAGGACTCGAGCAGCAGCGTTCTTTTATTTTATTTAACAGCCAAGTTGTTAGCTACTATGAGCCCCCTTTGTTAACATACCCTTTGTTTACAATGCCCTTTTAAAGAGCCTAGGCTGTGTGTTAACACACTGGATTAACACACTGGATTTCTTTCCACTTTGCACAAACAGTACGGACAGGTAACTGATCTTGAGGAGATATTCACTGATTTTGACAACAAGGATTCTCCAGAATGGCTAACTTCATCTTTCATTCGAAAAGGTTGCGATTGAACTGACTTACCTCAGCCATAGGCGTTCCCCAGAAGTCATTGAGGAACAGGTTGCGGAGAGGGGTCGCGGGCCTTAGGTCCTTGTTGTCAAGGATTGCGGAGACATCATCAAACACAAAGCCGCAGGACAGACTGTTCCAGTAACACCCCACCACCAGTCCAGTCAAAAGTAAAATCTCCTTCCATGACACGACAGCCATGGCTAACCAAAGCCGTCATTGATCACTGTGCAGGTAAACAAAACAGAGAGGTGAGACAAACATCAAAATCAGCGGACAGTGACACATAGATGTATAGATTTTCATGTAGATTGATAATTGCAATAGTAGAAATATGGGATGAATTTACATGTTCAAAGTTACCATACAACCACAACAATTAAACACTTCAAAGGATTAACTGTATTTAACTGAATACAGTATGGTTATGTCAGTGAGATTACTTTTTTTAATTAAACAACCATGTTTCTCATCTCATCTATCATTCTTGTTACATTTGCCATCTCTGTCATGGTTACTTTAAATATTTGGTGACAGTATTATTATCCTTTACTTTTACCACCATAAAATCGTCCACCATGTTTCATTGATTGGGATGTAAACTATTCCTAGTCTCGAATTTGGGAAGAAACAGATAACAGTTTATGACCCTACAATCAAAACTATGGATGGGAATATAGGCGTACATTCCTTAAAAAAAAGCACGTCTAGCAGCTGATACAGTCAGTGACAGCTGGCTGTTCAAGCAATAAAGGGCGGACCTTCAGAGAAAAAAATCACTGATAGTTCATTTTACCATCTTTAAAGAGTTATGCAACGGCAGGAGCTGGTTCACTGGATACAATCAACATTGCTATCGCTCCGTTGCGACTATACAAAGAGGTATAAACCATAGGTATAAACGCAAATAGCACGTCTTGGTAATACTTTAACAAAGGCTTAGGCTACTGCATCATAACGTCAGCTAACGACAAAGCTAAATTAGCTAATGCTAACTAGGTTGATACCGGTGTTTACTACAGGTGAAGCGGACGCAGGTGTAGTTTTAGGTATGTGTTGGATGTCCTACCTGCCGTGTCTCTAACGGGACAAACGGTGACCTGCGGAGGTGTTATTAAAAACGTGGACTCGTTATACAGGGTCCAGTAAGCGGCATTCCTCTGGTGGTGGCAGCAGCTAGCTTCTAAAACACACCAGCTTTCACTTCCGGTGCGGAGGTGACCGAGCGAGTGCTGCGTTCTAGACACCTCAGAATTTGAGGAATTCATAGTTGTTACACAAACCATTAACTTTCTTTCTAATCATATTAGCAAGTTTGGTCAAATATTTCAAATGAATGTGCATGCAGACAAGGTTTTTCTATATTACAGTTTGAATTAGTTTACGTATATACAGTTAAATATACTTTAACGTTTAACGTGTTTTAGTTGATGGTTTACAACGACTTTGAGTGGCGTCCCCTTGAAATATCTATACTTCCCATTTGTAGTGAACGTAGCATTGAACGTTAGCGAAACTCAAACTGGACTCGGTGCTTTTGACCAACTCAGAACTTATTTATCAATTTATTAAAAATTGATAATATAAAATACGCAGTGTCTCTACAGTTCGGTAAAGTGACTTGAAGTAGTCCATTCGCTTCTTTTACTCGTTTAATTATCTAGTGGGCTAACGGTTGTCATAGCAGCCAGCCTCTCACCATGGAAACACCAGCATGCCTATTTACAGCCATGCTAACCTAGTTTTAGCTTTAATTAACCATCTGACATTTCCACTTCTCAATACGGGGCGATGTTAGTAATAACGTTTAACTTTTATATCACAGCATCTAGCTAGTTTATTCACGGAAACGAGTGTGAGTGTGTTTCTTTGGAGGGTTTATTGTAGCGCTAGCGTTTACGTACCTAAACGTAAATCAGAAATGTAACGTTAGCTATTAACTTCTTTTTAGTATATTCTTAAACATAACAACTATTTCGAACTACGTTTAGCCAACGCTATCTACAATGGGATAGCAAACCAGCTAATACGCTAACAAGTATAGCCAGTTTATCAATGCACTGCCTGTAGTTTACTCCTAGGTAAAATCTTTACAAACCAAGATGCCACCTGCTCTTGACTGGGATAAAGTGGCGAAGATTGACCCGTCGAATCTCCGTGATGGGGTTAAAGGACTGGACGAGGTCTTCGACATGTTCCTATCGGTAACTTTACGCCGTTGACACCATTATTAATCAAACATTTCACAAATATATGCCCTGTTGCCCAACCATCACCGCTTCTTGAGTTTTAAATCAGTTAACTATAGCGCTTCACTTCATGTTTAACCATTTGTAAGGATACATGTATAAATAAATGCTATTGTCCTTCTGATTTGATATAATAATGCAGGGTATTAGAGCTCCTTGTTTGCTGGCTATGCTCTGACTGTCCCCTCTTTCTGTGACAACCATAGGCTGTTTATAAGAGGTGGTGCAACTAGATATCACCTACAGTGGATGCATACTATGCATCTTAGTCCTGGTTGAACTTTATGCAGATGTTCAATGAATGCTCTCATCTGACAGGGCTCCTACAGACCCTTATAAAGGCAAAAAAGGCTATGAATACATTAATCCAAATGAATAATGAAATGCCCTTAAAACCTAACTTGCCTGACGTTGTAGAAACCCTTGTCTGAGTTTCAGTCAGTGCAACAACAAAAATAATCACACTCAATGAAGTCTGGAATACTTTTTAGTATAGGTTTGAATGGCAATGCACGTCACTGTTTTTCATAATAATTAAATAATGTTTTTCGTGCAGACCGAAGAATGGGAGGTGAAGGACAAAGCGCCGGACAACATTGTCCAAGTCCTCAGAGTGTTCCAGACCCTGTTGAAGGTTTTCCATCTTGTTATTGCACAACATCTATCAACATCTCAAGCACAGTAGTCTAGCTTGTATTCATGTATTTAAAAAGCAAGAGTATTTACTTTACAATTCACATTAGTCATCATGCTATTTTGGGGACATATGCTGCTTGAAATATTGCAATTGAAACATTGTAGGTTTGTCATTTTAGAGGTAATTGTCTACTATCCTTCTGCTTGTTAGATTAAGGATCGGGAACATAACATCGCCTTCGACTTCATTGATGAGATTGGTGTTAAACATGCCAAAGCAGGTAAGTGCACCGATAAAGTTAAAATGCAATATTTCATGTTTAAGTTTGACTAACAAACACAAACGTTTACATTGTTGATTTTGTCTTCTGTGCTGTAGAGAAGGAACTCCTCACCAAGGTGTCAAGGCTGGAACAAGAGCTAAAGGTAACTCTAATCAGACTCTGTCTTATGTTCTCAATTTATCTTTTGAGGATAAATAAAGGAAAAATAAAAAAATAAATAAAAAAAATTGTCTTTATACTTTCTGTCTGCATATGTACACTTACTTACACGTACTACAATCACCCTCTATGCTGCTTTACTTCCTGCAACAGTGCCACTGCCTAATCTTCTAGCCAATCATAGACTGTAACCCTGGCTACGAAGGGATTGATTGTGCTGACCACTGAGAAGCACCTAAGAAGATTACAGCTAATTCCTTGCATGCTTACGGCCATTACAGCCCAGTCTAGCTCGTATTTTTATTCATTTTTAAGGTTTGTATGTAACCAAATGTTGCACTCCGGCAGTGTTTTTGATGGGTGACTAATAAGAGGCCTATTGGTGGGGGGTTGTGACGGTGTTTTTCTGTGTGTTGTTTCCGCTCCAGCAGCCCTCCGGCACAGGGCCAGACAGCCGCTTTCTGAGAGACGAGATCCGGCGACTGGAGACTCAGCTGGAGCTCAAGGAGAAGGAGTTGACCCACTCGAAGAAAGCAATGGTTAAAGAAAAGAAAGTCACAGAGGAGGTATGCGCACCGCTCATGTTACCTGTTATTCCCCCTGCATAGCTGTGGACTAAAGGGTTCTGTATTGAGTCCTTGGATGACCTACAGATTAAAAATGTATCAGCTAGAATAGTACACTGTGCTTGTATGTCCTTAGTATGTGTGATTGAAGAAACATGTGTGTTTTCATGTTATTCATGCATAAGAAAGCTAGTTGGGTTTTATTGATAAAAAAAAAGAAAAAATAAGAATATTCCTTCAAAAAACTAACATTTTGTTTAAAGGTGTAGTCAGCGATTCAGGTTAAAGTTTGTGGTCAAAATTAGCCTGGCATTCCTAGACCTGCCACTAGGCGCTGGCAAATTAAATTTGCTGCGCTTGTTGGTCTGGACACGCTCCGTTGAAGCTTTATCAAGAAAGCCAGAGATCTGGCTTGTGGTTTCAATTGGTTCTATCTAATATGGGCGCACCAGAGCCCTTTATATGGTACTCTGGGGCGGACGTAACCGGATGACGACAGTGACGTGCATGCGACGTCGAAGCCGTGATAGTAAACATCAAAGATGGCTGCGGATATGTTGTGTGAGTTTGAGACTGCTTTGGCCTCGACCCTTAACGATTTGGAAGACGGCACTCAAATCTTTCATTAGCAAGTAAGTGGAATGTTCTATTTTGCCGACCGACAACGGCAAACGTTTAATTTAACAGTTTAACAGCTGTTCGCTAAACGAAAGGGGCTTACGTCGCCTTGTGCATCGCTCTGATTGGTTGTAGTCCTATCCAACTGCGTGCAGTGGCATTTGAAATGCACGAGTAGGAGCCGCCCCTTGAGTTGGAAATTACTATTGATCGTGGCCAGACCCTGTATCGTTCAAGATATCAGGGTCTGGATTTCCAGGCTAGGTCAAAATCACTTTTTGTCAAAATCAGTATACAGTATTCTGTATACCTTCAAGGTCCACAACCTGTCCCTACTGTGTGTGTGTGTGCTGAAAATCCAGTGTCAATACACAGCCTAGGCTCTGGTAAACTGGTATGTAAACAAAGTGTATACAAACAAAAGGGGACCCACCATAATCTAGCAACGTTCCCGTTTACAGAGCACCTATGGTATTCACACTGTCTCTGCATTTTGCTTTTGTAGTTGCTTATGCGAGCAGAGGAGGCTGAGGAGCAAGTCAAGAAGCTGAAACGAGAGGTAGGTGGCAGAGCTGGCACCATATCACACACACCATCAAGACCTTTCCATCATCATGTCATCCTCTGTCAGTAACCCGTCTGTTCCTGCTTGACTGTGAACTTGTGTAGTCTTGTGTGTTCTGCCATCATTTGCTGAATGAATGAATGCCTTGTTAAATTTCATCATCTCTTTTCATCTCTTTGTATTCCATCACCGTAGATAAGAAAGCTTAAAGAGGAGGTAAGACATGGTAGAAGTTAAGTTAGGTTTCTGTAATTTAAAATAGCTACGAGTTTGTTAGTCCATGCAGTTCAATAAAGATACACCGGTACACGCCGGTATTTGGATGGTCACTCACTTACATGTATTACTGCTGTAGAATTGATGTTGTGTTTTTTTTTAAAACAGATTTTGATATAACTCAATTAAATGTTAGAGATAGCATAAGGAGCAGTAAAGGAAAGTAGGGCTGCAACTAACGATTATTTTGATCATCGATTAATCTGTCGATTATTTTCTTGATTAATCGATTAGTGTTTTGGTCCGTAAAATGTCAGAAAATGGTGAAAAATGTTGATCAATTTTCCAAAGCCCATGTTGACGTCCTCAAATGTATTGTTATGTCCAAAACACACAGATATTTCAGTTTACTGTCATAATAGGATTAAAGAAACCAGAAAATATTAACATTTGAGAAGCTGAAATCAGTGAATTTGGAAATTTTTTATAAAAAAATTACTCAAAACTATTAATCGATTATCAAAATAGTTGGCGATTATTTTGATAATCGATTAATAATCGATTTGTCGATTAATAATCGATTTGTCGATTAATAATCGATTTGTCGATTAATCGTTGCAGCTCTAACGGAAAGTAGGATACAAGATACAGACCATAGGTGAAATAAAGAACAAATTACATTCTATTCTATCCTTTTAGATGTTTAATATAAAATATCAAGAGACTGTTTGACACGGGAGTCGAGGAGTGTATAGTGTTTTCTATTTGTGTAATTTGTTTCTTTGTTTGATGTTTTTGCTTTTTTTACATGTTCAAAACAAATGTAATCAAAATCAAATTCAACAATTCCTGTTAAGAGTGTGTGTCACTGTATGTTTTCTAGTAGTAATAGAGTATACCTGTAAGACAACCCAAATTAGCTTGGTTTGCGTGTCAAATTCCAAAAGCTGACCTTTTTTTCATGAAAAAAATATGGGAAAAAGTATTATTCTACCAAAATTATAGCAAAATAATTTTCTGCTGATCGAATACTATATTAATCAACTAAAAGTAAAAGACTAATCAGTCGTTAATTATCAAATATAGTATCTCTATCTTAATATTAGACTACAGGGCATTTGATCTTGTTCCTTTTTCTTGCACTAACTCTGTCCCTCGTACAAACAGAGTGAGCAGCTCCTGAAGGATGTTGAGTTCTACCGTGGAGAGTTGGACCAGAAACAGCCGGTCCCATCCAGAGACGAGAACGCTGAGACCCAAAGGAAGCTCAGCTCAGCCAACCACCAGCTCTACCAATGCCTGGAAGACCTTCAGGTACTAGGACATCTCTCTGTCTATAGTACCATTTGCCTTGTTTCAACTGAGCAGTACAGTTTGGTTTGGTATGGCACGGTCTGATATCTGTGTTGCATTTCCACTGCAGACCCTTACTTCCTTTACTTGGTAGATTGGGTTTATGCCGGTCGTTGGTAGCCACTGCCAGAGCAGTTGAATTTCACTGGCCCAAAGACTGTATAGGCTACTTGCCAGGGCAGCTACTAAACTATTGTAATATCATAGCAAGGGGACACTGTGTAGCCTGCCAATACATTAAATGAAGAAGAACGCAACACATTAAAGAAATAGCTGCACGCCGATTCTTTACTCTTCAAGAAGTGGTTACACTTCTTGAAGAGTGTAAATGTAGATTATGTCGACCAGTGAACAGACAGCAGTGTGTAGCTCCACCCTTTTCGGACCCATTGGGACCGCTTGATAGCCTGAAGAAGGGCGACTAAAATAGGTACAACATGGTACCTTTATTTTGTTACCCTTCCCAACTTTTGACACTGGAAGTGTAAATAATTGCGTGCTGTACTGAACTGAACTGTACTGCTCAGTGGAAACGAGGCTATACTGTAGTCTTTGAGAAACACACAGGACCACCAATACCCTTGGCAAGGGGGAAAAAAGCCTGCACACTGTAAAAGAATGCAAGATAACTGTTATTTTTAGCACATTATTTACAATTTTTCATGTGTTTTTATTTACTACTTCTACCCATTTTGTGTCTTCCCACCAGCGAGCCGAGGATGAAAGCTCAGACCTGAAAACGCAGAACGAGCAGCTGCAGAAGAGTCTGGAGGAATCGGTGAGGGAGATGGAGAAGATGACAGACGAGTACAACAAGATGAAGATCGTTGTCCAGCAGACGGACTCCTCTACGGACCAGCTCAGAAGGGAGAGGGATCACGCTAACCTACAAGTACAAACCCCCTCAATGCACTGGCTTTTTTTCCCTCTACTGTATCATTTTAAGTGGGTTTGTAGAATATCAGTTTCATTCCGAGATGACTAACCTTACCCTATTTATCTGCCCACTACAAGGCTATCACATACGTACATAAACATGCTGGTTAACAATCAGAAGACTGCAGTGTTGACACTTTTATGTGCTGTGTGTGTGTGTTACGCAGGTCAGAGAGTTGACGGATAAGATTCATAGCATGACCGAAGAGGAGGACCCCATTATGTCTGCGGTCAATTCCAAAGTGGAAGAGTGGAAGGTGGGTGCTGCTGATAAAATATGAACTCGGGAGACTTAACCAGCCTTTTGCCCACAGGAATCTAGATTTAGCTGAGTTATTTCTTTTTTAGAATTCTCTCAAGTCTGTTACAACTCATGTACAGCCTAATTCACAGAAGTAGGAAGTGCACTTCTTGGAACCCAATAACCAGACTGTGTGGTCGATTTACCTACTCCTCGCACAAGAGAAAAAGATGGTATCATCAGTAGTTGTATCAATGTGGGCGCATGCTAAAACAGAAATAAAAAACTAGAAAACACTGCTTTTTGCTACACATTTTTGCTACTTTGGAGACAGGCATTCTGGAAGTCTCAGTATAAATTCAACCTCTGCATGTCTCTTAACAATATCCATTCAAATATCAGTCACATAGTAAACTACGAAGACTAGGACGGTGTCTCTATGTTGTTGTTTCAAACTTCTTTTTAAGATATTGGACCAACTTTCCTAAATGTCACAGTTCTTGCCCTGGCAACCCAAATTCACTAAATCCTTTTAACTATGTTATTTGAGGGGAAAACGGAATGCTAATATGTATATGATAGGAGTTAGGAATATCTGTCAACCCCGTGCAAAAATACTGTTATGTCACGACCATTTGAAAAGTTGGTGCTAAAATTGGAATACTTAGAAGGGATTTCTATTTTATAATGACTGAATAAAATAACTACTACTACTACTATTAGTTTGACTCTTTGTAAAACTATTGTACAGGACCTTTATGTGCCTTCCGTTGTGCTGACATGATCTTTCCCTCACACACAGCGAGTGCTCTCTGGCAAGGACGACGAAATCCTGGTCTATCAGCAGATGATCCGCGATCTGAGGGAGAAGCTGCGTTCAGCCCAGCTGGACCTGGACAAGAGCAACATTATGGCATTGCAGCAGGTCTGTCCTCATACAGAGAAAGGAGGCAGTTCACTTTGTATTCAATCAGCCAGGCAGTTTCTTAACTACACCTTTTTAATTGCTTGTTTTAACTTGTCAATCACATATCAGCACCTCAATGCATTAAAGGAGTCAGTGATTCTGTAGAACACTTGTTGGCAAAATCCCTATTTCACTTGGCAAAATCAGTGTATATCTCCTCACAATCCACTACCTGTTGGTACTTTGTTTGCTTGAACAAAATCCTGTTTTAATACACAGCCTAGACTCTGTAAACTGGTATGTAATCAAAGGTAATGTAAAACAAGATGGCTAGCTGTAACTAGCAACATACCATTTTAGGGATCCTAGGATGTGTATTAACACTAGATTTTTTCATGCGCAACACAGTAATAACAAGCGAATTTTGAGGAAATATACACAGATTTCGGCAAAGAGTGATTTTGACAACAAGAGTTCTCCAGTATCGCTTAGACCACCTTTAAGCAAGGAAGAGAATGTGGGGGAAAAGGTCGATTTTTAAGTGACTTTGAATGTGGCCTAGTTGTTGGCGATGTTCAGGCTGGATTAGAGTATTTCAGAACGACCATATATCCCGCTCGAATGTCCCCCTCTCACTCTTGAAAAAAACCACCAACATACTTGAACTCCTCACATGGGGTAAGGACTCATTCCCTGCCCGTAATAGGCAGTCCATTGGTATCCTGCTCAGAGCCATGGCCTCAGATTTAGAGGTACTGAACCTCATTCCAGCTCGGTTCCCATAGAAATAACTCTTTCTTTGACTTAGTTCTTGACATCACATGCAGTAAGCGCTCATGTGTTAATATATCACTGCGGGACATAACGATGCCCGAGACTGTAAATTCTATCCGTTAAGGCAGTTTAACATGATGTGTCTTGGCGCACATGTGGAGAAAATAATGTAATGTTAAGTGTGTACTCCGGATAGAATTCTCTCATACCCTGCATACTTCTTTTCCTCCCTTCCAATCTCTATTGCTACCCTGGTCAAGGTGATATACGAGCTCTGCACTGTAAGTTACAAAGCGCTGTCATGTGGGTCCTCTCCTCAGCCTCCCCTTAGCTTCCCTTTCAAGTTCCCTAATGATAAATAGTGAAGTGTCAATAATTTAGTGTGCTACAGCTGTGCTCGGTCCAAGACATAAATATATATATTTTTTTTTGTGAATGTCACAGGCCGTCCAAGAGAGAGATAATCAGATCAAGATGCTGGTTGAGCAGGTAGAGCAGTATACGGGCGAAATGGAGCAGCACACCCTTCTTATTGACGAGCTGAAGACCTCCACCAAGAAGGACAAAGGTGAGTGAGTGGATGCTGCTTAAAGGTGGTGGCTGCTATAACATCTCTACCATTATGTCCTTGGGCATAATGGTATGCTTATAACTTAACCCCAAAACTGCTCCACGGGCGCTGAACTATGGCTGACCCTGCGCTCTGACCCCCTCCGAAGTGTGGTAACTTGAGAGGGGATATGCGGAAAGACATATTTCAATGTAACCATTGACCAATAAAGTAGCTTAACCTCATGACCCTTTACAGTTCTGTGTTTCTTTCTGATAGTTAGTCTAGTGTTTAATTAATAATTTGGTTGCTCCTCCATTAAATAGGTTCATATCACAGTCATGTCAAAATAACCTATGGTCGTTTTGAAGTAAACAATAAACCCTTCCCCTTATCTGCAGGCCTGCCATCCAGCATACAGCAGAGAAAGGTGGAGGAGCTGAGATCCAGCCTGGAAGCTGCAGAGGCTCGAGCAGTTGGAGCAGAGCAGAGGCTAAAGCTCGCCGAATCTCACGCTGAGGAAAAGGACAAAGCGCTCATTGAGGCTTCTAACCGCTTGACCCAGTACGAGTCTGTAAGTCTACAAATGTCTTCTCCTTCCCATGTTTTTTTTAAACTTTTGGCTTTAAATAAAGGAAATGTTTTAATCCAAATCCAATTCATTTGAGACTTAAAATCCCAGAAGCAAGGTTATTGGTTCTTACTTCCTTCCCATCCTCAATTTTATTAGACACTGAAATAACTGTGTGACCGCGGTGTGATCATGCTTTTTTTCGCATCTACAAGACTACTGTGTCTTTTCACCATGTCGAATCGCATCCTGATTTCCGCCCCCCCCAAAAAAGTAAAATGCCAAAAAAAGAAGGAAATAAAGAAATTGAAATGAGACATGCATTTTTTTTATCTAGTAAAGCACAGCTCTGCTACTGTATTACAGGGAACATACGGCCTGGAAGCAGCCATTGCGGAGATCAAAGAGTGTAAAAATCAAATCCGAGCAAGAGATCTGGAAGCAGAGGCCATGATCAGAGAAATCAACCAGCTTGAGATGAGAATCAATGACCTCATGGACGAAAACGAAAATTTCCGGGAAAAATTGGGTACTGTTCACTTTTTTTTTTTTTTTTCTTTTTCGTATATTTAGACAAACTGAGTGACCTCAAGCTGTTGTTAATTTTTTTTTTTTAACCTCGTAGGTCTGGAACCAAAGCAGGAAATGGATCTGACAGAGTTCAAACGAGCAAAAGATGTCAGACAACGCCAGTACAAAGCAGAAAACCAAGTCCTCACCAAGGAGGTAAAATGAGATAGCTAATGGTTATGACTATTGCTTTTATAACCGCTATCTCTCACCTCGTTGTTCGGTGTCATTCTAGATTGAACGGCTTGAAGAAGAGCGACTGGAGCTCAAGAAACAAGTCAGACACATGGTGAAGGAAAGAGGTGATGCAAAAAATCATGGAATCAAGAGTAGAGTCAGTTATTCTGGAGTATGCTTGATGTCAATTTATTTATTTTTTTGGTCAAAATCAGTGAATATCACCTCACAGTTCGATACCTGTCTGTACTCTGTGCCCTGCAAAAAAATACACAGCCTAGGCTCTGTAAATGGGCATGTAAACAAAGGGTATGTAATCAAAGGAGGCCCACCATAGCTAGCAACATGCCCCTTTACAGAGCCTAGGATGTGTTTTAACCCATTGATGACGGCTGCTGCGCGATGCCACATTGGCTCTCCTGCCTGATGCTGCGTCGTGCAGCATTATTACTTTATCTAATTTTCATGGCATTCCCAGCATAGAATGCACTGTCATTGGTTCAAATACACATGAGGTGGGTTTTGTTGATTTTTTTTAAGACCACGTGACCACCCAAAAGTTGTGTGGTTTGCCAAAAATCATGTCAATCAAAAAAATAAAAAATAAAACAAAATAATTAAAAAAATACGCCAGCTATGTCGGCGACAGAACAGTTAGTGGCGTTTGGTGCGCAGAATCAAGGTCTACTATAGACTACTGACGAAAATCACACAACACATTGCATCTATTTATTAACAATATTTAATAATTTTCTAATTCATCTCATTTTGACGATTTTTAGAAATATTTGTTGGTTTGTAAGCGCTAAGGGAGCATGTTTAAATAAAACCTGTGAACCTTAACTTTTAAATGTATTTTATTTCATGTTTCTATGTGCTACACAGGCTTAGATATTAAGGTTTTGGTAGACTTGAGAATTCCTACTATTTTTTCAGAAAACGCTCAGGCATTAAGGACATGAATCCTAGATTGCCATAG
Source organism: Hyperoplus immaculatus (assembly GCA_949357725.1). Taxonomy (NCBI): domain Eukaryota; kingdom Metazoa; phylum Chordata; class Actinopteri; order Uranoscopiformes; family Ammodytidae; genus Hyperoplus; species Hyperoplus immaculatus. Next base: position 5,281,221 of record OX442354.1, on the reverse strand, counting down.
TCATCAATGGGTTAAACCTGGATATTTTTTTCAGAGCCCATCGCACTGAACAAACCACATGGTACAGACAGGTAGCGGACAGTAAGGAGATGTTCACTGATATTGTCAAAAAGGGATTTCTCCAGAACCGCTGTCTTGATGTCAAAAGGGCATTTGTAAATTAAACAGGGATTTCTGATTATGTATGAGAAAAAAAAAACATTATCTTTCAATTAACTCTGTTGGCACCTAATCATGTTGATGTTTGCGGCTATTTTCATGTATAAACCTCAATGAACAGTGCCTATAACGGACTTTTAGAAATATTAGGAAATATTTTCCTAACTATTTTATATTTGTAGTACATTATTTCACCCCTCAAAAAAAACATTATTTTTCAATAACCTTTGGTGGCACCTAATCATGTTGTGGCTATTTTAATGTATCAACCTCAATGGAAAGCGCTTATATAACTCACATATACAAAGGAGTCCTACATATTTTCCTATCTATTTTATGTCTGCTATTGTTTCTCCCAAAAATCATCTTTCAGTTGCCTCTGTTGGCACCTAATCACGTTGATATTTGTGGCTATCTGAGACTTCTGCCTTCCACTCCAAAACATGTTACATACAATGGAATTTTACTTCCAGCTCTCACGCTCATTGAGATATTATTTATTACTTTTTAATGCTGAAAATGCATTGATGATTGATTCAGAACAGTCGACAGCAAAATATCTTACCAGGAAACCGTGTCGCTGTGAAATCTGCTGACAGACAGTGGGGCTATACAGAGTAAACATATAACTTCATTGTATTGGAGAGGAGGCAAACATTTAACCAACAAGTCAGATAACTCAAAACCTGGGCTAATCTACCTACAGTAGAAAGATGGTTGGAATTGATTTGGGGAACAATATTTATTAATTATAGCCAGCCTTGTTTTTTATGAATGTATAATTTGTTCTCTGATGATTATACATGACTGCACCATGGTCATATTACCATTATTATTCTGATATAGAGTCACATCTAAATACATTACCGCATCGGGATTAGGGCTGGGTATCGTCAAGGACTTCGCAATACGATACGTATCACGATACACTGGTCACGATACGCTATATCACGATATATTGCGTATCTTTATATATAACGATCAGTGTTGGGAACGTTACTTTAAAAAAGTAATGAGTTATAGTTACTCACTACTTGTTCCAAAAAGTAACTGAGTTAGTAACTGAATTACTTTATAATAGAAGTAACTAGTTACCAGGGAAAGTAACTATTTGCGTTAGCCTACTGTAAAAAATTTTTTCAAAATTTTGATTTTTCTAAACAGTTTTCACAAGTCAGTTGAAATGAGTAGAACAGACAGGTAGGCCTACTTGTAGGCTACATAACCTTCAATATTTATTGCACATCAACAGACAGCAATAGGTTTATCCTGCACTTCAAGTATTTTGTTCTCAACAAAAGTAGTAGAGGAAACTGCTGAATGTACCGTGCTGATCTGCTATATCACTGGATTCACTTCAAGGGTGTCGGCTAAAACACCACTTAAAGGAATACTTCCCCCATACGGAACCAGAGTTCTATCATTATAAAATAACTATTATAATATAATGAATAAGGTTTTTCTTCCCTCAGTCTTCCTTTAGTCTTCCCTTGGCCCAGCTGTCCTGTTAATCCTAACCCTTACTGTGATGTCACAATAAGGAAACTGTAGGGTTAGACAGTGAGACCATAAAACACTCTTTCTGCCTTTTCTCAGGCTAGGATGATCCGATTTTTTTTTTTTTTGCGCATTTATACTAAATAGGATCTCCGAGTTCAATACACCTTCATATTCCAACCGGTGAAGTAGGCCTTTAAGGCCAAAAATGTCAGACACAGTGAATCTTAAGTATTCTTATAAACAAAATTTATCTAACTTCAATAGTCAGTATCCTAGAGGCTCAGGCCTCACAGCAGACATGGGTTTGAATCTGACCCGTGGTTGTTCTCTGCATTTCATTCCCTCTCTGCCCCATTTCATACATGTCTCTCTGCACTGTCAATAAAGCCTTGAAAAGCAAAAAAAAAAATCATAAAAAAAAAAATCGATACTGATATCGTGAAACAAGTATCGCGATATATCGCCATATCGATTTTTTGACACAGCCCTAATCGGGATGCATCCTGCGGTCTCTGCTTCACTCACTTCCAAAACAAATGCACGCGCTAGCAAAGCTCTTTAGGACAAAGGTTGGCTGGTTTTGTAAAAACACTACTGCTTCTGTCCAAAGAGGGCGCTAGAATCAACAAAAATGGGAAGTTCCTCTTAGCCACTTTAAGTCATATACAGGCAGAAAATAATTTCTTATTAACATTTTGTTGTTTTACAAGTCTTATTAACACTCAGCTGTGTCTATAGGGATCCCGCAGTCTAGCTTGCTACTGGAAGAGGAGGATTTCAGGTCGAGCCGAAGATTCCGGTTGCCACAAAGCAGCAATCAAGCAGATGAAGAGATCCGACTCAAAGTAAGCTCCTGGCTACTCACAGTCATTTATTGCCATTTCTTGCAACTTCAATGAATGCCCTGTGTTTCAAAGGAGAGCAATTTGTTGATTAAGTCACATTATTGTGAAACATTTAGCTAATTGCAGTTGCAGCTGTAAAAGCTGTATAACCAACTCTTTTCTTTGTGAATTTTTTAATTTTATCTGACCATATTAAGCCATATTAGTCTTGGTTTGGATCAGGAATGTCCCGACATACCTGCTTCACAAAATTCATGCTCTAAACCAAATAAAGTAAATGCGTCAAAATGACTATTGCACTGGGGAATAGAAGAAAAGATAAGAGGGAACGGTTAAATAAATACATTTTATATGAATTCATCGACTTAACATTTTTAACCAGCACTAGAAGTGGAGCTGAATGATAAAGGTTTTGGTGTAAATCAGCAGAAGAACAATTTATGATTGGCATTCACACCATACACAGCATACCAGACATTTTTTCTTACAATAAAACATGTTTATTGACCGCTCAAGTGCATGGCATGTAGGCCTACTAAAGAGCTGTCTACTGTATGTGGTTTGTAGTAGACAGTTAGCAATACAATACACTTTGCCAACACTATAGCTTAAAATGGTTTAACAGTTTTCATTGTAAACTTTTCAATGACATGAACATTTCCTTTGCAGAATCAATCCTTAGAGAAAGAACTGAGCAAAAAGGAGCGAGAGCTGGAGCTTCACAAGACGCAGTTTCACATCAAACGTAAGTGTGGCCCTGCTTGTTCGTCTGATTTGTTTTCACAGTTCACATGGATATTTACAAGCTCAGGGAGACATTAGATTTTCTTCATGTAACGACTTGTACAAGAACATGTACCGCAGGGATCGTTATTATTGTAGTTTTTGAAGTGAATGAAATAGCAGAGCTCACAGGTTTCACTGCTATTGTTCCCACCTGGGTGTTAACTCACAGTGGAGGAACTTTCCAAAGTGAAGCGAGACCTGGAGGCTGCGCTGAAAGATGTTCTCCAAGTCATGAGGATGAATCACGAGACCACTCCCTCTGACGCCGCTGCCATCAATATCCCCGGGCTGGAACGCTTGGCTAATGTAAGTGTCTCCCATGTTTCAAATGTCATATTTAACGCAGATACATTTTATTGTAATTCATAATTCATACATATGTTTTTTAGTTGTTTTTGGGCCCTGGCTAGTATCTGGTTTTGATCAGCTCAATCATACTCCTTTAGGGCCTAATCTACTAAACATTTGTGTGTAAAAACGTGAAACGTAAAAAGCTGATCTAAAATGTGATCTAAAAAAACCAGTGTCTCTTTGAGGACAACTGGCTTTAATTTCACATAAGCATCTCAGGTCTGCAGTTACGCAAATATGGCATATTGAGCCCAAATACAGAAAATATAATCTCAAACAAATGTCCATTTAGACACCACAATGAATGATGAGCTCTCTTCCTTTACAGATTACAGAGAAAAATAAATTGTGCATCTGAAATCCATTTAGAACCTACGTTAAGAGTTACAACATGCCTCCCAAGGTCTCAAATTGCTTAACGGAAAACAATGGGCATACTCCCATCCTACTGTAGGTACTTCAATTGTTTATTTTTTTTCATTAGTTGGGAAGGAGAGGTCTTGTCACATAGCAACTTAATAAATAACAAATGCAGTGAGCCAGAGAAAAATAACTTAGAAGAGTAGCCAGACATTTGGTGGATCCTACTTTGCTGTCATCCAGCATTCGAATAGCCATAGTCATACTGTATTAAAGCTGAGGATAATTTTTGTTAGCAGAAACAGGAAGTACCAACTGCAAGCCACATGCAAACTGAAATAAATAATCAAAATAGTGGCAGTATTAATGTGCTTTTCACTATCAGAAGGGAATTTGTATTAATGTTTTTTGTAAAGTGTGAAAAGCTATAGTGCGTAACTTCTGTCGCTAAGTTATTATGAGAACACTTTCGGTGCATCTACATTAGGTAAGCCTATGATGATATCGTATGGATTGTATACCTTCTGCTGTACGTCTAGGTTTTTTCTTACAGTAGTTGTAGAATCAACATCTGAAAAATTTATTTGACTCCTCTTGTGGTTTTTCTGAGCTCCTGCACCAGTGTCGTAGCCTGGTCCAACCAGACCATCGTACTTCATTTCATTTGTACAGAAGGTCTGGAAGTGCTGTAATTGGCAAACGTTTACTCACTTGGAGGCGGGTGTCTGTTGGACTATTGGATCTGCCCAGTGCCACTCTGGATTAGCGGCTTCTGATGGTGCGTTTCAGTTGTACAGGGAACTCGGAAATTTCCGACTTCACTACATATTGTAGTCTATGGATCTACCGTACCTGGCAACGGTAACTTGCTAGAGCCTAACGTTTAGTTATTTGGATGAGAAAGGTTGTAGGTGTCCATACTTTCCCGAGCAGATGCACTGGAACACAGACAGGTCGGAACTCGGAACTACCAAATCGGACATTTCCGAGTATAAAGGAACGCAGCATTCAACTGAAACTGGAGCGCGACTTTGACGTCATCGTTCTCAGCCACTCGCTTTGTTCGCTGATTGGATAACCAAAAATCTCGACGAGCACAATTGCATGAACACACCCCAGCCCCAGACTGACTACTGAAGTGAAATGAAAATTGAGCGGAAGTAGGTTGGCGGGCGGAGCCAGGCTACCAGTGTCGGGGAGCGACACCAGTTTGTAAATGCTGCCATACTGAGAAATACAGAGAGAGTTTTGTGGAGATGATAGGCTTTATCAACTGTGTGTCAACTAGTTTGGAAATGGCTTGAAAGTAATGGACATTTAGTCATATGAAAAAGTTACGCACTATAGCTTTGATTTATCATCCATGGCTTAATTGTGTTTTGTTGAACTGTGCTCACCCCCCACCTCACAGGCTGTAGATATGACCAACATGAGTGGACAGTCAGAGCCGGCGCTGCACCTCAAGTCTCACATACATCAGCTGATTGGGAGAAACGAAGAACTACGGCAGGAATTGAAATCGTCCCGCGAGGAAGCGACCAGCAGCTTCAGTCAGCTCGCCTCAACCAAGGAAAAGGTACGGCCCACATTGAGATGAAGAACACCAGTGTTAATACACAGCCTAGGCTCTGTAAACTGGCCAATCGCTAAATGCAAAATGCTTCACATACAGAAATTGGCTCTGTCACAAAGACACTGTTAAAGCGCTCACCAAAGAGCTTTTATTGTCTTTTAGAATCGTGTGACGTGTGAAATAAAACTCAAAGCCAAAGTTCAAATTTGAAATTTTCTAACGGTTGTCGCAATGTATTTTGGAACGGAGATACGTGTGGAAATGGGATCTAAGGCAACATTCGAATCAGGATTTTTCAAATGGTCGACCAATTGACTTGACAGTAGTTTAGCGGGGGGTTGACAGATATTCTTAAAACCTTTCATATACATATTAGCATTCAGTTTACCCCCCAAATAAAATAGTTACAAGGATTTAGTGAATTTGGGTTGCCAGGGCCTTTAACAAAGGGTATCCAGAATCACTGACTCCACCATTAATATCAAAGATGGACAACTTGATGGTTGTTTTGTCTAAATCCCTTAGTGGCTGTATCTCCTCCTTTTGGCGAGAAAACACAGCACTGTTGTCAGTTTTTTTTTTTTTTTTTTTTTTTTTTTAGTTGCTTCACATTTGAATATGATCAGTCAAGTCGTTCAAAGACAAGCAGCTGTTATATTGTTATAAGAGGCCAATAAAAAACGCTCACAGCTGTGTGTCGCAACTCTTATTCCAAACCAACAGATAAACGGCTTTCTTTAAAAGTTTGTTAACCAGACAAATTTACTAACATATATTAGGAAGATTTATAGTGACAGCGGCGATGCCTGACATACCCTCTGAGATGAGTTAGTATGAGTGGTAAATATTCTGAACAATGTGTCTCAACATGTGTTGCTTCTGTTCCAAGTAACAATAGAAAGGAGGTTAACAAATATTCTATTGCATTGTTGAGAGGAGCCTGAGGCCTAAGAAATTCAATATGCCAATGACGGCTGCTGTAAAAAAACTTCTTCAATCTTGAATCTTGAACAAACTAGTGTCTTTAACATTTTTCAGCTCACATTAGGTTTCAATATTTACATGTCATATTTGACAAATTAACATTTCGAAGAATCGGTGTTTGCCAGAGTAGAGCTGCGGTTCTTGGAGAAAGCCTTGTTTGTGTCAACACCTTCCCTTAAAGGTGTATTAGCTTCAGTGGACGGGGATATGTTCATATTTGCAGGGCCTGCAGTTAGTTTGCAAAACCTATTTTATCCACATCTAATTCTCAGTATTCAATAATTCTATTATCATGAATCAAAACAGATGTTTTTGTTTGACAAGAACCAAATGTTAGACTAGAATATGTTTGGATACAAAACTGTGGGCCCTGCTGCTGTAAACAACTTCTATGGTATGAGTGCGTCTAAATAGCTTTGTCCTTCTTTGACAGGTGCTTTATTTGACAAAGTAGGCCTCCATCATATACAGTCATCACTTGTATATCATCTTAAAGCAATGAGATTGGTGCTGCTGCTGGACTAGGACACACACTTATCAAGCTATGTTTAAAACCCTGCCCAACCCTAATTCCTACAAAGCTTTATACAGCCGTGGAAAAAATTAAGAGACCAAATGTTCAGTGTCTCTCGTTTGACTATTTATTGGCCTATGTTTGAGTAGAATGAACATTTTGGTTTTATACTTTTAACTACTGACAACATTTCTACCAAACTCACAATAAGAATATTGCCATTTAGAGCATTTCCATTAAGTAATGTAGAGATAAAGATTAAAGAAAAATCCAGACTGGCCTCTTAATTTTTTCCAGAGCTGTATATTGCTAGAAGTAACTTTTTTGATGAAAAAAAGGCCTTTTTTATGACAATAAAGTTGGTGTTAGCAAAACAAAGTGCTAACTGCTTTATATTTTTCTCATTCTGTGCTGATCAGGTGAACCAACTGGAAGGTGAGCTGGAGTTGCTTAGGAAATCTGACGGCCGTGGGGCGGTGCTCCGACCTCTGACCCTCCCTGAAGGCATGGGGCCCAGCAGCACTGAGGTCATCAGCTCTCTCAACGAGTACGCTGTCAGGCTGCTTCAGGTCAGTGTCACTGTGTTTTTAAAAGAACCGGGTGAAAATTCTGTTATTGGGGATGTACATTTAATTTGTTTTTCTCCGTGAAAATGTTAAATGGATGGTGAATGGACTTTCTTATATAGCGCTTTTTAGCGCATTACATTTCTTACCACATTTACCCATTCACACACACACACACACACACACACACACACACACACACTCATACACAGATCGCATAAATATATATATAATAAAAATGTATAAATAGGAGGGGCTAGGACCAGAAAAGTGTTTAACTTCTTATTACCCCTTTAAGACAAAAACATTATTTGAGTTGTCAATGTGTTGCTTATATGTTTCTGAAGATCCCGTGTGCTATCTATCACAACATTTATAATCCTTAGGAGCTCAAAACCCAAGAAGAAAAAAGCAAGAAACTGGTTGGGACGCTGGACGAGTACAAAGAGAAGTTCTCGGTTATCAGCCACCAACAGGGACTTCTGTACAAAGAATACCTAAGGTTGGTTAACAAGGATGTCTCTCACTGACTATAATTGGCTTATAAACTCAAGTTTTAATGTTGAAACTATCTCATAAATATTGTTGTTGTCAGCGAAAAGTCTGAGTGGCAGAAGAAGAAAGAGACATTTACAGAGATGGAGAACAAGATGGAGGAGCAAAAGCAGGTGGACGCTGTTAAAATCCAGGAATTCAAAGTAAGTAAGACAAATAAATGTTTGAACGGTACTTAGATGCCTGCAACAGATTGATGGATGGCATCTGTGTAGCATGTTTTCCTCGGTTCGCTTTACATTATGGATCTCACTCACACTCACACACACACACACACACACGCACACACACACACACACACACACACACCCACACACACCGATTATTTAAGATGGTTTAACAATGGGGAAACAGGAGGCACCACCGATAAATCTCGCCAAAACTATTCTATGTCCCCGTGGTCGTGTGTCTGGCCAGCGTCTTTCTCTGACTGGATACATGTTAAGCACACACATATTGGGAACAGACTGCCCGGCGCCCACTCTTAAAACCTAAGCGAGTCCCTTGAGAATTTTGGACGTCCCACGAAGACCTGGGATTTAGGCGTGAGCACATGTTGGGCTAAAATTCCAACATGTGTAACACATAACGACATATGCTACAATTAATGAATGTGTACAGAAAGAGAATGGGTGTTTCAATGAATAAGGGATTGCATTGAAAAGTAATATTGAAGTTAAAGGTGGTAGTACTAGTCACAATTCTAGAGAACGCTTGTTGTCCAAATCAGTGAATATCTCTAAAGTTATTTTGGCAACCAGCGTTCTCCAGAATCGCTGACTCCACCTTTAACTTGTAATAAAGTTTAGGGATGGGCGTGAGTTATCGATTTCTTGAGTAGTCCCCGTTTCAAATAAACTCGGTGAACTTGGTTTAAATGTGCACTCTTTTTTTTCCTCGTGTGTAGCTATGTTCATTTTACATGTGAACTATTCACTATATGTACAGTATTACACCAGCTTAAACGTTGCACCTCAGCTGAGTCTCACGTGGTGTAAATACGACCTGAAGCGAAATCAAATCTAATTTTGAAATATCCCCTTTGCCGGCTAAAGCTAACCGCAGCGAGGTCTGGAAGTAGTTTCTGGAAATACAAGGATATCTGGTCCGGTGTAGATATGCCAAGCAAAGTATGGCTACCATAGCGATAATAGTACAATACGTCAACATTTGTTATTAAGGCCTCGAGAAACTATGGGGAGTGTGTCAGCTGTTTTTAGCTGTGAGCCACTGAGAGAAAATCAAGCCAATAATATTGATGATTCCTCCTGAATGCTGCCTCTGATTTAGTGCAATGTTTGAGGAATATGAGCCACGGACTGAGCATTGAAGGCCAGTGATGCCGACCGGCATCGGACCTCTTTTTTCAGTAACGAGTAATCTCCAAACCAGTAATCAGATTAAAGTTACTCATCAAAGTCACTGTGCGTTACTTTTTCTGTCATTTTCCTTTGTGAAATATTTTACATAACTGCACAAATGACTGCGATTGCGATTTAATGTAAATAAATGTGCGAGCATGTGTCTCTAAACGCTCCAACTGCTCCTCTCGTCTTTTTGGTAGCGCCCCTCGTCTCTGACATGCAGCGTGTGTGTGGTGTCTGTGTGTGTGTGTGCAGCAGCATTACGGCCGAGTCTAAGCTGAACTGTGGCGCAAAACAAACGCCCCCCCCCCCATGAAATATAGCGTCTGGCGTCTGCTATGGGGATATTTAGGATTCGGGTACGGTGACGTTGAAGAGATAGAAGTGTTTAAAACTTGGAAACGTATAGTCACGTGGCGACCGGTGGCCGCACACACCCAGCCTATCAACACATGAGACATCGCAGAGAAAAGTCTAATTAGTGCATGAGAGTGAAGGGCCAAGCACGTTAAGTTTAAAGACACTGCTACTGTCTTTGCACTTTGGAGGAATGCATTTATTTTCATGGGGGGGAAAAGGTTTTTTTTTTTATTACATTTTTCAAACCATAATTTTTATTATTTTGAAAACAGTATGCCTATAGGCTACTAGCCTACAAGCTTTATTTTATATATTTTCAATGATTCTTAATATGTGCATGTTTTAAATTGAGATATATGGGTTTCAAAACCTGTAAAGTAACGTTTAAAGTAACTAGAAATCTAACTTAGTTACTTTTAACATCAAGTAATCAGTAAAGTAACTAAGTTACTATGTTAAGGAGTAACTAGTAATCAGTAATCAGATTACTTTTTCAAAGTAACTGTGGCAACACTGTTGAAGGCCCTGTTGGCGAACCTAGATATATTTCTTAAGAGTTGATTAGGCTAAACTGCCATGCATTCTAAAAATAGATTGGTGGCCAAGTAATTAAAGGTGGCATCAGTGATTCTGGAGAAGGTTTTGTCGTGGATTTGAAATATCAACCTTTAAAAGATGAGAAGGAGGCAATTCATACCAGGTGACACAATGTTTAAATACAAAATAAACAGATCTTTATTGTTTGCAAACAAGGGTCAAGACAACAATGCAACAAGGGGATTGTAATGAAATGACCAACGAGAGGCAGTTTTGCAGAGAAGTTATAGCAAAATCTAATTATGCACAAACCTTATCCTACGTAATAGCTTTTCAGGGTTGGAATATAGTGAGACATAACAAATCTAGTTGGCGAGGAGTAGTCTCCAGTACATAAAACAACTTAACTTTATCTTACACAAGAATAAGGTCAGAACAGTTTGACCGAAGAAATATCAACCTTTAAAAGATGAGAATGTGGCAAAAAACAACCTGACTTCACAAGACTAAGGTCAGAACAGTTTGACCGATTCCATGAAGATTCACTATTTATGATAATACAATATAGTGTAAATATATTTCATATATTCACACAATAATAAATTCCCTAACAGTTTGTTGTCACAATTACTATTTATCATATTGGTGAATATCTCCTCACGATCGGCTACTTTGCGTGTGCTGAAAACAAACGCTGGTGTTAATACACAGCCCAGGCACTGTAAACAAAGGGGTCCCAACGTAGCTAACAACATGTCCATTTACAGAGTCCAGGATGTGTATTATCAATGGATTTTAAGACAGCAGATTAGTAGATATTAACTAACTTTGACAAAAAGTGATTTTGACAACAAACGTTCTCAAGAATCGCCAAATCCACCTTCAATGGCTGATCCCTCAATCTTGGAATACACTACTCGTTTCCATCCCTAATGAATCTATCTCTTTGCTTCATTGTACTTGTAAGAGTTATCTTTACACTCAAAATGACATGAAAGGGGGCGTAGTGATATTGGCTCCGGTCTTCGTTGCAGGGGTCGCGGGTTCAAATCTGACCCATGGACCTTTACTGCAGGTCATCCCCTCTCTCTCTCTCTCCACATTTCAACTCTGTACTATCTAATAAAAAAGCTTGAAAATGCCAAAAAAGTATCTTAATAAAAAAATGTCCATGAAAGAGCGATTTAATGTGTGATCCCTCAATCTTGGAATATACACTACTCGTGCCCGTCCCTAATGAATATCTCTCTTTGCTTCATTGTACTTGTAAGAGTAATTTTTACACTCAAAATTACATGAAAGAACGGTTTAATGTAGGCCCTTATCCATTCCACACCATCAGGAGCTGCTGGACACCCTTCAGAGAGACCCTGAGGAGATCAAGAGACGGCTGAGTGAAGCGCTGCGGAAGTCCACGGTGCTGAAAGTCAACGAGAAGAAGCTAACGCGGCGCTACGTCACACTGCTGGAGCAGGAGAAGCATCTACGCAAAGAGAACAGCAAACTGAGGGACGAGAGCAGCGCCATGCAGGCCTCTGTCACCCAGAGGATGGGCTACCTGCAGAGATACAAGGTAAACAAACACAGACTCTGGAACAAATACATTTTCTTAATCGAATTTTGTCTCCAATTTGTCAAAAGTTGTACTAGATTTCTCATGCTTTATTTTCATCTAGTTAATGTTCTGTTAAAGGTCTACTATGCAGTTTCAGGTGAGCAAGGTTTATTTTCATTTGCAGAGCCTGCAGTTAGTTTACAAAACCTGTTTACTCTACATGTTTGTCTTAGTTGTGAGGGCAGATTTATTTGTAACTATTTGATTGATCTGTTTTTCATATGTATATCACATCAGTTTAACACATGTGCCTTTCCTCTAAGAATGTGCTGACAAAACAGTTGCTTGAACTATGTTAAGGTTTATTGTGGCTGACCACAATAAACCCCTGAGACCTGTTTACTCTATTAACCATCATGATACCCTTGTTGTAGAAGAGGGCTTTAAATACTCTGTCTGACCAAACGATATTGTCAGTCCTATCGGGGGCTGACCGTGTAGGTCTGAAGCTTTACATTCTGTACTCTGTTGTAGGGCTGCAACTAACGATTATTTTGATAATCGATTAATCTGTCGATTTTCTCGATTAATCGATTATTAATCGATTAGTGTTTTTGTCCGTAAAATGTCAGAAAATGGTGAAAAATTTTGATACATTTTCTAAAGCCCATGTTGACGTCCTAAAATGTATCGTTATGTCCAAAACACACAGATATTTCAGTTTACTGTCATAATAGGATTAAAGAAACCAGAAAATATTCACATTTGAGAAGCTGAAAACAGAGAATTTGGAAATCTTTTATTAAAACATTACTTGAAACGATTAATCGATTATCAAAATAGTTGGCGATTATTTTAGTAATCGATTAATAATCGATTCGTCGATTAATCGTTGCGGCTCTACTCTGTTGTTTTGTCTTATTATAAATGTAATTAAATAAATTAAATTCTCTGCGAGTTTAGTTTTCTATTACAGCATGTCGGAATATAGAATTTCCCCATCATAAATCAAAACAAAATGATTTTGAGGCACCTAGAACAAAACCGTAAGACATGAATATATTTTTAAACAAAACTGTGGGCCTTGCCCTTGCAGCTGTACACAACAATGATGAAACTGAACTTTTTAGCTAACCTTCTAACTTCTAGGCTCTTTCTAATTTAAACTTATTTTGTAATAAAGTCTTACGTTTTCATTATAAAAAGGAAGTGCGACCCTAGCATTTTGTACTAAAGACCGTATCATGTAATAAGTTATTACAAAATGCGGACAAATTTATGTCTACTGGTATTATTACACAATGAAGTGAAAATTTATTACATTTTGACGTTTTATTGCATAAATTGTTGTTATTAGATAATGCGTTGCTAAAAGGTCCAAGGTGCACGTCTGCAATAACATCGCACCGCCAACGTTGCCGTCAGAATCAACTTAACTCAAATATGACAAATTACAACTATAAACTGTAGAAAGAGCAGTAGCTGTAAATCCACCTGGTCTATTCAAAACCATGCATCACATGAAAGCTGGTGCTGATTTTTTTCTCAAATACTTTTTATTGTGAAATAACAGGTACTTCATCAACAGTAGAAGTTTTTAGTATTTTACAAACACCCAGATTCATTGTGACAGAACCCGGTTGTATTTCTTTCAGCAGTAGAAATGATTTACCAGTTAAAATGATGAAAAGGCAGCGCTTAACAAGGAAAATATGTTCCAGGGCAATATATATAATATGAATTCTAGGAATGTACCTACGTAAACCAGTAAGAATTAGATTAAGTATTTATTTTATTTATTTAACCTTTATTCATACTCAAGAGATCGAGTTGAGTCAAACAAATTGCAGAGCAAAAACAATACATACACAAAATACAATGACAGTGATATAGAAGGGATGCAATTAAAATGAAATGGGTGAACAATACAAGTACAAGAGTACAATTTAGCCTAATTAAAACAGATACGTAGAGGTCAGCCGATTTAAGATAATATGTTTAAATTTACTGACGGATATGAAGGTATTTATTCTAATTTGTTGATGTAAATTGTTCCAGTCAGGGGCACTGAAGCTAAAAAGCGTTTTTTTCCCAGCTCAGACCGGGTAGCACATAGGAGGAAACACATAAGGGACTACAAAAAGATGTGTATGTGCAATACATTGTTTGTTTATCATAGCATTTATTAAACTGACTGACCTTTATCCTCTGAGCACATTTCTCACCCACAGCAGAGGGCAGTGCACACGCCGGCGAGAGTGATGTTAACCGTGGCAAAGAGCACGGACCTCCAACTGCTTTAAAATAACTCAGCTGAGTTAATTCTGAATTACCACGAGTCACTTCTGTCCATAAGTGATCACTTAAAGTTGTCATCTGAAAATCCCTGTAGATTTTGCAGTTGAAATTGACTAATACGGAAGTATTTTCCCCCCGGAATGCCTAAAACTCACAAGGAGAATCACGTGTAAAAGAAAAATACAAAAAAATAAAGTATGAGTCAGCCAACATTATTAAGAATGAACAATAGTATATGAAAGGTGCTGTGAGTGAAATGTCTCTTTTAGCTAACTTCCTGTCAGTGACTGCAGTTAGCAGTCCCCTCCCTCGTCCCTACATCACCACATTAATGCACTGCGGTCTTCAAACAGCGAATCATCTAGCATCATCTCAGATCCATACGTGCTATAAAACATGATAAAAACCATCAAAGCAGACATTGGGAAGGATTTTTACCTGCTCCGCCATTGTAGGCGCATAAACATTCACCCCTCTGTCGCTCTCTGCGCGCGCACCGGCAGTGAGACGTAGGCTTACCTGTTTGTAGCGTTCTCTCTTCTGATTGGATATCAGGTTGTGATCCCAGAAAAGTTTATTTGCCGATTACATGCAGAGCGGGTGACTGAGAGACCCGTGTTATGAAGCGTGCACACTATATAAGTGATCACCGTTTGAATATAGAGCGATTTAACACGTATATTAACATAAACATATCTCTCACTTCACCTTTAATCAATCATACTAACTTTATAGCACTTTTAGCAAAGGCAACACAAACTGCTTCATAGACTAAGAAGAAATAAACACTTCTTTAAATTATGGCACTATCATTTGTCTTATCATTAGGAAATGGCTGCATATAAGATGGCCGCTCTGCAGAAGGCCTTGGATGACAGCGTTCCCTCATCAGACCTGGAGCGGGCCAACAGACAGTACACAGAGCTGACGGTCAAATACAGAGACATGCTACAGAGGGACAGCCGCCTCATACAGAGGACCACCAACCTCGAACATTTGGAGGTATTGAAACGTTTATCTGTCGTTGTCTAATCACTTTTTTTTTTTTTTATTATTTATTTATTTTTTATCAGTGAATATCTCTCACAATCTGCTACCGGTCCATACTGTATATGCGCTGAAAAAGCAAAAAAATCCAGTGTTAAAACACAGCCTAGGCTCTGTAAATGGGCATGTTGCTTGTGGAACCCTTTGTTTACATACCAGTTTACAGAGCCTAGGCTGTGTATCAACGCCACCTCTAATTTTTTCAACGCACACACATTACAGACAGGTAGTGGATTGTGAGGAGATATTCGCTGATTTTGACTAAATGTGATTTGAACAACCAAGTGTTTTCTGGAATTGCTATCTCCAACTTTAACCTTCCAAGTATTTTCATTTGGGCTGCTCACCATTACTGAACAAACCATCATTCTAACATATATGTTGTCTTCCTCCCCTGACGTTCAGAGTGAGAACGAGTCTCTACGCGATCAAATCTCGGCCATGAATAAAGAACTGGAGATCACAAAGGAGAAACTGAACACTTTGGAGCAGGCGTGGGACAGCGTCAATGCACTCGGTAAACTTAAAGATGGGACTGATGTACATTCAGTTCAGCTATTTTTCAGAAAAAAAATAGTAGAATTTTATCATTGTGGGTTTTGAATATAAAACGTTGTTTTTGGCATTATAATAAATGCCATTAATACAAGGCCAGAAAGCAAAGGGGCCTAAAGGAATCAATTCTAATCAAATCATACAGTATATCAACACAGCACACACAGAACGCATGGGCCATTAGAGGAAAAGTTCAGATATTTTACGAGGCTATCATTCTTATCAACATGATTTACAGAAATATGATGACAGCCCTAGAGACATTTATTACAGGCTAGCTACAGGGCCAGAAGTAACAGTTTTATATTAGTGTGTGTGTGTGTGTGTGTGTGTGTGTGTGTGTGTGTGTGTGTGTGTGTGTGTGTGTGTGTGTGTGTGTGTGTGTGTGTGTGTGTGTGTGTGTGTGTGTGTGTGTGTGGGCTTTCTTCTTGAGAGTGTTCAGTGCAGTTTTGGCTTTGGGTCTGGTCTGGTTTACCTTAATTGTAGTTTATTCATTTGATTTGAGCTCAGTGGCGTCATAACATTCCTCATTTTCCTTTTAACAATACGGGCGGCAAGTAACATGTCAATATGCCGGCCAGAACTCCAAAGTAACAATGAATATATTTATAATGTATGTAACCATGGGGATTGGCCAAACAATGACTGCAGGCAAAAATTACAGGAGCAATCACCGCTACACGCATATGATGATCCTTGATATATCTCCAGGGTTAAGCCAATTTCTGGAGCCAACCCTCAAAGGTGCACTCTGTCACAGAAGTTTACATTTTCAAAGTTATATTCTATCTAATTATAACTGAATAAACATACTTTCCCCTAGGAAAATTGGATCCCTGGAACACTGTTTGAAGTTAGAAAACTTCCTTAAACAGCAGCAGCAGGGCCCACACTTTTGATTACAAACACATTCAAGCCTTACGGTACCAGGTGCCTTAAAAAAAAGAAAGATTTATTTTAGATTTATTCAATTCGAAGACTTACATGCAGAGAAAATGTGGTATGTAAACTAACTGCAGGCTCTGGAAATGTAAACAAACCCTTCCTGTGAAACTGCATAGTGCACCTTTAATGTAAATTGTCATCCTAAATAGTCTCTTGTTTTTTGGGGGGGGCTTTAATATCAGGAGCTGAAAATGGCATGGATAAGGTGGACAAAGCGTTGGCCAACAATGAGCGAGTTTCTGCCGCCCGACGCATCACCACTCTGGAGATGAAGGAGCTGAACGAGAGACAGAGGGCCGAGCACGCACAGAAAATGTATCAACAGACGCGCAACTCCCTCAGGCAGGTGGAGGAACGCAACTTAGAACTGGAGGCCAAGTTCGCAGAGGTAAAGAGGAACACACATTGTTTTTCTTTCACACATATATAAGTCTATGGGTGTCTATTTAACTGATTTAGTAATAAGTTGAGACGGTTGTAAAAATTTGGCTCACCTGGCAAACATACAGCCTTTTAAAGTAAAAAATCAAATATTTGCAAACTACTTTTTATATGCTATACAACGTGTTTTGGAAATGATTTATTCTGTCTATCTCAACATTTTGGTTTCGTGAACCTTAAAAAACATCAATACGACTCAGATAAGGGACTGTTTTTAATGCTTTTCATTGCCAGATTCTCACCAGTTTAGACTATATATTTTCCCGGAAGAATTTTTTATCTTATCTTAAGAATTTTATCGAAAGAACATGCAAGAGTCTTGCCGTTGCTCAAGGCGTCTGTGTTAAAGATTTGATATAAGTTGAGACGGTTGTAAAAAGTTAATTCAGGTCACGTAGGCAGACATGCATCCTTATTATAAAAAATACAGTATGGGTGCTCTGGTGGCGTAGTGGATAGAGCACGTACCATATTGGCTCCGGCCATCGCTGCAATGGTCAAATCCGACCAGTGAAACCTCACTGCAGGTCATCCCCCCCCCACCTCTCTCTGTGTCCCCATTTCAACTCTGTACTATCTAATAAAGCTTGAAAAGGCCAACAAAATTATCTTTAAAATAAATTAATACAGTATTTGCAGAACCTTTTATATGCTACACGATTGTATGTGGAAAAGATATTTGTCCATACAACGTTTTTGTTTTCATGACCCCTGAATACATCAATACAACTCAGATAAGTGACTGTTTTCATGCTTTTTACTGCCAGATTCTCACCAGTTTAGAAGTCTTTTTTTATCTTATCTTAAGAACCTTATCGAAAAAAAAATGTTTTCTTTCATGCACATGAGTCTTGCCCTTGCTCAGGGCGTCTGTGTTAAACATTTGTAGCAAGTTGAGACAGTTGTAAAAAGGTAATTCAGGTCACGAAGGCAGACAGGCCTTATTACTGATTAAAGAATACAGTATGGGTGCTCTGATAGCGTAGTGGATAGAGCACGAAACATATTGGCTCTGGCCTTCATGCAGTGGTGGCATTTACTGCAGCACATCCCCCCTCTCTCTCTGTCTCCCCATTTCAACTCTGTACTATCAAATAAAGCTTAGAAATGCCAAAAAATCATCTTTAAATAAATGAATATAGTATTTGCGGAACCTTTTATATGCTACACAATTGTATTTGGAAGAGATGTATTCGTCTATCTCAACATTTTTATTTTCATGACCCCTGAATACATCAATATAATTCAGATAAGTGACTGTTTTAATGCTTTTTACTGCCATATTCTCACCAGTTTAGAAGTCTTTTTTATCTTATCAAAAAAATGTTTTTCTTTCATGCACATGAGTCTTGCCCTTGCTCAGGGCGTCTGTGTTAAACCTTTGTAGCAAGTTGAGACGGTTGTAAAAAGGTCATTTGGCTCACGTAGGCAGACAAACAGTCCTATAGTAAAGAAAAAAAAATATTGGCAGAATTCGAAAATGATTTATGTTGTCTATCGCAACATTTTGGTTTCATGACCCCTGAAAACAGCAATACAGCTCAGATAAATGACTGTTTTAATGCTTTTATTTCCAGATTCTCACCGGTTTAGATCATTTTCCCAGATGTCTTTTTATTTTATCTTAAAAGTGCACTATGCAGTTTCAAGGGAAGGAGGGGGTGGGTTGTTTACATTGGCAGATCCTGCAGTTAGTTTACAAAACATATTTTTCTCAATATGTTATTCTTGGTATTGAATATTTCTATCACAATAGAGAAAAACAAAATCATTTTGAGGCACCTGGGACCAAATGTAATGTGTTTGCCAACAAAACTATAGGCCCTGCAACAACAGTGAAACAGTAACTTTTCACGCAACTTTATAACTTCAGACAGTGTTCGAATATCCATGGATCCAATTTTCCCGTGAGGAAAGTTTTTATTTATTCAGTTATGAGAATTAAACATTTAAAAAGGTTCACTTCTCTGACACACCCAAAGTTACATAGTGCACCTTTAAAGAATCTTATGAAGCGGGAGGGCTCCGGTGGCGTAGTGGATAGAGCGCTTACCATATTGGCTCCTGTCTTCGTTGCAGTGGTCGCGGGTTCAAATCCGACGCATGGACCTTTACTGCAGGTCATCCTCCCTCTCTCTTTCTCTCTCTGTGTCCCCATTTCAACTCAAATAAAGCTTGAAAATGCAAAAAAAAAAAAAAAAAATCTTATGAAGCAGTGTTACCTCTGTGTTTTCCCCAAGTTGACCAAGTTGAATGTAGCGGCGCAGCGAGTGGAGCGGGAGCTGAGAGACGAGTTGTCCGACAGCATCAGTAAAGCTGTGAGCGACGCAGATCGGTCCAGGATCTCAGAGCTGGAGAAGGCCGAGGCCGAGCTACGCATCGAGGTTTCTAAGTAAGTTGTGTGCATTTATTATCCTGGATAAACTTTAGAAAAATAACTGATTTTTTTTAAATGTCATATATAGGCCTACAGCCGTGGAAAAAATGAAGATACCACTCCAAATGTTCAGTGTCTCTTGTTTTACTATTTATAGGCATATGTTTGAGTAGAATTAACATTTTGTTTGTATTTTATAAACTACTGACAATATTTCTACCGAATTCACAATTTTCAATAAGTAATGTAGAGATGAAGATTGAAGAAAAATCGAGACTGGCCTCTTAACTTTTTCCAGAGCTGTGTGTGTGTGTGTGTGTGTGTGTGTGTGTGTGTGTGTGTGTGTGTGTGTGTATATATATATATATATATATATATATATATATATATATATATATACTAACATAGCATACTCTATATATATATATATATATATATATATACACACTCAACAAAAATATAAATCCAACACTTTTGTTTTTGCTCCCATTTTTCATGAGATGGACTTAAAGATCTAAAATTCATTCCAGATACACAATTGTACCATTTCTCTCAAACATTGTTCACAAATCTGTCTAAATGTGTGATAGTGAGCACTTCTGCTTTGCTGAGATAATCCATCCCACCTCACAGGTGTGCCATATCAAGATGCTGATCTGACATCATGATTAGTGCACAGGTGTGCCTTAGACTGTCCACAATAAAAGGCCACTCTGAACTGTGCATTTTTTTGCTTTATTGGGGGTCTGGGGACTCAGAACCAGTCAGTATCTGGTGTGACCACCATTTGCCTCATGCAGTGCAACACATCCTCTTCGCATAGAGTTTATCAGATTGTCAATTGTGGCCTGTGGAATGTTGGTCCACTCCTCTTCAATGGCTGTGCGAAGTTGCTGGAGACGGCTTATGGTAGAGAAATGAACATTCAATGCACGAGCAACAGATCTGGTTGACATTCCTGCTGTCAGCAGGCCAATTGCACGCTCCCTCAATGCTTGTGGCATCTGTGGCATTTTGCTGTGAGACAAAACTGCACATTTCAGGGTGGCCTTTTATTGTGGACAGTCTAAGGCACACCTGTGCACTAATCATGATGTCAAATCAGCATCTTGATGTGGCACACCTGTGAGGTGGGATGGATTATCTCAGCAAAGCAGAAGTGCTCACTATCACACATTTAGACAGATTTGTGAACAATGTTTGAGAGAAATGGTACAATTGCGTATCTGGAATGAATTTTAGATCTCTAAGTCCATCTCATGAAAAATGGGAGCAAAAACAAAAGTGTTGCGTTTATATTTTTGTTGAGTATATATATATATATATACTAACATAGCATACTCTATATATATATATATATATATATATATATATATATATATATATATATATATATATATATATATATATATATATATATATATATATATATACTAACATAGCATTCTATATATATATATATATATATATATATATACTAACATAGCATACTCTATATATATATATATATATATATACTAACATAGCATACTCTATATATATATATATATATATATATATATATATATATACTAACAGCATACTCTCTATATATATATATATATATATATATATATATATATATATATAGGTATATATATTTTTTAAGTACTTTAATTTTGGATTTTCCTTTTTAAAGATCACAAACACACAACTGAAAAAAGCGAACACACAAACAAAAGACAAAAAGAAATAAAACAACTAACATAGCATACTCTACATTTTTTTAAATTAAAGGTAAATGTTAAGCAAAAAATAAAAAGTCAAAAATGTGTCACGAAGGTCACTTCAGGGCTGCTATATGGTCGAGGAAAGGCTGCCATATCTGTTTAAATGTTTCTACTTTTCCTGAAACCTTATAAAGGATTTTTAAAATGTTATATATTTGTTGTGAACTGTTGCCGGTGCGGACCACAATGTTATCTGTTACAAAGGCCCGTTCTAATGTTAATATATAAAGGTAAAGAATGTCATGTGTTTCTAAGTACGTGTGCATTCTTGGAATTACTTAGGAAAGGGACTGATATAAACATAGATGTGTTTGAGGTCACAGCAGTTGAATCATCACTCCATTTGTAAATGAAACTAACAAATGGTTATGGAAGAGAAACTTAACATTCTTTAAAAAACGTGTTAAAAAGTTAAACACAAACATTCCTTTGGTTTTATTTTATTTATGAGCTGTGAGATGTTGTTGCCCGACCACACTGTTTCTCTACTGAAGGCCCATTTTAATATAATAGCATTTGTATATGTTGTGTGTCTTTTTGCACATTGTTATGTGTTTTTTTTTTTTTTTTTTTTTAAGGCTTCAAGAGGTGTCTGATGTGGCCATGATGCAGGCCTCTGCTCTACAGGCCAGACAACATTCCAAAGAGAAGGAAGTGGACTCTTTGAGGAGACAGATACTGGACTTCCAGGTATTTTACATGGTTGTTGTTTGAAAGTTTAAAACAAAAAAAAACATTTACTTCCAAATTCAGCAGAGTAACATAATTTTTGCTAATAAATTTGCTGCGCCTGTTGGTCTGGACACTCTCCATTGAAACTCATTAAATATATCCAAAAATCCGGAGCTACCAATCAAATCGTTTTTTCTGATATGGGCGGGCCAGAGCCCTATCTATAAGGCTCTGGGGCGGACATAACCGGATGACGACCGTGCTGTGCATGCGCCGTCGAAAGGCGTGATAGTAAACAACAGAGATGGATTTGGATATTTTGTTTGAGTTTGAGACTTAAAATGTATGAATCAAAACACAGTTATTAGTGAAATGGCTTTAAAAGTCAAAGTGTAAAGGGAATTGGTGTGTTTTTTTTCTGAACAGACTTGTTAGTAAAGGAATAAAACATTCAAAAGCATGTTCTAATTAGTGTATAATCACTTGAAAATAAAAGCTATTGTCTAATTCTAATACCACAGACTGAGCCTTGTATATCAACATAGGAGTGGGGGGCCATGTTGCAAGTTTTTACAGTAGCACAGAATTGATAAACTTAATGGCTTCATGCATTTTTTAATATATCGAGGGTGTCCTTGGGAAATGCAGCATTTGGAAAACGAAGAAGAAGTACAATAGAATGAATAACTAAATACATCTTCACCTCATCACTTGATATCGTGGGAGGACTTTAGGCAGTGGGTTAGCAAAGGATTGTTGTAATCTAGAACTTTCAGCACTAGATGCCGCCGAAATAGACCTTAACTACACAATGCACCTTTAAGCATGTCTTTATTTGTTTATTTAGCAGGGATTGTGCACAGCTCATTAGCAGTACCAGAGTTAGCTATTAGCTAATTTTCATCTGTTTCAATGTAGCTAATTTACATTATCCTCTCTTTCCTTCAGTCCCAGTCAGACGAGAAGGCCCTCATCGCCAAGCTCCACCAGCACATAGTGGCCCTACAGCTCAGTGAATCCTCTGCTTTGACAAAACTGGAGATCGCCACCTCTCGCATCCAACATCTGGAGACCCACAAGCTGCGATTCGAACAGCGGCTCGACGCCAGCGACTCAGCGCTGTTCCTGGCCCGACAGGAGGGCTGCAACCGCTCCAAACACCTCCGTCAAACCATACAGGCGCTACGCAGGCAGTTTGCCGGAGCGCTGCCCCTTCCACAGCAGGAGAAGTTTTCAGTAACCATGGTGAACCTTCAGGAGGATAGAGTGAGAGCCAGCGAGGAGAAGAAGAAAGCAGAGGAGGAGCGGAGGAGGGCAGAGGGCAGGGCCGAGGAACTGGTGCTGAGGCTACGAGGCCTCGAGGAGCTCATCGCAACTCTGAAGGATGTGAAGGGGGCACAGAAGGTTGCTAGGCTTGATCGATGTTTTCACAATGTGTTATCACAAGTGTTTAAAGAGAGGGCGAGGAACTTTTAAATGGCTATGAAAATGTCTAAGTGTTTCCTCTGATGATTATAAATGTAAGTAAGTAAGTAAGCTTTATTTATAGAGCGCCCTTCACAGACCAGGGTCACAAAGCGCTTCACAATGCGCTTCCAAAGCGCTTTTTTACATATCTTAACGCATTTTTTTTATAGACACACTCAAACACCGATGGCAGTAGCTGCCATGCAATGCGCTTTCTGAACCATCGGGAGCAATTTGGGGTTCAGTGTCTTGCCCAGGGACACTTCGACATGTGGCGGGTAGGCGGGGACTGACCCTGTAACAGCAAATGAGACCATCAGCGAAAAGAATGCTATTTTTATAAAGTAGATATTATTGCCCTCGGTGCGAATCCCCGCCAGTTGAGACCAAACGATTTACGGCAGGCAGACCTGTACTTACTCTGCCTTCTCTATTTCACTCACTTCTTAAACAAATAAACGCACCATCATACAGTTAAGGTGTTATGATGACGCTGGTCAAAACACTACCGCTCGAACAAAAACTGAAAGGTTCCTCGTCACTTTAAAAATACTAAAATAGCACAGTGTTTTTCTTTTTATGTTATCTGTTTGTAAGACATATTACTATGACTTGTAAGCTTTGTATGCTGAAAACCTCTCCACTGTTAAACTTCCAACAGGTTCTTGAGTGGCACAAGAAGATGGAGGAGGTGCGTCTACAGGAGCTGCGTAGAGGCCGAGAGCTGGTGGTCCAGAGGGAGGAGATAAAGTTCATGAAGAGCCTGGTGACGGGGCAGGAGAGAAACATCCGCTCACTGGAAGAGGAGATCGTACAGCAAAACATGGTGACAGGAGAAAAACTCATTCAACAATACACACATACACACAGACCCGGGTTCGAATCCCGCCCGGGTCAGTTCTCTGCATGTCTTTCCCCTCTTTGCCACATTTTAACTCTGTCTCTAGAAGTGTGTCTGATAAACCAAAAATGCCCAAAAAGGGCATAGGAACACCAATATGCAGATACACTTTACCAAATGTGCTTCACTGTGTTTGAAATAAACAGACAAACATAAAGGATATAAAGAAAAGTAATCATTGTAATACCTTTTTTTTTTTTGCATTTAAAGTTTTTACACCTCTTTTGTTCAGGAGATTTTAGTTACATGAGTGTGTCATTTATAGCATTCAAGGTCAATGTAAAGGTAATGCAGGCATGTCTTTTCTTTACCGTGTGAAGCATCAAGATGAACGTCAGCTGGCCTGGGATCAGCGAGAGGTGGAGCTGGAGCGCCAAGTGGACCAGTACGAGAAGCACCAGAGTCAGATTGTAAACAGTTCAGAAAAGGTAAACAACAAATTGAGAGCAACTAAAAGATGATTTTCAGAATTAGTCAACTTTATTGATCGGGGGGGAATTGAGTCGCTTTAGGCTTTCAGAAATAATAAGATATGTAAATAAGAAGAAGTAATAACAAAATATGAAGTATTAAAATAAATAATGTATTATATTATAATGTAAAAAAACATGTATAGAAAAAAAATATTTGAGAAAGAAATATGAAAAACAAGTTAATTCTACTATAAAAAAACATTGTTATAGACTTTGTAATAAATGGGATTTATAAGTGCAAACATTGTATTAATCATATTTTTTTAGCTTTATTGAGCATAGTAAAACTATAATTTTGGGTTGTTTTCAGTATGAGGACGTCACAGCCTCCCTTCCTGACCCCAGTCTCCCTCTGGCTCATCAGCTAGAGTTTGCGTTGGGTAAAATCAGAGAACACATCCGCACAATCTTGGACACTAAGGCCACCTGCAAAGGTCTAGATGAGGTATGCTATTCAGCCCCTGTTTATACAATACACAAGTATTGTATTCCTCATACAAGTATTCCTCATAAATCAGATGTGTATATCTTGTATATTGTCATTGTCATAATCGTTTTATTCAGACTAAATCTGTGTGTGTGTCTGTGTGTGTGTGTTTACTTTAATGTATTTTGTTTGGAAATGTTTAACAGTTGCTGCTGCCTGTCTTGGCCAGGTCTCCCTTCAAATATAGATTCTAAATCTCAATGGGGCTAAATCTGGTAAAAAAAAAGGTTCAATAAACTGAAATAAATTGTTTTAAATGATAATATTTTGGTCATATGTAGAAGCTGAAAGAGAAAGAAGGAGCTCTGTGGACAGCAGAACAGAACATTGTGTCCAGGGATAGAGTCATCAATGAGCTACGTCTGCGCCTGCCAGCCTCCGCTAACAGAGAACGCCTGCTAGCCGACCTGACCAGGCATGAAGAAGGACAAGCAGACAGTCAGCCCGCCCTAAAACTGGCCCATCAGACCATCAAAGACCTACAGGGGCGACTGGACAAGAAAGAGGATGTTCTGAAGAAATACCAGAAACAGTTGGCTCAAGCTAGACAGGTATAGCGTTACAGGGGAAAAGCAAACAATGATTTTCAATGAAACGGCTATATTATACCTTTTGAGATGCATTGGCTAGTCAGTGAATAATGTACCGGTATTAGTGATAAGTTGCAATGCTGTTGAAGTTGGGGTTTATGAATGTCTTCAATTAGTAATGTTAAAAAATTAAATTAACTTCCTGCAATTTTCACAGGAATAGTTAACAGCTTCTGTAAGTGTTTTTCCTGTTTCATTTAATTACATGATTTTGATCGCAGGATCAAGAGGAAATGATAAAGAGACACCAGGAGGATCAGAGAACGCTGCACCAGAAGTTGGACTTGCACACGGACACTTCGCTGGACCGTTTCAAACAGACAGCAATGGTACGCATGTGTCCATGTCAATTTTCGATGTCAAGATCTGCCTTAGGTGAAAATTAAAAGTAGCTCAAAGTCCTGTTTCCTTATAGGTTAAAGCCCTTTTTGGTTTACACAGTGGGTTAGAGCCCCAGCGCATATTTTTAATTCGCTTTTCTAATGTCTATTTTATGTATTCTAATCTTGATGTATTCCATGCCCCTGTATAGCACTTTGAATGGCCTTGTGTCTGAATTGTGCTTTATAAATAAACTTGCCTTGCCTTGCCTTGTTTGAAGCAGTTTTAGTGTTTTGTTCAATGCTCCCTCCCTCCTTTTCCTCTGTCTAGGAGTTGATGAAGAAGCCCAGTATCCGGATGCCCACCAGCAAACACCTGGAGCGCCTGGCCGAGCTGGAGCAGACGGTGGCCGAGCAGGACTTCTCTCTCTCCTCCTTCACAGAGAAACTCAATCGCTCCGCTGCCGAGACGGAGAGACTGAGAGAAGCCATTGAAACGCAGGCTAAGAGACACGCCGATGAGATCTCAAAGTGATTATTTCTTTCATTAAAACTGATTTTTACTATTATTTTTTATTTATTTTTACCAAGTGGCCTCCAGTGAAGATTACATTAAAGCAGAATCTGAAGATGTTATGTTTCAGTTATCTTAGTTCTTTTTTTCTTTTTTTATAAAGATAGTTTTTTAGCATTTTTAAGCTTTATTAGATAGTACAGAGTTGCAATGGGGAGACAGAGAGAGAGAGGGGGATGACCTGCAGTAAAGGTCCACGGGTCGGGTTTGAACCCGCGACCACTGCAACGAAGGCCGGAGCAAATATTGTACGCGCTCTATTCAGTACCCCACCGGAGCGCCCCAGTTATCTTTGTTCGTTAAGTTCACATAGAATTGTTGTAAATATTATAAGCAAAGAACAGAAAGATTTTAACAAATAATTTTTTTACATTACAATCTAAACCCTTTTTCCTCACTATTTAAAGCATAATGATTAACTCAGGTCTGAACTGGGTATTTTGGGATACCAACATAGAAGGAAGTCACGCACACTGGCATGCTTACTGCTGTATTCATTCCGAGAAAAGTAGTCCCTTCTGAAGTTGTGTGCTGCACCCTTCTCCGACGCACCTGTCACATATTTGGGTGTTCAAAGATTATCGTCAACATTGGTTACATTATTTTGCTAAATCTGGTGAACCCCATGTATCAATAAAGGGGTTAAATGTTTTAAATGCCCAGCAGTTATACAATTGAAAGCAGCTGGCTTGTGGGAAACACCTTGATTTATGTCTAATGTTTGCCCTAAAATAACTTACAGCACATAGTGGGAATGTAAGGGCAGTACACAAGGGAACACTTAAAGCTAGAAAAAGCCCTGGATCCTCTCTAACAACTTAATTTAAAGAAAACTGGATGTGATGTTTGAAAACATTGTGGGTATAGAACACACCCAAAGACATACTATTCAACACCATCACAATATCAAAACATCTCAACACAAGGTAAATATAACATAGTGCATGTTGCAGGGTATTGAATGGTGTTAGGTTAAGCTAAATGTGTACGTGTGCCTAAAATAAAAACACAAGATAACTTGTTGTGAACCTCAGCGGTTTTGCATTAACCTCGCTGTTGGTTGTTCTTAAAGTTGTTGATGCGAAAATGAATTCACCTGGCATACACAACCTGGCAGAAATGTAACCCACGTGTGTGAAAGAAAGAAAGAAAGAAAAAAAAAAGAAAAGAAAACTCACTACTGACTAAGTACTCTGTCTGTCAAACAGACCACCCCACACCGCAGTTTAAATCCGCACGCAAAGCAATGCATCCATTATCGGTTGAAATATGGCCGTACATGTGGCATGGATTACTCTCCCACCAAGGAAACTGCCCTTTCTGACCTTGAGAAGAAATGAGAAATACCAGAGATCTTTGTATCTAGCAGAAATATCACCCCCGCTTGTAACTAATACCAACCCTATCTGCCAAAAGCTAGTGTGAAAAAAAGTGACGTGCCCAAAATGTCAGAATGTGAATATGCCCCGTATTTTATAGCCAGCATATAAATACGAAAGGGACAATTTTACAGTATTTATTGTACAGTATGTTACATCATTTCTCTGGCCTTGGTCTCTATAGTCACCACTGACTAATAAAAGAGAAAAAGCATACAAGCTTCTCTCTATGAGTTACAGTGTAGGCTTTGGGTATTTTTTCTGATTGCTGCAGCCAGGCAAACTTTTGGATTAAGCTTTTTTTTTTTATGTGTGCAGTTTTTTTTATTTATTTACTATAATCCTGACTGTGCATCTTGCATACCACAACATGAGTGAGTATCTCATCACGATCCACTAATTGTCCATACGTACTGTGTGGTTGAAAAAAAAATCTGGTGTTAATACACGCATAGGCTCTGTAAACAGGCATGTAAACAAAGGGGCTCACCATAGCTAGCAACATGCCCGTTTACAGAGCTTAGGCTGTGTATTAACACTATTTTTTTTCAGCGCAAACACAGTACACCGATTCACTGATTTTGACAAAAAGTGATTTTGACAACAGTCTCCAGAATCCTTGTAGCCATCTTTAATTAGTTTCAAATGATGTGAGATAATAACTCAGTAGTGGCGAAATGGGTAGGGAGGTCGCCTTTGGAGTGCAGGGTCGGAAGTTCGATCCCCCGTCTCCCCACCACATGTCGAAGTGTGCCTGGGCAAAGACACACTGAACCCCAAATTGCTCCCGATGGTTCAGAGGGCGCTTTGCATGGCAGCTACTGCAATCGGTGTATGAGTGTGTGTATGAATGGGTGAATGTGGTAAGAAATGTAAAGCGCTTTGGGGCTGAGAAAATCGGCTAAAAAGCGCTATGTAAGTCAAGTCCATTTACCATTACCAATAAACCCTATGTATAAATCAATGCGTTTCAGACTAGAGGAGTACCATGCCGTCCAGCTTAAGGCTCTCAGTGGAGAGACCGAGGAGCAGAGGAGCCAGATGTCCCAGATGGAGAAGGAGATGAACTACCTCCGCACAGAGCTGGCAGCGCAGAAAGAAGCCAACGTCCTCTCACCTAGCAACACCATGAAAAACCTGGTGGAACGCCTGAAAGCACAACTCACCCAGAAAGAGAAACAGCTCAAGGTTCACATTCTATCTTACAAGTTTAGATGTTGTATACTGTGTGTTCTTTTTGGTCTGTGATGTGATAATCAGAATAAGAATAAGAATAATGTATTGTCATTGTACAGTGTACAACGAAATTGTAGCAGCATCCCAGTATACACTCAAAGACAAAATATAAAAATAGTAAACAAAAAATAGTGCAATGTACTGCATAAACATGAATAAATAATATGTACAATGTTTCCCAATTATTGCACATTATGTCCGTGTCTGTGTAATATTTGGCAGCTAATGTTGATATCTGTTTCAGAATTATTTTATCTCAATTTTGTTTTAAGAGAACCACAACCCATTCCCTGTGCTATCCCTCCTCAAAACCTCATATCACTCCACTTCAAAACATTAGTCTTGGAATTTAAAAATCGCAAATTCAAATCATAAACATGCAGGTATGAAAAAGATGAAAAAAAAACACATAACAGTTTCTATTATATGATTGAAAATGATATTACACCAAATACCCAATGTAAAAACAGGGAGAGAAGGAGAGGGCTCATTGAGATTGACTAAATGTTCTGAAAATGTTCCATAAAAGGCCCCCACATCTTTCCGAATTCGGTATTGCAGCCAGTGACTTTTTTTTATGTTTTTTATGGACAAAATGTCCCTCAACCAGTGAGTGTGGGTGGGCGTAGCAGGGTCCTTCCAATCGCACGCCTGGTCAGGAGAGAGGCAAAGGACAAAGTGCAACATTTTGGATGTTACACGTTAAAGAACTCAATGCATTTTTAATGATTCAGTACATTATATATTTCTTTATTGTCACATACACAGCCAAGTAATTTTTCAACCCATCCAGAATTTTGATTTTTTTTTTTAACAAGTTTACACCAAGAACGAGTGTGGGCAAGAGAAACAGCCAATTTAGAATTGTATGTTGGTCCAATAACTGTAAAACCAGATCTGACTTTTGTACTTATGGTACATATAATCGCTGGCATTTCTTTGCTCTCTCCTCTGTTTGTGTGACAGCTCCTCCCAATTTGTGGAACAGTCCACCATGGAATATAAGAATTGCTCAGTACATAGATGATTTGAAATCGTTGCTTAAAACTCACTTCTTTGTGCCGGCTTTTAATGCAAATTCAGCTTGTCATTTTGACATTTCATTTCGATCCTATTTATTATGTTTTGATAGTTTTGATTTTTCATGATGCCCTACATGTTGTATTGTGTTTTTGAGCCTGTACAGCACTTTCTGGTCAACCAAGGTAGTTTTATATAAAACTATATAAATACAGTTTGACTTGAGTTGTTCTCAGGCTCTCAGTAAGTTGACATTTTGGCTTTCTATTACGCTCTTATTTATTGTGTTTTTGTTGTTTTTATTTTTCACGATGTGTTGTATGTTGGATTGTGTTTTGTTCTCAGGCTCTCAGTAAGGCGCTGCTGGAGCTTCGGGGAGAGATGACGTCAGCGGCCGAGCACCAGGTCATAGCCAGCGCCGCTCAGAGAGAGGAAAGTCTCAATGTACAAGTGTTGGTCGACAGACACACCAAAGATCTCAAGGTGGGTAGAGCTTCATCAGTACAACACACTTGTTTTCACTTATTTCACACTTATTTTCATACATACAGCTGCATCTATAAAAAAATATTTAGATATCAATGAAAAGTCAATTTTTCTTCTGTTATTTAATTAAAAAAATTAATTTAGAATAAACATACTTTTTAGAGGGTGCACATTTCTGTATTATAAATCCTTTGATTGGTTTTATGTAATATAATATACTTAGATTTTGAGATACTGGACATTTTATTCTATGAGCTGTAAGACCCTAACATGTTACTTCAGTTGAAGTTTCACGTATTGTGTACTTTACTTCTTTATTTATATTTCTGTCGACTTTCACGTTTACTTCACTACAATTACTTCGTTGCTAGTTACTACAAAAATAAAGGCTGATCAGAGGACGTTTGTTTGACTGAAAGAAAGCAGGTTTGGGCGAATCAGTGCATTTGAGTTGGTGACATAATTTCATTTTGTTTAGCCCCTAACTCTTTACTGACAACCTCTGTTGTTTATTTTTAAAACAACTTAGTGAAGTAACGTATGTGTTATTACTACGCATCAAGGGGACATTTCTTTCTTTGTTTATTTAAGTCAGCTCTCTCCAAATATGCTGTCTGTATAGTATATGCTGCCTGTATGTTATATGATATGCTGTGCGTATATTATGCTTAACTGTAGGAAGCAAGACATTCATTATGGACACTTCTCTCCCCTGCCCTTTGGCGAAGGGTTACACAGCATCCTTAGCAAAACATCCAGATTTTGTAACAGCTTCAGACTCCTGAACTCTGAATAAGCCCTCATGTTTTACCAGCTCAGCGGCCTTGTTTATCATAGTATCTATGGCCTGTAAGTGCATAGAAAGTTGATGGGATCTTAATGATTATTCCAGTTATTAGTCAAGCTCTCTTGTGTTACTATAAAAACGGAGTTGCTGCTGGTTAAAAACATTATATTTTGATCAGAAAACGCATGAAAATATGTACAGTAAATTCAAATTCAAATTCAAATTCAAAAAAACTTTATTTGTCCCCAGGGGGCAATTGAAGGCACATAGAGCAGCAGCATTACAAAGGACAAGGCCATGTCCAAACAAACAAACAAAAACAAACAAAAACACAGCGTTGCTACCTGGCAGACAATACACACAAGCACAGGTGTCTACAAATACACAAATATATGTAAATATGTATAAAATATGCAAAGTGCATGTTTATAAATGGAGAACTGACTCTCAACAGTGTAAAATGTGTCAAATATGACAGAAATATAAAGTGCAATCAATTAAATAAATAAATAAATAAAATACCATGCTGGTCATAATACAATTGTTGAGATGAATTGAAGCGAGGTACTTGTGTTGTAACAGTTAATGGGAGTGAGAGGGCAAAACAGAGTTCACGGCTTCACCAGTCCATGTGGGGAGGGCATGAGCCCGGGTGGGGGGTTTAGGAGGAGTTGAGGAGGTGAACAGCCTTGGGAACAAAGGTTGCTTTTCTCCTCTGTGTCCTGCAGCCGGGGCAGCGTAGTCGGCGCCCTGAGGGGAGCCACTCAAAGGCGTGGTGTAGAGCGTGTGAGGGGTCCTGCATAATTCTGTTGGCTAACCGGAGTGTTTGCTGGTCGTGGATGGAGGAGAGAGTTCTTGTTGGAAGTCCAATTATCTTAGAGCAGACTCTGGCCGTACTCTCTAGGCGGTTTCTGTTTTGGAGGGTGATGGAGTGGAACCAGCAAGTTATGGAAAATGTACAGATGCTTTCAATGAAGTGCATGCTTCTTCGCCTACATGCCATGCCTCTGTCAGAACCGTATAACGCACACTTACTAGTTGATCATCCATTGCTAATGTGATCTCCTGGTTACCAGATTATTTCGAATGCTTTGAATGCGTCTGGCAATATTTGTAATAGTTTATATGCTGCTGTGAATTCCCTTTAGTGCAATATGTTTTATGTGATTTTAGCATAAATTATTTGATGGTGTTAAACTTCTCGTCAGTAACAAAACCATAGAATACCACCAGACCTGTCCTTTTAAATTAGAAAAAAATCTCTTTCCTCCACAGATACGTGTGCAAGAACTTAACGAAGAACTTCAAGCCGCGAAGGATTCTTCCAAAGCCGCCAGAGGACGGGAAAACGCTCTTAAAGAGGAAGTGGACGCTTTGAACCAGGAACTACAGAAGAGTCAGAAAAGCCAGAGGTGTCTTCAGGAGGAGAGAGAGGAGAGAGAGGAGGAGATACAGGAGCTCAAGCAGAAAATCAAGAGGCTCAGCAGCGCCCTACAGGTTAGTATAGGTGAAGTAGTATGCTAAATTAAGGCCCTGTGCCACTGTCCACCTTGCATTTATTCTGAACGCTTACATATTTTTTTCAATTGTTCTCAATAAGGGGACGGCCCCTTTTTGTGGGTCGCTTTGAGTTAAAAAATGTCCATTGGTGTCCATTCCGTACGCCATTGTTTTGTTCTGTTATGATTTGAATGTTTTGTGCTCCATACCATGATACATGATACGTCAATAAATGAAACTTTTCAACTTTTCAAAAAAGCGCCGGTAACTAAACTTAACTTAAACCGTAAAACCAATGTCGATCATCATACAGCAGTAGTTGTCAAGGTTTTGTCATAGAAACAAGTCCAAGGTCAGCAATTATTTTTTCTCCAAGCAAACAAAAGTTTGATTCAGACACTGAGCGAACCACAAGAAAAAAAAAGCTAGGTGAAGTGTTTATTGTCATATGCACAATAAGAAAACAAGAAAGAAAAGAAAAACTCAGCCTTCCCGGCAAAGTCTACTCCAAGGTGCTGGAAAGGAGGGTTCGGCCGATAGTCGAACCTCAGATTGAAGAGGAACAATGCGGATTCCGTCCTGGCTGTGGAACAACGGACCAGCTCTTCACTCTCGCAAGGATCCTAGAGGGAGCTTGGGAGTTTGCTCATCCAGTCTACATGTGTTTTGTAGATCTGGAGAAGGCTTATGACCGGGTTCCCCGGGAGATACTGTGGGGGGTGCTGCGGGAGTATGGGGTGAGGGTGTCTCTTCTCAGGGCCATCCAATCTCTGTACGCTCAAAGCGAGAGCTGTGTACGGGTTCTCGGTAGTAAGTCAGACTCGTTTCCGGTGGGGGTTGGCCTCCGCCAGGGCTGCGCTTTATCACCAATCCTGTTTGTGATATTTATGGACAGGATATCAAGGCGTAGTCGTGGTGGGGAGGGGTTGCAGTTTGGTGGTCTGATGATCTCATCTCTGCTGTTTGCGGATGATGTGGTTCTGATGGCATCATCGGCCTGTGACCTTCAGCTCTCATTGGATCGGTTTGCAGCCGAGTGTGAAGCGGTTGGGATGAGGATCAGCACCTCTAAATCGGAGGCCATGGTGCTCAGCAGGAAACCGATGGATTGTCTACTACAGGTAGGGAATGAGTCCTTACCCCAAGTGAAGGAGTTCAAGTACCTCGGGGTCTTGTTTGCGAGTGAGGGAACAATGGAGCGTGAGATTGGCCGTAGAATCGGAGCAGCAGGGGCGGTTTTGCACTCGCTTTACCGCACTGTTGTGACGAAAAGAGAGCTGAGTCGTAAGGCAAAGCTTTCGATCTATCGGGCGATCTTTGTTCCTACCCTCACCTATGGTCATGAAGGCTGGGTAATGACCGAAAGAACGAGGTTGCGGGTACAAGCGGCCGAAATGGGCTTTCTCAGGAGGGTGGCTGGCGTCTCCCTTAGAGATAGGGTGAGAAGCTCAGTCATTCGTGAGGAACTCGGGGCAGAGCCGCTACTCCTTTGCATTGAAAGGAGCCAGTTGAGGTGGTTCGGGCATCTGGTAAGGATGCCCCCAGGGCGCCTCCCTAGGGAGGTGTTCCAGGAGCGTCCAGCTGGGAGGAGGCCTCGGGGAAGACCCAGGACTAGGTGGAGAGATTATATTTCCACGCTGGCCTGGGAACGCCTTGGGATCCCCCAGTCAGAGCTGGTTGAAGTGGCCCGGGAAAGAGAAGTTTGGGGTTCCCTGCTCAAGCTGCTGCCCCCGCGACCCGATTTCGGATAAGCGGTTGAAGATGATGATGATGATGATGATGACAATAAGAAAACATGTTCTCAGTCATACAATGAAATTCTTCCTTTGTTTTCCACAGACTGAATGCCAAGAAGGAAACTATGCAATATACAAGTAAAATAGAAAAGAAAGCAGCAATAATACAGAATGTACAATTTACAAGGCAAATACAAGAGCAGCAACTAGGTAAAACAACAAGTTTAAGTTAAAATAGAATAAAAACAGGAATCCAAGAAAGGGTGCCGTTGTGCATTCGATGAATGAACACAGGCCCTTAGTGATTTTTTAGTAGACATGCAGCTTAGACTGTCTGGAGCTTGTCTTTTTGGTTGTTGTTACTTCTGTTGTTATCACATAGGCATTACATTGATTCACTTGACAACAGCCACATGACAAAGCCAAACACATCGTAACATCATGTGGACAAATTACCAGAAATTCCCAAAAATCCCCCGTGTCCGCTTTGCTCGGCTCCTCCACATTGAATTGAGGAATGCATCGAGAATAAATACTGACATTCATCTAAAGATTTGAGATAAGCCTCCTTCCCGTGGATATCAGAGTTGATTGAATTAATCGATTATTCTCTCGGGGGACTAGTTCCAGCGTGTAGATCAGATTTGAACACACAGTCTGAGAATGTGACTGTGAGGTACCAATAAATATCTTTGTTTTCCTGTGTGTGTCTGCTGATTAGAATCAACCAGAGCAGGATGTGAAAGGGCCGACCGTCGAGAATCTGCAGAAGAAGATCAGGAGACTGGAGGCCGAACAGGAGAGACGGGCGGACGTGAAAAATGTCAAGGAGGACCACGGAAAGGTCTGGAATATAAACAGCTCTGAATTTTTTTCTTAAATATTCATCTCTACATAAGTTATTGAAAATGCTCTTAATGACAAAAGAATGTATTGGAATTTGGTAGAAATGTTGTCAGTAGTTTATATTATAAAACCAAGATGTTCATTCTACTCAAACATATGCCTATGAGCTATGACTAGCAAAACTAGAGACACTGAACATTTGGAGTGGTCTCTTAATGTTTTGCCAGAGCTGTAAATAGCTATTTTTTACTACATTATAGGGTGGCACCATATCAGGCAACATTGTTGAATATAGCTATGACGATTTCACTTGAAAAAAAAATAAAAATACTTAAATAAACAGTGTTGAAGCTGTTAGTGTGAGCCTCTGTCGTCCCCATGAGACAATTCTGAGTAATGACAACAACACTGTCAGCGCATTGTCTAGGTTTTTTCTTTGCAGTAGAATCAACAACTGAAACATTTTGTGGACGTTTCTTGAGCTCCTAGGCCAGTGTCAGGGGGGGTGACACCAGTTTGTAAACGATACATTTTCAATATTGTGCAGCCCTACTATATTACTACGAGTACTAACATTATTAATCACTCATTGCTTTGTCACATAATGTATGACTATTTTTCTGACAGGCCAAAGATGAAATAGTGCGCTGGGAGGAGGGAAAGAAATGGCAGGCCAAGGTGGAGAAGGTGAAGAATTCTTTGAAGGAGAAGGAACGAGAGAGTGACTCACTGTCAAAGCAGCTCAGCACTCTGAAAGACCTCTACGCCAGGTCAGTGTGTACATCATTCATCACGCTGCCTGCACAGTTTACTACTAAAAGCTGCAATAACAGGGGACACGCAGGGTCTTAAAAGCATTGATAAATCATTGATTTTTTTTATATGTATTTGTTTTTTTTTGGCATTTTTGCTTTATATGACAGATTTGTTGAGACAGAGGTGAAATGGGGCAGAGAGGGGAAGACATGCAGAGAACTGACCCGGGCGGGGACACCTTTTATCCACTGAGCAACGGGTGCACCCATAAAGCATTGATTTTAATATTCTCAAAATAAGTCCTTAAAAGTATTGAATTTCACTGACAAAGTATTGAACTTCCTTCACAAAGGTCTTACATTGTTTTTTTAAGAGTATACACATTCTTTACAAAGCTGCGGTTACTGTACATCAGCGGTTCCCAACCTTTTTTAGCCGCGCACCCCCTTCTATGTCCCAACCAGGTTGACGCACCCCCACACATAAAAAAAAAATGCAACAAGCTTTTTTATAGCCATATTAAAGGTGGCATGTTTAATCATGCTCAAATGACCAGAACACACATGATAAAATAATCACGATCACAACAAGGGGCAGAAAGCAGATAAAATGGGGAAAATATTATGGCCTAATATTTTGAGTCACGTTGAGCAACAATTGTAGCAAGTTTAAATGACCGTGGAGCAAACAACCCCGTCATCATAACACAGGTTATGGAAATAAAATTAGAACGCCAGTTATTTTATATATAAATTGCAAGAATGTAGAGGCCACAAACTAGGTGCGCATATGCGTAGAAGAAGATAACTTCGCTTCATTTTGAATAGCCTCCATTTATTTATTAATTAAAATTCAAGGTTTTGATTCTAAATTTTACAAAGGAAATGTTTATTTACACGTCTTTATTGTGTGGAGAAAAAACACTGTACCCGTATTGGTCCGAGTATAAGACAACCCCGATTATAAGACGAACCCCCCGTTTTTCAATTTTAAATAATGTACGAAAATAAAAACGCATTGAAAAAAACACTTTTCTTCATTGCAAATAAACAGTAGGATAGTGCAAATAGACCGAACTCTGATGTGTTCACTACAGACTATTCTTCACACGCAAATTCCTCTGCCCCGCTGCGATCGCTCTCGCTGTCATCTCTCCTATACTCTGGTTCGGTGCATAGCGGGTCATCCTCGCTGCTCTCCTCGGCATCTGAGACGCAGCATTTATTTAATGCTCATAGTTAATCAGCCTAGTGCTGAAACGAAAGCTATTAACGCTGTGGTTTAAGGCTGAAATGATAACCGGGGCACTTAACGTTGTCGAGGGGAAGCCCTCCGAGATCTCCGTTGGTTTCAGTTTACAGCTCACAAAGTGACAATCACCACCATCACATGGACAGTGTTTAAATAAAGCGTCTCATTCTTAAAATCATTAGAGCTTTGATGCAAATGAGGAAATCTGAACATTACAGCAGCAGTGCTGGTGCGTAAAAGGACAGCGCAGTTGGCATCTCTCCTCAGCACAACTGCAGCAGCTAAAAAGCCACAGTCGATCGCTCTGCCGATTCCTGCCTCTGACACGTTGACTCGCAACATAATGATTTGAGGCTTTGAATCGGCTTTATCGATGTCCCGTGCCTCTTTTTTCTCTCCACACAAAGCGTTCTCTCTCCAAGCGCACAAACGCCCCGGCTGCTTCCGAGAGCACAGCCAGTGTTCCACCCGATTAAAAAAAGAAAATAAACACAACTTGGAAAACACGACCCGACTTTTTACGACCTATTTCTGCGAAAATAAAACCCTCTTATACTCGGACCAATATGGATTGTGTAATGATCAGACCGCCATTACATTTTTCATCTCGCGCACCCCCTAGCAGCAGCTCACGCACCCCCAGGGGTGCGCGCACCACACTTTGGGAATCCCTGCTGTACATCAATGTGAGTCTTTAATTAAAGTACCTCAAAATGCGTTAGAATTTCCTGTATATCCTTCCTACTTCTGCCTGTATGGCCTTGCCATTTGACATTAAATTTCATTTTAAAGTGGCATTAAAAAGGTATTCAAAAGTACTAAATTTAACTTGGAGATCCCTGGGGGTACCGTGAATAAGGAACTTGGAAACGTTAGCAAGGTTCTAACTAAAGCATGCTGTCAACAATATGTAGCACAGCAGTAAACCATTATTCATTTAGCAGATCATAAATTGCTTTAAGTGCTATGAAGTATGAACACCGTGTACTAATGCTGACAGTGCACGCTTATTGTAGTTCGTAAACACACGATCAGTTTACTCTACTGTTTCCTTCTATCGTGCAATAGGAAACATGTGTTGTCATAATTCAAAGTGACAATTTAAATCCACTTTTACTATCTGTGGGCTGTTCCATGGTTTTGGTGTGTGTGTGTGTGCGTTTGCGTGTGTGTGTGCGTGCGTGTGTGCCGGTGTTTGTGTGTGTACGTACTATTTTTGTGAGAACCTATTTCTGTTTTAAACCGTAACAGCGAGGACATTTTTGCAAAGTGAGGGCATTTCAGCCGATTGGGACAGACCTTTAAAGGAGCTGTTTGAGGGTTAGGCTAAGGCTACTATTGTGAAATAAGAAACATGTGTTGACATATTTAAATAAAGGGACAATTTAAATCCACTTGAACTTATTGTGGGTGGTTTTGTGTGTGTGTGTGTGTGTGTGTGTGTGTGTGTGTGTGTGTGTGTGTGTGTGTGTGTGTGTGTGTGTGTGTGTGTGTGTGTGTGTGTGTGTGTGTGTGTGTGTGTGTGTGTGTGTATGTAGGCTGGAGCAGGAGAAAGGAGCGCTACAGAGGAAACTGAAGGCTCGCGGGGTGACAGTTGATCAGGTGGTCGGAGTGCGGAACACTGAGGTGGAGACGGAGATGGAAGAACTCAAGAAGAAGAACTCAGACTTGGAGACACAGATCCTCACCATAAAGTATCTAACTGTCTTTAAACCCTTAGAAAACATGGAGCATTTTACATTACCTTACATGTCATTTAGTAGACGCGTTTATCAAAAGTGACGTACAACTGGAGCACGCATTCATACACCAATAGCAGCAGCTATTGGTTAACTTGCAAGCACCAGTTAACTTGCAAGTTAAAATCAGGAGCAATTTAGGGTTCAGTGTTTCTTTTGCCCAGGGACACTTGGACATTTGGCGGGGAGACTGGGGATCAAACCACCGACCCTGCAGTTGAGGGTCGACCACCCTACACACTGAGCTACATCCCCCCCGTATTACGAGATGTAAACACTTCTAAATGCATTTGTAGCGCCCCCCTACAGGTCTTCCTCAAATTGCTTTGGTAGTCCTATTCCCAAACTCTTTGCTATTGTAAAAAAAAAAAAAAAGCCCTGATTTTAAGTGTCTTGTTGTACTTGTTTTCTTTTTTCGTATGTGTAGTTGTAGTTAAAATTTCCAGAGTTAAAATAATATGACAATAACATTTGAGTGATACAGCAGAGAATTTCTTTGGATGGAGAAATTGTTAAATTACACGTATTTAGGCCAGCATTTTATTAATAATAATAATGATAATACATCAAATTTATATAGCGATTTTCCCAATGCTCAAAGACGCTTCACAATAGCAGCTAAATCATACGAAACAAAAAAACTAAACAAAACAAAGAAACAAAACAGAAAGTTTAAGGGTTAAAAGTAATTTTACATCCTGTATATTTCTCTCTCGTCTATTGCGCTCATCCCAAGACTCTTTATATGAATACAAAAAAACAAATATACGATGTAAATGAATGGGGCTCATTGAAGGGGTGATATATTCTAATCTAATTAAAACTTTGTTATTGAACGTTGCAGGCAGCACCAGGCTCTACCTCGCGATGATGCTATGGAAACGCTGTTGCTAAGGAACCGTTACCTGGAGGAGAAGCTCCACTCCTACGAGATCCAGACGGCCAAAGAGACAGAGTCCAGACCCTCTGTAAGTACATGTGCACAGATCATCCTGATAATTCTCATTATATCACACACACATGTTGGATTAAGGCAAGATTTTGAACAAAAAAGTGATTCTGACAACAAGCATTCATTTTCATCCCTATATACATATTACAAAGATTACAAAGAGCTCACTTTATTTGCAGGGTTTTAAAGTAGGCAGCTAGTCCACAGTACATATCACTGCATTTACTGAAGACCAAAAATATATCTAATTTTTTTTTTAAAGACACCAAAGATCCCTTTTTTAATCTCATCATTCATCATTCTTTTACTCTCTTTCCTTACGCATCTCTGCTCAATGGATCTAATATGATATATTACCTGTGTAGAGAAAAAGCTCTCCTAATGATTTGAATGGGATTTGTCCTGTCACTCCTGCTATTG
Organism: Hyperoplus immaculatus; assembly: GCA_949357725.1. Classification (NCBI taxonomy): domain Eukaryota; kingdom Metazoa; phylum Chordata; class Actinopteri; order Uranoscopiformes; family Ammodytidae; genus Hyperoplus; species Hyperoplus immaculatus. The sequence continues at coordinate 5,240,188 of OX442354.1, read as the reverse complement.
ATACGGATGGGTCAAGCCAAGAGAACGCAGCTGCACCTTCTCCCGCCCACCAAAATGGGGCGTCAGGGAAAAGACAAATTGACCAGGAAACTCAAACCAACATTGTGGAAGCAGCAGAGAATATTGAACAAGACCAATCCATTCCAGATGTTCTAGAATCTACAACGGCAGACGCAACACATGTCAATTTAAAAGATACTTTTGACATTGATCATGTTAAAGTAGACGAGGAAGAACAAGCAGATGTATTAGAGAATGCCCAGGACATCGCAGGTGCTTCTGAAATGAATGCAGTTGTTGAAAAGGAAGAAATGCCGGCCACGGAAAGAAGTGAGCCTAAACCAGATGATCCAATAGAAAGACAGACCGCCATGGCAACAACCGCCGGAGAAGAGAGTGAAAAAGTGAATAGAAGTAGTGAAACAGTGGATTTAGAAAGCGAAAGAGTGAATCTAGAGGCCGAAATTGCGAATATACAGGCCTTACTTGATGATCAAGATACTGAAAATGATGGCGGTGATGTGGGAATTGTGGAGGAAAAGCCAGAAGAAGAGTTGGAGGAACGAGTTGAGTTGAAAAATGATGTAATCGAGACGACTAAAGAGCGAACAGAAGAAGAAGATTCCAGTTCCTTCCGGAGAAAACGAACAGAGAGGTTTATCAGAGACAGCAGATCTGTTGGACAGTTGAAGGTACTACTGGTTGCTATAGTCACCCAGCTCAAGTGCTAGTGAGTGCTATGTATGATAGCATTGCGTTAGATGTGGCCTTATATACAGTCTATTGATGTGGGAGAGTGAATCAAAGGCAGTAAAGTGAGTAGTAAGTGGCTTGTTGGTGTGTTGCTGGTCCTCTCCTCTGCCTTGTCTGTGTTGGACAAAAGCTTTCCCTGGTAGAGACAGTTTTAACGACCCCAAGAGCAAACTTTGAAAAATTAAGATGTTTTTTTTACACTCCCTTAGAGCTTTTCCCTCCACAGCAGTGTTGTATCCATCATATCTATTTCATTTAAAGGGGCACTGTGTAACATTTTAAGTAATTTATTAGCTAAAATCAATATCCTCATTCATAAATATTGATGTAAAATCACCTCTGCCAATAATCTGAATTATCCTCCTTTCTTGATGATGTCATATTACACAGTGCCCCTTTAAGTGACTTTGAGGGACTTTTAAATGTTTATGATACATTCTAATTATGATGTCCTCTGATGATTATGAATGACCTGTCAATAGCAAACAAGACCATCAGTGAAAACAATGCTATTTTAATATATTTATTATTAATTCCTTTGTTTGGGTCCGATATCTATTCAAAGTTCTTTATAGTCACTTTAAGTAGTGGAGCGGCCAAGTGCTTATTTTCGTCAGAATCTTTCAGTTAATGATACAAGCGTGAAAATTGACATAAGCAGTCTCCATGGGTCACTTGACAAGAAAATTGTCCCATACATTTGAAATTTCAAGATAAAAAGGTTCTCATAGAAATGTATTGGGTTTTTTTCATAATTTATTTTTATATTTTTTCAATTCATTGTCTCGGACAATTTTCTTGTCAAGTGACCCATGGAGACTGCTCATGCCAATTTTCATGCTTGTATCACAAATTGATTGTAGCACTTATCTGCTCCACTAAAGTCACCATGGCTGATTTTAGTTGTCTCTTTTGCTTTGCTGTAGACTTCAGGCCGAGGCACAGGAACGCCCTCACACAGAGAGCAGGACGCCGAGAAGGAAAACTTAAAGCTGGCCTCTGAAAACCTTGAGCTGCGATTTCAACTGGAGCAAACCAACCAAGATCTGCCAAGACTCAAGGTATACGCATACTGTATAACTGACCATGAATTTAACTGAGGAGTTATTGTTCTGTGTGTGTGGTATCAATCTTTGCATTTAACTGTTGGCAAGACATATTCCCCCAAAAGGGTGTTTTGTGTGATTTGATTGTTGTGAGTTTTTTTTTTTTAACAGAATCAAGTTGCCGACCTGAAGGAGATGTGCAGCGCGCTCAAGAAGGAAAAGGCAGAGGTGGAGAAAAAGCTGGCACATATACGCGGAGTATGTCGAGTTACTTATTTTGTTTCGATACATATGTTTTCCTAGAAAAGAAATGTCTCCAAATATGGCCATAAAAAAACATGTAATTTAAGGCATTACACTCCAGGTGCATGGGCTCATTATTTCAGGAATGTTTGAATACATGCTTGCAAATGTAGCAATATCTAGCTAACTATGCATGCGTTTGCATCTCTTTGAAAACTAAACATCTAGATTTTGAATAGTTAAAATATCCATTTAATTTATACAACATATTAGAGTACAACGTTTTTACAGAACATATGTTCTGTGGATGCAGCCTTTTTTCATTTTATGAATACAACTATGTACGGATTTTAAATGCATTTTCATCATGTTTTTAAGAAGAAAATGTATCATAAATCAGACGATTAAAATAGAATGGACATATCCCTCTATTATAACCTTTAGAAAATTGCTAAAGATTATTATGGAAAGGTTAGTTGATGTAAGTGCTTTAGAACTTGAGATTTTTGGTTAAGTAGGAGTATTGAAAAAAAAAATGTAATGTGTTCCTCATCAGGCCGGACAAAGCGGTAAAACAGTCCCTGAACTTGAGAAGACCATCGGGCTGATGAAGAAGGTGGTGGAGCGGGTGCAGAGGGAAAACGAGACTCTGAAGAAATCCAGCGCACCTTCAAACCAAACCAAGATGGCCACCCTGGAGCATGAAAATGAAAAACTAAAGGTTATAATAGTAATACTAAATAGTAATAATAATAATATATTTCATATATATAGCGCTTTTCTCGCACTCAAAGCGCTTTACATAGGAAAGGATTGTATATGGCTTATACATTCTGCTGGGCAAGATTATTGACTTTTCTAGTATCTTAATACAGCTGATATTAAATGTACTTCTTTTTATTCCAAGGCTGATTATGACAAACTGAAGAGTCATGGTGAAGCGGAGATGAATGCCAAACTTGAATCTAAAACCAAAGGACTGGAGAAAATCGTCATGGAAAATGAACGCCTACGCAAGGAGATCAAAAGGGTAAGAACTACTGTATATGAATAGACAGTTTGTTCCACAAGAAAATATAAATATTCAAAAGCAAGGAAAAACATCATAATGTATTATTTAATATCTAAAGTTGGCATCTTCATATTAAGTCATTCGAAATTCAGAAAATAGACTGAAAGTTTTGATTCTGTTTCCTAAAAAAAATCTTAAATTTGTGCAAGAATATTCTTTCTAATGTTAAAGGTGGAGTCATTGATTCTTGAGATCGCTTGTTGTCAAAATCCCTATTTGTCAAAATCAGTCAATATCTCGTCACGATCCTATCATAGCATTTAGTCTTATATATATTTTTTGATGTTGTTTTTCCGGGGCCAAAGACAAGTTTTAGCAAATGTTGTTGTTTTGATCTCCATTGTCACAGGAAGCTGAGTCCTCGGAGCGTGTGAGAGTGAACAGGACTAGTCTACAGGCGACCAATGAGAAGCTTGAGGCTGAACTGGAGGAAACTAAACTCAGACTGAGATCTGCTCTGTCCAAACCCATCGCAGACGGATCAGACAGCAAGGCCTGGAAGGCTTCTGTTGTAACCAGGTCAGCAAACCGTTTCATTTTTTATTTTTATTTTTTTGGCATTTTCAAGCTTTATTAGATAGTACAGAGTTGAAATGGGGAGACAGAGAGTGGGGGGGATGACATGCAGTAAAGGTATATGGGTTGGATTTTAACCAGCAACCACTGCAACGAAGGCCGGAGCCAATATGATACGCGCTATATTCACTATGCCATCGGAGTCTTATTTAAGTGCCGGTTTAGTGCCGAGCTAAGGGTCTAAGGGCCTAAGGGCAGGGTGTCATACTGTATGAAATGTAAAGCCCACTGCGGCAAATGTCTATTTGTGATATTGGGCTATACAAATAAATAAAAGTGATTTGATTTGAGTTTAAGAACAAATATGAAAGTGTTTAAAGCTTTAATGTAATGACGAGTATTAGGGAGAGAGAAAAGAAATGAGAGGCGGAAGTTATATTTTTTTCTCTAAATGCACTTCCAAGAAAAAAAATGTAAATGTCGAGAATAAAGGTGAAAAACAGTTTCCAGAATAAACTCGACACTTCAAGAATTTCGTGAAGTTAGAAAGATGTTGATTCCAACTTTAATCACTCATACGTTATTAAAACATAAACAAATACATCTTTGATATTGTTATAAGGTAGACAATGGGATACAACCTAATTTTTACTGAAACCGTCCTCTAAGCTCAACTTAAAACATAGCTCTCTTGTGCACTGGGCTGTGAGATGAGAGCGTAGGGACCATACAATGACAGACAGTTTGGAGAGACAGAGATGAAAGGGGGCAAAGAGGGGAATGACATTCAGATGCGGAGAACGACCAAAAGCCGGATTATAACACGTGGTCTGCTACTTCTGAGGATGTATCCTCTATGGAGGGGGGGGGGCCTTTAACCACTACACAACTATACATCAATACATCATTTGATCTTGTGGTTGTTTTTCTCCCATGCGCAGAATGTTTGAGAACAAGATGAAGGAGTTGGAGAAAGACCTTTCCCAGAAGACTGTCGGTCTGTCTCACGTCAAGCGACAGCTGAAGGAAGCGACGGATCGCGAGGAGAGAGCTCATACAGCTGTACGCAAACTGGAAGACCAGGTACAGGACATTTTGATTTAATAACACACAGGTGGCCCCGTTTTTTTTTTTAGTTTTCTGAGAACATTCAAGTAAAATCTAATTGCTTTTCCAGTGTCTAAGGGACTGTATTACCTGTTTTTTTACCTGTAGAAAATAAACTACTTCGGTCCAGACTGGATGAATGACCTTTAACTTTGTTTAAAAGGGAACATAATGAAAGAAAAGCAACTTAATAGTTTTGAAAGACCCTCTCTGCCTAGTTACACACATATTTACATCTTTACAGGCTTTATGTGATGAGATGAACCTACGCTCCCTCCACACACACACACGTCCCACAAGACATTATACGACTGTTTTTACCAGTTGAAGGCATCAAAGATAATTTACTTGGGAGTCATTGGAGTAAATAAATAGTAAAATGATGTAATGTAAAATCTAGGGCTGTCAAAATTATTGCGTTAACGCAGGGTGATTAATTTCTGGAATTAACGCGTTAATTTTTTTATCGCAATTAACGCATGCGCAGAATGATGCGCCCCGTGCATCCCACCGGCTCTGTTGTGGCTGACCCAGGATCAGTAGCTGCGCGCAGCCAAACATAACAGCATGCGAGCCCATGCCGTGTTTTAAACTGCTAATGGTCACGTCTGTGTCAGGGGCATAGATAGTATATAAAATCAACTGCCGCGGGTGACAGTTGATGTCGGGAGCAACAGGAGGAGAAACATTGTCCGCTCTGTTCAGAGCCCGCGAGGACACAAACGTCTGCAGTTTTCAGAGATGTGTGAGTAGACATCAACATAACGTCGGCTTCCTGGTACAAATGAACAGTCCCCTACGACGTGGTCGCGCGTACACACACACACACACACACACACACACACACACACACAATGTAATCAAGTTGTATTCAAGAATGCACAACCTATAGATTCACAAAATAAATGCCATTATATAGCCTATATTTGCCCAAAGACATAGTAAAGAGACAGACCAATTGAATTATGGTGTGGTAGGTATATGTTTTAGTTTGATTTAAATTTATTTTCAGTATTAAAACCATCATTTGGATTTTTAATTAATAAAAATACTAATTTTAAATGTACATATCCACCTTCTGTCCTTTATCTTTCCGTTTATACAACAATATACAGAGAAAACTTGAATTTTTCGGGCATATTTTGAATGGTAAAATTAATCGTGATTAATCCACAGAATCCTGTGATTAATCTGATTAAAAAATGTTATCGTTTGACAGCTCTAGTAAAATCAGTTGAGTTGCCCTGTAAAAGAAAAAAAAAATACACATTTTAAGGGGCCACTCACACTAGGGCCGCGGCCCCGTGCCAAAGCTCATTTGCATACTAAAGTCTAGAACGTTTGGCTAGTGTGACCACGCCAACTTGTATTCCAGCACGGAACAGCCCCTTGGCCACGGCACACCTGGGAGAGGTGTGCCGTGGCCAAAGTACAGATGCTAATGAGATGACACGCGCACAAGCAAGCGTACAGGCGGCGTTCCTGACGTGAATTTATTAAGGATGCATAGTCCGTTAACGTCCGCTGCCTTACTAGTCGGCACCAGAATTGCCCACCACTTGGACTTGTAGCTACATTAAATGTCTGAGAATTAACGTGTGTGTAGGCCTAGGTGTGGGCTAATAAAAGAAGGAGAGAGCTAAATAGGTGAGCGCAGAAAGCAAAGAAAAAAGGTTTTCGTGTTTACTCACGTTCGTCAGATGATTTTTTTCTTTTTCCTCCCGTCAGCTGTCATAACTGCCTTTACGCATGGCGGTGGAGACGCACCCAAAACAACACACCGCGGCCCGGTGATAAGGAAACAGTAGCCTACACTAAGGTTTAACAATAAACTTTATAAAGACACTTAGAAAAACGATCTCTACCCATACAAAAAGGTCTGACTTAGATTACTTGATGGAGCGATCGATGTGTATAAAACCATCCGGTACGTGTGGTCTGATGACGGGCCGTTATATTAATAATAAACAGCGTGCTGCACAAATATGAGACTGTTCACCGCGACCTATTACGTCAGGGCTACATTTAAAAAAAAAACAATAGCTTAAGGATTCTCGTTGCTCTAATGTGGAAGTGGAATATATGATGCAAATTTGGCCGGATGAAAATATTCACAAACAGTCATATAGCCTACAAGTAGACTACGCTCCAAATCCTAAACGCGCACGGTGACGTGGGCAAGATGCAATCGTGCCCAGGCCACGAGCAGTGTGACCACGGGCCAGCGGGGGGAGTGGGGAGGGGGGGAATCGTGCTGAATCTTCCTGCAGCACGGAACAGGCAAACGGCCCTAATGTGAGTGCGCCCTTAGTCAGGCATTTTGTCTTGTAACTATTCTTACCGTACATATTCTGTTTTTTTATTTTTTGTTTAACGCGTAGGTAAATATTACTAAAATGTAAGTTAAAAAATTCTGTGCTATAAAATGTATCTAAATTGTTATTATGGGTTTGTCATTTCTCAGGTCGACATGTTAAAACGATTTCCCAGCGCTGCAAAGACAGAGGGAGGCCTCACCAAGGAGTTCCAGGCCATGAGGTTTGTTAAACTGAGTGTATTAATGTGTGATAATGATAATACAGTAACATCAAGGCCGTGCAATATTTCTGATATTAATTATATTATAATAAAATGCATTTCAAAAGCACCTCTCAACACCAGTGTTACAAGGTGCTTGAAAAATGTTAAGAACATTGCACATAGAGAATGCAATAAAAAAAGTTATTTCACAATGTGGTCGAAAGAGAAATGGAACAAAAGAAAAGAAAAAAATACATAAAATAGTAACATTCAAAATTAACATTACAAAATAAAAATCTAAAAGCATTACATTAGACATTGTGAAACATCATACAAATGCCTGTCTGTACAGGTATGGCTGTAAAAGCTTTTTTTAAATGAGGCCCCTGACTCTTAGCTGATCTGATGTTGAGGGGGAGTTTCCACAGCGTTGGAGTTAAACACTAAGGGTGTATTCACACGTTAAAATAAAAATTATTGTTTCGTAAATTATATGCACTCCAAAGCTGTTATTAAGCCAAAACTGTTATGTGTTTATCAAGTAAACAATGAATTTATACAACAAGACATCTAAACAATGTTACAGGCTAAACTGAGAACATTTGTAACTTGAAATCAAAAAAATTTGCACGTTGATTCTCTTCAGATTGTCGAACAGAGAATTGGAGAAGGAGAACTCAGAAATTAAACAACGGTTGAACGAATACAGTGAGCGATACGGCGAGACGTCTTCTAAACCAGGTGACACTTCCAAACACACACACTGTCTCTTTAAAATGAACCTATGCGTTCCTCTGAGTAATAATGACTTAACTGAATATAGCAGCATAATTCTGAGTTAGCCACGCTAATAATACAGATATACAGCTCTGGAAAAAATTAAAAGACCAGTCTAGATTTTTCTTCAATCTTCATCTCTACATTACTTTGCTCTTAATTACAGTATTCTTATTAACATTCATTAGAAATGTTGCCAGTAGTTTATAGAATAAAATCCAAATGTTCATTTTACTCAAACATACGCCTATATTTACTATAAATAGTAAAACCAGAGAAACTGAATACGTGGAGTGATCTCTTAATTTCTTTCCAGAGCTATATGTGGTCTCATATACAGACTTGGGTTCGAATCCCGCCCGGGTCAGTTCTCTGCATGTCTCTGCCCCATTTCACCTCTGTCTCTACACACTGTCAATAAAGCATGAAAAATGCAAGAAAAAAAAGAAAAAGAAACGTTTCCTATCAATTGTCTATCCCTTTGTATTGTCAGACCTGGGGAAACTGCGAACCCTCCTTCAAGCGGCCGAGACGGACAAAACCAAACTCCAAACTGAGATCAAAAAGCTCAAGAAAGAACTGGAGAGCTTTGACCCGACATTCTTTGAAGAAATTGAAGACTTGAAATATAATTATAATTTAGAAGTGAAGAAAACCATTCTGCTGGAGGAGCAGCTGAAGAAAGTTTGTGATCAGTTTGGTGTGAAGGTTGAGCTGCCCAATGTGTCAATGAGCTAACTCAGTTAATACCAAATACTGTGCCTTTTTAAATGAGGTTAGGACTGCAGAAATGTTACCTGAATGTTGTCAGTTTAAAAATTGACTATGCGATAACCGACAATATTCGTCTAGCAACAATGTGAATAGGAAAATAAATCCATATTTTTATAGTTAAAGTGTATTTTTTCTATTACAATACTTATATGTAAAGAGCCTTCATCTGCGCTAAAATTAAATACAGGAATCAATTCAGTTATCAAAACAACAATTTTATTTTCTTACATTTTAACCAAGAATACATCAATCTCACATTTATTGTGCATCTTTTCAAGATTTGTAATCCTGTCTGCTTATTCTTCACCATTTTGCTGATTTTAATGTGAATTTTTGCCAATTTCCTTTATTGTAGCAAAAAGAAATGTTCATATATTTTCAAAGTAAGTTATTGAAATACAGATCATTTTGTTTTTGCTAAAACTCAGGTTGTTGTATAAGTGTGAACATTAGTAGAACATTTCCAAACGACGTCCAGCTCTTAGCAACTCTCTAGACACATCACAGTCAAATCCCATTTTAGTTGTGAAAATTTGTTTAATATTGCTATGGCAGCAGTGTTTACTCAATCATGTTTTTAGGTAAAGCAGATTGAAATGTTCACATTCCTAAAAAAAATCCTTAGAAACTGTTGGAATAAAGTGTCACTGAGGCGTTTGATAATATACGTTTACATTTAGACAGTAAAGTGATGTAGCTTCTTATAAGGATGCTATTGTTTGTTAATACTGAACTTTTTGCTCTATAATATGTAGCATATTTCTATATATTTGTACAGTTTTGTGATTTTATGTATTTGTCAATAAAGCAGCTTTCAATCACATGGTCTAGACAAATCTGTTAAATATAACTTAACATACTCACCATTTTTTCTTCTGTAACATTTACAGTATATTAAAGGTTGAGTCAGCGATTCAACTACAAGCGCTCAAGAAACACTGACTCCACCTTTAATGGGTTTGACATTTTTTCTACACTTAAGCTGTAACAAAGCAATTGTTCAACCGTCTCATTTGGAATTATTTGCCAGCTATCACCATGGAAACAAATCCTCGCAGGTTCATAGTCGGCATTAGAACTATCCCTGCGTTCCTAATAACATACTTTTTCTATGTAGCATAGCTACATACTTAAGCATGCTGGCTTGCATACTACAAAATGCAATTGGATGTATAAGGGCATACTGTACATACTTTTGGCATAGTGCATTTGCCATGCATTTTTTTGGGACATCCAAAATGTTTTTTCTGGCAAACTAGATAGCATGGAAAGGGGCGCTCGTGGTGTAGTGGTTAGAGCGCTCTACCCCATTTCATCTCTCTCTCTCTCCAAAACTGTCTAATAAAAGCATAGAAGTGCATAAGATAATCTAAATAGTATGGAAGTATGGGTATTGGAACGCAGGGTTTGTTTACGAGTCAAATTGTATGTCCCGCAGTCGGCTGAAACACTGTCCGTTGAGTCTGGAGAAAGATGAAAATAAGTCTGTTGTGCTGCTGTTGTGTTCGTCGACCAGTCCGTCAACGTGAATCACCACTGGCCTGTCGCCGAGGCAACTGTCCCCGTCCGGCCAGCGCAGGCCCAGGTGGTGACGGTGAACCTACGGACACAAACAGCCAATCAAAATCATTCCATTCAATCGTGTTTGTTATTGACATTTTTCGATTTTTCAATACAGTGAAGATTTGACATGCAGCAAAGGGCCTGGGCCGGATTCAAACTCGGCCGCTTTGATAAGAACTTTGCCTTAATTGTATGTAGTTATTGGCCGGGATGATATTCGGACAGTATGATAACTGCAAGCAAAAATACTACAGTTTCACAGTATTGTTTACAGCTCTCAAATGTGTTATTTTGAAATGTCTGGGGTAAAAAAAATATATAGCTCTGGAAAAAATGAAGAGACCACTCCAAACGTTCAGTGTCTCTCGTTATGCTATTTATAGGCATATGTTTGAGCACATTTTGATTTTATAATATATATTCAAATCTACTGACAACATTTCTACCACATTCACAATAAAAAATATTGTCATTTAGAGCATTTTCAATTAGTAATGTAGAGATGAAGATTTAGGAAAAAATGGTCTCTTAATTTTTTCTGGGGCTGTATATATGTATTTTTAAAACAACATATAGAACATTCTGAACATTTTATAATGAAACATCTTGATCAACACTGCGGACACACGTGTTAAAAGTTATGTTCACCTTGATGAGCGTGCCGTCGTTGCAGTGCCAGACGATGCCCTCCACTCTCCCCTCTGGACTCTCTCTGAACCAGGAGCACAGCTGCTGGAAGTTGACAGGAGGAGGGTCTGTGATTCTGATGCTGCCGTGGGACACCAGGCAGTGGACGGGCTGCTTCTTACTGCCCAGGCCTGTTGGGACAAGGCAATATAGTGTTACATATACACTGGGTTTAATCCAGGAATAACCTGGACCAAAACTTTGGAACAATAAAGCACTGTAACACACAAAGCAGAGAGGCCAACACTTTGGATCCAGCATTCATATCATAATTCCCCCAAGGCATTCTTTTGGAATTGAAAAACCACAAGCTTGGTTTTGAATAAATAATTTGATTTATTTCAGAGATGACCCTCCCTACACACAAACCTTCCATGAACATTAAATGAACATAAATCAGCCTCTCCTTACCATAAGGGTTCCCGTTGACGTTGGTCCCGATGAGTTCCAGGGTTTGTTCCAGGAGTTCTGCCAGAGGAACAGCAGCCGTCTCCAGCCGCTCGGCGTCCTCAGCGCCCGGCCGCAGAACCAGAGCCGCCATGACGTCATAGTCCACCACGGAGGAGTGCCAGCAGTACTGCTTATTCTCCCTCTCCACAGGGACCCAGCCTGCACACACACAGGAGACTAATACTAGAGCCTGGACACATATACACAAGGAACAGATCCAGGCACATCATTATTCTATATTTTGGAGGGGGAAAAATAAATCCTTAACATTTTTTTTTTGCTACAGAAGAAAAAAAACTATGGAAATAAGAAAACTATGCAGCACCATCTGAACAAATAATGATCAAATGTTATCTGTGGTGCAACTATTGTCCATCCATCATTCGTTTTCTGTAAAATATATATAATATATATTAGTGTACACTTTTCTGGGCTGCTGGGTGAGGTACTGGTGTTTTCAATCTTTGTGAATCTTTGTGAAGTAAGGATCTCTTAAAACATGTAAATGATATAAAAAGAGAGAGAGAGAGACTTTGTATCTATGGTAACCTGGAATGTGTCCGTGCTCGTCGGGCAGTGGATGGCCGTCGTGGTGTTTGACTCTGTGAGCCGGGATCCACGTCTCTGGAACCGTCTTAAAATCTTCCTCAACGTTCCACATGAAACCTGACAAAGAACTATAGGTTACTTTCGTAACCCCTGTTCTCTGAGTAACATGAGTGAGATGTCTCACTATGGGATACGCCCCCTCGCGTATTCGCAGAAGCATCAATAACATTACGCCAGCCCCAATTGGCTGGCAGTCATGACGTCTGAGTCAGGACCTCACGCCTTATAAACTCCTGACGCAGCGTCACTCGCCATTCAAAAACAAGCTCACCTCTTCTCGCTTCCCCCAAATAGCAAGAAAGGCGGTCCAGTGAGACATCTCACTCATGTTACTCAGAGAACAGGGGTTACGAAAGTAACCTATAGTTCTCTTTCTTAACATTCGTTTCGATGTCTCACTATGGGATATGGAGACTCCCGTATTGCCAGACAAGCTTATCTCGAACGACTGACTACCAACCCCCCTCACCCAGAGGTTTGTGCCAGGCAAGTCCCCCAAGGAGGCCACGGTTAGGACAGCATGGGCCAGGCTCGGAGAAGTCACATCCAACTTATAAAACCTTGCAAAAGTGAGGGGCGATGACCAGCTAGCTGCAGAGCAGATCTCCTGGATAGAGACCCCCCTAAACAGAGCCCAGGAGGTCGCTGGACCTCTGGTAGAATGAGCTCGCAGCCCACCCGGGACCTGAAGGCCAGCACTAGAGTATGCCAGTGAAATAGCATCCACTATCCAATGAGAAAGTCTCTGTTTTGTGATAGGCTTTCCCAAGTGAGGTTTAGCCCAAGACACAAATAACTGATCTGCTTTCCTAAAAGCCCTAGTTCTCTCCACATAAACATGGAGAGCACGAACCGGGCAGAGTGCATGTAGCCGTTCCAGCTCCTCCGAGCCATGAGGCAGTGGCTGAAACGCTGTTAAGTCCACCGGTGAACATGTATTGATCACCTTAGGGACGAAGGCCGGGTTAGGCAACAAGGTCACCCCATGGTTACCAGGGGTGAACCGCATGCATGCAGGGTGAACAGAAAGAGCATGCATATCACTCACCCGCTTAGCTGTGGCTAAAGCCAACAACAGAGCCACCTTAAAAGAAAGACCTTCATGTCTATGTGTTCTATAGGCTCAAACGGGTGCCTGGTGAGGGCCTCCAGGACCACAGACAGGTCCCAAGAGGGTGTGATAGGTCTGGAGCTGGGTAACAGTCTCCGGGCACCTTTCATAAACCTACATACCAGAGGGTGTTGACCTGCCGTCTTACCCTCAAAACCAACATGGCAGGCAGAAATAGCAGCCAAATAAACCTTTACTGTAGAAAATGCTTTCTTTTTGTCAATTAAGTACTGTAAGAAGGACAGAATTGCACCAATTGAGCACTGAAAGGGAATTTCATGTGCCCTAACACACCATTCCTCAAACACCTTCCACTTAGCATCATACAGTGATCTAGTGGATGATGCTCTAGCACTCTGAATAGTATCAATGACACTCTGAGACAGCCCCGTATGTCTCAAGTTAAACCACTCACGGGCCAAGCCCAAAGGACGAGCCGCTCCGGGTGTGGGTGAAATATCTGGCCGCGGGCCTGAGATAAGAGATCCCTCCGCCACGGCAGGGGCCACGGGGAGCCGCGGAGGAGTTGTTTCACCTCCGCCAGCCAAGACATCGACGGCCAATAAGGAGCGATCAATATCAGAGACAGCCGATTCTCCCGCACCCGACACAACGTCGGGGGAATCAGAGCCAGCGGGGGAAACGCATAAAGAGGGACGCGAGGCCACTCGTGTGCAAATGCGTCCACTCCCAGCAGAGCGCTGCCGTCCCGTAGGGAGTAAAACAGCGGGCACTGTGAGTTCTCGCCTGACGCAAACAGGTCCACTGATGCGCGGCCGAACCGTGTCCAAATCTGATCGACTACAGCCGAATGGAGCTTCCAGTCCGCGTAAAGAGGGTCGCCCCGTGACAGGAGGTCGGCACCGAAATTCTGAATCCCGGGGACGTGTGTCGCTCTCAAAGAGAGAAGATGAGCATCGCTCCACAATATCAGTTTGCGTGCCAGAGTGTGCAACTGCCGAGAGCGCAAACCTCCCTGACGGTTGATATGGGCTACAGTGGACGTATTGTCCGTCCTCGCTAGCACATGATGCCCTTGGAGTAACGGGAGAAAATGTCTCAGTGTTAGAAACACTGCTAGTAGCTCCAAATAATTTATATGGGCGTGATGGAGATCCATGCTCCAAACCCCGTTTATCGTTCTGCCCTCGAACACACCACCCCAGCCTGACAGGCTGGCGTCCGTTGTCACCACCTTTCTGCTCGTAACCGTGCCCATATGCACACCCTCCGTCAGAAAGGATAGCCGTCTCCACGGGCGAAGCGCCAGAGCGCAAGACGCATTCACAATCACTCTGCGGTGTCTGTGACGCACGGGGTCCAGTTTGAGAGAAGCCACCCAATGTTGGAAATCTCTCATATAAAGTCTGCCCAGCCTCACCACCACCAGGGCTGAGGCCATGAGTCCCAGCAGCCTGAGACACAGACCGAACGTGACTCGTTTCTCTATGCCAAAACGCGCGAGAGTGGACTTGAAAGACTCCACTCTCTCGGTTGACAGATGTGCTGTGTGAGCAAGCGAATTCAATTGCAGGCCCACAAACGTTATGCTCCTACTCGGAGTCAACACGCTCTTTTCCCTGTTCACTACAAAGCCGAGATCGGCTAAGTGCGTTAACACCATGCTTGTGTGTGCCACAGCCTCCTGCTCTGACTGTGCTAACAGTAGCCAGTCGTCCAAATAGGTGGCCAAGCGTATGCCCATCTCCCTGAGAGGGGCTAGCGCTGTTTCTGCGCATTTCACAAACACCCTTGGGCTCAGAGACATGCCAAACGGGAGCACTAGGTACTCGTATGCTGTGTCCTGAAACATGAACCTCAAGTACTTTCTGTGTGGAGGATAAATGGGAACGTGAAAATACGCGTCCTTCAGGTCGATTGATGTGAACCAGTCGCCCGCACGAACCATGCGTAACAGGACTGCGTATGTGAGCATACGAAACTTGTATATCCTTAGATACCTGTTTAAAACACGCAAATCTAGGATAGGGAGTATGCCGCTCCCCCCTTTCTTTGGGACCAGGAAATACCTCGAATAGAACCCCTACGCTTTCTGATCGGATGGCACTATTCGAATAGCATTTTTGTTTAACAGAGCGGAAATTTCCTCTCGTAGCACCCAGGCAGACTCTCCCTGAGCACGGGAAGCAATCAGGCCGTTGAAACGAGGAGGCACCGCGGCGAAGTGGAGCCTGTAGCCCTTGGCGAGCGTTTTTATCACCCACTTTGACGCTGTGTATTTCTTCCAACTCTCTATCCGTAAAGATAGAGGGGAGTAAAGCTCTGTCTGACCTACACAATCTTAGGAGATCTGCTTTTGCTGTAGGCTACAATGCCGCCCTCTAGCGGTTGACAGTGTTCGGCTCGCCCGGCTACTGCTGCGCATGGGCGAGCTGATAGACTCGGGACAGAGTTTGTGAGACTTGTCACCCCAGGAAGGGCGTTGGCCCCCCCTGGCGGTGTTATAGGGGATAATAGCACTATGTTTTGCAACTTCGTGTTTATCACTTTTTTTCTGTTTGAAAAATTGTACTGTGCCCTCGGCTGTGTGCCTGGCTGCGACAGTGGACACATTTTTATTTTCACAGAATGTAATGCGCTTGTGAGACTCAACATCAAATGTGGCATTGAACAATCCAACATTTGAACAGCGTCTCTTCTCCTCTTGGCCGGAACACACGAACAGGGCTCCGGGCCCATGCGTCGCCGAGAGGGAGGGTTGGCACTGGGGATGTCTTCCCCGGGCACACTTGGAGGCCGGGCTGGGGTCGCCAGGGAACAGGGAACAGCTGGCGCCTTCAGAAGCAGTTGGGCTGCTAAACAGCCTTCTTCCTCCTCCTCACCTGGCTGGTGGCCGGAGGCTGGCTGGTGGCCGGAGTTGGGTATACTTTAAACGTCAAAATGCGTCGCCTATACTTGCTGGAATACGGTTTGTCCGTCCAGGAGACTGTTACTTCATCCAGGAGTTCTGGGAACACCGGGAGAAGTTGCCTCAAAGCCCGTTTAGCCTGGGGTAATTTCTTCCCCTCGTAACGGGACCGCGGGGCCCCCGCCACGGCAGCCGGCCACGGGATTTTCAGTTTTCCGGTTGCGCGTTTACACGTTGTGCATATCCACGCTCCTTCTTCCCCTTCAAGCCCCTTCTTCCCCCTTGGCGGCGGAAAGGCACGGAGAGCCGGTCTGTGTGGCGGGGACGAAGGAAGAATCATCTTCGTCGTCCTCGTCCGACACCAGAAAGTCATCCGCTGACTCGTCCTCCTCATGGTGTAGCATGAGGGGCGGCTCGGTCAGCGGGTCTAGCAGGTCAAGTGTCGAGCCCCAGCCTTGAACCTCCTCCTCAGGAATGTCCTCCTCAACCAGGTCGGGTTGGGGTTCCTCGCGGTTGGCACCGGGCAGGACGGGGTCCCTCTCCGAAAAGCAAGCTTGGCGAGCCAACCTTCGGCGGAGGCTCTTCGCTGTGTAGCGGGAGCAATGTATGCACGAGCCGGGGTCATTGACTGCAGCCTGGGCATGTTGCAGCCCGAGGCAAGCGGAGCATACTTGGTGTGTATCCTTCACTGAAATCTTGTTCCCGCAGGTGCACAGGCGGGTGGATTCCGTCTGTTCCCCTGGGGATAGCCAGTTTTGCAGCTGTATCCATTTAGCTGGTGTGCTAAAGGGAGAGAAAAAGAGGGTTATCTGGAGTGATAATCCGGTAAACTAACGCTAGCTCGAGCGGTAGACAAGCTGCAGTGAGCTGTGTCGTTAGCTTGCTAGGTATAGCCAAGAAATCTCGCAAAAACTTACCTATGGTGAAGGCAGTCCACTGGTAAATGCAGCGCTAGCGTCCGGCTACGGAGGTGTCCGCTCCGACAGAGGACAGTTAAGCCAGTAAGCAGCAGAAACCAGTACGAAGATATATTGCTTTGGAAGCGAGAAAAGGTGATTGAATGGCGAGTGACGCTGCATCAGGAGTTTATAAGGCGTGAGGTCCTGACTCAGACGTCATGACTGCCAGCCAATTGGGGCTGGCGTAATGTTATTGATGCTTCTGCGAATACGTGAGGGGGCGTATCCCATAGTGAGCCATCGAAACGAATGTTAAGAAAGAGAACCAAAGATAAGTAGTACAACATTGTTAAAGGCCTACTTCACCGGTTTGAATATGAAGGTGTATTGAATTCTGAGATCCTATGAAGTATAAATGTGCAAAAAAAAAATTAAATCGGTTCATCCTAGCCTGAGAAAAGGCAGAAAGAGTGTTTTTTTTAACCCTATATTTCTCTTTCTCGTGACATCACAGAAAGAGAAATATAGGGTTAAAAAAAAACTTACTTTGTAAATATTACTGTGATATCACAGTAAAATACATCACAGTAATATTTACAAAGTAAGTTTTTTTTTTAACCCTATATTTCTCTTTCTGTGATGTCACAAGAAAGAGAAATATAGGGTTAAAAAAACTCTCTTTCTGCCTTTTCTCAGGCTAGGATGAACCGATTTCAATTTTTTTCGCACATTTATACTACATAGAATCTCAGAATTCAATACACCTTCATATTCAAACCGGTGAAGTAGGCCTTTAAGTATGTAATTGGCAAAAGTATAGGGACACAAAAATTGCGTTCAAGGTTCTTTGTCATTATTATTTTTAAACTACAATGTGTTCTTCCCATCTGACACAATGCAAAAAACAGAAATGATTTGACATAGAGCAGCATAAAAGTTTACGTTTCTAACATAAAAAAGTTGAGTTTAAGATTTTTTGGCATCAATATAAAATGACCATTAAAAACCATCCAGCTATGAATAATAAAATAGGAATGACAAAATGTATAAATTATGATAATTACACATATTTTGTTAAGTGAAGCTGAAATACCTTTACAGCTCCTGTGAACGTGTTGATACTTTTTGAATCTCTTGTCGGCCTGTTTGTTTGGCTTCCTGTCCAGTCGAGCCCAGAGGTATGGCTGGCCTAAAGGCAGGAGATACACCACCAATTGGTACAGTCCACAGCAAGACATTAACTCACAAAAAATCTATCTATAAAATAAATAAAAGACACTTTCAAAAATCTTTTTTTCTAGAATTAAATAACAAATAAATTGCAAATCTTCTTTTTGTTGTATTGTGTAAACACTTTGTTTTGACTTCGCTGTGTATGAAAAGTGCTATAGACATAATCGTTGATTGAATGCTAGTAAGATGAAAGCAGGTATATGTTCTGTTTACAATAAGCAGAAAAGACAGCACGTTCTCACATCTGGGAAGCTTAAAAACAGCATTTTTTTTTAAATGCATGATAAAATATGAAGCACTGCTTTGTTGAAGAGGGCTGACAGTATATGGTAGTGTTACACCGTACACACCATTATAAACTGTAACATAACAGCAGGTTCCGTCCAGCTTTTCTGTAGCGATGGCACATTCAACGTTCGCCTCCATAGCAACAGGGTTCACCGTTTCAGTGGCAACCACCTGGTATTGCTGAAAAGACACAGAAAGTTCAAAACAAATAAGTGAAAAACATAATGGAATAGAATGGAATAAGTAAAGGTCTATCTTCTATCTTAAAGGGGCAGTGTGTAATATGACATCATCAAGAAAGTTCTAGAATGCAATGCTCCCTGGGTAACCCCACCCCTTTTGAATAATAACAGGAGCTACAGTGGCCTTCAAGGACAAGAACAATTCTAAATTCTAAACAATGCACTTGATAACATTCCAAAAACATGGATGCCTCTATAAGACTTGCCTGCTCAATGTACAAAATGTAATATTAATATTTGTAATTCTCCGCTCAGGAAGATAATTCAGATTATTGGCAGAGGTGATTTTACACCAATGAGGACATATTTATGAATGACGATATTGATTTTAGCTAATACATTACTTAAAATGTTACACAGTGCCCCTTTAATCGAAATATATCTACTGACTACAGTCAACAGTTAAGGAGAGGGAGGTGGATCATGGACATGTTAAAGGGTGACGGTGATGGGTAATGCACCACCACGCACTTCATTACTGACGTGAGAGGAGAAGATGAGGTCTTATAGGTCCATGGTCAAAACATTAGCGCCATGTTGATTTTTAAGCATGAAAAATGACGTGTTGTGTGTAACTGTCTGGATTGGTAAATAATCCAGCCTGAAGTATAACTTCTGAGCATGGACGCAGCCTGTAATAAACGAGCGTGTGTGTGTGTGTGTGTGTGTGTGTGTGTGTGTGTGTGTGTGTGTGTGTGTGCACTTGAGGCAGGAGCAGAAGATAAATAAATCCGTGTGTGTGTGTGTGTGTGTGTGTGTAGCAAGTGTAGTCTCACCTGACAGCCTCTCTTCTTCGACTCTTCCTCTTTCACTTCCGTTACAAACACACACGGGATTTTCTGCTGAACAGAACCGAGGCGACGCATTTTGACGTTTAATAATAGTGAAAATTCACCTTTAAATCTGTGGTTACGGTTAATATTAGAGTGGAAATGATGTGATGGTGTGTCAGTCAGCGTGGATGTGTATGGGATTTCTACTTGTCACGTGACGCGCTTCTTCTTCGTCTGTGTTTATTGCCGCTGGTGAAACATAGAAACGGCTCATTAGCGTCTCCAAGCCGTGTGGATCAGTAATGTCAATGTAAATCAGTCAGATATAGGCCTACTGTATTGGAAACTGCAGGAAACAGGCCTTCATCAAGAGGATTGCTTATATTTCACCCCTAAAGACAAACTAACTTTTTAATAATAATAATAATAATAATAAAATATATATATTGCAATAGTTTTAAATAATTTTATTATACTGCCATTTTATAATACTGTTATTTTTTCTACTGATTTTAAATATTTTAATGCAGCTTTCTTCATGTAGAAACAATGAAATACACTAATCAACAACTGAAAAAATAGAAATTATTTGTTTGAAAAACTTCAGTCTCAATGTGTGTGTGTTTCAATGTAAATTTAATTTGATGATGAAAAATGAAGTATATGTACTTCTACATTACACACAAATCTTATGGGGCCAATCATATGCTCATGCGCACAAACAAGCAAACAAACACACAAACAGGGAAATACAAACTGAAACATTGCTGCATTATGAACTCAGTAACAATACGTTGGAAGAAAAATGTATGTGCCTCTTAACAACCACTTCATTTTCACTCATGGCATGGTCACCATTTTGAAGAGTACAATAAACCAATCAAAGCATTTTAAAAGTAAACTATCCTCCCGTCTGAAAAAATATTCATCAAACAACACTGCGGTGATAACTCATAAAATACACCAGAAAATTCCTGAATCAGAAGTACAGATAAATCTTTAAGGACCAATTATATGCTCATGCACACAACATACAAACTGAAATATTGATGCAGATTTAAAACACGTAGAATATGAAAACAAACTAATGAAAGCACTTATGAAGTAAAGTATCCTCTCGTCTGAAAATTATTAATCGGACAACACTGCCACGGTAATTCATAAAATCCACTTTAAAAAAAAAAACATCACAGAAAAAAAATCCTGAAGCTATTCTGTAGATTGCGCCTTGATTTGTGGATTGACACACAGTGTGATGTCACTGGAGTACTTCCTGTCCGACTCTTCTTCTTCTTCATCTCCTTCGTGTTGACTCTGTAGATCCATCTCACTGTCCGTGTGTTTCCACATCTCCGTCTCTGTGTCGTCCTTCTGCTGGCTCTCCGACCAGAAGGTCCAGATATTCCTTGGTTCAAAACCGAGAAAAAAATCATATTAGAAACACAGTAGGGGAGAGTGGCCTAAGTTGTGCATTTTGGAAGTTGTGCCACCCCTTGTTTCTAGAAAACCGTGGAAGAAATTGGAAATGTGACCACATATTTAAGAAGAGCCATCCATTTGACTCATCCTGTAAAGAAGGGAGACACAAGGAATAAGATATAAGCACATTTAAGCTAAAAAAAACTGTGTTTTGCCTTTCAAAGTAAAATTTCCATGAACAAGGTTTTTTGATTATTGTGTCTGAACAATTATAGACAAGTTTGAAAACATTTGACACATGTTTTAGTGCTTTGGTATGCTACATTTTGAGTCTATACAGTTAGCACAATGTCAGCCCTAAACTGCTGCATCATGCTTATTATCCAAATTTCTGGGATTGGGGTGATTTGTGCCAAAGGGCCTGGGTGAGTTATAAGTAAGTAAGTAAGTAGAATGGATTTATAAAAGCACATTTATGACAGTTTGCACTGTCCAAAGTGCTGTACATAGTGCATTCAGTAGGTAAACAATGAAGGTAAAATAACAATAACCAAAATAAAAGACGTAAAGCCCATACATCCACATAAACACAGATAGTAGTGCAGAGGTAAGATAGTTAATGGGGAGGAAACACCAGGGTGTACATATAAGTTTTGAGCCTTGATTTAAAGGCAGAAATGTAGGGGAATCACATTTGTCAGGTGGCAGTTGGTTCCACAAGCACGGAGCAACTAGTGCAAAGTACATTTCTGAGAGTTGTGCCAGTGGCATGGCTGTATACGCTGGTCACCAAAAGAAAGTTATTGTCTACAGTAGCTCAGAAGAGAGTGACATCTCAATTCCACTTAACGACACCACTGATGAGAGTTCAGATGGCCAGAAAGATGATTATGGTGACTTTGTCATTGTGAGCTTTGCAGGTAAAACCATTAGATCTGCTAGGCCTTGTTTAAGAAAATTGTTCCTCCATCTTTGTCAACTATTGACTTTATTTACTTTAAATACACCTTAAATAAGTGATTGTCTAATGGATTTGTCTTGCATTACAGTTTATGAGATATATATCAATGGCACAATTCACCCCATGGTATTCTCTCCAACCGCACAACTTACACCACACCGGGGGCAAGTTGTGCATCAAGACAACTTTTTTTTCCGAAAGCTATATTTCTTCAACAGTTTATTCCAGATCCAAAGTTTTTATTGCCAGGGATGCACAACACCCTGAAATATATGTACATATTTGAGTTGGAGACTTTGCTGTCAAGGCCTTACTTTAAAGTCACTTTGAGTGAAAAGTTGCACAACTTAGGCCACTCTCCCCCTATCTACATGGGTTTCAACTGAATTTTACTGTTGATTCAGTTGAAACATTGATAAGGCTCTAAAACAATGTTGTCTGGTGGTATCATGGTTGTTAAACTGGGAATGGAAGCTATGTGTTGTATTGTAAATATGTAAAGAAATGCAGGACATTGGACATGAGTGACTCACAGTTTGTAGGACAACACCACTCCAGCTGCTGTTAGGAGAAGGAGGATGGTGCCAAGAACGATGAGCGCTGTAGGGACGTCTGTAAAAAACAAAACAAAAAAAAATGTTATGAATGATGAACTATCATTAATAAAACTATATGCATAGAGCCACATAATAGAATACAAATACAAAACATAATGTATTATATGGCTTCATGCATCCATTAAAAGCTACATCCATAAAATAAATTGAGCTTTAGCAAAGTTCATCCCATGTCATCCTATACAATTTCTGACACAATAACGTAATTAAAAAAAAATGTTATGCATACTACTACTGCAACCTACTACATGGGTTTTTTTTTTTTTTTTTTTTTTTTTTTTTTAACGGCCAATACAAACTTGTTCTTTATGATTTACTAAAGATGAAACAAAAAAATATTATTGGCTGCTACAACCCACCAAATCTTTTTTTTTAATCAAATCTTAAAATATCTAAAACGAAAAATACGGACCTCCTAGAGAAGGTTTTGCAGAGCTCGAAGACGTCGCCATCGCTGAATCAGACGAAGAAGAAAAACCTGATGCTGTGGTCGAAGTTGAAAATGTCAAACTGTCTCCAGTGGGTTTTGAGATGATGAGGTGAGAGAGAGAAGTAGCAGAATGGGTGGAGGAGGGTGTGATAGTGGATGAGATCCTGGTTTTATGTGTTGTCCTAACTGGGAGAGTAACAGCTGAAGTTAGAGATGTCCGCTCTGGGTATTTGGTTGTTCTAGGCTTTCTGGAAGGCGTGTTGGTTGTAACTAGCTCAGTGGAAGGTGGAGTCTTCTTAATGGTTGATTGGAGCAGGGCTGGGACAGGTGTGAAGGTCTGGGTCGCTGTGGAGGTCGAAGGTTCCTTTAAATCTGCAGGTGGTGAGGAAAATTATAAACAAAAATGTTAAAGATATTCTTTTGGCTTTTTTGCATTTATTAGATAGATTTGTAGAGACAGAGGTGAAATGGGGCAGAGAGGGGAAGACATGCAGAGAACTGACCCGGGTGTGATTCCAACCCAGGTCTGCTGCAAGGGGGGGGGGACGACGACGCCCTTACCCACTGTGCCACAGGCGCACTTTTTCATTTTAGTCATTTATCCGATGCTAATAGTACAATACGATAAACGTTATTGTCCCCTTTTGGACTCAAAGGCTGCACACATTAATCAAATTGAATGTATTTATAGAGCACATTTAATACAACAGAAGTGGAACAAAGTGCTTAAAGCTATAGTGCATAACTTCTGTCGCCCCCATGAGGAATTCTGAGTAATTACAACAACACTGTCGGTTCATCTACATGAGACACGCGTGGATTTTATTTCTGTTGTACGACCAGGTTTTTTCTTAGCAGTAAAATCCAGAATTGTAACATTTGTTGGGAGCTTCATGTAATTGTTCTGCAGTTCGGTAAGTAAACAGGGTACCTGATACATTGTAGCAGAACACTCCAAACTGTCTGTCTGTGTCGGCGGCCCACGTCACCACTCCAGTTTTGCATTGTCCACAGTTTGGGTCGGCTGTTTGTCGAGGGACGACCGCGATCTGTTCATCCATCCAACCAAATCTGTGTAAATAGTCAAATAAAGTGCAAATAATGGAATTAATGATGGAAGTTTCAGCTTATAGTGTCTGTGTGTCCTGTCATCTTTAAAAGGGAATGGGAACAAAAAGCCACAGATTCAGATATTATAATGATAGAACGCTGGTTCTGTGTGGGTGAAGTGTTCCTTTAATTGTTATAAAAAAAATGAAAATAAAAGTCTTGTTCATCCTACTTGCATGTCTCCAGTCCGTGTTGCACCGCTCGTTCCATCTGAGCTCTGGTCGCCATGGTGACGTTAAGAGACAGACAGGCGTCTCGGGCAGCGCTGAAGTTAAAGGTGTATTTCCCTCCTTCAATCAGCAGGAAGACTCCAACCGCTCTGTGACTCTGAGCCACTGCCGGGAAAGAAAACCATACATTTGAAAAGCATATTCTTTATTACTTAATTTTAAATTTAATTTTTAGAAATGTTTTTGAGTTTCTTACTGTCTCTTTTTGTCCGTTATTTTGTTATTTTTTGTCTGTTAACTTTAGAAGCTGGATTATAATTGATTTGGTAACACTTTACTAAAAAATAACGTATGCTATAGACTGTATAAAATTATTTAAAAGCTTGCAGGAACGTCAACATGTCGTAGCATTAGACTATCAAGATTTAGAGTACTGTGTGTTACTAACAATACGATTAATTCTGGATTAAATATAAAGTTCATCATTAAATCTGTGTGAATGTAAAGCATTTAATGTCAAGAAGATGCATACTGTCCTTTAACAAAGCATCGTGATTTTTGTTCATTTTGTCATCTATTAACAACAAAACACAATTAACATACATCCAAATTCAACTAATGTTAATATTTGATATTTTACCCTTTTTAATATATATCCCTGACACTGTGACCATAGATTTTCACATGTTAACAGATTATGCATTTAAATTCAAACTTTATCCTAACAAACAACAAAACCCAATCTAACTCAAATACATGAATGTTCTGTACAGTATTTGGTCTATTATATATCGCACCACCTGCATCAAAAACAAGCAAACAACTAACCTTGAATTACACTGGAGTTGGATGCCAAGAAAAATGCTGCAAAAGACAAAAGTAAGAATTGAGCAAAAACTAAACTAAATCTTGCCATATTTTGTATAAAATCTATATATATATATATATATATATATATATAGATTTTTATATATATATATATTTTTTATATATATATATATATATGTGTATATATAGAGAGATAGATATGTATATAACTGAAGAAGTTGAAGGTTGGAGAACTGAATAACACCAAATGCAGAAGGGGAAAATCCTGCAGGACAAAATGTGATATGTGATGTGTCCTAAGCAAGGAAACAGGAAGCTGGGGTCGAATCTGCTTGATGGCCCCTTCATGAGATAGAACACTAGAACACCCACACACACACACAAACACACACTAACTCTTTACTTGGTCCACACCGGTGTTGTTTTGGTTAACAAATCACTGATATTTGACCCATGGAGCTTACTCAACTAAACTAGTTAAAAATAAATAAAAAACTCATTGAGGATTTCCAGGAAATATTAAAGCAGGACGATCGGAAACAGGAGCTTAAACTGGTGTAAATTACAGTAGATAATACTCTCTGGATAATTAAAGCTATAGTGCGTACTTTCTGTTAGAGGTATGTCCTCAGTGAACGTGCATGGATTGTATACCTTCTGCTGTACGTCCAGGTTTTTTTCTTAGCAGTTGAATCAACAACTGAATCCTTTCTTGGGCTCTTCTTGGGATTCTTCTGAGCTCTTGAGCCAGTGTCAGGGGACGACACCAATTTGCAAACGCTGCCATACTGAGAAATAGAGAGAGAGTTTTGTGGAGCTGATAGCTTAATCAACTTTGTGTCGACTCTTTTGTCAATGGCTTGAATGTAACAGACATTCATTTATATGGAAAAAAGTTACACACCATAGCTTTAAGGTTTTCAGTTTTTCTGCTTTGCCAGCATTTATCTTCCAGAGGTATGTTGCTCTGACAGGGCAGTCGGAAAGGGAACTTCCTCCACATTGTCCCTCCACATTGTCACTCCTACCATTCTTTCTCTACTGTCATTTCCTTTTTTTTTACTCGTAGTTTATTTTTTTCCAACATTTTTCTCATATTTGAAATTTAGCTGCTTCCAAATTTACAGTTTTTCATAGAGATACATTTTAATACATCTTATAAAATTAACAAATAACAACATATTAACTGAAAAAGGCACCTTAATAACATTCAACTACATTGACCAAAACGTATACATACTGGTATTTCCATACTTACATGTGTAGGCATACAGAGATTGGTCAGATATTTACTTACACATACAGCTCTGGAAAAAATGAAGAGACCACTCCAAATATTCAGTGTCTCTCTTTTGACTATTTATAGGCATATATTTGAGTAAAATGAACATTTTTGTTTTTCTTCTAAAAACTACTGACAATTTTTCTACCAAATTCCCCCCAAAATATTGTCATTAAGAGCATTTCCATTACATAACGTAGAGATGAAGATTGAAGAAAAAAAATCCAGACTGGTCTCTTAATTTTTTTTCCCCCCAGAACTGTATGTCATTTCTAGCTGTGTGGTTACTGTGGTTTCCCCCTCTAATGTTTATAACATGCTCCTCGCTGCTCTCTGACCCTGTTGACTGACTGACTGAAACACTTCCTTTAGCTTCAAACCAACACAGAGGAATAATAGAGTGTACCATGACACACGTCGAAGAAATTACATGTAAAACTGATCCAGCCAAACCATCAACAAACAGATGTTACACACAGATGTGCGTAACATCTGTTTGTTGGGCGTCTGTGGCTCAGGTGGTAGAGCGGGTCGGCCAATGATCAAAGGGTTGGCGGTTCGATTCCAGCCCTGCCACTTGTGTCATGGTTGTTGTGTCCTTGGGCAAGAGACTTCACCCACCTTGCCTGGTGTGAATGTTGATAGTTAGCCTGCTATCTGTATATGAATGTGTGTGTGTGAATGTTAATGTGGGAATAGGAACAGGTCTTTCTTGCAAAAAAGTCTCCTGACTCAATGGGATTTACCTGTATAAATAAAGGTTAAGAAAATAAAAATGTGCACAGGGGGCAGCACACTAGGCGATCCAACCTCTAATGTTGACAGTAACGAGGTATTATTACATTACAATATGATCATTGCCTTGGATAATAATACCAATACACTGTATTAAACATTCAGAAATGCACTTTGAGTTTAATTTCTCACAAAAAAGTGTAACTCATAAAATGAGACTTGATAATAATTGTAATACTAAGTTAAAATACAGATATAATAATATATAACAAAAACGATTAAAGTTTTGAGCATTGCAAAGAAAGCAAGCCATTTAAAGTGACTACAAGGAACTTTCAGTTTTTGTTGGTTCTAGCAGCACCTTTGGACAAAAGCGGTAGTGTGTTTACAACTTGTTATTCTAAATTTCTTGCCGGTGACACGTGCATTTGTTTAAGAAGTGAGTGAAAGAGAGACGGCAGGATGCATCGTGATGAGGTCATGAAATGATATGTGACTGTGTGTCAGATAAATACTTTGCTTCTTGTTTGCAGGTCATTTATGATCAGCAGAGGAAAAATGAGACTGATTCATGAACATTTAAAAGTTCATCATAGGAAGTTCAGAAGAAGGTGAGAGAGTTCAACATGTCGAATGTAAATGTTGATAGTTAGCATGCTACCGGTGTATGAATGTGTGTGTGAATGGTAATGTGTAAATGGGAACAGGTCTCCCTTGAAAAAGAGTCTCAATGGGATTTACCTGTATAAATAATAAAAATATAGGTAACACTTTACAATAAGGTACACAAAATTGTAGTAGCTACTACATACCTACTACATAGTTTTTTTTTTTTTGCGCTACCTATGTGTTAGGTAGCACAAAAAAAAAAACCCTATGTGTTAGGTAGCACATAGGGTTTTTTTTTGTGCTACCTATGTGTTAGTTAGCACAAAAAAAAAACCCTATGTGCTACCTAACACATAGGGGGTTTTTTTTTTGTGCTACCTAACACATAGGTAGCGCAAAAAAAAAAAAAACTATGTAGTAGGTATGTAGTAGCTACTACAATTTTGTGTACCTTATTGTAAAGTGTTACCAAAATATAAAAAATAAATGTCCTAGATTGATGACTCAGCTAATATGGTGTGAAAAATGGAGCTTCCTGTGTTTGGGGCTGGAGCATGGACGAGTAACACCGGCCTGTAAGGGATACAGCTTAACTGTGTGTCACACTGATATGAGGCTGAAGGCAGGAGGAGCTAATCAGTCACACTACCCTGATCAGGAACACTAGAATAAGGCCCCCTTCACCCACTGAAAAACTAAGCAGAATTCCAATATTAAAGTATGACAGCTTACTCCACGCGGCATCATTATTTAAATAAATTGCCATAAAGACTGTATACAGCAGACATATTTTTTTACACTCGTCTAAAAACCTGCCTAAACCCGCTAACATTTGGCTTTGGTCTGCGGTGTGAATGCGTGAAGATGGCATTCACCCATGCTGCTTTCTGCTGTTTACCACTGACCGTTTCCCGGGACATTAGTGCCATCATCATCGTCATGACGTCAAACATGCTTGCACTGTGAAAGTGGGCCAAACTTATTTCTGGCAAGTTTACTCGCGTTGACAGAACCTGTGTCTACACATTAGTTTTGGCCTCATTAATTTTGAACAAAAAATACAAAATAAAAATAAAAAAGCAAGTATGACTCATCATCATACAAAAAAACATTAAACAACAATACATATAAAGTGTCGTAAACAATATTTATAAAATGTGTGAAAAGGGTTTAAGTAACCATCAGCCCTGCCCCGGCCTGCTGCTCTGTCTATAGGCCTATGGGTTAGCCCTGGGACATGGCCCCCTGCTGAAAACACATGTGCTTACCCATGTTGGGTGGTTGATATGACTACATGTGTGAGGATTACCAGTCCACCCTCATACCAAAACATAGAGACTGTGTGTTGGCCTATGGAGGTTCATCCTATCATATTACCTTATGAATTATAAATGATGCTAGTGTGTGATAGGATCCACTAGGAGGTCAACACAACGTGAAAACTGAGAACTTCCTTCAAACACACACACACACACACACACACACACACACACACACACACACACACACACACGCCTACACTCTGAGCACAAACTAGAAGCCCTGTCGTATCTCGGAGCACCTTCACACGTCGACATTTTTTAACCAAAAATGTTGATTCAAATTTGAAAAATGTCACTTCGAGCAAAATCGCACACGGACCTACAGACGTTAGGGAAGGCCTCGTTTGACGACAGCCTGTATAACTCTATGTCTCTGAGCAGCAGTAGCGTAAACAGAGGCAGTAGATTCGGGCCCGGGACAGTGGAAGAGGTGAAAGGCCTCTGTAGACCCTCTAGGAGACCTGTACGCGCCGTCCGTCCCGTCAGTGCCGTCAGCTCCAACGGGACATTTCTACAGATCAACCACCTGCAAGGAGAACTGGTCAGGAAGAGGAAGGTAAGGAGATGGATAAAGGGGCGTGTGTGTGTGTGTGTGTGTGTGTGTGTGTGTGTGTGTGTGTGTGTTCAGTTCAGTTCAGAACTTTTTTGGCCACCAAGGGACATTTGATTTACAGTCTACTGTATAGTGGTAAAAATACACAGGCACGGTAAATAATTTGTTTGGGGAGTTGTTCTTCAGTAGAGCCAAAGGTCTAAGGGCAGAGGGTGTAATATTGTGTACGGAAAACTTTTTGTTTCAGCAATTATTAGGACGTGGCCAAACAGTGTATTTTTTCCCCCCTGAAAGATTAAAACAAAAAATTGTGCAGACTTGTGACAACCAACCTCAAAATCAAACACAATTAATTTATTTTTTAGATCTTTGTAGATGAGTATTAATGTGACCACAAGCATTATTGTATATGTGTACATTATGTGACTTGCAGATAGTACGTAGCCTGGGTCTACCAGACCATATTACTTCATTTCATACTGAAGGGAAATGAAAATTGAGCGGAAATAGGTAGGCGGGCAGTGCCAGTCTAGACAGGATAGTTAGCATTGTATACTGTATGTGTAATGCAGAATTGGGACGACATAATGTAAGATATGCAGATATCCATGGTTTAAGAGAAAAAGCGTGTTAGAAGGCGGTTTGGAGGCAATATTTTTTTCGATATGCATCTAAGTTTTAAATTGAAGCCTTTTTCAGGAATTATACACAAAGAGACACTGTATGTCAATGTCAGAAAAAGGTGTTATATTAAATTCAGGAATTCTGGGATCAAACACAATATTCTGAGATTCTCAGAATCGTCTCAAAAACTTTGACGTCAATTTCCCAATCTTGGCTCTTATTATTTCTCTAAAATGACAAGGTTAATTTCAGAAGCAATGCACAAAGGTCTGTTGAATTCACTGTCGTACAACAGGACACATTGCTGACAGTTGTTTTAAATTCTTTATTCCCTAAAATAACTTGCAACTTGCTGCAAACAGGCGCAAACGCAAAGCAGATGGGATTTAGTCCTTAGTTGTTCTGATTGAATTACTTCCATCTCCCTCCTTGTGTAAATAAAACGATATATTTTGAAGATGACAATACCGTCAGGGGATTAGGAATATTGTGATTAATAGTGAGAGTTTTTCAAGTTGTGCCGGCCAGAGAAAATACTTTCAAACTTATTTTCTGATTTCATAAAAGTTACGCTTCAGATCTGTGTTGTCCTTGAATGCTACAGTGCGTCTGTTGGTGATCATCTGCTGTCTTTGAGTGTAAATTACTCACACACACACACACACACACACACACACACACACACACACACACACACACACACACACACACACACACACACACACACACACACACACACAAACTTTTAACGAAACATTTTTAAACTCAAGGTTATTAAGTATTGCCAATAATGTAACTGATACAAACACACCCATAACTAAAGTCCAGCTGTTATATATTAAATGTGTGTTTGTGGATGAGGTGATGAAAGCCTATCCTTGTTCAAACATGAAAGCAATTGTGTTGTTACAGTAACGGTCATAGCATTGTCCCTGACGGCTAACAGCGCTCTCTAGTGGATGATCTGCAGACTGCAAAATGTTATAGACATCATAAAACTTTGATCACTTACATTAAACAATTAAAAAATAATTGTATTGTAATTTTTTCATTTGCAAATTTGGCAATATATAACTTATCATGCGCACATGTGCATCTCTCGAAAAACAAGACATTGTTTTTTACCTTAAAGTCTGGACCAAGAATGACCTAAAAAACCTCATTGTTACGGTCTGTGGGTCAGGATCCATCAAAAGATTACATCACCTCAAATGTTCAAAGTGATTTAAACAGGTGAAGTTGACGTATATTGACGTTGGGAAAGAGGAATTTCTATCTGTCATTTTGAACCTTTTGATGTCACATGACTGTTCTGTTTCATAGCACGCGCACACACACACACACACACACACACACACACACACACACACACACACACACACCACACACTTAAGGTCACAGTATTCTGTCTTAAACCCATCATTTAAAGGCTGTTGTAGGCCTATCCGTTGGGGGTGATTCTCTCATACTGTTGACACACACACACACACACACACACACACACACACACACACACACACATGCACACACACATGGTATGATCGTAAGCTATCGATCATGTGTTGTGTCCTCAGGAATGTGAAGACCTGAGGAAAGAAAACAAGTATTTATCAAATGAGATCCACATGGAACGGATCATGATGAGAACGGAGAGCGAGCTGACCATGAGGAACCTACGGAACCTCAACCAGGAGCTGCAGGCCACAATCAAAGAGGTGAGAGACACACACACACACACACACACGCACGCACGCACACACACACACACACACTCTCTCATTCTCTCTCAATCTATCTCTCTCTCAATCTCTCTCTCTCCCTCTTTTTCTCAATCTATCTCTCTCTCTCAATCTCTCTCTGTCTCTCTCTCCCTCCCCCCTCTCTCTCCCTCTTTCTCTCTCTCTCCCCCCTCTCTCTTCCCCCCTCTCTCTCCCTCCCACTCTTCCCCCCCCCCCCCCCCCGCATCAGCTCAAACAGAAGCTGTATACCAGTCAGCAGAGGGCATCGTTGTGTTCGCGGGCTGCAGACGAAGCAGAGAGCTCCAGGGGCGAAGCGGAGCAGAGCCGAGCCCACGCAGAGGCCCGTGCCCTGGGCTGCCAACGCGCCATGGAGGCCTCTCAGGCAGACAGGGGCCGGATGACTGAAGAACTGCAGCAGCTTAAAAAAGAGGTGGATATACAGTTCACATATACGCACACAGAGACGCACACAGATATCACACACAAGTTTGCAGCTATACTTGTGAGGATCCCAACCCTAACCCAACCATTGACATAATGCATTCCCTAGCACCTTACCCTAACCCTATCATCAAAACTAAAAGCTTACCCCAACCCTTACACTAACATAAACCTGATTCATACCTGAACCTTAAAACCTAGTGTTAACCCTCAAACAGTTCCCTTAAAGGCATATCCAAGAGAGAGAACCGGGCAAAATGTCCCCGCTCTTAAAGGAATACTTCACCCATACGGAACCAATGTTCTATCATTATAACATCGCTATTATAATATAATGAATGAGGTTTTTCTTCCCTCAGTCTTCCCTTGGCCCAGCTGTCCTGATAATCCTAAACCTACACTCTTTCTGCCTTTTCTCAGGCTAGGATGAACCGATTTCAGAAATGTTTGCACATTTATACTACATAGGATCTCAGTGTTCAATACGCCTTCATGTTCCCACTGGTGAAGTAGGTCTTTAAGGTTTCAAACTCTCACAAATTTGATACACACACACACACACACACACACACACACACACAAATCTATTCAATAATGACCTGTGTTGACTTTAAATGAACATTGTGTATTAACCTCCCCGTATAGCACAGTGAGCTGCAGCTTGTGAACGCTCAGACAGAGAAGAGTTACTTTGAGACCAAGCTGAAGCTGGAGCGGGTCAGCGGGGAGAAACAGGCACTGACGCAGGAGAACCGCAGTCTGGACGGAGACAGGGACCAACTCAGACACAAACTCAGACACATCACCGAAGAGAATGTACAACTTAAAGACAGGTGGGGTTATCACACACACACACACACACACACACACACACACACACACACACACACACACACACACACACACACACACACACACACACACACACACACACACATGCACAAACACACACAAACGCTATGTTTTAAAAGTATTCTGGGCCATTACTGTAAGGTGAGGCACTGAAGGTGAATAGGGACACATTTTGCCTTAAATATTTTTGTTTAAAAAAATAAGACATTTGTTAAAGAAGTTTTAGATAACTTTGTCGGTTGATTACTTACATTAGGACAATACTTTTATACTAATTCTGCATACATTTGCATCTCTTTAAAAAAACAGAAATGTAGATGTTGGATAAAGTGTCAAAGAGTTAAAATATTTATTTCGTTTTCACAAAATAGGCTTATTAATGTCCAAGGTTTTTCCACAACATATTTTGGTCAAAGCCTTTTTTAAATTTAATAAATCGAAAAAAAGGTCCTGAAAATGCATTTGTGGCATGTTTTTTAAGAAGAAAATGTATCATAAATCAGACAACATATGAACCGATCTGAAATAGTTGAATATATGGCTGATAGAGCTGTGTCCTGCTTTAGAATGGAAGTTTGAACAATGGGTTGGCAGGGAGGTTTCCGCTTCACATTGTCACAAACAAATTTCGTATAAAAACAGGATCGGTGGTTAAATGTCAAACATGATTGTGTCCACTTATCAACACAGAATATAATGGGAAGGTGCTCCGACTACAGGAAGCAATACATCTACAGCTAACTAGGAAATCACTATGATAAGGAAAGCATTAACAATACTGGGAGAATGTATTACAGTGGGCAGAACTGGAGCGACATGTGCAAAACTCCAACAACACTATGCACAGCAGCAGTTCATGTGGACCAAACACTAGCTCGTTTTTCAATGCTTAAACACAATTTTCAAAACTCTACACACTTATCTCATGGCTTGACCACAGCCTGCACAACACTGTGGATTTCCACCACTTGCTAACAAATGCTAACACTGCTGCCACAACTGTAAATCACACATTCAAAACAGAATGGATTTCAGCCAAGTGCATTTCAAACACTGCTGATTGCAATTTCAAGTGAAACACTAAGAAGGTGTCTTGTTTTAGATTAAGTTAGTTAACATATACAGTATATACAGTAGGCTATATAGGGAAAGCTAAAAAGATACTTTTTTTTTTAAATGGACCAAGGAGGGAGAAGAGTGGCAGTGAGCGATACTGGGTTGCAGTGAGAGTGTGGATGCTTGGAGGAAGACCTAGTAGACATAGAGCTGTAATGTCTGATGAAATACAGTAAGGGCAACACTGATAGACCCTGTTGTGAATCATGGTCTCTCATTGAGAGGCAGGGCTGAGAGTGCAACCCAATCTGCAAAGATCTCAAGTTGCATCTGTAATACGAATTTTCCAGCAAACAAACAGGTGAGAGATGCATCCTTAAACTGGACATTACAGGAATTGATTTCTGTATTACAATTATAGAATATTTACACAGATAAATACTACATTTGGAAATGTTTTCAATAAAATATAAAATAATAATACTAATAAAAAGAAGAATTTAAATAAAAAGGAAATTCATTTACAATAGAAAATTGAGAAGGAATTTGTCAAACTAAGTGGAAATGTAACCACAACTTTTTTGTCTGCAGTTTGGCTTTACTAATAATTTAAAAATATATATTTATTTTGGATTTAATTTTCCCCTTATTTTTTATTTCTTATTTACAGTGAGGTGAGTATGAGGCGCAGAGCTCTGGCGTCAGAGCAGAAGAGTGAGAAGGCGTCCCAGGGCCAGCGGGAGGCCGAGGCAGAGAGACATCTGGCTGAGAGAGAGCGACAGGAGAGAACCGCTGAGTGTCTGAGCTGGAGGGAGAAACACCAGCACATAGCAGACAGGTTCAGAGAGCAGGAGGACCTCAAGGCTCTCAGGCAGAACAAAGGAGTGAGTGAGTGTGTGTGTGTGCGTGTGTGTGTGTGTGTGTGTGT
The DNA here is from genome assembly GCA_949357725.1 of Hyperoplus immaculatus. Classification (NCBI taxonomy): domain Eukaryota; kingdom Metazoa; phylum Chordata; class Actinopteri; order Uranoscopiformes; family Ammodytidae; genus Hyperoplus; species Hyperoplus immaculatus. The sequence goes on along the minus strand of OX442354.1, from coordinate 5,204,980 downwards.
GTGTGTGTGTGTGTGTGTGTGTGAATGAATGAGTGAGTGATTGTGTGTGTGTTTGAGTGTGTGTGTGTGAGTGAGTGAGTGAGTGAGTGAGTGAGTGAGTGTGTGTGTGTTTGAGTGTGTGTGTGTGTGTGTGTGTGTGTGTGTGTGTGTGTGTGTGTGTGTGTGTGTGTGTGTGTGTGAGTGGGTAAACATTTACACTGGACGAACCAGATGCATTATTTAAAAGGTGGAGTCAGTGATTCTGGAGAATGATTGTTGTCCAAATAATAAAATACACACACACACACATTTCCAAGTATGTGGTTAATACTAAACTTTTTTCCAACAGTGTCAAGCCAACATTAAGAGTTATTTCCTCTGCATGACAGAGAGCGATCAGAGGGTTAAGATACTCAGAAACCAAGATGGCAACCCAAGGAACTTTACGGTGAGGTGACTCTACAGCTGTGTTCGTTAAGATTAAATAGACAGACAGACAGACAGACAGACAGACAGACAGACAGACAGACAGACAGATAGATAGATAGATAGATAGATAGATAGATAGATAGATAGATAGATAGATAGATAGATAGATAGATAGATAGATAGATAGACAGACAGACAGATATATAGATGGATAAATAGATAGATTATGATGATGACAAATAAATAAAAACTTTCTTGTCTCATGATTTTATAGGAGGGAGACCCTGTGTACATCTCCAACCCTGAGTCCAGTCCTGAAGAAACCGAAAGGAGTTCGTCCAGGTAATGCTGTGGCCACAAGGGGGCACTAGACACTCTCACTAACTATGCTGTCAGGTGCAAATCAGGTTAACTTATGGCGTTGTTTTCCAAAGCTTTTATTGTATTAGATTATTAGGTTAAAAAAAACCTGAGACCATGAAACACCCCTCCCCCCACCCCCCAGAATTGGAGAATTTAAGTTTTAATCTGACATTAACAAAATGTGAGGCCCTGTATTAATTTAACATTCCTATCCTGATTAACAGAGATGGTCACTTGAAGTAAACATTTGTAATGTTTTTATGGCATCTTTGAAATGTCTCTTATGACGCCTTTGTACAAAAAAATTTAATACTGATGTTGACCTGTTGCATATTTAAAGGTGCTCCGAGGAAGCTTTGGTTCATTCTTGCACCCCCTTTGAACAAAAGAGGTAGTGTTTTTTTTACTATGCTAGCTGTATTTCCAGGGTGAGGGACCCATGAAAAAGACATTAGGAAAAACTATATAAAAATAGCATTCTTTGCACTGATGGTCTCTTTTGCTGTTACATGCCATTTATGATCATCAGAGGAAAAATTAGACTGTTTCAGAAATATTTAAGGTTTCCTCGTAGCACCTTTAATTTTAAATTTTTGAATCCATCTTTTCCCAGGACCATGCTGAGGGTCTCTGCCCCACACACGGGGAGGGATCTGGGGCCGAGTCACTTTGATGATCTGCCTCAGGCCTCCGGAGGGGAACGACCAAACTCTGCCCCGCAACGCAGAGGACGCAAGGTGGTGGAATACTTCTGGATCCCAACCGACCAAGAATAATCAATGTTAACATACTACTTTTTTTTTTTTTTTTTTACATTTCTAATGTGTATTCTATACTTCAAGTATTTCTTGACCCTGTGCAGCACTTTGAGTGGCCTTGTGTCTGAATTACTACAAGCTGTAGTTTGGTCGGGCTGTGCGAGACTAGTCAATGTTTGACATTTGGTAGAAGAAAAATAAAAGCAAAAACCTTCATATATTTGGTCATGGCAACAGTAAAAAACTGAGATTATTTGTGCATGTATTGGGATATCCTAAATATTTTTCTGGCATAATAAATAGTATGGCAGTACAGCCCTGGAAAAAATTAAGACACCACTCCAAATGTTCAGTGTCTCTTGTTTGACTATTTATAGGCATATGTTTGAGTACAATGAACTTTTTGGTTTTATAATATAAACTACTGACAACATTTCTACCAAATTCTCAATTAAAAATATTGTCATTAAGAGCATTTCCATTAAGTTATGTAGAGATGAAGATTTAAGAAAAATCCAGACAGGTCTCTTATTTTTTTTTCTGTGTATTGGAACGCAGAGCCAGATTGTGGTATAACTCATACGAATACTATAAATGTAAAAACAGTGTGAAGCAATGTAAAGATGTGCAGAGTAAATAAAAGTGAGATTGTTTCGGTGCTCATGTTCTGGACTTTATTGACATTAAAGCAATAGTGGTGCACAATAATTAATACCTTACAGTATGATCTTAATCCATTGCCTTATACATAAACACAGCCAACATAGCCGTGAGCACACTTCTTGGATAAAAGTCGATGTTTTCTCGTCATTGGTTAAATTATTCAGCCGTTAGAACTATTTTAGTCAGGTAGGGAGGGAGGGTCTGTTACCGTCTAATCTAAATAGGTTTGCTTACATATTTTGCCAATTTAAGAAAAACATTAGATATTTACTTGTTTTATTTTTGCGTTTAGAGCAAAGTAAACAGGCCACTTACACTCTGTCGCTCAAAGTTTTGGGCTGGACGTAATTCAAACCCAACCTTTTAACAGGTACACTTTTGCACAACTTTCAAATACAATAAGCTTTTTCCTAATATTTTCTTTTTAAATATTAATTCTTGTAAACCACATTAAGCGCTGTAGGAGAAAATATCTGCTTCTAATCATTTATTGTGCAATCAGGCCAAGATTTGAAATCAAAATACTTCAGGATGTGCTCTGGGTTCTTCTTAAATCCAATGCATTGTCCCAGCACAAAAAAAAAACCCGAAACAAAAGCCCATTTAACTAAGAGGTAGAAACACAGGCAACTTTGAAAACGTTACAGTTGGTGGCACACCAATCATTACAACTTTTGTCAAAATATTGTAACAGTTGGAGGATAAGCATTTGCAACCACTCATGTAAATAGAATACAACAAAATGGAGAAAAACACGCAATCAAGTTAAGTTTTTAAAAGTTGACTAGACACGCACCATAATTCATTTTTGAAAGGCCTTGCCAGCTTATGCCTGGCTCTCACTTCAGGGGAGCCTCCTTTGCAATTTATCAAACAAAAGGCTGAACGTCACATTTTGTATTTGCTTTTCAATACATGGATCATTCTGATTTAAAAAAAAAAAAAAAAAATCACCTTTTCACTGATCAAATCATGAGTGTGAACCAGTGGGCCCTTACAGAAGATCACAAAGCAGGCCTTATTTTGAGGTTCCGTTCTTTTAGATTGCATTAGCCAAAATGAATGCTAATCTGACTTAATTGAGGGTAATTTTTTTTAACCTAAGTGCTCTTAAACAAAAGAGTTTCCTTATGGGAAAGTTTCAAATCAGAAAAAAACATTGAGTTGAAATGTTAAACATGCACTACAATGAAGAACAAACAAAAAAAAGTAACAATCGAAGCAAAACGAAAACATGGTTGAGTTACTCCTAGACATCAGAATTCATTTAGCTGATCATTACGCAGATCCCGAAAAAAATCAGACCTCCATAGATTAGACAACTTTTCAAAAGATGCTTCTCCGCCTATCGTCACAGTAACGGTTGGTATCACATGACACCCCTACAAAGTACATCAAGCTTTCAGTTTATATTTCGCAAAGCAGAAGCAGCCGAGAGCCACGTGGTTAAGTGGTTAAACTAAAGCATGGAGTTTAATAAAGGAAACGCGACTGTAAAAATTATAATAATAATAAGATGGAGTCCATGATTCTTCTTCTTGGTTTTTCTCAGTCGGCGTCGTCCTCTGACTCCTCTTCCTCGGCCGTCTCCAGCCAGGTGAGCCACTGGTTGACCTGGCAACATAGCAAGAGGTTACATCATTTACCTGTCAATCTTATACATGCATTCCAAATAATCATATACTTTTCTTAATGAATTTTTTTACATACTTTGGTAAGCTGGTTTGCGCACTACAAATTAATTTTTTTTTTTAAAGAAGATTTTTTGGCATTTTCAAGCTTTATTAGACAGAACAGAGTTGAAATGGGGAGACGGAGAGAGAGGGGGGATGACCTGAAGAGAAGGTCCACGGGTCGGCTAATTTCTGTGCTACTATGATGTCATCGCTGTACCTGGAATAAAGCTTTTCCTTTTCCAGGGAATTCTTGTGTGATGTCTTCTTTCCATGCGAGGAAGGCTTCTTCTTCAATGATCTCCATGTCGTAGAAGTTTACAAAGTAGCGCAGCAGCATGCCTTAGAGAGAATATTGAATTATTAACGTTCTACTGGCATAAAAAGGTGGAGTCAGTGATTCTGGAGAACGCTTGTCGTCAATATCACTTTGTCAAAATCAATGAATATCTCCTCACGATCATCCGCTACCTTTCTGTATTGTGTGTGCCCTGAAATATGCCAGTTTACAGAGCTTAGGCTTTGTATTAACACCGGATTGTTTTTCAGTGTGCACACACACACAGTACATAAAAAGGTAGCGAAACGTGAGGAAATGTACACACACAAAAAAAACGTATAACATTGAAGCATTCCCCAGTATAGCTGACTCCACCTTTAATAACAAACATCTAAAACCATGACATATTGTCATTTCTGATAAAACTGCATATATGTCATATAACAGCTATATAGGTTTATTTCTAGTAGATTAACTAGGATATGGTGGTGGTGTACCTTTAGGGAAGGTGGTGGAGTTGCAGTGTGTCTGCAGCGCGTACAGGGCGCTGACCTGGAGCTGTGTGTGGTCGTGGAGGAACTTCTGCATGACGGGTTTGAACATGAGCAGAAGCTGCTTCTCCTGCTCCAGCTGCTCTTTAGACGGAGCAGACAGCTGGTCCTCAGTCTCCACCAGGCACAGCTCCTGGGAGATGTACTGCAGGAAACTGGGGGAAAAGACAGCAGAAAGATTAGTCAATTAATATTTTATAAAAAGTTTCCTACATAGAAACAATTTGTGCCATAAATATTACAAATAAAATAATATTTAAATGGAACTAAAAAGGTGCAATCAGCAATTCTGGAGAATATCTTGTCACGACCTGTCCTGTGTGCTGAAAAAAAATTCTGGTGCTGATACACATCCTATGCTCTGTAAACTGGTAAACAAAGGGGGCCAACTGTGGCTAGCAATATGTCAGGTTACAGAGCCTAAGCTGTGTATTAGCAGAAGATTTTTTTTCAGCACTGTTTTTGTTTTTCAGCGCGCACACAGTACGGACAGGTAGAGGATCATGAGGAGATATTCACAGCTTTTTAACAAGCATTCTCCAGAATCACTGACTGCACCTTTAAATGCGTACTTGAATCTAAAGGATATTTCATGCAAAAGTTAAGGCTCAGTGTTGATTCAAATAGATGTCCATTGACCTGGTCATAAAGGCCATCTTCTCTTATCTTTACCTGGTCATGAGTATGTTGACGAAGCCCTTGTCGGTGTGCAGCTTGGGAGAGATGTTGTCTTTGATCCACTTGTAGATGGACTGAGGAGACGGGTCGGCGGTGATCTGCTGCAGCAGCTCCTTCTCCAGCTTCAGCAGAGGGAACAGGAAGCTCAGGCCTTTACCCTCCAGGATCTCCAGCATGCGCTCCTTGTTCTGGTCAATTTCTGACAACAGAAAACAACAAAGATTCTATTAGAGTAAAGGTAGACTAGATTCATCGCTCAGTCCCTTAATGTGATTTTGAGCGAATCTTTTTTGCGCAGCTTGGTGAGACAGATTTTAGCTTCAGTGCCCCTGACTCCTGGAACTACTTACAACATGCGATCTTTGTTCTGGTCGATTTCTGACAAAGACAGCAAGGCAGAGATGGTAGACTAATGTCATTTTAAGGTAATTGGGATCGACTGCTCAGGAGGCAGATAAAAAAAAAACTAAAACTAAACAAACAATATTCACAGACAGCCTTGTCAGTGTGACTATTGTAGAGCAATGTAAGTGCTTTTTAAATGTTTTACCCAAAAATTTAGCTAGTCATTTTAATTTTTTTATTTGAATAATTACAGACAGCCGGACAGAAATCCAAAGGTCCATTATGGAAATACTTTACACCAGTGGAGGTAAAAGTGCATATTTTTTCTTTTCCATTTTTTTTTTGTATTTACATTTAAGTAATAATTGTGTTTGATTTATTTTGTTTCTCATTTGTTATTATTAAAACATTTTGTCCCATCAAATGCAAAACATAAATAAAAAGTACAACCATTGAAAAACCCATATCTGTCGATCACTAATTCAGAGGGTGTTAAACTGGTAACGACGGTTGCTTAGTGCTATGTATGTATATGGTGGTAATGCTGTATGTATGTATGTATGTATGCTGTATGAATGTTACCTGGGAGCATCTTCTGCATGGTAACCTTGCTCAGCGTGAACAGGTCCGTGAGCCAATCTCTGTCCTTCAGCTTGTGGGTCTGCTGTAGGCAGAGCAGAAAGAGAGGGAAGTGTGTGCCGTTCTCCAGAGGGTGAGCTAACTCCGCTACGCTAACCAGCTCCGCTATGACGGCGCGCGCTGCAAACTGGGCCAGGAAGGACTTGACCAGGGGCACGTCCAGCTCGATCTTAGGGCACTGCTCCAGGACAGAGAGGAAAGCCTGGAACACAGGGAGGGAGGGATGTGGGGGGGCAAGAGTATGTATAATGATGCAGCCTTTCCTTTTGGACAGTGACAAATATGTTACTATTAATGAGAACAACGTGTAAGGGGAAAACCTGCGACGGAGTATTAGGGCCAATTTGAGTGAGTGAGTCCGTACTGTGTACCTGCATGAAGTTCTCTCCGCTGACGAGTCCCTCGGTGTGCAGTGTGTGTATCAGGATGTGTCTTTCTGTCTGTGTGTCTATCTGTCTGTCTGTATCAGAGTGTCTGTCTGTCTGTGTGTATGCAGTCTGTCTGTCTGTATCAGAGTGTCTGTCTGTGTGTGTGTGTGTACTGTGTACCTGCATGAAGTTCTCTCCGCTGACGAGCCCCTCGGTGTGCAGTGTGTGTATCAGGGTGCTGGCGTGCTCCTTGTCCCCGTCGGGCCGGTCCAGAGAACACACCATGATCTGACTCAGCAGCTCGGGCAGGAAGGGTTTGGGTGACCTCATCTCTCTCACGCCGCTCACCGCCTCACCGAGGTTCTTACTGCTGAAGTACTCCGTCATTATGCCCTCCTGGGGAAAGGGAACATTTAAGAGCAGGGGAATGAGATAGTTGAATATATTTATGATAAAATTACCGCTGTGTGCCTTTTGAATACTTTGTTATGAAATATGTATTTCTGGTTTCAATTGCTTTGGTTAAAGGAATACCCTATATGCAAGGTAATGCTTAGAGTTGTGGTGGACCAATGAAAACACTGAAGGGTTACTTTTAACTTTTAAAAATACGAAAATGAAAGACTTATCACAATCAAGACATACAGTCAAGTGCGAAAGTTTGTGAACCCCTTGAACATTTTGGAATTTTATTTATTTTTACCATTATTAATTCATTTTTATCAATACCAGTATTTTTTATATGAAATAACAGATGTTTGTTTATCAATTCAACATTTTTCTTTCCCAGAAATAAATTGTTAAAACAGATAAAACAAATTATTTGACAACTGTTGTATGATCAAAAGTTTGTGAACCCTAAACTGCATTGCTTAAATGGAGCAGGTAAACACAATCAGATGGGCCAAATTGAGTCATGAAATGGACCAATGTAGTGAGAGATCTTTAGGGAAGAAATTGGGCGGCACTAGATACAACAGAGATAAAACCAGGTCAGTTTAGGCTCACCAAAGTGAACCCATACTGGTCAGACATGCTAAAAGGGAAACAAATCTCTGAGGATCTCAGGAATAGAGTTGTGATGCTGCACATTTGTCTGGGGACAGCTATAAATTATTTTAAAAAAAGTTTGAGCTCCATCGGTCCACCGTGAGGCAAATCATCTGCAAATGGAGAGCTTTAAGAGTGACTGAACATCTGCCTAGAAGTGGACTTCCTTCAAAAATATCCACAAGCGTCACAAGATAAGTGATTTTTCAGTTAAAAGCCAACCCAAACATTACATCTAGTGATTTGCAGACCTCTCTTGCAGCATCTGGGACAGATGTGCATGGTTCCACAATAAGAAGAAAACTCAGTCAAAATGGCTTTCATGGGAGGGTTGCTAAAGAAGCCTCTGCTCTCAAAAAAGAACAAAACTGCTTGTCACAACTTTGCCTGAGAGCACTTTGAGATACCTGAAGTCTTATTCTGTGGACAGATTAGTCCAAAATTGAACTGTTTGGTCATAACCAAAACTGCCATGTTTGGGAAAAAATGCAATTCTGCCTACCACCTAGAGAACCTTCTCCCAAGTGAATAATGGTGGTTTCAAATTGTCTGCAAATCTCCAGATGTAATGTTTGGGTTGGCTTTTACCTGAAAAATCACTTTTCTTGTGGCGCTTGAGGATATTTTTGAAGGAAGTCCACTTCTAGGCAGATGTTAAGTCACTCTTAAAGCTCTCCATTTGTAGATGATTTGCCTCACGGTGGACCGATTGAGCTCAAATTTTTTTTTTATGAATTTATAACTGTCCCCAGACAAATGTGCAACATCAAAACTCTATTCCTGAGATCCTCTGAGATTTGTTTCCCTTTTAGCATGTCTGACCTGTATGGGTTCACTTTGGTGAGCCTAAACTGACCTGGTTTTATCTCTGTTTTATCTAGTGCCACCCAATTTCTTTCCTAAAGATCTCTCATTACATTGGTCTATTTCATCAACCAATTTGGCCCACCTGATTGTGTCAACCTGCTCGATTTAAGCAATGCAGCTCAGGGTTCACAAACTTTTGCACATACAACATTCGTCAAATAATTTGTTTTATCTGTTTTAACAATTGATTTCTGGAAAAGAAAAATGTTGAATTCATAAACAAACATCTGTTATTTCATATAAAAAATACTGGTATTGATAAAAATGAATTAATAATGGTAAAAATAAATAAAATTCCAAAATGTTCAAGGGGTTCACAAACTTTCGCACTTGACTGTATGTAGGAAGTACCTGTACCTTTGTTTGATAATATTTGCCAATTATTTTAATCTAACCTACTTGTTCAGTCATTAGAAATATAGATTACAGCATTAGGTTATTGTATTGTATTCCTGAATCATCATCTTTATTGCACACACAATGGTTTTTCTGTGTCTAATCAATTTTATTTTTTTACAATTCTATATTTTTTACTATATTATATACACACTGAAAGCAGTGGCTGATATAATATTTGTGTGTAACTTACCGTCATTTTAATCAGCTCCTCTCTGGCAGGAGGCGGTTTCTTGTTGATCTTCTGAGGTTTCTCCTGGATGGGCGGAGGGTTGGTCTTCAGGCCAAGCTGTGGAGGCTGAGGCAGAACAGTCATGTGAATATTACATATATAGTTCCACTAAGAATCCATAACATTTTATAATCCTCAAAGAAAAACAAATTCTCCAAAAGCTTGAATTTTCTTTTCTGAAATTCTGTAGTCTTTATTTGTCTTTTAACTGGGGGCATCCGCCTGATAAGCTGCACTTGTATGCTTAGCTTCTACATGGTAGCTCCACCTCAAAGTACTTCGGTGGTCTTTTTTCAGTTTGACAAAAGGTTCATAGACTGAGCCATAGACTGAGCCGTTGAGTTTTTTTCAGAAGTGTCTTTTTGTTGTTTGTCACCATGACAGCGGCAACAGAAAGTAGCTATTGACAGCCATAGTGTTATCCATGTTTGTTGAACTAACACTGTTGTGAAATGATGACATATTGTGTCTGACCTGTCCCAGAGGGGGTGTTTGGGTGCGTGGGGGCTGGGCGCTGGGGGGCATCATGGTGGGCATCTGGGGCTGGAGCTTTGGGGCCTGGTTCTTGTTCAGGAGGAAGGACTGAGCCGGCCGCAGGCTGATCTGTGAGGCCAACACACGGCAGGACACAAGGGCATACAATACGATTAGTCAGGTTCAAATGCTTTAATAAATGAATAGAAAGAAAAAAAAAAGTCATATTAGTTTAATGCATGCCCTCATCTCATAATCGGCTTCAGCGGCCCAGCCACCAGTTTGAAAATAAGAAGAGAGGGAGGAGGAGTGAAGGAGGGGTAGGAAAGAGAGAAAGAGAGACAGAGAGAGTGTAGGGGAAAAGAGAGAAACAGACAGAGAAAGAGAGACAGATCAAAGACAGAACAGAGGAGAAGAAAGACTGGTAGCAGGTTTTGTTCCTCAGAATAACGCGTCTTTTTATAATCACTGGGCATGATGCACTTCAACACTGGCAGGTCGGACTGCAAGATACAGCCAATGATGCCAGTGTGAATACACCTTGTGCATTATCTCATTATCCTCATTACAATGTACTTCTATGATTTTTGGTTTACACATTGTTTAGTTCACTACACATGAAGAAAGCTGCTTTTATGTTGTCAGTACCGTAGTTGTTGTGGTTACCTCATCTGCGTTAAGCGTTCCTTTCTTGCTGAACCGTGGCGGCATGTCCTTGGACTGGACCTGCTGCTGGGCTGCATGGTTCTGGTTCTGGTTCTGGTTGAGGAAATGCTGGTTCTGAACCTGTGGTGATTCCCATAAACACAAAGGGAATCACTGTTTAAATCTCTGGTCTCAAGAGCTGTTGTAGGAAAACGTCACTCACCGTTGTTAGGCCAAGTCCACAGGTTTTTAAAAAGAACACCTATGAATTCCCATGGAAAGTTTCCAACTTTGAAAATTCCCAGAATTTTGCAACCCTACTCGTCAAACACCATAGAAGAACATTGTGAGTATTTACATTGCATTCTTCTTCTTGAGCAAGCATGTTCAGTGGATGTAAGCACAAATTGAGGTCAGGGAAACCAGAATTTTTGAGAAAGGCTCAAGTCATGTATCATGTCACTATGAACACAGAAATACATTGTTTTACAAAAAAATCTCCCCTTTGGTCGGTGCTTTCAAAATGCTCTGATTTTAGTGTCTGGATGTGATTAAATTGTGTCGACAGAAGGCCAAACTGCACAGGAAAAGTTACGAAAATACCATTTACGTGTGGACATGGCCTTGGTTATGACTAATGTGAAATTTCCCACTGCAGTATTACCTGGTTGGACTTGACGAAAGACTTTTGCCCCATGTCGAACTGTGACTGTGGCTGCGGGGCGTTGTGGGCGCTGTGGCCATTGAAGAGCGGGTTGGTGCGGTGGCGTCCCATGGTGGGAGAATACCGGTCCTGAATAACGCCCGGGCCGGTTCCAATCCCACCGCCTGACAAATACAAAGTATAGAGATAGTAAATGGTAAATCAACTTTTATAGCGCTTTTTAGCTGATTTTCTCAGCCCCAAAGGGCTTTACATTTCTTACCACATTCACCCATTCATACACACACACTCATACACCGATGGCATGGAGATGATGTTAGTACATATTCTACAGAAGAAAATTGACATCCCAGAAAAAAACTTATTAGATAATTGTGTATTCCTTTAAGCAAGAGAAATATTGGACTACCATATACAAATATTCAACCTAGGGATGATGAGGTAATGTATTTATATGTGACTGTATTATAACAATGGTTAAGCAGAATAAAGTACAAAGATGATGTTAGTACAGATTATACAGACAAAATGGCAATCCCCGAATTTTTTTTATTAAACTATCGTGCATTACTTTGAGCAGGAGACACATTGGACTATTACATATAAGAATTCAACCTAGGGTGATGACGTAATGTATTTATATGTGACTATTTCAGATCAATAATGGTATTATGACAATGGTGAAGCAGATTATACTTTGATTTTGTCTAAACTCCTCAGTGATTTGACCCTTGCAAAGGCATTTATTAATAATAACTACATAAAAAAGCATTATTTTCACTGATGGCCTCGTTTGCTGTTTCATATTTATAATCCTCATAATAATAAGGTTGTTTCATAAACATTTAAATATTCCTTGTAGGAGGTTAAAGAACAACCATAAATCCAGTTTTAACATCAACCTCTTAAAAATAAGATAAAAACTGGAGTTGTGGCTACACATGTCGTAACACCAAGGGAACAAATCCTCACCAGGCATTTGTCCAAACATGTCGGCCAGTCCCCCGAGAGTCTCCCGGTCCAGCTTCAGTCTGTTGGGCAAGAAGGGGCTTTCCAGGAAGAAGTCCATCCTCATCCCCTGAGACATGGGTGCTGGGATGAAAACACCCAAATCCTACACACACACACACACACACACACACACACACACACACACACACACACACACACACACACACACACACACACACACACACACACACACACACACCAGAGCGGGTGTTATTAAACTGCCCAATAGCATCATTACTAGTCTTACCCAGAACTTGCTATAGTGCAAGTTGTGCTCCACAAAACTCTCTGTGTATTTCTCAGTACTGCAGAGTTTACAAACTGGTGTCGTCCCCCGAGCTCAGTAAAATCCCAAGAAGCGCCCAAGAAATGTTGTTGATTCTACTGCAAATTAAAAACCTGGACCATACAGGAGACGGTATCAAATCCATGCACGATCACTGAAGGCTTACCAAATGTAGATTTTAGGACAGTGGTGTTGTAATTACTCAAGAATTCCTCATGGGGGGGGAACAGAAGTTACGCACTATAGCTTTAAATGGTTCATATAAAATAGTTAGCACCGCCATCATTTGACATTTTAACTGTACTCACTTTAACTGCATCCTGGACACAAGAGCATACAATACGAGCAATCATGTTAAAAAATAAATAATAATTTCATAGAAAAAAAAATCGTATTAGTTGAATCCATGCCCTCATATCTCATAATTGCAATCAGCGGCCCAGCTACCAGTTTGAAAATAAGAAGAGAGGGAAGAGGAGTGAAGGAGGGGTAGGAAGGAGAAAGAGATAGAGATAGAGAGAATCAAAGACAGAACAGAGGAGAAGAAAGACTGGTAGCAGGTTTTGTTCCTCAGAATACAGCCAATGATGCCAGTGTGAATACACCTTGTGCATTATCTCATTATCCTCATTACAATGTACTTCAATGATTTTTGGTTTATACATTGTTTAGTTCACTACACATGAAGAAAGCTGCTTTTATGTTGTCAGTACCGTAGTTGTTGTGGTAACCTCATCTGCGTATAAAGCCTATCAGCTCCACAAAACTCTCTCCGTATTTCTCAGTATTGCAGAGTTTACAAACTGGTGTTGACATTTTACTACTGTACTCACTTTAACTGCATCCTGGAGATAGAAGTCACACACTATAGCTTTAAATATGGTTCATGTAAATAGTTAACAACCACCGTCATTTGACATTTTACTACTGTACTCACTTTAACTGAATCCTGACCGATTTTTGATTTGATTTGATTCAATTTATTTCAGACATATCAAACATACAAAACAAAATGAAAAGCATGGAAATACAATAAACAAATTATGTTTTCACAAAAAAAAAAAAGAAAACAAATCATCTGTATTTCTGAGATATGCCTGAAAAGGAGCAGGAAGAAGTATACACTTATTTAATCCTACCCCTTTTCCATAGTAAAAAAAATAAAAAATAAAAATATTTATTAAATTAAAAAAATAAAAATATTTATTATATTCGCTTCTCTTAATCCATATACTCTCTGTACAATTGGCGATACTATATTATATTTGCCATATACGAACTATACATACATACATACATACATACATACATACATACTACTTAATATACTATGATTTTTTTATATTTTATATATTTATATCATGCATATATCTATATTTATATTTATAAACAATCAATATATCCATATCTACATACATATCCATACCGATATTCATTAGGAAAAAGTTACGCACTATAGCTTCAACCATCAAATTTTTGTTGATATACATATCAACCACCACCAGGAATTTAACTGTACTCACTTTAACTGCATCCTGTCGGACCTGGTGGATGGTCTTGGGTCCGTTGTCGATGAAAGCCTTGCGGGGGATCCAGTTGTTTTCTCGCAGTTCCACTGTGTCCTGCAGCAGGAAGCGGATCCTAGCAGGCAACTCCTTGTTGTTCATTAAGGATCGCATACGGCCAAAGTACTGATCCATTAAAGACTGGAGAAAGAAGGGAGGGGTGGGGGAGTAGAGGGAGGGAGGGAGGGAGGGAGGGAGGGAGAGAGAGAGAGAGAGGGAGAGGAGAGAGATAGAGGGAGGGGGAGAGAGGAAGAGAGGGGGAGAGAGAGGGTGGGAGGGAGGGGGAGAGAGGGAGGGCGGGAGAGAGAGACGGAGAGAGTGAGTGAGGTCAGGCATGGCGTGCACATACGGTATAGTAGCAGCTTTACGTTGACACTGGCTCAAAGCCAAGTGGAGCTTTAGAGGAGAATGTGTCTAGCCAGATGAGGAGATTAGCAACGACCTCAGGTGACATTTGGCCTGGGAAAGACTGGCATAAAAAGTCCAGCAAAGTAAAAAAAATAAAAACATAGGAGTTGTACCCAAAATGAAAAAAAAAAATCTTGCAATTACCACACTGATAATAACATTTTTAGAGTGATACCGGACAAATAAATAACATAGTGGAATCTGATTGGTCGAATCTTGCCTATATAATCAAATCATGTTTTTTTTCTTCCTGTTTATTGATCCATATTCTCATTTGCAACAGTGGCTTCCATTATTTTCAACAGACAATGGGCTGAAAAATCCAATAACAGTTTGTCTTCTTCACGTGGCATGAGAATTTATTTTATTGCAACTTAAGTCTACTATTCATGCACACTGGGGATATTAATTAAGAGATAATGAGTTATTTTTCAAAGTAAATTCTTGGACAGTGGGGTTTAATTGGCTGATATTTATACCACAATAGGTGATGTTTTGCTCACCTTAGCTTTCTCATGGTCGAGCCTCGGCCCCACTGTCCTCATTATCTGACAGAGGCACTCCAGATCCTCCCCCATATCCTTGAGCTGGACTCTCTTCTTCTTTTCCAGAAGCTGCACAGATTAGGGAGAGAAATGCAGGCAGGGGTTCAGGCAAGGTACTCAATTAAAGGTGCACTGTGTAACTTTGGGTGAGTCAGAGAAGTGAACATTATCTAAGGTATGTTCTCATAAAAAGTGCACTATGTAACTGTGGGAGAGTCCGAGAAGTGAAAATTTTCTAAGGTATATTCTCATAACTGAATAAACAAACTTTCCAAGCTGGAAAATGTGATCCCTGGAACACTGTTCAGCTTCCTGAAAAGTTACTGTTACACTGCTGTTGTTTACAGAAGCAGGGTCCACAGTTTGTAAACCAATATTCTAGTCTTACATTTGGTTCAAGGCGTCCCAAAATAATTTAGTTGTAATTTATGATGATAGAATTATTCAATACTAAGAATTACATGTAGAGAAAATATATATTTTGTAAACTAACTGCAAGCTCTACAAATGCAAACAAATCCCACTTCTCTGACACTGCATAGCGCACCTTGAAGTATGCAGTATTTACTTTGATTCCAACTCTTATACAGAATTGAGAAACCATGCTTTTCTAAAAATGTAAAGAATGTAGATTTCAAAACAGACAAAAGGCAGACGTACTGTTTTGATGCACTTATGAAGGATAGATTCATGGATGAGGTCGAGCTTGCCAAGTTCCCCGATGAATTTAATGTTGCCAAGCATCTTGATCTTGGCAATGTTACGCTGCTCCTCCTCTTCAGAAGTGAGAGGGTTGTCATGTTTGTCATAGACTGGACAGAAAGGAGGGAAAAGGAGTTAGTATTGCATATTGCACATATTGTAAATATTTTTCATCACATTGCAATTTAACTTATCTACTTTCTATTCTATTTTATACATACCGTTTCAGATTGTACAAAAAAAATCCTTTGCATTACTTCGTATTTAGAATGTATCTAATGTAAATATTGTTTAGGTAGACGCCATTTCAATTCTGATGTCTTGCATCAGAACTGACAATAAAAAAAACTTTGACTAGTGGAGGACTTTCGGTGAAATTACTACAATATAAATAAAAATACTATGGTGAAATTTAAAAATTACATTAAGCTTTACATGATACACAAAGAACTTTAACTTACTTTCAACATTTCTTGCACGGTTTTCAAATTCATCTTGAAGTTTGGAAATTAGCAATCTTCGGAAGGTCTAAAATAGCAAGAACAAATGTTAGACATTGGGTAGATGTACAGTAGGTTAACATGTTATTTCAATGCAACACACACGTCCACAGCAGCATATATATATATATAAAAATATAAAATGAAAAATACAGCTGAGTAATGAGTTTAATTTTACGTTTGCGGTGCAGGGCTTGTGTTAACGGCGTCAACAACATTATTAAGAAAAGCAATCAGCATTTATCAATGGAAAGAGTGTTAGCACTCTTCTTATTATGGCCGGCTCAGCAGAAAATAAATGGCAGTGGGGATTATAAAAGGTGGACACACACACACCCACACACACAGCTTGAAAAACAACACTTACTGTGCTCTGCTTTTGGGATGTTTGGATCTCAGATGAAGGGCCATCAAAGTTTGGTGCGTCCTCTGCCAAGCGCAGACATAGCTGAGCATAGAGCGAGCTATACTTCGGCTCTTCTAGGGCTTTGTCTACAATCTAGAAAACACACGGAGGAGGAGAGAGAATGGTTAGTACAGCTTTTTAAAAGAGTAAAATTCAAGAACTCCATCAGCACTTTTAAGATTAAATTAAACTTTTTTCCTTAAGACAAAACAACAGAGTAAATGATTCCTACTGCAGTGGGACTGACGTCTCCCCACCACCTAAGCGCTTCGAGGTCTGCCCCAGATCAGCAAAGACACAGACTATTTGAAACCAATTCTACAGCCGAGAATCAGAAGAGAGAACGCTACAAACCGGCACCCGTCTTAGTGCCGGTGCACGTGCAGAGCGACAGATGGGTGAATGGCGGAGCAGGTAAAAATCCTTCCCAATGTCTGTTTTGATGGTTTTTAATCATGTTTTATCACACTACTGGATCTGAGATGACGCTAGATAACTCGCTGCTTGAAGACCGCAGTGCATTAATGTGGTGACGTAGGGACGAGGGAGGGGACCGCTAACTGCAGTAACTGACAGGATGTTAGCTAAACTAACCATTCCGCTTACTGAGCCTTTGATTTGCCCTGAGAATTAAAAAAAAAATTCTGGATATTCATATCTCAGCAGTTTACACAAGCTGGTTTCACGCTTAATCCAGCTGAGTGTTTGGATAACGTGAATTTACAATTGATCGCGTGAGGAACTAGATATCTTCAAAGGGAGAGGTAAACCCAGTTATATTGCCCTTCATAAACATTCCACATACACTACAGTGAGACCAAACCAAGATTACAGAGAGTGATTGTAGAAATACATTTACTTCAAATAATTCTGCCCTCACAGTTTACATAAATCTAATCTTGATGTATTTCTATGCCATCCTAAAGCACTTTGCCTTTGTGTCTGAATTGTTCTATATAAATAAACTAGCCTTTTAAATAGAATATTGACAATCACCTTATATAGCTATTGGAGAAAAACACATGGATTTTCCATGAAATATAAAATCCAAAACAAAAAAGGTCTGTCCTGTGTGGTATTCATTTCTGGGTCTGATTTTAAGTCACTGGGTCACATAATGTGAAAATAATTTATTTAATTTTTTATTTATTTTTTTCCATTCAAATATTTGTTGAAGAAAATTAGTAAAGATTACAATAATTTATTAATAATATGACCAAGTCAGCACAAGTTATTGAAAAAAGAAATGCTGTCAACTAGACAGTATTTCATTGACGATCCTCTCGTCAGTTAGCCTGGCACTGCCCGCTTACCTACTTCAGCTCAATTTTCATTTCCTTCAGTAGTAAATCTGGGTCCGCCAATAGTTTTAAACTTCAACAGACACCCGCCTTCAAGTGAGTTTACATTTGTCAATTGAGCGATTCCAGACCTTCTGTACAAATTAAATTAAGTACAATGGTCTGGTAGGACCAGGCTAGAAGTCAGTCTGATCAATATGGCAAAATCCAGCATTTTTCCACTAATGTTTTGCAGATTTCAAACCTTGAAAACACAGGATTTAATATCAAGCATTTTCCAAACTCTGTCTGAACCCAGAGAGAGGGAGAATGCTCGGGTCATTTAAAACGTGTGGTATATGAGTCACTCGGAGCGGCCTGCCAAGAGCCAACAAAATGCATTTCCATTTAGCAGAGGCCTGAACCAGAAGAATAGAAAATGGACGCTTACCAGCAAGATGATTCCTTTGAGGACGAGTTTTGAATCTACGCCCACATTCAGGAGCTCAAGGCATAGCTTGTCAAACTTATCAGGCGTGAGTTTGTTGAGTATGCTGAAAAAAATATGAACCAAAGAGGGAGAGAGCAGAAAGATAAGGAAGTCATTATGATTATGTATTGTCAAGATCTTGGCATGATACTATCCTCAATAGGGTTAGAATAGAATTAGCTGCATGTAGCGATTTGTTTTTTAGGATCATCTACACGAAATCATCTTCCATCATGATTTTTTTTTTTATCCAGAGACACAGAAGAGCATGGCCAACAATCTGAGTGAAAATTATTTTTTTGCACACTATCTGTGTAATTATAATAATAAATTGTATTTGTAAGCACTTGTCATTGTTAGGAGCAATCCCAAAGGGCTAGTTATTGTAGGACAAAAGAGGTCGTAGCATCAATAGGTCTTTTTTGTCCTTTGCGATAGGTCATTCTTCAAATATCCACACAGGCTTGATCCTTACCCTCTCACTTTCCTGAAGATTGCATCGTGTCGCTCTTTTTCGTTGCTGGAGTTGCCGGAGTTGCAGGTGCTGCTGGAGTTGACATCTCGTC
This sequence comes from Hyperoplus immaculatus, assembly GCA_949357725.1. Taxonomy (NCBI): domain Eukaryota; kingdom Metazoa; phylum Chordata; class Actinopteri; order Uranoscopiformes; family Ammodytidae; genus Hyperoplus; species Hyperoplus immaculatus. The sequence goes on along the minus strand of OX442354.1, from coordinate 5,186,167 downwards.
TAGTGCTTCGTGAAGGAACCCATCTCTGAACGCTTTGCCCTGGGGCTTTCCCCAGGAACTCGCTAAGGAATCACACAAAAAGACTTAAAGGTGAAGTAAGCGATTTATTTATGTTAATAGAAGTGTTAAATCGCTCTTTATTCATACAGTGATCCCTTATATAGTGTGTGCGTTTCATAAAGCCGATCTCTCAGTCACTTGCTCTGCATGTAATCGGCAAATAAACTTTTAGTGGACCCCACTACTGATTACCAAACAGAAGAGAGAAAGCTACAAACCGGCACCCGTCTCACTGCCAGTGCACGTGCAGAGCGACAGATGGGTTAAAGTGTATGCGGCTGCAATGGCGGAGCAGGTAAAAATCCTTCTCAATGTATGTTTTGATTGTTTTTATCATGTTTTATCACACTTATGGATCTGAGATGATGCTAGATAACTCGCTGCTTGAAGATCGCAGTGCATTAATGTGGTAACGTGGGGATGAGGGAGGGGACTGCTAACTGATTACTGACTGGAAGTTAGCTTAAGTGACTATTCCGCTTGCTGAACCTTTAAGTAAAGAAAAATACACACATGCACATATACACAATATTTATTGTTCTAGTATAAATCCTAATCACTTACGATATGTACAGGTGATTTACTTCAACTAAAAATGCTGCACTGCGAGGTCTATCCATCTTATTATTATAAAGCCCCCATAAGGGGCACAGTTAGATACACATCTCCTTTTTGCCTCATCTTATTTTTATATTCAAATACAACTCAGGTTTTATGAGTATGGATCACCCAAACAAATGCAAGATTAGATAAGAATTATTAATAGTGCTAACAGTGAGGAGTATTTTCATTGTTACAGCAGCAAAATATAATAGTGCAGATAACAAAATCATCAGTTAAGATGCAACATATAAAAATAACCTATGTAAACAGAAAGAAAAAAAATTATACTGAAAGTTAAGTTGTGAGCGCCTTGTTGACAATGTGAGGCACATGCTCCTTTGTTTACTCTGTTGTAAAATGATCCTGTACTGACTTGAAGGTAAATATGTCCTATCTGCAGCCGACTGGCATCAAGTTACAGGACCTCTGGGCATTGAAATCAAAGTTTACCAGAATAGGGGCCTCGTAATCACCAAGTAATCTTTTCCAGAGGGATAACAATAGTCACTGGTGCCATAGCTCTAATAATAAAATCACTATATACAGCTCTGGAAAAAATTAAGAGACCACTCCAAATGTTCAGTGTCTCTAGTTTTACTATGTATAGGCATATGTTTGAGTAGAATGAACATTTTGGTTTTATAATATAAACTACTGACAACATTTCTACCGAATTCCAATACAATTTTTTTTTTCATCAGGAGCATTTTTTAATAAGTTATGTAGATATGAAGATTTAAGAAAAATTCAGACAGGTCTCTTAATTTTTTCCGGAGCTGTATATATATTATTGTATGGTCTAGAAAAAATGCCAAAAGACGTACCTGTTGCCGACAGTCTTGGGATTGTGCTGAGGTGCACCCCTACCACCTCCTCCCCCCGAAGAAGCACTGTAGACAGAGGGGAAGGCATTACAATACATGCAACACTGCACAAGACTAATGAGCCTGTATCTTTAAATCAAAAGGAAATTAGAATAATAGTTTCCAACAACTACTTCTTGCTACATTTCTTATGCGATGCTTTTAAATTTGTTTTTACCTTTTTTAACTTCCCTCTGACACATTATTTTGAAAGATGTACTATTCATAAAGTTTGTTACAAATAACTGATCATTTCTATAATTTTTTTCATAAATGGTTGTGCTGTACATCGGAATTATCAACCAACAATAACTGACATATCAGTATTTTTTTTTTTTTCGTTTATTTTTACTAATTGGAAAAAACAACTCACTCAAATGGCAGAAATATTATATGATACAAACAAACTTAAACCATATGTACGGGTCATTCAGGTGCAGTGTAAAAAGCAGAACAGGATATATTTTTTTTACAGTGACTGCTCTACTGGCACTGTTTGTTCTCAGACATCACGGTCCACTGATACTCAAATTTTCACATGCCTGCAGCTTTTTGGCTGGTGACTCTGGACTGATTATTTGTTTATTTAGGCTGTCTACAAGCCCTACAAAGCTACTTTCAATGCATTTTTATGATCAAGAAAGACGACCAATCTGCTGCCAAACTACATGTACAAATTTAAAATTTCTCTCTGTGAAGGTGCACCATTAAATTCGACATTAAAACTCCATAACTCACTTTGACTGTATGATATTTAACATACAGTATCTAGGAGCGTTTAGACCCTCAAATTAGGCATTTATAAATGAATCCCGGATGTGAGATGTCCTGTTAACAGTGACAGTTTACTGTGAACTGTCTGTGTGTGTGTGTGTGTGCGTGCGTGTCTGTGTGTGTGTGTGTGTTGCCACCACCAATAGAACAACCAACATTACAGAAATCCTCTTAGGGCTTATTATGTCTAAACTACCCCCCCCCCCCTTTTTAAAGGTTTCACAAAGACAAATGTCTGATAGCCATTTTGGGCTCTTTCCCACATCCTGTTTTGTTCCTAAGGCCGGAAGTCCCAGCCCAAATTACTAGCAGAGGGGCTAACCATGAAAAAAAAAATAAAAATTCAATGCCAGATTTCCATTTTGATAATTCTTGCAAAAGCTATTGTGTATTACCTGAAACGAGAAGCACCCCCTTGCGCAATCACACTCTCCACTTTGGCGGCTTGACAATGAAGAATACTCAAAAGAATAAGAATAATAGGAAGGGATGGGGGGAAAACGGTGCTGAGGGGAGAGAGAGAAAGCAGTGTAATTAGTGACTGTATGGGGGTAGGGGAAAAACAATTCATATTCATAGACTAAACTACAACATTTGCCTTAAAACACACATTTAACACGACACAGTGTGACGTAAGAACAGCGTCATTTAGCCAAAATAGCTTGATTAACTGTTTGGAAGTCACTGTCTTTGTGACGAGAAATCTCGACTTGGAAAAAGGCAACCCAACCCCCCTTAACAGAAATCGGCCGCTGTCAACTGTCAACACGCTATAAGTGGGCGTGTTTGGGCAAAGTGACAGGCCGCATGCCAAACAAAATAATAACAAAAAAAATATCCGCAGAAATCTTTGCTATTCTTTTTCTCTGCTGCAGAGAGCAACTAGGTGCGTCAGCTAGCCGGCTAACGCTACATTATGAGCAAGCTAGGATGCTAAAGCTTAATGTTAGCTTTGCATCAATATGTTGTTTACCACGTTTGGGTGCTATTTGTTATCTGCAATGTGTACAAACGGGGAATACGTTGTGTGTGTCGAGACATGTTTTCAGTTGCATTTGAATAGTGTTGCTTTCTTGCTAGCAGTCTTATTTTGGTGTTGAGATCCACATTAACAAGGCCCAGATTGTATTCGTTACATGAATCTACAATCTCGACAATACAAGTCTACAAATTGTGTTTTAATTGCACATTTTTAATCCTGATCACTCATGCACAGCTGTTCTTCCCTAGAATGACAATAACACATATATCTCACTTATGATATTTTACTGGAAAAGTTGCTATTTATATTCCTTCGGATGCCATTACTTGTGTATCACCATCTTTATGTGTTTGTTGTGGACCATCAAATTCCTTGGATGTGTGGGAAAGTATCTTGCAATTAAATAAAAACAATTCTGATTTAGATGTATTTTATTTGTTTAAGCCTGCGAATCTTTAGTCTGCATCGGTATGTTGTTTACGACGTTTGAGTGCTATATTTCTAAGCCAATTTGACAAAATAAGAATAGATTGTACGTATGTTTTGAGAGACATGTTTGTAGTTACCTTTGCATAGTGTCACTGTCTTGGCCCAAATATTAATTTATATAAAGACATATATACACACAATAAACAAGAGTAGCTTGCAAAATCTACATTAAAATTACACCATGATGCAGTGAAAATTGGGCAGGACAGCATGGTTAGCAGCACAGGTCTCCAGTCGTATCATGCATCGCCATCGCATCATGACCGTCTCATCATATGGATTTAAAGGGCCATTTTTGAAGCAACACCGTCACAGTACATGGCATTTACTCGATGCATAACCTATTGCTTTTCATTCTCCTGTGAATAGTAGTTAAATAGGAGCTAGGCGACTGCGAAGACGCCATTTTCCATGTGAATTTAAATCAACTAGCTAATGTTATCCACCGGCTTCATCGATGACAGGCTACAGTTAGCTTGGAGGGACAGCTGATATCAGACGTTGGTGTGTTAGCTGTCGCCATTTTGGATGAGCCGGTGCGGTTTTTGCTTGCAAGGGGAGAGGGCAAAAAAAATCTTCCTTACCTTTACTAAAGCAACTTCAGTTTTGTATTGTTGTGTGACTACCAAAGAAGAAAAAAAAACAGTTGTAAAGGAGCTAGCAGGTTATGCTAAGGGTAACAGGATAGCTAAAGACTGAGGCAGAAAGATGACCGCATATACACACACTGCTCGGCTTATTGGCGTAAGCTAGCTGGCGGTGGAAAAGCTCAACAGCTTGGCGATGGGGACGGAGATGTCGTCTATTTTCATTGGGCACGTATTTGGTTTCCATGTCATTTAGGACCAATCACAAGAAAGAAGAGGCGTTTCCAATAGCGTTTTGACCAATCAGAGGCAGCACGAAGCATTAGAGCCCGCCTCCTTCAGTTGATTGACACAAAATTTAACATCTGCAGTGCAGGGAAATATATTGGTTGTCTTCCCAAATTAATGGAGATGGAAATTACCGTTAGTATAGGCCTACAATCAATTTATCTGTTAATCTAAAACTTATTTGTGTATATTTATGAACACATTTTTTTCATATAATAATACATAATACACTTATCACTTTCAGATTTGTGTTGATATTCTATTCTGCCCCTTACCACCTCCTGTCAAGGGCCCTTTTTTACTCTTGCCAGACTGTTTTTGTAAATAAGATTTTTTTCTTGACCTGGTTAGATAAAGTAGGCTATTATAAATTATTTGTATAGCATATTTTTAAAACAAAGTTAAGTTATAGTTTATCAACTTTATACCTCCCCCATAGGACTATTACAGTATGCCTATCATACTCTATTCTATTGTACAAATATTTTATTTTACATCTAATTTTTATACTTACAATAACCATAATGCAATATATGGACCATCTATTCAGAAGAACTTAATCCCACATAAAGGCCATACATCTGCTGCAATATGAACCCAACCTAAGTTTCTCTAAATTTATAGTGCATTTTTTTAGTGTTTTAAGTCCCCTTCTGAAATACAGACAGACTTTTGTGGAGCTGATACGCTTAATTAACTTTGTGTTGTATTAACTCATTTGGCGATGGCTGGAATGTAACTCACATTATTTTATATGAAAAAGGTACGCACTAAAGCTTTAAAACAAAGTAGACCCACATATAAGTTTGATTGGATGCAGCAGTCATCTGGAGGCTTGAACCTGTGACCTTCTGATTAGGAAGCTCATCCACACTTCTCCCTCTGTGCTGACGTGGCCGATGCTCTAAAAATATCTACTGTCCATTTCCAATCACACCTCATCATTCACTAACTTCATTTTAACTTCATCCACAGCTCCCCTGCTTTGGAGCTGAATTGGTCCGGGCCCGAGGGCAAGTTGTAGCGCATCACTCAGTCTTCTGCAGAGGGTCACAGGTCATGGGTCACAACCTAGTCTTCTCCATGAAGACAGGAAAATAATTGGGGACTTTCATAGGCGCCCCAAAACTCTCCCTGACACCTCAAGCTGTAATCAGCCCTGCACCTCTCCACCTTTATACCCCTGCACTCTGGTGCCAAGAAAACATCAGAAGAAAAGGATACATCTAGGAAGAAGATGGTTTTTATCTTGCCTGAGGGGATTTGTTATGGTGGATCAGAATGGGATCACATACAGTATACTCAGGTTATATCTGGAAGGAAAACTGTATGGACCATTAACTTTACCAAATGTCACACTATATACATATACAGTATATACATTCAGTGTTATAAAAGAGTAGTGGATGGCATTGCTTTTATAAAATTCACAAAGGTGGTTTATTTCCATATAGGCAAAGAGCTGAAGAAAAAATATGGCGCTCATGGCAACCTGCAGGCTTTGGGTGCAGATGTTCAGGGTCTGCTCCTTTGTCTTTCATTTCACTAATTTAATTGATGTATTTCTCGCTTAATATGCAGAAAACACATGACATAAAATACCATAAGCATTTATTTCCACTCTAAATGAATCACATTTTAATTAAAAAAGGTCATAGAGCGTATTCAGGAGGACACAACCCTGGAAAAATAACCCTTTGCACAAAAATGTCCATAATGATACCAGAGGGGTTAATAGCATGACACGGAGACAAAAATGAGAACTGTTTTTTTTCTTCCCATAACAAAATTTAATTTGTAAAAAATGAGAACTGTTGTATTAGTATTATTATCTTGTATTATGAACATACATTTGTAGAGGTAGTAACAGTATTCAATATTCTATCTTATTTCATTTCCTATCCTGAGCTGATAACAGCACTTAAATCGTAGTTCATTCATCTTTCCACAAGAGGGCAGAATACGCCTTCTAGTCGCTATGAGTTACATCAAAAGGTCTTCTGCTCTCTCCATTAAGATGCACTCTCTCAGTCCAGACCTCTTGCTCAGTGCTATTACCTTCCCCTATCATAACCACTGACTTCAAATCCTGCAGGCAATATAAAATACCTGTGTGCCCGAACCCTTGACAACACTTCTTATCTTGTTGTTTTCTCCCACCTCTCTCTCTCTCTCTCTCTCTATTGTCCTCCACAAAAACTTTGATACTGCAGGTCCGCAAACGCCATTTTTTTAAATTGCTTTATGAGGATTAAGATCTCCCAACCAATTAGCTGTCAGTATTAAATAACAGTCCACTGGCCCTCATTTAAACAATGCACTATACACACACACCGATACCCTTTTGTGTGTTTTTAAAAGTATGTGATTACAGATTTTAATTAACTGAGGACTCTAGCTTCCATATCCATGTGGAAATATGTCTAGAGTTTGGAGATAGGGCACGCGGCTGTGAGATGATAGCTTACAGGGGATATTATTAAACAAAGGTTGGGCGCTAGTAATCTAAGGTTGCTAAATTGAATTGTCCTATATCCGTAAGCAAACAACAGCACTGCCTCCAACCACAAGATTCAATATTCAAGGTGGTTTATTTGTCATATGCCCAACAATTACAGCAGTAGTTATTGGCAATTAAATTCTTAGGTTCAGGGCTCCTCTCAACAATGCAATATAGAAAACACATGTATAATAGAAACGCACAAGTGAAAAGAACAACACCCGAGACACAATTAAACACAAAAGTATAGTGCAAGGACACAGTGCAGATACAAAGTGTAGAGATAAGGTGCACCATATAAATACAAAGTAGAATGCAAAATAATAATACATATAATACCTGTATTGCAATAGGATACTGTACATGTAATAGACTAATGTTACCCTGCAGTGCACAGTTAAGGCTGCTGGCAGGATCATTGGTTTCCCCCTACACTGTAAAAATGTATTTGTCAACTCAACTTGACTCAGTCTAGTCATGTTGTTGCTTTGACGGAGTTACGTTTTATTAAGTTTTTCTTAATGCCTTTGTCCCAGTGCGCTAACCCAGGAACAACAGCTGGCATAGTAAAAACACTACCGCTTTTGTCCAAAGGGCGTGCAAGAATTAAAACAAACTGAAAGTTCCTCGGAGCACCTTTAAAGTGACAAATTCTTAAATTTTGCATTTATACAAATAATGCACAGGACAGGGGAAGGCGTGCTCCATCATGCAGCAGCTGAGGGACTGAGTTTATCCGTCACAAAGTCATTTTTCTGACACTTCTTTTCGGACACTCTTCGAACACCTGTAGAGGAGTTTTCCGCGGGGAGACGATCAAATATCCAGGATTCATCGCTGAAAAGCTTGGCTGCTTTCAGTGAGGTGAACCTTAGCACTGAACAGCATACTGTAATGGTTCTGCACAAAAAAGGAAAAAAATAAATTAAATGGTTATCAGCTTCACTCCATGCTGCATCATGCTGAAGATGTTTGAGGGTTTGAAAGAAATGTCTACAGTACCTGAGTTTCTTGTAATGAAGTGAGATGTCATCCAATTAAACGATATGGCTCAATGATTTCAATAATATTTGGACAACATGTAAAGGCCAATGGCACTGCGGAATAAGGTTCATCAGACATTGGCTACATGGAATTATGTGTTAGTATGAAAAATGCATTTCTGGTTTGGGTCTTTTCATAGGATTTATTGACAGTAAGAAAAATATAGAATATTGGAAACCTGGATAGAAGAATGCTGTAAAACAATAGCATAGAATACAATATAATTTTAAGTTGGTCATACATAATACTAAATTATCACTCAGTCTAATGTTACAGGTGCTCTGAGGAACTTTTCAGTTTGTGTTAATTTTTGCACCCCCTTTGGACAAAACTGGTATGATTTTACTATGCCAGCTGCTGTTCTTGGGTGAGCGTACCCATGACAAATGCATTAAGAAAACCTATATACAAATAGGATTATTTGCACTGATGGTCTTGTATTTTATGATAATCTGAGGAAAAATTAGACTGTTTCAGAAATATTTCAAAGTTCCTCGTAGCACCTTTAAGGAAAGCTTTCAAAAAAGGCTTATGAAACATTTCAGAAAACATACGTTCATGAGTGATCCGAGGTCAGTTGAACAGTCCTTAAGAATGACTGGGAAAATTATCTATTGACGTTACAACTTGCAGGTATAAAAAACTATAGATTGATTTGGCAGACAAAATGAGTATCAATAAATACATACAAAATGAATAAATAAACCGAAAATTCATACATTAATAAATAATAACAATACAAAACCTTTGCCTCTTGGGCGTACTAAGAGTCTTAATGTATAGGCCTCATTGGCTGGGGGGTTGTGTAGTCCATAGACTTATACTTCTTATAATGAGCCATTCTTTCTGACTGGCCGTCACCACGATACGCACACACTCAATGTCAAAGGCAATTTTGAGGTCAACGTCTTTTACCTCAAAGTTGCCATTTTTAAACTCCCCTAAAGTGATATAAGAGGAACACACTTTCCCTTTCTTGGTCCCGACGAGTTTCTCTCCGACTTCCAGCGCTCCGTGGTGAAGAACGTCATTCCGCCGGTCGTCCGAACCGGTCGCGATCTTAATTTTACTAATTTTGGTCGATTTATTAAAGACTATGACAAAGAAGTCCCCTGTGGAAGGAGGCTTGCCCCAGAAGTACTCATCCACAGTGCTGTAAGCCTTGGTGGCGTCATAGTTTTCAAAGACATGGATGTTTGTATAAAGGTTGGCAGGAGGGTTGTCCGGAATGTCTATAGAGTCTTCCTCAAAATCGTCGTCTTTTAGCTTGTTCTCGGCTCCTTTGTATGAGGAGTAGTAGCCCATGTGTTGGAACAGCGAGGGCTTGAAGCGGATCACGTCCTTCTGGGCTAGCAGACCCCTGAAGTGGATTAGGAGCCAGTCGCAGGGCATTTCCTGGTAGAACATTAGCAAGAAATGGGCCAATCGTGGCAGGTCTCTGGAGTGGTAGAGCTTCCCGATGTAGCCTAGCTTGGAGAACTCCAGCATCACCCAGTAGGAACCTTCTCTGGATGTTATCACCTTCTTAAGCGCCGTTAGAAAGTTTCTAGAGCAGCGCACGTCATCTTCTAACATCATGTAGAAGTCAGAGAGGTTTGTGCAGAAGTTGAGTAGGAAAGCGTAGTCCACGTTCTGCTTAGAGCGGAATCGTACCCGGTCGTCTGGGTCGTTGTAGTTCCGTTTTAAACCATCCAGAGAGGGGTAGTATTCCTCTGGAGCCTGGATCACTAGCAGCCGTCCCGCTATGATGTGGTGGGAAAACTTCCTGGTGATTTCCTGGACCAGGTTCTCACACCAGACCAGGTCAAAGTCGGCCAGGTGGACCACCACCACGATCTCCTTCAGCTCCTCGTAGCTGGACTGATCAAAGATGGATTTGATGGTCTCCAGAAGGTAGTTCCCTCTTTTTCTCTTGACAGATGAAAGTCCAATAGTGAGATATTCTGTGGACAAAAATGAGAAAGACATATCAAAATGTTAAGTATAGACATGCAATAAAAGTTCCAGAGAAGATTAACAACTTCAAACTCAAGACCCAAAGTTCGAGAGTTCAAAACCAACGAGGTAGGTCCCCAAATGCACTGCTATCCTGTGACCATGCTCCAAAAATGTCAACTGATGTCAAGACTGAAAGATGCAGTTGAAAGTTCTAGAAAAAAACTAGTAAGTCAACCTTGAGTTAAGATTACTCCATCAAAACTGTAACATTTGACAAATTAAAACACAAAATACAATCAGGAATTTGTATTATGAAACATACATTCCATTGATGAATATCTGCATATAGTTTTGCGCCCTGTACCTCATTAAAGAGATCTGTGCACAATGTAAATAAAAAAAGTCTAAATTCTTAGTGGCTAAATCAGAGCACACTTGAGAGAAGATAGTTCTTAGTGTTTAATGTTGTATCAGAAAAGTCCTTGTGGAGCAGTTACATTTTATTACACTGCATTATGTCCCCGTTTCACATATTTTAGCTTTGGTTTTTATTCATATATTCCCAAATATAACTTACTGAATCTTCCAGAGGGCTTATGAATATAGTGAAAAGTAAATTCCTCTTTTAAACAAACACTAAACTTACTCTTGCGATTGAGCGGGGTCCCGGCAAGATAACGATACGTGACATTAATGCTTCCAGAGAAGTTACTGAGATCTCTGAAGCTGTGAACGTATCGCTCCGAGCTCGAAGGGTAGACGGGGGTTTCCCTGAGCTGCCTTTTATCTCCTTCCTGGAACACAACACAACAAAACAAGACATTATTTCACATTATGAACAATAGACAAAGCTCTCATAACTGTTGCTGTATAGGGACACAATTGGCATCTAGAAAATGCCTCTTCTTGGAATAATTCGAATCAGGGGAAAACCAGATTTTTTTGTGTTCCCTTAAAACTTGACTGTAACATCTCATACAAACTTGAGACAATATGTGTTTTTTTCAACATGTTTGGAGACAAAAATAATCTTAAAACCTCTCCAGGCACATTTGCATATCCAAGCGAATGGACTTGAGAAAGAGCCCCAGAGAGATGGAAATGTGAACTGCCTCTTAATAATTTACATAACAAAGACAGATAATGTGATACTGTTATTACCAAGTTCTTGATGGCGTCATGAATAAGAAATACAAAGTCTGGATAAATACAACTTCCACGAGGCTATGGAAATGTAAATTCTATTCTATTAAAAAACAAACAATTATAAAAGGGGGCGACATGGGTGGAGTGAACAAATAAAAGAACACATTTGGTTTCAAGAGCACATTTGATCTTATTTGTTGTGTAAAGGGGAGACACGGCAGGTTTCTTTCATACTAGCATAAATAAAAGGTCAGAATGTACATTTAGATGTTTATTTTACTAAACCATGTTTGTTTACGTCTGTTTATTTCTCCTATACAACCTTCTTTAACCAACTTCTAAGGCAATACAAAAACATTTTTTTCATGCACCGGTATGAGTATTATACTAGTAAAAATAAAAGATTCAAAATGTGCATTAAGATGTTTATTTTACTAAACATACATAACACGTAATTAGGTATTGCCAAACATGCATAATTTTTAAAGCATTTATGAAAATTGCCAGTAATCAACTGGCAAAGTGTATCTATAATTTCGCATTGAGAAGTAATATAAATACTAAGTTAAATCTTATTCTGTACTAACCAGCACGTAGCCGTCTTCAATGTAGAGGTTGAGGAAGAGGAGGAAGGTGATGAGGAAGCCCAGGAAGGGAATGGTGGAGCGTTTCCTCAGACACCTCATCTTGTCCAGAGATTTCCACACCAGCCTCATGCTGCTCTCACTCTCACTGGGATCTGTGGGAGAAAAACATGGAATATGACACTTTAGTACGGTTTTCTTTGAACATCAGCACCCCATGTTACTTTAAGGTTATAGTGCGTAACTTTTTTTTACATAAATCAATGCCGGTTAAATTCAAGGAATTGCCAAATTAGTTGACACAAAGTTGATTGAGCCACCACAGCTCCAGAAAACTCTCTGTATTTCTCAGTATCGCAGAGCTTATAATCTTGTTTCATCCCCGACACTGCAGCAGGAGCTCAAGGAGCGGCCAAGAAATGTTTCAGTTGTTGATTAAAACCTGGACGTACAGCAGAAGGTATAAAATCCATGAGCGATCACCGAAGGCTTACCTCATGTGTACATGTACCAACAGTAATGTTGTAATGGCTCAGAATTCCTCATGGGGGCGACATAAGTTAAGCACTATAGCTTTAATACAAATCATTTGCCTTATTATGAACCATTACCAGGTTGTAGGGGATCTTATTTTAGCATCATCATGCATTGTGTGACAAATTATCTTGCACTAGCATCTTGATTTTTCTTCAACAGAGTTCTAATGATGTGTAATGGTGTGTGTCTTTTTCTCCTTTTCAGGGAAAGACGCGGAACAAATCCATGAGAGAAAAGTAAATGCACTATAAGACATAATGATTATTGACAAGCCAAACAACGGATCAGTGATTTGAATCAAATGTGTTGTTAGATCATTTGTTCAACGCTACTACACACACATTCCCTCTTGCCAACTGGTATTTTTAGCTTTTTAGTGATGGGGTGGTGCAGTGTTTCAAACTTTTAACACATTCTCACGCTTAGATGTTCATAAATAGATTCTTATATTGGCTATTACAAGCTACCGTACTCCTCTTTGTTTATCAAAATGTGACTTTTTCAAGGCAGAAGATGAGAAGACATGCCTCTTATTGACATATTGATAGCGCAATTATTTATTGAAATATAAATTGACAATGTATTATTTAATATTTTAAGAATAGAGAAATAACGCCCATCACACCTTCCAAGAAACCAACACTGTCTCCAATACATGATATTGCAGCTCGTTATGTTATGAATTTTAAGATGTTATCAATAATATGCCACTCCCTATCGGCTGTAAGGACAATCACAGAAACTCAAAGACATACAGTAGATTGATTGATAGCTTGTTAATAAAAGCTTATGCAATTCTGATGGCAAAATACATCTCAAAAATTAACATCACACCTTCCAAGAAATCAACAGTGTAATAGGCTGATCTACTTGATATGGGAGGTCCAATATGGTTACCTTATGATTGCAAATGTGTTGGTTACATTATGATTTTTAGAGTGTTATTAACAATGTGTTACTCCTACTACCTGTCAGGACAATCACAGGAACTCAAAGTCATACAGTAATGCTTATCCGATTTTGACTGCTAAATGTACACACATCCGTATACGTACTAACAGTAATGAAAGCAATACCACCTATAGCTTTCAGTCAGATGTAAATTATGTCTCAGGCTCAGTCACAACATGATTGGCAGCTCCTCGTTAACATTAGCAGAAGTTAACCGCTACAGATGTAACAATGTAACAATACCGTTTGGTCTTTTCTCTGCCAGTGATTAGGGCCTCAGCATGTTCATTTGTTCCAGCGCTGAAAAGCCCCAGAGACGCCTAATAGAATGAAAACTAGCTCTAAGCTCAGTGCAGTGACCGCACAACACACATCCATCACTTATAGGCTGGAAGTCGGCCTCACCTGGGAATCGCCTAGTCAATACCTCTTTGTGCTCACACTCCAAAACTGAATTTAACATATCCATCCACCGCATGCGGATTTTCAATCCATTGTGGTTTAATGTGGCCAGCAATTATCAGCAATTACAATATCCAAAAGTTGTTTTTTCTACTAACAAAGGATAACAAACCAAATAAGCAAAACTACATGCTGTGATGTACAAATCTGCTTTAGGCTTCAACTGGTTAATGGCTGCCAATTTGTCAAACTTCTTTTTAAGAGACTCTAAGAAAATCTTTGCATAACAAGCTAGGTCTGTGTCACATAGGCCTACACACAAAGAAAAATAGCACACTACTACAAACAAACAAGCTGTAGCTTATTCCGCTTAATTGCTTGACATTCAGTGTTGGATATCAATAAGTACAAATTGACAATGTTGGAACAGTTACAGTAACTCATGTCTTGAGTCCTGCTAACCTCACATACCCCTCAAGACATCATCTTTTATTTTAAAGTTTGACAGTTGTAGACTGAACTATACTACAAGAGTTTCTATCTAACCTATGGGACTGTATCGTAAAGCGTTATTTGCGTACATTGCATTGCACCACAGTTAGAAGGCATACGCTGATATTCCCCAGAATAAAACATAAGAATCTGATGCAACACTACCAGCTATACAGTCAACATTTGGCTCATAGCTGCAAATCTTGGTTTCACCCACAATATTTGAACATATTTGTAACAATATACACAGTCTGTCTTTCATACACTCTCCCTCGGCCATGGTGTTACCAATAAGTGTCAGGAATGCCCTGACTACCGTGTACGGGCATGGCATACCAATACAGCTACTCTTACTTTGTAGCACTTTTCTCAAAGCAGAATATGTTGCACTGTCTCCATTATATGTGTGGTGTGTCTCAGGTACACGGCTGACTTTAGCTGGAGTGAGTTGAGAGCAGCATGATGATGAGGAGAATCATTAGGGGAAAACCTTCGCTTATAGCTTCACAAGAATCTTTTTGACACACACAGGTTCAGGTAACTTTTCAGAGCTTGCCTCAAACTTTTTAGTGAGAACTCAGCAACAGCACTTTTCCTTTAGCCAGAGGTGAAATGTAACTCAGTGCATTTGCTCATGTACTGTACTTAAATGCAAGTTTGAGGCACTTGAAATGGGGATAAAGAGAGAGAGGGGGGATGACCTGCAGTCAACGTCTACGGGTCGGATTTGGATATGGTACGCGCGCTATCCACTACACCAACGGAACACCCCGAAAATATTGTACTTTTAACTCCACTACATTTATCTGATAACTATTACTTCAGTTTTTGCACCCAACACATATGGAGAGTTTATACAGCATTGTATACTAACCAACACTGTGTAGTCCTACTAGCACAGATGAAACATTAGATCGATCAATGTCACATCTGCATTTTACTTTGAATACTTAAGCAACATTTTACAAAAGTAAATGATCTGTAAGCATCCATCACCACTGCCTTAAGCACAACTGCTCACTATGTTGGGATACCTGACCTAGAATAAAACTACAGGCTATATTCTTTGAGTTATCCAGCTGGGAGAGTGCTACAACTTTTCTGCTTCAAGTTGGTGGTAAGTTGGTCTCTCAGATTGCACTTCTATGGTGTCTACCCTGATGGTACCAGACAACGTGAGGCACCTTTCTTCCTTCAATAATTCATCATTGGCTCAGAGCAGGAAGAGGATGAGAGGCTCAGTTTGCCAAAGGCGCAGTGGGGGAAATGTGATTCCTTCACCTGGCCCAGATTTTGAGATATAGCACCTATGACATCATCTTAGTGAATATCCCTATTCACAGTCTTATGTATATATTGTGAGTGTACCAGCCCAGGGTATAAAATAAAGATTGCTGGATAATGGTATGAGGCATCTGCTAGCATCCATTAACAATAGGGAGGTAATGTGTGAGTGTGTCTGACTGTGCATGTGTGTGTGTGTGTGTAGGTGATGTGTTCATTCTTGTGGCATGAATCCAAAGAGGAACCTCAGCAGTGAAATGGACAAAGTGTGTTTTAATGGGTGTGTCATCTCAGCAGTCACACACTCGCTCAGATGTCCCTAGCACCATTTCAGGACACACACAGCACACTTCCACAGCAGGCATGGGCTGTTAAATAGTTAAATATCCATTATGCACCGTGTGTGTGTGTGTGTGTGTGTGTGTGTGTGTTAGTGTGTGTGTTAAAGGGACCAAATACACCACAACACACCACCTCTTTCTCTTTCCACTCTCCTGTATCCAGCAGCTCTTGTGCACTTAACTCATATCAACTGTCGTTCCGGAACCCTTTTTGAAAGCCGTGCCTTCTGTAAGAGGTTCAACTGCTTTAGACTGACGTAAATGGAGCTTGGTGACAACACAACTGTTGGAAACAGAAGTCCAGTGCACGAGCTACAAGGACCGCATGAATACAATATGATTTATTTTTATTTTTGTTAAAGCTATAGTGTGTAACTTTTTCACATCACTGAATGTCAGTTATGTAGAAGCCAACCCATAAACGAGTTGATTTTAGCCTATCAGCTTCATAAAGCTCCCTCTGTATTTCTCAGTATGGCAGCAGTATTTGTGTCTTATTTTGGCAGTATAACAAACAGTAACAACCTGCCAAAAGCCAGAATGTTTAACAGTTTTTCCTTGAAGAGATGAGATAGGATAAACGCCCAGAAAGCGATCAGAAATCCTCTAAGGAAAACATCACCTGGTTGAATCACAGCGTTACTATAGCGCCCTGGGGCTGGGAAATGGCTCTCAGCTGGAGGTCTTCTGTCCATCAATCTTTGACGTCAAGGCAACCTAAGTGTCACGACGTTGCTATGGGGACAGATGAGGCACACCAGGGGATAAGAACCAGAAACAAAGGAATTGGAAAAATAACATATGTTTCATAAGGGCACTTCACTAGGCTGTAATCTACTGTATGTTCCCTATACACTTGTATAAAGTGCCTTGTACAATTGGATTTCAAGATTTGGAAATTATCAATAGGCTGAATGAACACATATTATCCTACTGTCAAGATCATACAGCAAGACAGAGTGTAATGTATTTAGAGCTGCTAGTAGTAGTGCTTATTTTCATTCTATAAAATTATTATTTTACAAATCATTTAGTATTTAAAATGTCAGTGAAAAATGCCTGTTAAAAGGTTTCCAGAGCCCAGAGTTATGTTTTCAAACTAATGATGTTGCCTGACCAACAATATCTTTTTCATTTGCCATTTTATGCTGCTGTATTTATATGTATAGTGTTATTGCTGAGTGTTTGTGGCAATATGGCACACTGGCACATTGCTCTTTTTAAATCCTCTTTTTAATCTTCTATCATTTCATTTTATCATCTCTTTTACTATGTTTGTAGCGGACCATTGCACTGCCTCTGTTTTATGTCGGTACTTGTATTTTTATGTTGCTCTCTTCCATGTCTGTTGTTGTGCTGAATGTTGTCCATGGTGGCAAAACAGTTTCTCCCCTTGGGTAGCAATACATAAAGATAATATATCCATCCATCCATCCATCCATCCATCCATCCATCCAACAACACAGGGAATTAGCTTAATCATATATTTGATGAATAAATAAGTAAGTAAGTAAGTAAGCTTTATTTATATAGCGCCCTTCACAGACCAGGGTCACAAGGCGCTTCACAATACACATTTTATACATACACTCAAACACCGATGGCAGTAGCTGCCATGCAAGGCGCTGTCTGAACCATCGGGAGCAATTTGGGGTTCAGTGTCTTGCCCAGGGACACTTTGACATGTGGGTAGGCGGGGAATCGAACCTCCGACCCTGCACTCCAGAGGCAAACTCCCTACCCACTTCGCCACTGCCGCCCCAAATAATGTATTAATTATATTATCATGTCTTTAGTCTTTAAAATGTCAGTGAAAAATGCCTGTAAAAAGTTTCCCATAGCCCGGAGTGAAGTTTTCAAACTACTGATGTTGCCTGGCTGACAAACAGTCCAATATGAATATCTATTTAATTCACCATCATAAGAAACACAGAAAATAAGCTCTGTATGACATTCGATAAATAAATAATGGAGTAATCATGTAATCCTGTCTACACTAGATACAGTACATCAACATGTAAACAGTAGGACCCAGTTATAGCTACAAGTTTACTAGTGATATTCAGTTGTTTTTCTCTGTGTTCCAGGCAAACCTTGGCAAGCTATCTCCGAATGTAATCCTCAATTTCCCCCATGCCTCCGTGGCAGGCGATATGAGATGACTGATCCAGGAACCGTCTCCTCCGTTCCCCCCGACACACACTGCGCTCCCTCTCTAATGGTGAAATCTGTCAGGGGCAGAACTTCAAATGGAAAACAAGGAGCTCCCCAGTGAGGAGAAGGCAATTATGCTCTGGCCCGGTGTTCGCCGCGTAATGCCAAGAATTCTATATCACATACAAAAAAACAAGACAAAACTAAACAAAAGGCCTTCCAATCCCTCTCCATTCGTAATGGCTTGATTGCTACAGAGTGGCAGCAGTCCTTATGAATGCCAACGATTCCACTATTTTGTTTTCGAGTATTGTGCGAAGAGTAAATGGAAAATAGGTATAGGGGTTGAGCAGTGACACGTCACACACACTATTATAGTTCCACTGTAATTTCACATCCCATCTTCCCAAGGTTGTTCCTTTAAAATCACTTCCACTGAAATTGAAATTGCGATGTCAGGATGACTTGGAGAACATGGGGCCAGGCTGAGGAGTAACACAGGCATATACTGAATCTGAGAAGAAAATAAATAGGTTTATTTGAAAAAAAATAAAGTATAGTATCAATCATTCTGAATGCAGAGAGGGAAGTGCAAAAGGCAGAATATTAAATAGATGAGATTTGAATATATAAATGTTCCCTTCTGGGAGTCTTCAGGTATATACAGCATTGAGTCCCCTTCTGTGTGTTGTCATTCAGAAATCAAAACAACCCCTTAACAAACAAACACTTCCATTACCGGCTTCAATCAACTCACTCTAACTGGATTTGGGCCACAGCAATTTACAAAATGTGAAGCTGCGTTTTAAGTGACGGCAACAGAACACCTAGATGGGAACCCTCATTGTGAATGTAGAAAAAGGTGGAACAGATTAATGAAATGGATAGAGCGGAAAGGCAATTCTCCCACATTTCATCTTGTTATCTGTTTTACATTATTTCCCCTGGGAATGGCTGCACCTCATACAGATATATACAGCTCGCCACAAATAATCAATTAAGCCTTGCAGATCTGCTGTGGATTCAGCAGTAACTTTGTGTAGGGGCCTTCAAGTCGATACAAAGCAGCCACTAACAAAGGGGCTTTTCGTTGATAATAAAACTGTGGCACAGGAGCGGAAAACACAAATTATTATTAAGCCAAGGGTTAGCACCAAGCTTTCAAATGGTTTTATTTCATGTCTCTACCTGCTTTATAGAGCCTGAGACATTAATAATTTAGTAAACGTTTTGCAGAAAGCCCTCAGGTTTTTGGAAGGTTCCTTTGAAACGATGCATCGGAGGGTTAATCCTGGAAGCATCAAACTCCAGAGACCGGACCCACACAGATGCACCACAGCCCTCCCCCTCCATCTCCCTGCTCTGGGCCTGTCACCGCTGTCAGCAGCTGGAGCTCACTCACTGTAATGGGATCGCGCACAGAATGTGTGTGTGTGTGTGTGTTTGCTGAATATGATGCTTTCTCCACAGACACACACATGCCTCCCTGCCTCCCTAGCCCCCCCCCCCCCCCCCCCCTCCCCCGCATCATCATCTCCACCACAAACCGCCACACTACCATCCACTACCGGGGCCCTCGAGGGACAAACCAGCAGTCCAGTGACAACAGCACTCACAGCTGTCCCCCCACAAGGAAACAATCCTGCTTGGAGCGTTTAAATAAATGGTCTCAGCCTGTCTCAGCTCTCTGATAAAAGCACTTTCTGAATCACAGCCAAACAGTATTATCTATATCCCGGACGGTCCCGGTGTCCTTGTCTTTGTAAGCTCACACACGCACGCAAGCACACACACACAGCCCCCCCCCCCTCCCCCCCCCCCCACACACACACACAGAGGACGCTGCCTTGTTCTTATTCCAGGATGTGTTGGAGACATCAACAAAGCTTTTCATTTAGGTTTGTATTTTCCCCACACACCAGCGCTGGCACAGGTACAGGTGGTTAGCCAACCCACTGGAGAGAATGAACATGAAATACAGAACACTTGTTGTTGCCATGTGTTGATGTTAGCTTCAAAGCAATCAGGCACCAGAACATATGGAACAAACTGCTTAGTCCACTTGACTATAGTCAAGCCAGGACTGTAATTGAAAAGTGATTGTAAAGAGTGTTCTGAGATCAGTCCATATTTGATTACAACTTGTCAGGAGAATAAAACGGTCTTTTATCATTTAGAAGTGTGAGTGGACTTGTGCCATCTCCGGACAGACCTCAGTGCCGTCAGTGATAAGCAAGGGAGACTGCATCCATCATGAGACACACACTTGAGTGCAATCAAGGGTGCTTATGATGTGGCAATACACACACACACACACAAACAAGCACACAAACAAACACACACACAATTACACACACACACACACACACACAATGTGGTTGCTGCTACTGAAGCTTTTGTTTATCGACGTTAGTTTGCATTTCTATGTTTAAGGTTGAAAGGTAAAGACTAAAAGGCGTTCCCCGTGCCAGCTGCAGCAGCGTAATGAGGACAGGAGGCGTGAGGAATGATCTGTATGTGTCTGAGCCTCTCCACGGCCCTCTGAGCAGTTAGCTCTTTGACCCAGATCAGCTCTACGTCAGGGGGCTGCACTCGGGAGGGGACGGAGATGGAAGACTGGGATACTTACTCTTATTTCCATTAAAAACATACACTTGACATGCCTATACACACTCACACACACAAACCCTCTACACGCGCAGACACACACACACACACACACACACACACAAACTTACATTTTAATGCCTATCCCTTGTGTGAGGTTGTGAGGATCGTTATGGTATAAATTATTACCTACATCTGAGACACAAGATGATTAGCATATCATTTTCATGAAGCGCTCTCCAGGACAAAGATATTCAATAAGCTCCTTGCTGTATCATATTCGGCTAATACACTGTGTGACTTCTATAGTGTTTTATTGTAATGCACACTGACTGACTAAAAAAACAAACAAGCAAACAAACAAAAAAAGATGTCTCAACTTTAAAAAGCTACGTCAACTGAATGGAGTTCCAATTTCAAAAGCATTGACTTTCATGGAGCAGCCATGTTGCCCATTGTGCCTGACTTCATGTCATAAACCTATGCTGCTGCTGCTCCCCTGAGGCTGTTTTCTGCATTAAAAGCAGCACACAGACCCACATGTATTAGCAAACAACAGCCTGTCATCATGTCAGCTCCATAAAAACACTGGACAATGGCTGCGGGCATGAGAGAGGATGGAGAGAAAAGGCAGAAAAAAGGGCCATTGAGAAGACTGAGTGGAATGAAATCCCCTCTCTCCCTCTCCGGCTGTCTTTCTGTCTCCATTTGAGAGAGGAAGAGGACATTTGGCTCGGCCTTAAAAGCACTTAAAAAGCCAAGGTCGCCTCCTGGGTCAAATCTGTGAAATGAGAAAATGGCTGAAGGGGCTAGAGGCCGCTGGCAGATAACATGAGAATGCACTATCTCCTCCCTGCACATTTAGTGCAGGTGAGTGTGTGTGTGTGTGTGTGTGTGTGTGTGTGTGTGTGTGGAGAATGGGCAACTCTCCTAAGTGCTGGAGACACAATAAGGTGGCCCAGTTTCTCCCAGTATGAGTAGTGCATACATTGAAGTAGATCTTAGGGAATGAGCTTCTTGGTCAAGTAGAGAGTGGAGTGGACACCAAGAGAGCTGAGTGTGAGATCACACAACTGGGGCCTATCCGAAAAGTCCAATCTCCTAACCTATAAGCCTCCTTTCCTATACCTTAACCCCTAAACGTCATCGGGGTTAAGGAGAGATGAATGGTGCTTCCTATCGAACATAGGAAAGGAAAGCGCTGTTTCAAATGAATTCGACTCCACTTTTCCTAACCGACGTCATTGCGCGACGGCGAGTATTGCTGACGTGAGTCACTAGCGTGAAACTACACTATTCTCCGAAAATTGACTACAACAAGCGCTCGTTTGATCCATGCGTTCTTTTCATATTGATTTTAATCAGGTGGTCGCCAACAGAGTGAGAATCACTCCCATATATCCCAATGCTCATGTGGAATAAAAAGAGGCTACACTTATGTTGATGTTGAAATGAACTGCCCCCAGTAACTTCATTAAATGTGAAGTTGGTATTTTATTTTCTTATGGTGTAAATTATGTGCTACGAAAATAACTATCATGATGTTGGTCTTTTATGAGTTCTTTATTATCTTAATGGGGGAGGGGAGAGGGGTATTTTGTTTTAGCTGAGTTAAATCTTCCTCTCTTCTCTTCTCCTCTCTTCTGTTTTACCTCTCGTTCGTATTTGTGTAGTCGGTAAACTCCGGCGGTGGCCTGTTGCTTTAAATCTTGCCACCGTAAAGGATCATGGGATACCACTATCTCCTTTCCTTTCGCATAGGTTGGTCCGGAGTAACCTATGCTAAAGGAGGGTTAAAGGATGAATCGAGGCTCCTTTCCTATGCCTTTCCTAAGCAGTTTGAGAATTTGGATCACCTATCCGCCGAGTACTTCCGGTTCATCTCGATAGGAAAGGAAATTTCCTATGCAAAAAATACTTTTCGGATAGGCCCCTGGTCTTTTCAAATATTCACAGGGGCTCAAAGCGCTCAGGTACATTTAAAGGTGCAGCCTCCATTTTAGTCAAGAAAGATTTTGAAAATCCAATGATATACACAACATCAATGTATAAGTAACTATTATCTCCCTTATGTGGAAACCAGATTCATAAAAAAAATGTATCTGGTGGAAGTTTTTACACACATCACCTATGAAAATTCCTCTCATATCGTTGAAGTTCAGAGTCCAAGACAGTTCAACAGAATTTAACACATCTTAGTAGCGAAATAAACCCGGCTACGTCATAGTTTAAACTTTTTAGTCACTTGCGGTGGTGTTAACAATTTAAACCTCCTACAAGGAACTTTTAAATGTTTAGAAACAGTGTTGTTTTTCCTTTGATGGTCCTAAACAACCTATAACAGTAAACGAGAACCTCAGTGAAAAGAATGCTATTTCCATGTAGTTACTATTAAGGCCTTTTATCAGGTATGATTTCCTAAAACAAAACTATTTATGGCTAACAGACATCCTGTGTATCTTGAACGCTACTAAAACAAAGTTGTATCTGCTTCACCATCGTCATATTACCATTATTCATCTGACATAGTCACATACAAATACATTACCCCATCACCAAGCATCCTGCCGTCGCTCTTTCACTCACTTCCTAAACAAATCCACACGGCGCCAGCAGATGCACATCCAAAGGTGCTAGTAAAATCAACACAAACTTAAAATTTCCTGGATGTCACTTTAAATTAAGCTACCCTCACAATTCTAGAGAACATGCATTCTTTCCCCTGTGAACCCAGGACAGTGAGCAACACGCTTAGATTGAGATGTACAGCCAGAGCACAGTACCTGAGTGTATCCATGTTCCAGCCTTGCCTCTCTCTCCCTCCAGCTTCTGTCTGCTGAGCCCTCCACTACCTCTCCAACCCTGGAGCCACCGGAGAATCTCCTCTCCCTGCATCCTGGAAGTCTCCCACGGCTCCAGCATGAATATTTGATGAGTGATGTGTGGGACGGCCAATCACTAAAAGACATTTATCTCCTGACCGATACCCCTGACTGGGCAGCCCCAGCCCCGCGCTCTCTCCCTCGGTGATCAAACACAAACGATTCATGGATGAAAAAGATCTTTCAATAGAATAATTGATACCACTGTGATGTATGTATGGAAGATGAGCTGGGGAAACATGCTGAGAATGCAATAGGAGTGAACATCTGATATAATCATGAGATTTTTTCTAAAGCTCTAGTGCATAACTTTTTCATGTAAATGAATGTCGGTTACATTCAAGCCATTGCCAAATGAGTTTTATTTAAGTTGATAAAGCCTATCAGCTCCACAAAACTCTATGTATATCTCAGTATGGCAAGGTTTACAAACTGGTGTCATCCGCCGACACTGGTGCAGGAGCTCAGAAAAATCCCAAGAAGCATCCAAGAAATGTTTTAGTTGTTGATTCTACTGCTAAGAAAAAATCCTGGACATACAGCAGACGGTATCAAATCCATGTGCTATCACTGAAGGCTTACCTCATGTCGATGTGCCAACAGAGTTAACAGAGTCATAACTCAGAATTCCTCATGGGGGAGACAGCATTTATGCACTAGAGCTTTAATCGTACTTTTCTCCTACTATACGTGAAGTGAAGACATTTTTTTTTAAACCTGCCTTCCAGTGTTATTTTGTTTCTGGCCTCCGTTGAGACTCCAAGTGCACACAGTCTACAATAATTAGCCATTCAGGGACTTAACTCTGGACTTACTCACCCTTAAAGACCCTGTTTGTGCCACTGCTACTTTACACAGTGTTCAGCAGAATTCTTGCGGTCATTGTTCAGACCTTGAGTTCTCCATTATCAGCCTATTATTTTATAACCTTGGTTATGCAAAACACCGTGGCATTTGTGATGATGTAGCACTGTAAATCCTTACAAGTAACTAGGGCTAGATTCTAGGTTCTAAGGAGCAGTATGTGACTGTTAACTAGTAATGACACACCAAGACTGAGAGGTAAGTTTGAACTTCAGTTCATTTATGTAGCAAAAAAAATGTTAAATCCATACATCAATCAAAAATACACATTTCGGCATAACCATGAAACCAGAATCAATGTCAAAAAAAAAGAAAAGTATTCCCCTTATTAGTTCGGGTTTTATTTAGACCTAATTAGGTAAATAAAGCCTTTCCAACTTGCACCTTTAAGTTGCTATTTGGTTCACTATTGTCTCTTTTAGTTATTTGTTTCCTATTTAATTTCCTAATTTTAAGCTGTCATTTTATCTTATTGGTGCTTAGTTGAGATTTTTGTACTATTTTGTATTTACTTTAAACACCAAATATTCACATTTCACAAAAGTAAAACCCAATAAACAAAAATAAATGCAAATAAAATAAAGCACAGCTCATCAAGTGCATCAAGTTAAAAAAAAGAAACTTCACCAGCATTTTCTGTGATCCATACACTTGAATTTCGAACACTATCTAATCAGTCCTTTTGTTAAATCCTTTCCTTGAGTTGAAGCTTCACTGCATGTCGCAGCCACTTTTGGAAAGTTATTTTGTCCTACCAAACTCTGTCTTTTATCCAAGAAACAGTAGCGTCAGTCCTGCAGCAGGAAGTGCTGCAGCTTGTAATATGATATCTTGCTAAAGGTAGCTCGCCATCTTCTTTCTTCGGTTCAGTTCCACCAAACGATCTCCTCCTCATAAAAAACCCGGCCTGTATTATAACAGGCAATATAAAAAAATGTCTTTTAGTTCACATGCATTATACCGAAATTAAGAACTGTGTAAAACATACATATTCAATACAAGTTACTCTGTAAACCACGGCGGACCGCACCTAAAATGGCGGCGCCGTTAACTTTCAGTTAACTTGACCATGCTTAGCCTCTTGTTGCTTACTGTAACTAAAACACTCAGTAGCCTCTACAATTGAAAAGAATTACATTCCCATTGTTTAGCTAACAAGTACATAAATCATTAACACACTGGTATATCATTTTACACGGTTTAACTCACCGAGTCCTCCAACGAATAACAACACTAGAGTCCCGTGGCATAGAAAAAAAAGTAACAAAATCCTCCAAAAGAACGATAAAAAAGTAATATAAAACACTCCAAAAAGAAAGTCAAAAGTGAGGCTTAATGCTCTTAAAACCTTGCTTTGCTTTCGCTTTTATCTATTCTCTTTTAACTCTAATTTTCTCCTCTTTTACTCCGTTTTCTGTCTCTGTGTCGCTAGTATTTTTCTGTAGCAAACTGACTCTCGTTCTCTCTCTCTTCCGCTCGCTCGCTCACTCACTCACTCTAGTGACGCTACACCGTTCTGATTGGTTGTGCACGGCTGCACTCGCTAAATAAGTATTACACCAATTATATTATCACAAAGGTACAATATAACAACAATAAAGGTTTTTTACATTATAGTCATGTTTTTAGTCTTTAAATTGTATTAACTTAATACAACTAAGCTATATTAGATTCCCACAATACAGTTATTATTGTGTTTAACCTTTTATTTGTTTAGGTCAGTTAACCTGGGTTACAATGACATAAATGAGCTCATAAAAAAACCTTACTCCAATTCTGTACCCTTTTAATGATGCTGAAATTGAGCAATTTATTCACCGGAGTTCCTTACAGTTCCTTCCATGTCCAACTAATTATAACAAAAAACTGTGGATAGTGTTGAATTTCTTTCCCTAAAAATTACTTTTAAAAGTTCATGTCCATTAAATTGTGGAGTCACTGCCATCAATCAATAGCCTGGTGCTACCAGACCATCGCACTTCATTTCATTTGTACAGAAGGTCTGGAACTGCTGTAATTGGCAAACACTCACTTGGAGGCAGGTGTCAGTTGAAGTTTAAAACTATTGGATCTGCTCAGTGCCACTCTGGATTAGCCAACCAATCGCATAACGTTTGGTCGTGAGCCGGTTTCTGACGGTGCGTTCAGGGAACTCGGAAATTTCCGACTTCACTACATATTGTGGTCTATGGATCTACCGGTACCAGGCAACGGTAACTTCCGAGTTCCAACTGAAACTGGAGCGCGACTTCGACGTCATCGTTCTCAGCCACTTCCTCTGTTCGCTGATTGGACACTCAGAAATTTGTTCGAGCAAAATCCCACTTGTACGCCCCATCACCAGACTGACTACTGAAGGGAAAACGAAATTTGTAGGTGGGCGGCAGCATATCTAGCAACATATCTAGCAACCAACCTGCAAATACAATCATATGAAAAAGTTTGGGAACCCCTCTCAGCCGGCGTTATAATTGACTCTGCTTTCAAACAAAAAAGATAAAAGTGGTATGTCTTTCATTTACCAGGGACAGCTAAGTACTGGGATGTTTTCCAAACAAAGATTTTTTGAAAAGCAGTATTTGGTTGTATGAAATAAAATAAAATGTGAAAAACTGGCTGTGCAAAAATATGGGAACCCTTGTGGTTTTGTTGATTTTAATGCCTGTAACAGCATGTAAAACTGAGGACTTTAAACACAAAGTTGGTTGGATTATGTTGTTAAGCCTTGAACCTCATATAAAGGTCTGTTTAATCATGAGAAAATGTATTTTAGGTGCCTAAATGCAAGTTCCACTTCTCTTTGACTCTCTGCAGAAGTGAGACAGAATGCGATCATCAAAACAGCTCCCAAAAGATCTTAAAAACAAAGATTATTCATTGTCATGGTTTAGCGGAAGGCTACAAGAAGCTTTCCCAAAGGTTTCAATTGTCAATTTCTACTGTAAGGAACGTTGTCAGGGAATGGAAGGACACAGGCACAGTTGCAGTTAAACCCAGGTCTAGCAGACCAAGAAAAGTACAAGAGCGGCATATGCAGCGGATTGTGAGAATGGTTGCACACAACCCACAGATCACCTCCAAAGACCTGCAAGAACATCTGGCTGCAGATTGTGTATCTGTACATGGTTCTACAATTCAGTGCAATTTGCACCAAAACATCTGTATGGCCAGGTGATGAGAAGGAAGCCCTTTCTGCGCCCACGCCACAGATACAGTTGCATGGAGTATGCAAAAGCTCATTTAGACAAGCCAGCTTCATATTGGAAGAAAATGCTTTGGACTGATGAGACAAAAATTAAGTTATTTGGTCTTTATAAAAAGCAGATGTTTTGGTGCAAATTGCGCTGAATGGTTGAACGATGTACAGATACACAATCTGCAGCCAGATGTTCTTGCAGGCCTTTGGAGGTGATCTGTGGATTGTGTGCAACCATTCTCACAATCCTCCACCTATGCCGCTCCTGTTTTTTTCTTGGTCTGCCATGCCTTGGTTTAACTGCCACTATGCCTGTGTCCTTCCATTTCCTGACAACGTTCCCTACAGTCGAAATTGACAATTGAAACCTTTGGGAAAGCTTCTTAGCCTTCCCCTAAACCATGACAATGAACAATCTTTGTTTTTCAGATCTTTTGGGAGCTGTTTTGATGATCCCATTCTGTCTCACTTCAGCAGAGAGTCAAAGAGAAGTGCAACTTGCATTTAGGCACCTAAATACCTTTTCTCATGATTAAACAGACATTTCTATGAGGTTCAAGGCTTAACAACATAATCCAACCAACTTTGTGTTTAAAGTAATCAGTTTTACATGCTGTTACAGGCATTAAAATCAACAAAACCACAAGGGTTCCCATATTTTTGCACAGCCAGTTTTTCACATTTTATTTTATTTCATACAACCAAATACTGCTTTTCAAAACATCTTTGTTTGGAAAACACCCCAGTACTTAGCTGTTCCTGGTAAATTAAAGACATACCACTTTTATCTTTTTTTTGTGAAAGCAGAGTCAATTATAATGCCGGCTGAGAGGGGTTCCCAAACTTTTTCATATGACTGTATACTATACTCATTTTGTGCTATGGGGCAGAAAAAAATCCTTATTAAAAATTACACTTTTAACCCCCCAAACAAATTATAAAAAAGTTGTACTGGGCTTCAATCAGGTACCTTTTGTGATTCAAAATGTCGTTGATTAAATTATAAGATTTACAGTAATATAAAAAACACAAAAGCTCTCAGTCAGCGTCTATGAAGCTCCTTTCTTTCACATTAGAAAGTGTGGTGGCAGTTTATTGCCATAATCAGACAGAACTAAATGAGGCACCGGACCAACTGTACCACAATTACACTTTAATTAACGAGTATTTTACTGTTCAGTGACATTCAGGCTCAGAGCTGTAGACTGAGAACGTCTCCACAAAGATGACATTAGACCATTTCCCAGATCTGGTTCAGGTTGAGAACAACTTGTACAGTCAAGAAAAGTGTGTAGCATTCTTCTATTGATGTTTTCTAGTATTAGATATGTATAATGAATGTAACTCGCTAGTATTCAACTTGTGGAGTGAGCGATTTTGGAGAATACTTGTTATTAAAATCAATTTTTCTCAAAATCAGTTAATATTTCCTCATGATCAGCCATCTGTATTTACTGTGTGCTCTGAAAAAAAAATCAGTTTTAAATCACAGCCTAGACTCTGTAAACGTGCATGTTACTAGCTATACGGTGGACCTCCTTTGGGGATGCGGTCGGCATGTCAGGCCCTGTGTTAGAGTGGTTTCGATCATACCTGAATGGTAGAACCTTCTGTGTGTCCTCTAATAACATGATGTCAGTACCGGCGGACTTGCAGTGTGGGGTACCCCAGGGCTCAGTCCTTGGGCCGATTCTATTCTTGATTTATTTGCTCCCTTTAGGTGAGCTGATCCAGCAGTTCAGTGACATTTCTTACCATCTGTATGCTGATGATCTTCAACTGTACTGCTCGTTTAAGCCCTGCGAACCCCAGAGGCTGGCTTCCCTTACAAACTGTCTGTCCAAAATAAAGCTATGGCTCAGTGAGAATAGCCTCCAGCTGAACTCCAGCAAAACTGAAACCCTAGTTGTCGCCCCGGACACTATTGTCCCACTTATTACCCAGCATCTCGGCAACTTAAGCAGCTCAGTGAAAAAAAGTCTGAGGAATCTTGGTGTAATTTTTGATGAAGGGATGTCCCTAGAACGGCATATGAATCAGCTGGTCAAGAACTGCAATTTTCACTTGCGCAACATCTCCAAGCTCAGACACATGGTCTCGAGCCACGAGCTTCAGATGATTGTCCACACTTTTGTGTCCTCACGATTGGACTACTGTAACAGCCTTCTAACATGCCTTAGTAAAAAAGGCTTGGCTCATTTACAAGTTGTCCAAAACTCGGCGGCGAGGCTCCTGACTCGCACCCACAGGAGAGCCCATATTTCTCCTATTTTGAAAGCTTTACATTGGCTCCCTGTCGCATACAGAGTAAACTTTAAAATCCTGGTGCTGACGTTCAGGGCTCTTCACGGTCAGGCTCCTGATTATATTAAGGGCCTGATCCAGCCTTATGCCTCCAACAGGAACCTGAGGTCCTCCACGCAGAACCTCCTGATGGTTCCTCGCACTCGTTTTAAAACCAGAGGAGACAGATCTTTCAAGGCTGTTGCTCCTCGTCTGTGGAATGACCTGCCCCAGTCCCTGCGCATTCTGGACTCTGTGGATATTTTTTAAGAGTCAGCTGAAGACGCACTTGTTCAGACAGGCCTTCTAGATCCATGTCTATGTACTCTATGTATTGTGTTTTTTAATGTGAAGCGCTTTGTGACCCTGGTCTGCGAGAGGCGCTATATAAATAAACTTTACTTACTTACTTTCTTACTTTGTTTACATTCCCTTTGTTTACATACAAGTTTACAGAGCCTATGCTGTGTATTAACAATGGATTTTTTTTACGGCACACACACACACACACACACACACACACACACACACACAGGTAGCAGATCGTGAGGAGATATTGACTGCTTGCTTTTGACTAAAAGTGATTTTGACAACAAGCGTTCTCAAAATTGGACTCCACCTCTAACTAGTCTAATTTGTAAACGCATGTACACAAAAATTTACTTAATCTTTTTTTAATAGTATAATGATATAATCCTTCTAACCTTGCTGAGGTTAATGGAGGTTATGCCTGTGTGCTACAGCTCATTGAAACACTGTCTCTTGTTTTCTGATGTGTATAGCCAAAGGGAACATTTCTCTTGAATAGCGCTTGTCTGCAATTACTCTTACGGTGGATCTGTTGCTGTCAGCTAGAGATGCTGACAAAGGATGCCCTTTACCTTTGAAGTACATCATCTTGCCTCAAGTAAAAGAGTCCAGAACTTGGTGAAAAGCAAAACAACTTTTTGTATGGTTTCACAAGCCCTGAGGCTTTCAACAGAGTGGGCTCGTCTGATGTTGTAATATACACACATTACACATTCAAAATAGTTTGTCAAAGAAAATAAAGAGAATCTTGCCTCCTCATTTCATGAAAGTGCAACTAGACCTCTCTATTAAGGAGAGCATGCAGGACATTTCCTCCTACCTTTTGAAATAGCAAATCAGAATCCAGTAAAAGCCTGTCTGTCTGTCTGTCTGTCTGTCTGTGTGCATTATTAATGCCACTAGAGTGAGAGACGGTGCCTGGAGTAGATGCCTTGCATCCAGAACCATGGCAACAAAACTGATACATTCTGTTCATCTTATTCACTTAAATCTGAAGATGTTAGAGTGAGTACTGTTCATGTTTTTTTATGAATGAAATGATTTAAAAACACTTTTTTACTAATTAAGATTGAAGGCTGACCCGCATTAACTATAATGTGTAAAGTCAAGGTGAGAGTGCTTGGTGTTTTCAGCAGATCTCTCAATGCATTCAGCAGACACAACCTCTCTCTCTCTCTCTCTTTCTCTCTCTCTCTCTGAGACTTTTCTTCTTCTTGTGTTTACTATTCAGCGTAAGTCGGCACACCAGCTCGGCTCTCCACCTTTGGCTCATTTCCGAACACTTTTCCGAGCTTCCTGTAAAATGAATATGCATTGCGCCTTAATGCCTTTCGCTGTGAATCCATTTGTGAGACAGAATGATAATGAAGAGAAAGTGCTTTTCAGAAAACCCAAGTAATCTCATGTAACACGGCCGCTCAATGCTGCTAATGAGATGCCATTTTAATAAGCGGGGAATGTTGAACAACAAAGCCGTTTGGTAAACATTGTTGTTTATTTGTTTGATGACATGCAGGCAACGGAACATATTGGATTTAGTTAAAAATAAAAAATTAACACTTAAATGTCCCCTTTAACCTGTGATGCGAGTATAGAGGTTATTCCTACATGCAAGAAAACTAACTACTTTTCCGTTATCTTACTTATCAAGAAAACTCACAGAATCTCACTGGTGTGTGTGTGTGTGTGTGTTCACGTAGGTGTATTAGTATCTGTGTATATGTGCTTGACTTTATATACATGTTAGAGATGCATACTTTTGTACATTGGCTGGCCGCTTGTAACCAATTTTCCCTGTTTTTGTAATACTTTGCTTTCCCGGGTATAGCATTTTATTATCTAACAAAATGTGTCACACTTTTGCCTGTTACTTTGCATTTTGGAAAATTAAACATTTGATCTGGAAAAGAAACGTGTATTTTGTTTTCAGGAGTTTATACAGAGCTGCGTAAACATTAAAAAGCTTGTAATTGAAAATATCTTTGAGCATCTCAATATATGCAATGAAATCTAGTTTGTTTCAATAGGAGGAATTCTGCTCTAAAACTGATATAAATTTAGATGGATAATATTCATGTGAAGCTAATAAACAGCAGTGCAGTGCAGGCACACCCTAATTTATTTATTATTGCACCATGAAATACACCTTTCAGAGGCTGCAAACATAGTGAAGTCAGACTGCCAGACAGGCTGTGGCAAAGCTATGAATGAAAACCGTGGAGAGATGGATCAAATTTGAGGTCTAATACCTTGCAAACAATACTGCCTTCAGAAGAAAACAAATCTACTTGTTATTGACTCACAAAGCCTTTGCCAACTGCCTCTCTGCCCGGCTGGGTGTGTTTACTTATTCATCAAGGTGGAGAGAGAGCCAACAGATATTTACTCAAACTCTGGGTCCCAACAGTTATCCTTTCCCCGCTGTCGGACAAGAGGGGCCGACCCGTTTAAAGATGCATGCTGACCAGTAAGGGTTGTAGCTTTAAAATCGACCAAGCTTTTACACTGCCCTCGTCCAATATTCATGACCCCTACTGTGTGTGTGTGTGCAGTCTTTGGTACATGTAGTTAATGTAGCTTTTTTCTATCTATATGTGCTCTCTATGTACTGTACATGTAGTTGCTGCCTACTCATTTGCAATGCAGAAAGAAATGGGAGATAGTATGGGTGTGTGGCCTGTTTTAAAGGCCATGGGGAGTGTCTTCACATTATATTATAATAAAGGTTGGCCCACTAAAAGGGATTGTGAGGCAGAGATCTTATTCAGTGTTACACAGTGGTTAGGAACCCCATGTTGTACTGTCTGCCCTATTATCTCTGTACAGATAACTTGGTATTCAGGCAGACACTATCTGAATGAGAAGTAATAAGAATATACTGGGTCATCTGTGCTTTGAATTCTTAAGCAATTTGACCATACAAAATGCCAAGGATGTCTTAGTGTTGGTCTGAAGGTTAGCTAAATGAATTTGCGGTCTGATCAAAGCTCAGACCGGCTGCTAACACTTCCTTTATGCTATAGTGTATTCAAACCCTCTGGAAACCAGGTCTGAAATAGTAAAACATCAATATATGATATCAAAGTTGGGTGTCTTAAAAATCTTTTAAAAACATAAATATTATACAACTTGGTTCAAAACATTTATTGTGGAATAAGAACCTTAGCCCACCTCATCTAAACCACAGTTAGGTCAAGTTTACCTACATGACAATAGCTTTATTTGGATTGATAAATATACCTTTGCAGATGCTTTACTATCATGCTAACTTACTCCCCACATCACATAGTTGGGAGGATTTTGTGGATGTGGTTTTACAGGGTCTTTCACACCAGCTAACAGTGAGAGATTGTGTTTACACTGCATGTGAATCTCTGTCCATTTCAAAATGATCTATTTATACAATACATCTCACTATCCATCGAGCCACTGCTGAATGTAAGAGTAATCTGTGTTGTTCAGATTGAGTGCAAAGTTGACACTGAGCTGCTGATGGAGAGAAAAAAACGTGTTAGCTCCGGCTACGTTAACCTTGAAATCTTGTTTTGTATTTCTACACGTCGGATGCAGAATGTAAATAGCCAAGATAGGAGTTTCCAATGACACCCAAACAAACAGTATATATTATATTCACCTTATCCTGTTGTATATCTCATACATATGAATCCAATGTACCTGTAATTGGAATTTATTGTTCTATGTTCGCTGAAGGACATACTGTGAAAGTTTTTGTTGCACAAAAAAAGCAACAATGCATTTCAATAAATGTCTGTCTTACTATAAGACAGTAGACTATGTATGCACCATGTCTATGGAGGTGCTAGATATTGTGTTAAAAGTGAGCGTATCTATTCTATTCATTTCATCATTCTGCCACTGGCACTAACAGTAACAGCGATTCATTCTTGCTCCTTTTCCATCATTGCAATATATTTATATTTGGTTTTAAGAGTCAAAGCGTTCCAGTCCGGCTAATAAGCCATCAAAGAGATTCTAGAAATTCATTCAAGACTCAAAAGGAAATGTGACAAACAACAGTAAAACCCCAGTGTAAGAGCTTTAACCCTCTGAGACCCACTTTTGTAAATTTGCAACATCTATTGGAAGCTGTTTTGTAGTCATTTTCCAGGACTAAATGTACACAAATACTACATATTCCAGCACTCAAGACTATACAATGTATCAAATCACCAATTTTGGCGGGAAAATATTAATATTGTAAGAACAGCAACATTTCAAATTCAAACAACATAGATGACTCCCACTGAGCTCCCAGCTCTCTCTGTTGGATCAATTTTAACAATTTTCCAAGTCAGTACTTGACCTTTAATATTTTTTTCCTGTATTGAAAAGTTGTTCTGTAACATATTACTTTAATAACCAAACTAAAAAAAGTTAAATTTACATGATTTTCAGTGATTTCTTTTAATGTTGCAAAAACGCAACACTGGGCTTCAATGGGAGTCATTTTTCAAAACAAAAGGCCCAATCACTTATCATGAGTAAATTGTGTATTATTTGTGTTTTAAGCTAAAGTTCACTAAAGTTTAAGGTTTAAAGTAATTTAGTTTTATATAAAACTAAATAACCTTAAACTTTAGCCTAAAACTATAACACAAATACAAAACTTTTGTTTTGAAATATTACTCCCATTGAATCCCAGTCTTGCTTTATAGTATAATAATTTACAT
This sequence comes from Hyperoplus immaculatus, assembly GCA_949357725.1. Classification (NCBI taxonomy): domain Eukaryota; kingdom Metazoa; phylum Chordata; class Actinopteri; order Uranoscopiformes; family Ammodytidae; genus Hyperoplus; species Hyperoplus immaculatus. The sequence continues at coordinate 5,151,316 of OX442354.1, read as the reverse complement.
TATATACAGTATCTCACAAAAGTGAGTACACCCCTCACATTTCTTCACATTTTTCTTTATATCTTTCCATGGGACAACACTGAAGAAATGACACTTTGATACAATGTAAAGTAGTCAGTGTACAGCTTGTATAACAGTGTAAATTTACTGTCCCCTCAAAATAACTCGACACACAGCCATTAATGTCTAAACTGTTGGCAACAAAAGTGAGTACACCCCTTAGAAAAAATGTACAAATCGGGCCCAAAGTGTAAATATTTTGTGTGGCCACCATTATTTTCCAGCACTGCCTTAACCCTCTTGGGCATGTAGTTCACTAGAGCTTCACAGGTTGCAACTGGAACCCTCTTCCACCCATTTATGACAGCATAACAGAGCTGGTGGATATTAAAGACCTTGCGCTCCTCCACCGTCTGTTTGAGGATGCCCCAAAGATGCTCAATAGGGTTTAGGTCTGGAGACATGCTTGGCCAGGCCATAACCTTTACCCTCAGCTTTTTTAGCAAGCCACTGGTCGTCTTGGAGGTGTGTTTGGGGTCGTTATCATGTTGCAATACCACCCTGCGGCCCAGTTTACGAAGGTTGAGTGCACGTGGTCGGCGTCGTACACAGAGGTTGGCTTTGGAAAATAGACGTATGAGTGCTGCCAGCATTGCTGAAGGGCTTGAAGGGGTGGGGGGTCAACCTGTCAGTGCTCAGACCATACGCCGCACTCTGCATCATACTGGTCTGCATGGCTGTCATCCCAGAAGGAAGCCTATTCTAAAGATGATGCACAAGAAACCCCACAAAAAGTTTGCTGAAGACAAACAGACTACGGACATGGATTACTGCAACCATGTCCTGTGGTCTGATGAGACCAAAATACATTTATTTGGTTCAGATGGTGTTAAGAGTGTGGAGCGGCAACCAGGTGAGGAGTACAAAGACAAGTGTGTCTTGCCTAGAGTCAAGCATGGTGGTTGGAGTGTCATGGTCTGGGGCTGCATGAGTGCTGCCAGCACTGGGGATCTACAGTTCATTGAATTCTAACATGTACTGTGACATACTGAAGCAGAGCATGATCCCCTCCCTTCATAAACTGGGCCGCAGGGCAGTACTGCAACATGATAACGACCCCAAACACACCTCCGAACGACCACTGGCTTGCTAAAGAAGCTGAGGGTAAAGGTTATGGACTGGCCAAGCATGTCTCCAGTCTTAAACCCTATTGAGCATCTTTGGGGCATCCTCAAACGGGAGATGGAGGAGCGCAAGGACTCTAATATCCACCAGCTCCTTGATGTCGTCATGAATGGGTGGAAGAGGGTTCCAGTTGCAACCTGTGAAGCTCTAGTGAACTACATGCCCAAGAGGGTTAAGGCAGTGATAGAAAATAATGATGGCAAAACAAAATATTGACACTTTGGGCCCAATTTGGAAATTTTTTCTTAGGGGTGTACTCACTTTTGTTGCCAACAGTTTAGACATTAATGGCTGTGTGTCGAGTTATTTTGAGGGGACAGTAAATTTACACTGTTATACAAGCTGTACACTGACTACTTGACATTGTATTAAAGTGTCATTTATTCAGTGTTGTCGCATGGAAAGATATAATGAAATATTTGAAGAAATGTTAGGGGTGTACTCACTTTTGTGAGATACTGTACATGTGTGAGATCTGCAAAAGATAAAAAGGGTAACCCTAACCCTAACCCTAACCCTTTAACCCTAACCCTATAACCCTAACCCACTAACCCTAACCCAAAGCCTAACCCTAACACTAACCCTCTAACCCTCTAACCCCCTAACCCTAACCCTAACCCTAACCCCCTCTAACCCTAACCCTCTAACCCTAACCCTAACCCTAACCCTCTAACCCTAACCCTAACCTCTAACCCCAACCCCAACCCTAACCCTCTAACCCTAACCCTAACCCTAACCCCAACCCCAACCCTAACCTAACCCTAACCCTAAATTTGTAACCACTAAGACCCGTTGTTGCAATTTTGCAACGTTTTCTCAAAATCCTCAGAATTTTATTTTTTTTTTTTTTAAATATATTTTCCTGATCAGAGGGATGCTAAAACAATTTTAAAAAGGAAAAACAAATCCTACATCAACAAAATCAATGCTTGGGTTTCACAGGGTTAAGGAGCTTCTACACTGACACTATAGCATCAACCCACATTCACTTCACTGATCTCCTGAGTCTGTGAACACTTCACTCTCCATAGAGAAAACTATTCTGTCTGTATAACTATTGACTATAACCAAATAAAAATGTAAGGTTTTTTTATTTATTAAAAAGTGCAGTGTGTACAATATATTGACATATTTCAGAACAGACTTGGACATGGAAAATAATATGCATAAGTGTGTTTTAATTAACATATACTGGCTAAACATAAACATTGTTGTTTCTTTTATTTCATTAGAATGAAAAATCTACAGCCGGTCACCCTACACAGAGGTACAGAATATATAAACTTAATGGTCACATACATTTTTAAAGTGGATGTCCTGGGGAAATGCACCTGCTAGAAGACCAAGAAGAAGTATTATAGATTAATTAACTACGTACATACTTCTTCACCTCATAACTTGATATTGTGGAAAGACTTGAGGCAGTGGTGGTTGATGCCATCTTTAGTAACCAGATTATTGTCCTCAAAGGCCACCATAGATTCTGTTAATTCTCCTAAAGCACGGGGATAGCAAGTGAGCATTGCAATCTAGAACTTTCACCACTTTCACCACTAAATATTCTGATATTGCACACACTGCACCTTTAACGTTGTGATGCTAAACGTATTAGGCGTGTCATTGAGCGTCCTTTCACATTTCCCTTCCCCTGCAGTGTTGTTGCCGTGGCGCTGGTTCTCTCAACTTGTTTTATTCTGCGCTCTGATTGGAGGATGCATGAACAGTTATTGCCTCGTGTTCAGGAAGAGTGACAATAAGCGCTGAGCCGTGGGCCGCACTGGCTGTGAAACACACCCTCAGATGAACCTCACTAAACACAGCACTGTTTAGTGTGTGATGGATGTTGTCATTGTTCAAAGAAGGATCCAATGTATTTTAGATTTATAACAACGCAGTTAAAGAGTTGCAAACACATTAGGTTATGCATGCAATACAAGGACATAAGAAATGAATAACAATGATCATAGCAGTGTACTACAACATTGTTCTTTGCAGTTTTCCACGTGAAATGAGGCTTTACTTTAGTTTTTAAAAAGCCATTTACATTATTATTATGCTCCACTTATCAAACTGGGCCAGAGTCTCTCTCTCTCTCTCTCTCTCTCTCTCTCTCTCTCTCTCACCATCCCTCTCTCACACACACACACACACGGTCACCACTCCTGTGAAAATCATGAAGCAGAAAATCACCCTCCATCTGACATTTTTCACAGTGGAAAATAGTGTTGAATAACTCCTGACTGAGATGGCATTTGAAAGTTGGACATTTGTGCCTCAGGGACAGGACAGAGAGTTGTGGGGCTGAGAACCTTTTTTTATTCTCTTGTGGAGAGGATGCACTTTATCAGTCACAGGCTCACAGCTGCTTTGTGTGTGTGTGTGTGTGTGTGTGTGTGTGTGTGTGTGTGTGTGTGTGTGTGTGGTTGTCTGGCCCTTGTGGGCACAGACGTTTGGTAGTAACATTGGAAAATTTGAACATTTGAAACAACATTACAATCTGACAAATACTGACTTCTGGAAATATCTCCAGTTACGTCACTGTCTCCTGTCAATCATGAGCTCTGGACCTGACCCTAACACTGAAATACAACGTATGCTTCATCATGCCAGCCTCAAAAAAGGTGGTGCCTCACTATTTTACAATTACATTAGAGATTCCAATGCGCCAACATTAAATAGTCTTAAATTAGTTTGGGAGAAAGATATAAAAGAAAATATAGAACAACAACAGTGGAAGGAAGCCATACAGTCATATGAAAAAGTTTGGAAACCCCTCTCAGCCGGCATTATAATTGACTCTGCTTTCACAAAAAAAATATAAAAGTGGTATGTCTTTAATTTACCAGGAACAGCTAAGTACTGGGATGTTTTCCAAACAGGGGACTTTAAACACAAGGACTTTAAACACAAAATTGGTTGGATTATGTTGTTAAGCCTTGAACCTCATAGAAATGTCTGTTTAATCATGAGAAAATGCATTTTAGGTGCCTAAATGCAAGTTGCACTTCTCTTTGACTCTCTGCTGAAGTGAGACAGAATGGGATCATCAAAACAGCTCCCAAAAGATCTGAAAAACAAAGATTGTTCATTGTCATGGTTTAGGGGAAGGCTACAAGAAGCTTTCCCAAAGGTTTCAATTGTCAATTTCGACTGTAGGGAATGTTGTCAGGAAATGGAAGGACACAGGCACAGTGGCAGTTAAACCCAGGCATGGCAGACCAAGAAAAAAACAGGAGCGGGATAGGTGGAGGATTGTGAGAATGGTTGCACACAACCCACAGATCACCTCCAAAGACCTGCAAGAACATCTGGCTGCAGATTGTGTATCTGTACATCGTTCAACCATTCAGCGCAATTTGCACCAAAACATCTGCTTTTTATAAAGACCAAATAACTTAATTTTTGTCTCATCAGTCCAAAGCATTTTCTTCCAATATGAAGCTGGCTTGTCTAAATGAGCTTTTGCATACTCCATGCAACTGTCTGTGGCGTGGGCACAGAAAGGGCTTCCTTCTCATCACCCGGCCATACAGATGTTTTGGTGCAAATTGCACTGAATTGTAGAACCATGTACAGAAACACAATCTGCAGCCAGATGTTCTTGCAGGTCTTTGGAGGTGATCTTTGGGTTGTGTGCAACCATTCTCACAATCCGCCGCATATGCCGCTCTTGTACTTTTCTTGGTCTGCTAGACCTGGGTTTAACTGCAACTGTGCCTGTGTCCTTCCATTCCCTGACAACGTTCCTTACAGTAGAAATTGACAATTGAAACCTTTGGGAAAGCTTCTTGTAGCCTTCCCCTAAACCATGACAATGAATAATCTTTGTTTTTAAGATATTTTGGGAGCTGTTTTGATGATCGCATTCTGTCTCACTTCTGCAGAGAGTCAAAGAGAAGTGGAACTTGCATTTAGGCACCTAAAATACCTTTTCTCATGATTAAACAGCCCTTTATATGAGGTTCAAGGCTTAACAACATAATCCAACCAATTTTGTGTTTAAAGTCCTCAGTTTTACATGCTGTTACATGCATTCAAATCAGCAAGACCACAAGGGTTACCATATTTTTGCACAGCCAGTTTTTCACATTTTATTTAATTTCATAAAACTAAATACTGCTTTTCAAAAAATCTTTGTTAGGAAAACATCCCAGTACTTAGCTGTTCCTGGTAAATTAAAGACATACCACTTTTATCTTTTTTGTGTGAAAGCAGAGTCAATTATAGTGCCGGCTGAGAGGGGTTCCCAAACTTTTTCATATGACTGTATCTAGCTGTCACACAACTGCTCGAGATATATATATATATTAGGGCTGTCAAACGATTAAAATTTTTAATCAGATTAATCACAGGATTCTGTGGATTAATCACAATTAATCACGATTCATTTTACCATTCGAAATATGCCCGAAAAATTTGAATTTTCTCTGTATATTGTTGTACGAACGGAAAGATAAAGGACAGAAGGTGGATGTACATTTAAAATTAGAATTTTTATTAATTGAAAATCCAAATGATGGTTTTAATACTGAAAATAAATTTAAATAAAACAAAAATATATACCTACCACACCATCATTCAATTGGTCTGTCTCTTTACTATGTCTTTGGGCAAATATAGGCTATATAATGGCATTTATTTGGTGAATCTATAGGTTGTGAATTCTTGAATACAACTTGATTACTGTGTGTGTGTGTGTGTGTGTGTACGCGCGAACACGTCCTAGGGGACTGTTCATTTGTGTCTACTCACACACACCTCTGAAAACTGCAGACGTTTGTGTCCTCGCGGGCTCTGAACAGAGCGGACAATGTTTCTCCTCCTGTTGCTCCCGACATCAACTGTCACCTGTGGCAGTTGATTTTATATACTATCTATGTCCCCGACACAAACGTGACCGTTAGCAGTTTAAAACACGGCATGGGCTAGCGTGCTGTTATGTTTGGCTGCGCGCAGCTACTGATCCTGGGTCAGCCGCAACGTTTGAGTGGCTGCAGTACAGAGCCGGTGGGATGTACGGGGCGGATCATTCTGCACATGCGTTAATTGCGATAAAAAAATTAACGCATTAATTCCAGAAATTAATCACCTTGCGTTAACGCGATAATTTTGACAGCCCTAATATATATATATATATATATATATATATATATATATATATATATATATATATATACAGTATCTCACAAAAGTGAGTACACCCCTAACATTTCTTCAAATATTTCATTATATCTTTCCATGCGACAACACTGAATAAATGACACTTTGATACAATGTCAAGTAGTCAGTGTACAGCTTGTATAACAGTGTAAATTTACTGTCCCCTCAAAATAACTCGATACACAGCCATTAATGTCTAAACTGCTGGCAACAAAAGTGAGTACACCCCTAAGAAAAAATGTCCAAATTGGGCCCAAAGTGTCAATATTTTGTTTTGCCATCATCATTTTCCAGCACTGCCTTAACCCTCTTGGGCATGGTGTTCACTAGAGCTTCACAGGTTGCAACTGGAACCCTCTTCTACCCATTCATGACGACATCAAGGAGCTGGTGGATATTAGAGTCCTTGCGCTCCTCCATCTCCCATTTTAGGATGCCCCAAAGATGCTCAATAGGGTTTAAGACTGGAGACATGCTTGACCAGTCCATAACCTTTACCCTCAGCTTCTTTAGCAAGCCAGTGGTCGTTCGGAGGGGTGTTTGGGGTCGTTATCATGTTGCAGTACTGCCCTGCGGCCCAGTTTATGAAGGGAGGGGATCATGCTCTGCTTCAGTATGTCACAGTACATGTTAGAATTCAATGAACTGTAGATCCCCAGTGCTGGCAGCACTCATGCAGCCCCAGACCATGACACTCCAACCACCATGCTTGACTCTAGGCAAGACACACTTGTCTTTGTACTCCTCCCCTGGTTGCCGATCCACACTCTTAACACCATCTGAACCAAATAAATGTATTTTGGTCTCATCAGACCACAGGACATGGTTGCAGTAATCCATGTCCGTAGTCTGTTTGTCTTCAGCAAACTTTTTGTGGGGTTTCTTGTGCATCATCTTTAGAATAGGCTTCCTTCTGGGATGACAGCCATGCAGACCAGTATGATGCAGAGTGCGGCGTATGGTCTGAGCACTGACAGGTTGACCCCCCACCCCTTCAAGCCCTTCAGCAATGCTGGCAGCACTCATACGTCTATTTTCCAAAGGCAACCTCTGTGTACGACGCTGACCATGTGCACTCAACCTTCGTAAACCGGGCCGCAGGGTGGTATTGCAACATGATAACGACCCCAAACACACCTCCAAGACGACCAGTGGCTTGCTAAAAAAGCTGAGGGTAAAGGTTATGGCCTGGCCAAGCATGTCTCCAGACCTAAACCCTATTGAGCATCTTTGGGGCATCCTCAAACGGAAGGTGGAGGAGCGCAATGTCTTTAATATCCACCAGCTCTGTGATGCTGTCATAAATGGGTGGAAGAAGGTTCCAGTTGCAACCTGTGAAGCTCTAGTGAACTACATGCCCAAGAGGGTTAAGGCAGTGCTGGAAAATAATGGTGGCCACACAAAATATTTACACTTTGGGCCCAATTTGTAAATTTTTTCTAAGGGGTGTACTCACTTTTGTTGCCAGCAGTTTAGACATTAATGGCTGTGTGTCGAGTTATTTTGAGGGGACAGTAAATTTACACTGTTATACAAGCTGTACACTGACTACTTTACATTGTATCAAAGTGTCATTTATTCAGTGTTGTCCCATGGAAAGATATAAAGAAAAATGTGAAGAAATGTGAGGGGTGTACTCACTTTTGTGAGATACTGTATATATACGTATATATATATATATATATATATATATATATATATATATATATATATATATATATATTAGTGCTGTCAAACGATTAAAATATTTTAATTGCGAAAAAAAAAACAGTTTTCTGATGCTGCTGATAGCTTTTGCTCCTGACTCTGGCAGCTGGCAAAGTAAGTATTACTTTACATTTTCGGGGTGAAAACAGACAGACAGACAAACAGACACGCACGCACGCACGCACGCACGCACGCACGCACGCACGCACGCACGCACACACACACACACACACATACACACACACAGCTTTGTGAGGGGAGGACATACAAGATGACAGAAAATAATGTGTCTGCTATTTTCTTCCATTGTTCAAAATAGAGCTAACATCTTGCCCACAACACCATTCTAAACATCTGAATTTGAAAGGTTTAAAACATATGTAAACACATTTTCTTTTAGATCAATTCTTGCATGGATAGCTATAATTCAGTCAATTTGACATTACATATGCTCAGCTGGTCATTTAAAGAATGCACAATGACTTGAAATTTAGAGCAACAGCACTGAATCAGTGATCAATTTTAACAGCCCACCTGACTAAAACATAGCCTGTTTGATAAGAGTCTTAACTAGGTTTGCCTGTAATCAGTGGTTTAATTAAATGGAAACAGTAATTCACTGTACCATAATCCAATGCATTGTAGTGACCAAGAACGAGATGTATTAGCCAATACATTTCACCGTGAACAAGGGGTTATAAATGTTGTGATTCAAATAATCATTAGCTGAAACAGTGGCAGTAAAATGAATGTTACTGCACTTCATCACTTACTGTAAATATCATGTTCCCTAAGGATTTATACAAGATACATTTGAGCGACGGCAGGATGTTTAGTTGAGTTTAGTTTAGTTTATTTCGATCAAAACATATTCACAACATTACTTACATAAGTTAAAAAAAAAACAAAAAAACAAAACAATAAAAAACACACAAAATAACACAAAGTTGTCATCACAATTTATATATTAATTTTTTATAAATAGTATTGATCGAAAAGGTGTAGGCTGAAGCCTTAGCTTATTGCGCCTACCCTTTTTACATTATGTTTATTTATTCATTATTCGTTGGTCCCTCAGGATCTTATTTAATTATTATATATATATACACATACACATACATATACATATACACACATACATACACACATACACATATATATATATATATATATATATATATATATATATATATATATATATATATATATATATATATATATATATATATATATATATATATACATACATATACATATATATATATATATATATATATCTGTTTTAATAATTTATTTGATAGTTATTGTAAACATTATTGCTATAATTAATTCTTGTATGTTAAACATATTACATGTAAAGTTGTGACACAAAACAAAATACATCCACAATACATATTCACATTGCCATTCATGCCTCACTTTTATATTTGTTAAGCATCTTCTTTTTCAGTATTTTTTTAAATCTTTGTACCGTGTCACATGTTTTAATTTCTTCATCCAAGACATTCCACATGTTTACTCCTTTTACCGATATACATCTTTGTTTTACATTTGTTCTTCTATTTATCTTGGTAAACATGCACATTCCCCTTAGTTCATACTTGCTCTGTCTAATCTGAAACAATTTCTGGATACAGTCTGGAACTATCCTGTTTTTGACTTTATACATTATTTGCATTGTTTTGAACTTGCATTGTCCTGTTAAGCAGGAAAGCTATGGATAAAATAATTATGCTACACAAATATTATAATATTTGGTAACACTTTATAATAACTATCCGTTGTAACTCGTTAATAGATCATTAGTAAACTCTTAATTAATGATTATTAATGATTTGTTAAGTGTTTGTTAGCAGTTTGTTAAGGATTTATAACAATGGTAGATAGTTAATAGCTTAATAATTGAATCAGTTCATCTGGGAGATAATCCGAGATTAACTGATCACGTCACGTTCAAGTCCATGGCATGCACAGTGTGTATTGAGTTTATTTAAAAATATTTGAAAATGGGGCTGCCCTCAGTTGCCCATGCACTGTGTATAGTCTATAGCCTATTTCAGCCTCGTCGGTATCTCGGATTACCTCCCAGATGAACTGATTCAATTATTAAGCTATTAACTATCTACCATTGTTATAAATCCTTAACAAACTGCTAACAAACACTTAACAAATCATTAATAATCATTAATTAAGAGTTTACTAATGATCTATTAACGAGTTACAACGGATAGTTATTATAAAGTGTTACCTAATATTTTTTTAAACATGCACACCTAGTGAGGCCAATACCTTCTGCTCATGTACATTTTTTCTTTTTTACTATGCTGACTGCTGTGTACGTGTGATCTGCATGTGTGTAAATGTTAAGTGTATGACTATAATTTGAGCACTGTTTCAGGGAGTGAGCATAGGAAACCGTTTCTATATCTATAACTAAATTATTTAAGCTTTTCTGGCCGCTAATTTATATATATTTTTTTACCTTTCCGAATCCAACCAGACATGATGGTTGAGCAGTGATAAAGGTTGGAAGCCAATGGCTTCAGTTGCAAAATGTTGCCATGTTAAACATCTACCTTTACTAAAAATAAACCCTTTTACAGATTGTTTTGCCTTCTGCATACAATTCAAAGTCTGCAATGAAAACTCCACACCAATTCCCCCAGGTATTAACTAGCAGGGTATCATTTCAGCTCAACCTTTTTGTTGCTGTTGCTATTAATAGTCACAATCTGATAAATGTCATTCCAGACTTAACTGAATTATTTAGTCATGTTTCCTTTGACGTCTGACATAATTCATTCTCTCTGCGTGTTGTGCACCTTCCTCATTCTGCAGACGTTACATTAAATTAGATTAACATCTGAGCTTTTGGTTGGGCCAGAGAAATCGACATCGATCCATTTAACCCTGTCCGTGCCCCCCCACACCACACCACACACACACACACACACACAATTACCCAGCCACTTCTGGTGAATTACCATTAACCAAACTGTATATTTGATGTGATTGGCCCTTGTCTCCACAATATAAATGAGACCACATTCCTAACATAACCTTAGTACACACACGGTCATTACAAAACAAGCCGATGGTTGTCCTCGGTGATATGTAGAAATGATAGTCTTGTCAACAGAATGGCAGAATGTTCAATTAGAAGCTGCAGCACAGCGGTGATCCAATCAGAGACAGAGCTGGCTGGTTAATATGGCCTGTCATGTCTGAGCTCCTTATCTCTGGGTAACGCCGCTCAACGCCAGAGGAGCCGCAGCAGCCAAATCACTACAATTTGGAAGCAAGATCCCGCCCCCTTTAGACGAAAGGAAATACCAACCTTTTTCTTTCTTTATTACTTAAATAAAAGAGAAAGAAAATAATTATAATAATGATAATAATTACAACTAAAAAAATATGCAGACAAACATATGCACATAAAAGACAAGGAAAAATAAATACAAATACAAATAAAAATAATTAAATAAAATAAAATTTCATCCAGGTCCAAAGTGCTCTGTGGCAGAGAGAGAGCTGCTTTCATCCAGCCCACATGCTTTAAACTGCTGGCGTCGCTCTGAGACACTAACTGCTGACATTTAGCAAAGACAACAGTCAGTGCGGTTACATGGCACAACTAGATTGGATTATCACATATATCGAACAAGACACTCGAACGGACCGTGTCACTTGTCTGAGTATACATGGCCTTTCAGAAATCGGATAAATGTCCGATGCATGGCTGTCCCCACTATGCTAGGTGGCGCTGTAGCCCTTTCAACCATGCTTTCAACAAGTGCTTTTAGAGCCACGTCTGCTTCTCTTCCGTCAATAACCCATGGTGTAGCCTATCACGCGCAGGCACACAAGCGCAGAACGAGAAGTCCGATATGCGATATCCGATCCCTGTATACATGCAGAGAGAAACCCGACAATGAACGAATTATCTAGGTGTTCTTATCCGACTTCTCTTGTTCGTTATTGTGCCGATTTGTGTCCGAAGTAGATCGGATAAAGGTGTTTACATGCAGGTTAAAAATCCTGTTGAGGTCTTATTCGTTTAGTTATCCGATTATGAGTCTGCATGTAAACGCACTGAGTGTGACCTCTGGGGCTCCATTCACAGCAGGAGAAGGTCAAAAGCTTGGACTTGGGAGAGAACTGAATAACATGTGAACGCTACCTTGTAAATGTTGATGCAATTAACGCCTTTCTCCAGCTACCACTGTGGTGTAAACACAGAGGCAGCCCAGGAAGAGCCAGAGAAAAGGAGGCAATATTTACATGATGGGTAAAAAAGGACAAAGCTCATATACACGTACAATAAAAGGTGGAGGCAGCAATACTAGAGAAGGCTTTTTGTCAAAATCAGTAAATATCTCCTCACAATCCACCACCTGTCAGAAATGTGTATGTGCTGAAAAAAATAACAGTTTTATTACACAGCCTAGGCTCTGTAAACTGGTATATAAACACACTGTATGAAAACAAATGGGGCCAACGTAGCTCGCAACATGCCGAGAATCACCGACTCCAACTTCCAGCATTTGCAAAGATGACATGTCACCCAACCATTCTCTAATCAAAATGAAAACCATTATGCTTTTACACAAACTCGTTGACATTTCTATTCTGTCTTTTTATATCATGTGTATGAAGAGGACATTGCCATGGTTTCAAGATCTCTAGTATCATTGAACTGTGTAACCATGTCAGCCATGGATCAAGCCCACAGCCCTATCTAGATGAAGGAGTGGGCATCTCCTCCTCATAGACACACAGTCTCTGTCTGTTGAGCCACTGTCCCACCACTCACTGCTGCTCTCAGTAGAGATTGGAGCTGACAATCTTCCGCTGGCCAGACACAGAATCCTGTTTATCTGTCAAGACGAGCACGTTCTCTCCCAGCTCTGCCCGTAAGCTCTCTGAGCTGACACAGTCTGAGACCACATGAAGACACACAGACACTATAAGGCCTGATAGCTAAACACTGCCAAGCCCTCCATACACACACACACACACACACACACACACACACACACACACACACACACACACACACACACACACACACACACACACACACACACACACACACACACACACACACACACACACACACACACACACACACACACACACACACACACACACACACACACATAGACATTTGGGCCAGTTACACAAGAGTGCAGACGCTCACACTCAGAAGACTAGCTTTGACTTTCATGGTCTTTTAAAAGAAGTCCTTGAGGTTAACTCCATACTTTTGCTGTCTGTACTAAATGTGCGGTCTCCAAATTGATCAAACTGCACTTAAAGAACGTTTGTTTGTCTTTCCACTATCTAAGACGTTCTATCTTCCCAAATAAAGACAGATGTCTCCTTCACCAGTTGGCAATCGATTGTTACCTTATCTGACCTCAGGCTCATCACTTATCACTTTACCCACACTGCACTGGAACACTTCTGTTATGTTTACATATCTGGCTTTAACATCACATTTTTGTTTTTTAAAACTATGCGAATGTTGAAAATAACAAGCCAAATTTGCACATTTATTCAAAAGAAAAGAACATTTTAATTCAAACAATAATATTGTTTATTTAAGTAAGTAATCAACTTGTAAAGTTACTTACATGATGATGTTTATAAGTTAAAAAAAATTAACCTATTCATCTGCGTCAGAGTGTCTCGCTTTAAAAAATCTTAGACTTGACCGTTCTAAACATTCACACAGTGTTTAGAGAGGCTCCAAAGAATCAAAGTCTGTTGACAGACAGTCTTGAGCGCTCAGTGTTTCTGGTGTGAGTGGCTTACACACACACACACACACACACACACACACACACACACACACACACACACACACACACACACACACACACACACACACACATACACACAGCGTGTTCCTTTAAGACTCAAGACTGAGGGATTACAGAGCATAAAAACATAGCCGAAAAAGGGACACACAATATGGAAGTGGTAGCACGATGGCAGCTGTGTGAGGCAGTGTGTGAGCTAAGGAGCCAGTGGAGAGTGAGAGGGGAGTGTTGCAGGGCCTGTGATGTGAGGGGAAGGTGGGCCAGATGGAGGCTGATAATGAGGCTGTTAGAGGTGTAGGGAGGAGGGCAGTCAGGCTGCTCTCAGGCCAGGGCTCGGCAGCAAAGGCTCAGCTTTGACAGTGGGACTGTGGAGACCAGCCAGAGGAAAGGTGTGGGAGGAAGACAGAGACATACAACAGGTTCTGTAATGAAGGTGAGCCCAGTGTGTGCTATGCAGCTATAGGTGGGGTCAGCAATTCTGGATATTGTCGTTGTCAAAATGACTTTATGTCAGAATCAGTGAATATCTTCTGAAATCTAGCTACCTGTCTGTACTGTTTGCGCTCTGAGAAGGTGTTAATCCACAGCCTAGGCTCTGTAAACAGGCATAGTATTAGCTACGGTGGGCCCCCTTTGTTTACATACCTTTTACACACCAGTTTACAGAGCCCAGGCTGTATATTAACACCATATTATTTTCATATTTGGACAGCCGATCGTGAGGAGATATTCATTGATTTTGATAAAAAGTAATTTGTCGAAAAGCGCTCTCTAGCATCACTGACTCCACCCTGCACTCAGATGCACCAAATGTGAGAAATATTTCAGCAGTCACTCTATTGACATTCTCCAGCTCCTTTGGGTCTGTTCACTCCTGGAATCTTATCCCAGTGTCCTGACCTTGCCTTCATTAGTGGGTTGACATTAATACATAATTAATAAGAAACAAATTAGTCTATGCTAATAAAGCTGCCAGAAGTGTGACAAGGAGAGGGCAAATTTTGTGGTGTTTCTGTGGGTCTGGCTCTGGGGGGAGACATCTTCATTTTGCTCCACAGACACTATCAGATCATGAGGGATAAACACAGCTGAACTGAGCTACCTGGAGCAGCAGGGCCAGCAGGGGACGATAACAATGAAACACACATTACCAGACCTAAGGCCAGACACTGCAGGTGAATAGGGTACAGGTTTAACTTCACGATATAATCATGACAATTTGCCTAACTCAAGCAATGAATATATATGCAAATTTGATAATGTCTAACACATTATGCGTACATTTAAGTCTCTTTGAATATGAATAATCTAGATGTTGGATAACGCCAGAATTCAAATCATTATTTTATTTTTATTAAACATTGTTGTCCAAAGTTTTTACATAGCAGCTTTTGGAGAAATCCATTTTTAATTTTGTAAAAAAACAAACAATACTATGTATAGGTCTAAAAAAATGTCCAACATCTTTTTTAAGATGAAAATGTATTATAAATCAGACATTAATCTATAAAAAATTATCTCAATACAGCCTTCCGAGGCACAGTTTGTTTCTAACCATCGTGTTATCCCTGCATACAGTGTCTAAACCTCCTAAGCAAGCCAGGAACGCAAGAAAAAAGGAAGTCGGGAAATCAAATAAGAAATTAAAGGATGTGTCCAAATCCGGCTTAGATGTCCTAATTTGTGTCGGAAGTAAACTGCGTGCCTTAGCAGTTTCACATTAGCATCCTGATAGGATTTACTATT
This sequence comes from Hyperoplus immaculatus, assembly GCA_949357725.1. Lineage (NCBI taxonomy): Eukaryota > Metazoa > Chordata > Actinopteri > Uranoscopiformes > Ammodytidae > Hyperoplus > Hyperoplus immaculatus. The sequence goes on along the minus strand of OX442354.1, from coordinate 5,135,693 downwards.
GGTGTTGACAAGGCTACGTGCTAGTTATTTTGATTTTTATCTTTACAAACATTCTGATTAGGCTTTATAGTTGTGAAAAGAGACATTTGTGCTTTATTAACTCCCACAACTCGCAGAAACACACACGCACACAGACACACACAGACACACGCACACACAGACACACATAAACTCTTTCTGACTCATTTGGTTGTGATGACAGTTGACAAGCCCTGATGATTTTTTCATTAACAGTTCATACCGTCACCAAAGCGTTGGTGGAACACAGGAAATGAATCACGGATCAGTATTCTGGACGACAACACACACACACACACACACACACACACACATACACACACACACACACACACACACACACACACACACACACACACACACACACACACACACTGCATCTCAAGTAGACACAAACACTGCTGGATGGTCCCTAGGGGGTTAAACTATTGATCAGAATGCATTGTCATGATCGATCTACAAGATGAATTTTGAGGTGGTTTTGAGGGGGTATTTGTTCATATGTTGCGAATTGTCTGTTCTGTTATTTTATACTGAAAAAAATAAAATTTCACACACTTACAAGATATTTTCTCGGCCTGCCAGAGACCATCATAAGATTAGACATTTTCATCATTGGAGGCGTTTCATCATCTCTTCTCTTATCTCACTGGTGAACGATCGTATCAACAACATAAATGTTATTATAAGCCTCATCAGTGCTGTGCTGTGCTGTCTGCTGCCTCTAGGTTAGTGAACTAGACAGTTAACAGGAGTGTTGATCTTCCTTTATGATACAGCGTCTGATATATACAGGCTTGCTCCTGGGCCTTCTGAGTCAATACCAGTATCAGTTTAAAGCTTTCATTAAGGGAGGTAGAACACTTCAGTGGCTACCTTATTTTCTCCTTTATCTCCGAGGCTGGAGGGAGGAAATAAAGCACAAGCAAAAGCACTGGGCTCCATAAGGGATAAAATCTATTCTCTATTATTGCACTGCTGCTGCTTGAGGGCCGTCAGAGCTAAAGGTAATGGCATTGCCTGTGATAGATTTATGGCCAGGAATGCTTCGTGTTACATGAGGGACACAACGGGCTGGGAACTGACCAGATTGTTGAAGTCACGACTAAAAATGACAAATGAGCCTCAACTGACAAATCAGCGACGTCATTTACAATGTCGTTCAGATGACTAAGGGGCACTTTACACTGTGAAAACGTGACAGTTTTCCAGTTTTTGGTTTAAAAAAAAACCCCGTTCAGACAAAATTTATCTGACATCTTCACCCGTGCACATGTTTTCAGAGGAAACGGGCCGAAATCGCTGTAGTAGCAGTGTAGCAGCCATGCCAAGCCAATAGTCAGCGGTGACACAGCCTAGTAGATAGCTCTTCCGGTACAATTTGATGCATAAAACCTTACTGTAACCGAAAATTAATGCCACTAACGTTCATAAAGCGGTTGGTGTAAGCCTGGGGTTACAAATATTGTAAAAGACAAGCTTTCTGTCCTCTTATTTCACCGCATTGAACTCGTAAAAACAGAAGACTTGCTGATAGTGAAGGGGCTTCGTGAGCGGATACCTTCCTGTTAGGCGTACTTCAAAATAAAAGTCAACTCACGTGTGTCCAGTGAAATGCTATTAATGTTTAGCCAGTGAAATGCTTTTACTGTGAAGCCGTAGCCTTAATGCTCCTTTTGTTGAACAGTAACTTAACCGCTGCGCGCTGAACTATGAATAGTGTTTTTTAATGTAGAGAGAGCCGTGTCCCTGCCCTGGCATAGAAGCTACACACGTTTATTTGGCTAGAAAAACCGGCAGAGCACAAATCTTTCCCCAGACAAAGTGGCCGGCGGTCTCAATAACTTACTAATCGCTTAGACTAAATTGGCGAGTGTTAGGCTATATTTTAGCCCTGCATGTCACTCTCCGCTGATCACAGTGATGGTGCCGTGGAGACACCGTTCATGTTGTCTTCTAACTTTATAACTCGCTTGTGTTGTGGGTATTTTGACAGCAAGTTATAGACTACGCGTGTGTGAGGGTGGAGCCGTGACGTCAGCGTTATCAGGGGAAATGGTTTCGGTGTTTACAGGAAACCAAAACCGTTAAGTTTTCCAAAAAATCCTCCCTGGGAGGTGATCTCAAAAACCTGCGGTTTCATGCCTGCGTTTGCTGTTTTCCTGTAAATGATATAGTGCAAACGCGGGAATTTTTCCGCGTTTGCACCGTTTCGTGTTGTCGTGTAAAGTGCCCCTAAGTGTGCTCTAATGGCAGTCAATGTGTTGTGTGTTTAAACAATGATGCTTGAATAGATGGGCTGTGTACAGGGAGCTGTCAAACTTACAGAATGATTGTAAGAAGGAAAATACATGGCAGGGGTGAGTTAGGTGATTTAATGGAAGTTGCCTTGGAAACTTCTTGCAGTACCAACATGACATGAAGTGTTTTATTTTCTGGAACATACTGTGAAAGTCATTTGGCATTTGCAGTCCTGTCTCTGCAAAAGATAATGCTAGAAGAGAACGTATATTTTTAGTAGAGATGGGCCCCTGCAAAACAGGTCAACAGGTCCAGACAGACGATGTCATAAGAAAAAAATCATACTTCATGGAGGTTTCCTTTCAGACTAGAGAGTCTGTGAACAGCAATTTTAAAGTCTTTCCGGATATACTCATTGGATTTAGGTCTGGACTTTGACTGGGCCATTTTAAAACATGACTATGCTTTGATCTAACCCATTCCATAGTAGATCTGGCTGTATGTTAAGGGCAGTGATGCCGGTAACGCGTTACTTAGTAACGCGTTACCGGCATCGGACCTCTTTTTTCAGTAACGAGTAATCTAACGCGTTACTATCTCCAAACCAGTAATCAGATTAAAGTTACTCATCAAAGTCACTGTGCGTTACTTTTTCTGTCATTTTCCTTAGTAAAACATTTTACATAACTGCACAAATGACTGCGATTGCGATATAATGTAAATAAATATGCGCGCATGCGTCTCTAAACGCTCCAACTGCTCCAACCGCTCCTCTCGTCTTTTTGGTAGCGCCCCTCGTCTCTGACATGCAGTGTGTGTGTGTGTGTGTGTGTGTGTGTGTGTGTGTGTGTGTGTGTGTGTGTGTGTGTGTGTGCAGCAGCATTACGGCTGAGTTTAAGCTGAACTGTGGCGCAACACAAACGTTTTCCCCCCATGAAATATAGCGTCTGCCATGGGGATATTTAAGATTCGGGTACGGTGACGTTGAAGAGATAGTGTTTAAAACTTGGAAACTTATAGTAGCGTGGCGACCGGTGGCCGCACACACCCAGTCTATCAACACATGAGACATCGCAGAGAAAAGTCAAATTAATGCATGAGAGTGAAGGGCCAAGCACGTTAAGTTTAAAGACACTGCTACTGTCGTTGCACTTTGGAGGAATGCATTTATTTTCATGGGGGGAAAAATGTTTTTTTATTACATTTTTAAACCATCATTTTTATTATTTTGAAAACAGCTACTAGCCTACAAGCTTTATTTTATATATTTTCAATGATTCTTAATGTGCACGTTTTAAACTGAGATATATGGGTTTCAAAACCTGTAAAGTAACGTTTAAAGTAACTTGTAATCTAACTTAGTTACTTTTAACATCAAGTAATCAGTAAAGTAACTAAGTTACTATTTTAAGGAGTAACGAGTAATCAGTAATCAGATTACTTTTTCAAAGTAACTGTGGCAACACTGGTTAAGGGTAGTTTTCCTGCTGGATGGTGAACCTCTTCCCTCGTCTCAAGTCTTTTGCAGAACAAGTGGAGAGGTCAACAGTTCAAGACCGAAGACGCCATGAGAACACAAACAATTCAGACTTTATGGAGGTTTCCTTAGTCATTTACTCAATTAGCTCATTATTGGTCATTGATCGTGATTAGACAAAGGCTCTTATAGATCTCTGTGGTCCTACACTTTCCTGATTGAGGATTCACACCGGCTGTGTTTGGGTTGATTGAACCTTCGCTATGGTTCATTACAGCAGGTGAGAACACAGGTGAGATAACAACAGTTGCACCAAAAGCAACTAAACAAGTGTACAGAGACCTTGGGCCTATCCGAAAAGTCCAATCTCCTAACCTATAAGCCTCCTTTCCTATGCCTTAACCCCTAAACGTCATCGGGGTTAAGGAGAGATGAAAGGTGCTTCCTATCGAACATAGGAAAGGACAGCGCTGTTTCAAATGAATTCGACTCCACCTTTCCTAACCGGCGTGATTGCGCGACGGCGAGTATTGCTGACGTGAGTCGCGTGAAACTACACTATTCTCCGAAAATTGACTACAACAAGCTCTCGTTTGATCCATGCGTTCTTTTCATATTGATTTTAATCAGGTTGTCGCCAACAGAGTGAGAATCACTCCCATATATCCCAATTCACATGTGGAATAAAAAGAGGCTACACTTAGCCTATGTTGATGTTGAAATGAACTGCCCCCAGTAACTTCATTAAATGAAGTTGGTATTTTATTTTCTAATGGTGTAAATGATGTGCTACGAAAATAACTAAATTATGATGTTGGTCTTTTATGAGTTCTTTATTATCTTAATGGGGGGGGGGGGGGGTATTTTGTTTTAGCTGAGTTAAATCTTCCTCTCTTCTCTTCTCCTCTCCTCTCTTCTGTTTTGCCTCTCGTTCGTATTCGTGTAGAGTCGGTAAACTCCGGCGGTGGCTTGTTGCTTTAAATCTTGCCGCCGTAAAGGATTATGGGATACCACTATCTCCTTTCCTTTAGCATAGGTTGGTCAGGAGTAACCTATGCTAAAGGAGGGTTAAAGGATGAATCGAGGCTCCTTTCCTATGCCTTTCCTAAGCATTTTGGGAATTCGGATCACCTATCCGCCGAGTACTTCCGGTTCATCTCGATAGGAAAGGAAATTTCCTATGCAAAAAAAAGTTTTCGGATAGGCCTCTTGTTTAAGAGGACTATTGGTTCACTATCAAACAAACTCTGGTCCAGTCCGTTTGTGATGGACTGAATGAGCTTCCACTACGCAATGCGTTACGGTATGAGGAAGACAATCTACTTTCTGTAGTTTCTCCCTGTAGTTTTCCCACATGGAAATTCTGACCAATTGTAGAGCAGTTCAGGAACTACGTTTCTTAATCTGTTGAAAAAACTAAACAATGAATCATTCTTGCATTTGTTGCAAACCAAGGAGGCAAACTATCAGTTGTGAATCCGCCCTGATAGTCATCCCTGAGAAATCATAATCTCACAACAGGACTAAGCACTTGACAGAGTGGAACAGCTGGCTCACAGACCTAACAGCTAAGAGAGGCTCTGAGGCCTTGTTACAGGCTCCATGTGGACCATCTGAGGATCTTGGTTTGCATAATGTTCAATCCACTCACTCTCAACGGATTGGCCACCCTGACTTTTCCTTACCTGAACAAAACTGTTTCCATCCATGTATTCTCTTCTTCCCACCAACTCAGACTGATTCTGTCTGTTGCCGATTCATCAATACTCGTGGCTTAAACAAGTTGGCAGTGTTTAGCGACGGTAAGCTAACAGGGCTCTAAACTGGCTCCACATTTCCATCTTTTATAGGGCATAAGAACCGTCTATTAAGGCAGGACATGGCTCCTCCAGGACCTACATTTTGTCATCACGTACTTAATAATAATTGGTTTACCAAAGGTTAATTGCTCAATAGATACCGTGCCATTGGAATTTAATTGTGCTGTTAAATGCCTCGGTTGTAGCCAATGCTTTCGCAATACCTCATTTGACTTGGACTGAATGGAGAAACTGTTAGGGTCCCAGACAGAAAGGCTGAGAACTGTTCCAAAGAGTCTGTTGAAATTCCACATAATTTTAGTGGTTGATTCTCTAGAAACAAAAATGTAAGTTTCTTTATTTGGAAACTCTCAAAGCACATTATACTAACTATCTCCACTAATTAATTTAAGCACTCAATGATTTAGTTTTTCTACCCCTCCAGCCCTTTTGTTTTCTCTTAGTATTGGTAGATAATACTAAAGTCAGCAATATTAAAAGGACATGGGAGCTATCTCTCCCTCAACTGATAATGGTAATATTAGAAAAATGGCCATTGTGAGCTTTGCATATTAAATATATTTTTCCACAGGTATGGGTTGTATGCTGGATGGAAAATATGCTCTATGCAATCATTTTCTTTTCAATCAAGTGATGAAATAAAAATGTATGAGAGCTATGTTTCTCCAATGTTAAAACACAAGTAAATCATTTAACTAAGTTCCTACAAAGATTAAGACCTATTATTTTGGGTGTCCTTGTTTTATGACAGGTCCCTAATACACAGAAAAAAAATATTTACATAGACTATGTGGTTAAGGTAAGTAATAGGTATTTAACATTGCACTGTGTAAACCAAAATATAAAACAGTTAGGAAAGAGACACTGACATAGGTGTCATTTCCATTTGAGAAATATGTTTTAGACTGCGGCAGCTAGTGCCAGACGGAACATTTTCAAGACACATCCTGTCACAAGAACAGCGCCCTAATTGAGGCTCTATAAATTATGAGTACAACATCCGTCCCTGCTATCAGCTCATTTCAAAGTGAAGGTTGGTGCTGCAGAGTTGTTCAAATGAAACCTGGAGCAGACGTCTCACTGCTGTCCATCAAACATACCCTGGCAGCTCTCCTGTAATAGCACACTATCAAGTCCACTAAAACATAATCACTGTGTTTGTGTACTTGCTCCTGCCCGGCCTCCAAGGGGCAGATGTGACCCAATTAAGACGACTGAGATACAATTGACGAGACAGTTTGCTTTTACCTTGCAATGCAGACCTGAATACGTTAAATAACTAAATTCATATTAAAGTAGCTACGAGGAACTTTTACTTTTTGTTGATCGTAACGGCACATTTGGACAAAAGTGGTAGTGTTTTTACGACACCAGTCCCTGATTACCCAAAGATCTTTGCTAGAGTTTACTTGTGGACCGTGGATTTGTTTAGGAAGCGAGTGAATGGCAGGATGCATCACAATGAGGTAATGTATTTCTATAGAGTTGTGTGATCTGGTATGAAATATATCAGTTATTCAATTCAATGTGAATTAAACAAATGTTGCTTTAAATAACAGGAACTAAGAACATTTGTTTTATTCCTTTTACAAATCAGATAAAAGGTACATTTCATATATATTGAGGCTGTGTGATCCTTAGACTTGAGTCGTTCCTGGAACATCTTGTGAGAACAAGTTGCTACAAAGACCGACGACGGTAATTCTCTTTATTTTGCTGATGTATTTCGCTGAATGTGACACGTGTCATCATTCTCCTTGGCTCCCTGCGGTGCATTGCTGGTGGTGTTTCAGTGATGAAAACAATTTCCTCTGTGGTATCAACACAGTCTGACATACAAGAGTGATAATAACGGGTGAATGTTTTTTTTTTATTACATAAAAGGTTTTCCCTCGATCAAACCCCTACCAAGCACAGGGGGGTGAAACCAAGAGACCGTTACCCTCTAAACATGGTGTAGAGCAGCGGTTCCCAAACTTTTTTAGCCGCGCACGCCCTTCTATGTCCCAACCAGGTTGACGCACCCCCACACATTAAAAAAAAAAATGCAACAAGCTTTTTTATAGCCATATTAAAGGTGGCATGTTCAATCATGCTCAAATGACCAGAACACACATAATAAAATAATCACGATCACAACAAGGGGCAGAAAGCAGATAAAATGGGGAAAATATTATAGCCTAATATTTTGAGTCACGTTGAGCAACAATTGCAGCAAGTTTAAATGACCGTGGAGCAAACAACCCCGTCATCATAACACAGGTTATGGAAATAAAATTAGAACGCCAGTAATTTGAAATAAATTGCGAGAATGAATGTAGAGGCCACAAACTAGGTGCGCATATGCGTAGAAGAAGATAACTTTGCTTCATTTTGAACAGCCTTCATTTATTTATTAATTAAAATTCAAGTTTTTGATTCTAAATTTTACAAAGGAAATGTTTATTTACACGTCTTTATTGTGTGGAGAAAAAACACTGTACCCGTATTGGTCCGAGTATAAGACGAACCCCCCGTTTTTCAAAACTCAACTCAATACATTTTATTTATTTAAATAATATACGAAAATAAAAACGCATTGAAAAAAACACTTTTCTTCATTGCAAATAAACAGTAGGATAGTGCAAATAGACCGAACTCTGATGTGTTCACTACAGACTATTCTTCACACGCAAATTCCTCTGCCCCGCTGTGATCGCTCTCGCTGTCATCTCTCCTATACTCTGGTTCGGTGCATAGCGGGTCATCCTCGCTGCTCTCCTCGGCATCTGAGACGCAGCATTTATTTAATGCTCATAGTTAATCACATAGCCTAGTGCTGAAACGAAAGCTATTAACGCTGTGGTTTAAGGCTGAAATGATAACCGGGGCACGTTAACGTTGTCGAGGGGAAGCCCTCCGAGATCTCCGTTGGTTTCAGTTTACAGCTCACAAAGTGACAATCACCACCATCACATGGACAGCGTTTAAATAAAGCGTCTCATTCTTAAAATCATTAGGGCTTTGATGCAAATGAGGAAATCTGAACATTACAGCAGCAGTGCTGGTGCGTAAAAGGACAGCGCAGTTGGCATCTCTCCTCAGCACAACTGCAGCAGCTAAAAAGCCACAGTAAAAGTCGATCACTCTGCCGATTCCTGCTTCTGACACATTGACTGGCAACATAATGATTTGAGGCTTTGAATCGGCTTCGTCGATGTCCCGTGCCTCTTTTTTCTCTCCACACAAAGCGTTCTCTCTCCAAGCGCACAAACGCCCCGGCTGCTTCCGAGAGCACAGCCAGTGTTCCACCCGATTAAAAAAAGAAAATAAACACAACTTGGAAAACACGACCCAACTTTTTACGACCTATTTCCGCGAAAATAAAACCCTCTTATACTCGGACCAATATGGATTGTGTAATGATCAGACCGCCATTACATTTTTCATCTCGCGCACCCCCTAGCAGCAGCTCACGCACCCCCAGGGGTGCGCGCACCACACTTTGGGAATCCCTGGTGTAGAGGCAAAGCAGCCCCCCTGCGGCTATGCACATAATTTGGCGCTGGGTGAAATTAGATTAACCGTCAGCTTCCCACTGCGTTTGTTGTGAGAGATCCTGCTGCCTAACGTTTGACAAGAATGTCACGCTGTAGAAAAAATAAAACATGGCCGCCAGTTTTCCAGCGCTGTGACCCCTCAGCACGTCTGAACAGCTACAAGTGCTTTTCAATCTCCTCTGACTGCTCAACCTGTCAATCTAACTATTCAAAGGCCGGCCCCCCGTTCCCCGGGAAAGGCTCATTTTACCGTTCCCACTCGGCCCAGTCAGTCAGTGTCACTTCAGTTTAGATTTCACTGCCTCCCTGCAGCCTTTGCACTAAAGCTCCCGTGGAGGGTTTTCTGTCAGGACCTGCTGTCCAATTAAAACTATAGGGGAGAAGGGGGTTTAAAAAACAACTTTTACACTGAGTAGCTGGGCGTGCTACGCCTCTGTCCTACATCAACACACAGCGGGTACACTGACTTCATGTTGAGACAATGTGAACTTGAAGCAAACAAGCTACAACTCTGGCTCTTTCTTGTATGAAGAATTTGAATCTGTCTGTCTGTCTGTCTGTCTGTCTGTCTGTCTGTCTGTCTGTCTGTCTATCTATCTATCCATCCATCTATCTATCTATCTGGAAAAACTAAAAAGTTCAGGTTCAATATGTAACCCAAGTCAGTCATGTGTACAGATTCTCATTGACTTTTCATTGTATATTTTTTCTCTCCATTTATAAATGCGGAATAATACCCAGATGTCCTGTGGTGCGCTGCCTGTTTACAAGAACCCCGTTATGCCCGTGTGGTCTGCCAACAGCACAGAGGGGTTGAATCTTAACACGGCCTGATGCTTGTCTAGCTTCCAATCTGCTACAGATTGCCGCCCTGTCTGGGAGAGTAATGAGACACTAGTTCTGCCAGAGAGATTTCCTCAAAGAACGCTGGATTAGGAATTCACAGGAGCCTCTGCAAGATGGCCGCCCCTCTCTTCTCTGCAAATCAATTCTAATTCTGCTCTCCGTGTCGATATGCTGCTCATTGCTCTCTGTCGCTCAGGCTTACTTGCTGTTTCCCATCAACCTGTCTCTTTTACCCATGTTACACTCTGTACAACTTTATTGAGAGTTGAGATGGAATGAGAATACGTTAAGGAAGGTGTGTGTAACTATTCAACAAACGTCCTCTCAGAATGCTAACTAGTGCCTTTTTTGATTAAAGCTATAGTGCGTAACTTTTTGATATAAATGGATGCCGTTTATATTCAAACCATCACCAAACGAGTTGGCACAGAGTTAATTAAGCCAATGAGCTCCACAAAACTCTCTCTATATTTCTCAGTATGACAGTGTTTACAAACTGTTTTCGCTCACCGACACTGGCGCAGGAGCTCAGAAAATCTCAAGAAGTGCCCAAGAAATGGTTGAGTTGTTGATTCTACTGCTGAGACATACAGCAGAAGGTACAAAATCTATGCAAAATCACCGAAGGACTCTATCATATAGACGCAACAACAGTGTTATTGTAATTACTCAGAATTCCTCAAGGGGGCGACATACTTTACTCACGATAGCTTTAAACCAGAAGAAATGGTCAAGTACATTCCTTGTCTTGTAGACAATGTAAAATATGTTATTCTTGAAGTCGTCCCTTAAAGCTTTTGTATACCTGCATTTCATTTGAATGTCTCAGGGCAGTGTGTTGGTGCATTGCGTTCTGTCTTGGCCTTTGCATCAGTCAGGTTAGCGATGTCAGTGAGGGAGAGCGCGTTAGTGCAGCAGAGAATCTGCCCGAGGCAACATATTAAAACAGGGTTACAGGCTGAGCTTTCTCCATGGCTCCCTGTCAAATATGGAGACTGAGACTAAAGTATGTTTCAGGTGAGGGTGGAAAGGTTGCATAGAACCCATTTGCGAGAACGAGAGAGGGTTGATAATATTGTGACTGCATCAATTATACTTTAATTGATAATGGACAAATAACCCCACAATGTTGATTATTATTGAAGGTTAGTAAAGTCGATATGGAGAAACTGAACAGATTAATTTAATTAATTTTTTGTTTTTGTTAATTTTTTTGAGAAATTGTGAGTACGCCAACTTATGAAGATAGAATTTTATCAAAAAGTCTAAATACTCTCGCTACCATTTACTATCCCAAATACATCCCTCTGTAATTGGTCTAGCATATTTGCAGAGTAAAAGGATGTGGGACCGTTTTTGGAGTGACATTGGTGTAAAAAGAGCCGGCTAAAGTAGCCGTCGTGAAAGGGCGGATGTGCCTGCTATCAAACAGGCGACATGTAGCTATCAACCCAATAATCACAAAATTGTCCTCAACAAAAGGCTGCCAAGGCTTTTTTGTAATTTCCTGTATAGGTGATGAGTAGCCGAGTAGAACATTGTCTGGCACAGGCACATGGCTGCGTATACCTGCTCCTGTATCACCTCAAAAGGACTAGTTTGTTTGCCAGAGCCTATTTCTGGGAGTCTGACTCACCGTGTTTTTTATAAAATTTTCTGTCTGGAAGCTTTTTTATCACAATAGCACTAATCACTGCTACTTCCTCATGCTACAGTCATGGGAGAAGAAACAAGACAGCTGGGACATCTCAAAATTAATGTGGAATTATGATTTGGAGCAGAATTGAGGGCAGTGGTAACTACTAATGATAATAGTGTAGCAAACTATCCTGTTTATGGAGAAATATCAACCAGTTATATTATGATTACGGTAGATTCACTTGTTTTTAATATCACATCATTGACCTTGGAGTTTTTAAAGCAGATTCAAGGCAACATTACCATTCATGAAGCAACGTAGTTATGGCTTGGGAGAGCTTTGTGTGTGTGTGTGTGTGTGTGTGTGTGTGTGTGTGTGTGTGTGTGTGTGTGTGTGTGTGTGTGTGTTTGTGTTTGTGTGTGTGAATGTATTTTGTACTTTCTGTTTATTTGTGTTAAGGACCCCCTCGAGATGATTCATCTCAAAGGCTTTATCCTTCAAAGAAACCCTGATAATAAACAAGTCCACATAAGAAAAATTTCATTTAATGCTGAAAAATATCCACCAAAACGCACCTTAGATCTAATCTGATAGTTGTTTGGCTTAAACAACATTTAAAATGACCAAGGCTGTTGAGACTGTTTGCACAGATAGGCAAACCAGTGACCTTTGTCTAAGGACAAGATTTTCAATAGGCCAACACACACACACACACACACACACACACACACACACACACACACACACACACACACTCTGTCCCAAATGCTTTTGTCTCAAGGAATACCTAATGCACTGTTTTGCTAGAGAGAGAGTCCAGATAATAACGCTCAGTCAGTATCAGTGAAGACTCTCCACTGACTGTATATATATACACTCGCTCATTGTTGGATGCCTGGCTCCCTGGGAGTCGCCGCGGTAACGTTATCAGCGATCATCAAAGGCGCTGTCAGAGAAAGTGTGGAACTGGGGCTTTCCACGGGCCGTCCAAGACGCTACACACATCCAAATGAGACAGGCTTATTAATTCTTCAAAAGACACACGGCCTCCTTTTCCCCAAGACTCATTCTGGTCCATTTAAGGATGATAAAAGCTCTACCGCCTCTCACCGATCTCTCTCTCTCTCTGCCTCTCTCCCTCTCTCTACCTCCTTTCTCACACATACCTCATACATAATGCAGGCACATGCATTCGGTTGATCTGGAGAAGCAATTACTCCATGCTTTAAAAACGCTGTCATGTTTCAAAGTATTTTATAGAAATGGAAATAAGGACATTTCAGGGAGAGGACGTAAAAAGCACGCGCAGTGAAATCTGTGGTATGCAGAACTCCTATCTGCAAATAGAAATATGTATCTTTTTCATCATCGAGTTTTGTGCCTTTCTTAGTTGCAATAATTAAATAGTGGACCTATAAATGTGTTCATAATATGTCCATATGCCAAGAGGGCAAATAATGGAACATGCTTGTGTGCTCAGCTAAACCACTCCCAAAAATAGAACGTTTAAAGCTATACTGTAGTGCGTAACTTCTGTTGACCCACAAGGAATTCTGAATAATTAAAACAACACCATCTACCTGAGGTAAGCCTTTGGTGACCGCACATGGATTTTTATAACTTCTGATGTACGCCTAGGTTTTTTCTTAACAGTAGAATCAACAACTAATACATTTCTTTGGTGCTTCTTGAGATTTTTCTGAGCTCCTGCGCCAGTCTCGGGGGGCGACACCAGTTTGTAAATGGTGCCATACTGAGAAATACAGAGAGCTTTGCGGAGCTGATAGGCTTAATCAACTTTGTATCACAAAGTTTTGTGATGGCTTGAAAGTAACCAACATTAATTTATATGGAAAAAGTTACAAACTTTAGCTTTAAAAGAAAAAACACTTTTCAGACATGGTTGAACAAAGATGCCACGAATGAGACAAATTCATTAATTCTGCAAAATGAAGCAGCAACTTTCTTCCACAGTTACATAATAACCGTCTGAGCAGGAGAAAATGTATTCTGAGACAATGAGAGCTGTTTTTAATGGGAGTGAACAGAGGAGGAAATTCATTACAACCTTTTTTTTTTTGCATTCACTCTCAATTGCTGCACATTGGGTTATGTGCGGAACATCAAAAGCATTAATCATCTTAATTGCTCCAACATTCTCCAGCAAAGGAAGCTACTTGAGACCAAAGGAAAACGCCAGTGTTGCTGTGGCAAAACCAGTCGTTAAAATGTGCATCATTTGAAGGTTATATGAGAAGCTTAATTGGTGAATTCCTGTTATCAAGGGGCCGCCTCCTTCAGTACAATCTAAGAGGCTGCTTCATGGTGGCCATATTTTCACATAATGAATGTGATTCTTTTCCTCCCTCGGTGCGATAACTAATTGCACAGAGTGGCTGACCGCCCCCACCCCACCTACAAACCTAAAATGAATATGGCAAGGTTTCAGCGTACAGTTGACAACATGAATATGAGAAAAACTAATGTCTGTTCACTTATGGCACTGATGAATTAGGAGGACAATACTTTAACCTATCATTGACTCATTGAAATTCACCATGGTAACTCAATATTAATCAGATTATGACAAAACTCCCACTACAGTGATTTCAATTGCTTCCCTTTTCATAACCCACTTTACTAAAACACAAGGCGCTTAAAGAGGACCTATGATACTTTTTGACTTTTATGACCTATAAACGTTGTTATAATGATTTATAGTCATGTTTAACCATACTAGAGTATCAAATAATTACGTACATGCATTTCGACGTATTCCCTGCTGACCGTCTGGGGTGGCTATATGCAGGGCACTAAAAACTATGGCAGCCGGTCGAGCCGAACTTGTTCAAATTTCCGGGTTTTCTCTGTCACGCTCGGGTCGTTTCTGTCATGTTTCCATGCATGGTAATGCTGCCGCTCAGGCAAGCTCCGGCTGCATGCCCCCACCTTCCTTAAAATTTCCCACCGCTGGAAGGAAGGTAACCAATCACAACGGAGTGGGGTTTGCAGCAGGGGGGGAGGGGCGGAGAAGCTCAAATCAGTGTGTAGAGAGAGACTGCTGTGCTTGCTAGGGTAAGAGGAAGAGTGTCCCGAAAATCTACATAGTTTTTTGTGATGTGATTCGTGTCAGGTTGCTCTATAGCAGTTTTTAACAAGAAATTAAGACCAGAAAAGTAGTATAATAGGATCTCTTTAAAGAGCAAAGCAGGATACAACCAGTCAGGCCTCATACTAAAAGATACATTCTTCTTCCATAGTATTACACAGAGACACAACTGTTTAAAATTGAGAAAAAACATTTTCAATAGACAACAGGTATTTGTGACACTCCTGGTTTGCCACCAGTTAGTTCACAACATTTACCTTTGGAGACTAAAAGGAACCATGAAATATGTTTCACACATATGTTGCTTTCAGCTGAATAATTTCACATAATGTATGGGCCCTAGGCTGCTATTCATATTAATGTAAACCATAAACAAGTTTAAATTCAATTTTTTTATTAAAACAATTAATATGAAGTCTCTGGTTAAAGTTTGAGGTCTGTTGCCCCTCCCCACAGCTGGCGTCTCTTATGGGCGAGGTTGGGAGAATTGGTTGGTCAGCATTGTGCTTCATTACGCCTGTAACCAAGTTCAACACTTACATCACAATGTACTGACACACCTTGGAGTGCACAGCAGGGTAAGATATTAAATAACTGCAGCTCAGCAAAAACAGCTCTTTTTTTAGTTACTTTTGTTCATGTCCCTTGATGCTGGATATTTCCAACAGTATAAAGGAGGACTTAATGATTTCTATTATTTTCAGGACTTATTTGTCACTGAGAGCAGAGAGTCAGACTGAGGCAAACTCAGTGAATCAGAGACTTCAGTCTGATTATCTTATTTCAGTTCAAGGCTGTAATCCATGGTTAAGAAAGAAAACCGAACAGAATGCTTAAATATTTCTGTTTACATGAATAGCAACTGAAAGATGATGTGATGCTAAATCACTGCATCATGTTCTTGGTGTATTTCGTCTATAAATTGAAGATTAGAGGAGCAGTCATTGATTATGGAAAACGCTTGTTGTAAAAATCACTTTTTAACAAAATAAGTGAATTAGGGCTGTCGAATTAACGCATTAATTTCGATTAATTAATCACAGAAAAATGAACGCGATTAAAAAAATGAACGCAGATTAATCGCACTTCTATATTGCCCTTTGACCCGGTGCAAAACAGGTGAGATGATAGCAGAGCTGCACCTGTATCTTGCGGACACGGCCCGCACGGGATTAAAGAGTAAAGAAAGAAGCAGGGGAAAGGGGCCGAGGGCTCTATGTTATGGGCTGCTCCGGGCAAATAAGCATGAAGGTAGGAATACTTCTTATGTTATTCTCGCAGTGTCTGTGCATTATTTATTTAGTGGGTGCCTAATTAACAATGTAGGTTCAAAACAGAAGGCCTATCTCTTAATCTTCCTCTTGTCTCACTTTTGTTTGCTAGTTGCGATCGTCTCAACGGACACCCGCCCCCTCTCACTCTTCCTAGCATATGCCTGTCTTTTTTCCTCCTTTGTGTGTGTGTGTGTGTGCGTCATTTAGCCTGCTTGTTTTTTTGTGTTTTTTTTCTTTCGGTGCTAGTAGTACCTAAATATATTTAATGTAGAAGCATAGATAGTGTAGAAGCCTGGCTGGGGGGAGGAGACAGAAGTTACGAGAGACGGAGAGAGAGAGAGAGAGAGAGAGAGAGAGAGAGAGAGAGAGAGAGAGAGAGAGAGAGAGACGAACGGTAGCCTATAGGCCTACAGTTGTTTATAAACAGGCATAAAAGTGTCATATAAGTGTGCGATTAATTTAGATTAATTAATCACAGAGCCTGTATTTAATTAGATTAATTTTTTTAATCGCTTGACATCCCTAAAGTGAATATATCCTCACAATCTACAACCTTTCTGTACTGTGTGTGTGCTGAAAAAAAATACAGTGTTATTACAGCCTATGGCTTTCTAAACTGGCATGTCGCTAGCTACGGTGGGCCCTTTGGTTACATACAGTTTACATAGCCTAGGCTGTGTATTCACAGTATGTAAAGGTTGCAGATTGTGAGGAGGTATTCACTGATTTGCACTAAAAGTGATTTTGACAACAAGCGTTCTCCAGAATCACTGACCCAACTGTTAATGGAAGATTAATGCAAACTTGTCCACAATTTTATTATTTTACTATACATCCTCTTGGCTATCTTGCATTTGCATTCCAATGAATCTAAATGTCTACACTTGCTAACAGGTCTACGCCTGCCCTCTGGTCTCAGGAGTGTGTTGGATAATGTGCTGGGGCTTCCCCCTGAGGTGCAGGGGGATCACACACTACACAGACACATGACACTGTATGCAGGGCCTGTGTCTGTCGGGCACAAAGCCCAGCTGACTGGCTGAGCAGAGCTAAAGCCAGCAGAGAGTGACTGACTGCCAGGGGGTTAGAGGTTAGTGTAAGTCACTGTGGGCCACCGCAGCCCACTGACTTTCTACAGCACGGCCCCTGTGCTAGGTATAAAGAACTCTACACAAAAACACATCAACAACTTGACATAGATCAACAAACATAACAAGGAGAGAAGAAGAAAAAAGAGGAAAATCTTTTCACAGGGATTATGGTTTCTTTCACCATGGAGAATAGGATTGTGTCTGAATCTTAGAGATTAAATGTTAAAGTAGATTCTCAAAAGCACAATGTGTTTGAGTACTTAATGTGACCAATGCTGTGTCTCTTTCTAAGCTGTGTTTGTCAGAAGCTGTTCAGGAGGCGTGTCAGTCTATTTCACAAATGAATGCTTTGTTTGTTAGGATGCTTTTTAATCAATGGTACACACTCTTTAAGATGACTAGTTTTTATCACTATTGAAACATGCATCTGAAATTGTAACCTACAAAACATAAACCAAATAGGTTGAATAATTATGATAATGATGGCAAGCAACATGTTTAACTTATAGATATCATCATGGTACTTCCTGCCGTGTCTCACATTAAATACATATCCGTTCTACTCAGGCACTTAATAAACTGACATCCCATGACTACTGCAGCAGAGCCGCTGCCAATATGCATTCCATTTCCACATCAACTCAGTGACTGGAAAAATACATTAGTAAATCTAGACCAAAACACAGGTTTGCCGACGTATTAATGAAGCGCCTAGTCGCCCAAGAGAGACAGCGCGGCCGTATACTGTTACATCTATTTAGCCGCGAGCGTGCTAACAGCAGAGTCAATTCCTTGACTGAGTCCCTCTAGGTTTGCTGGCACAGAAGACACTTCACTTTGAGTAGAGGGGCAGGGGGGGGGGGTTGTTAGAGGGTGGAGGGCTCCTCCCTTAACGCCTCCTCTTCTCAACCAAAAGATAATTGTCTCCTCCTTACACCCATAGAGAGAACGCTGTATTTCTGTGACCTATACCAGCTTCTCCTCCCCTCTCCAGCACAGCCCCACATGTCACAGTGGTTTGCAAAATAATTACTTTAGCAGATAGAAGGTGAACGAGGACATTTTACATCAGGTGAGGCGCCTCTCTCTGGTTGGGTCTCCCCGGCACACACTCACCATATTCAGCTTTTTAATGTCATCGTAATCTCTAAAGGTTAGCTTTAGCAGCCACCACTGTATATCTCCACAACTCGCTGAATCAGTGGTTTGGAAATAGGTTTGACTTTGAGTTCGGGTGAATGTGAGAAGGCACACATGCACAAACATACATCTTCACAAAAACATACACACACACACACACACACACACACACACACACACACACACACACACACACACACACACGCACAACGAAAAACACCTTGGCAGAGATGTGTTGTGCAGCTTCACTCAGTCGGATCTTTCTTGATATACTTTAACCCTGATTTTCAACAGAACATATCTAAATCATTATGAGGCTATCAATGGATGCATATTGCAAAACAAAAAAAATACAAGATAATTATAAGCCTGCTTCCCTTTAACAGATGCTTTACGTTTCACACCTTTAGCCATGCAGAAGTCGACTTCATCAGCAAGTCACTGGACCCCACTGACATGGACACTTATCACATCCCATACTACTGCTCTAAAAACAATGTTAAGTCTCCACAACTGACTCAATGGGTTACAATAACGCATATATTGTTGACTAAAACATTCTGTATCTACAGTTTATATAGCAAAACTTGCTCGCTGTTGGTTGGTAGGTGAATATTTTTATCTTGTCCCTGGGCCATGCTTTAAAAGTACCTTAGCTTTCCAGAGTTGGTGCAACACACACAGTACATTGTAGAGGTTAGACCAGCTATATCTAGTTGGTACCACTCATCCTCCCACACTATGCACACAAACCTCCCCTACAGAGATGTGACATTACACCTACACGGACGTTTTCAAAAGACACACACCTTCACCTGCCAGTGACTGACAACCCAGCAGACCTCTGCACCAAGCTTTGAAGGTGGCTGCTGCTCACATTACTTATTGGTGCTGAGGTCCACTGTGCTGCAAGAATAAAGTCATGGCTACAGGAGGTGGGTGACAAAAACAAGTACAAAGAGATTGTAGAATTGTTCTAACTCACAGTGTGCTATTTGGAACACAGCCATATATTTTCTGCCTATAGCTCCAACTGAGTAAAGTTAGAATCTGCTTCTCAAAAAACCTAAACAGTAACCATCACTGTTTCCATCAGCCGACCAGTTCATCAACTTGATCACAAAGTAGACATGAGGAAGTTTGTATTATGATGCATTCATTCACATGATAAGTGGCTGTGAAGAATAGATATGCGCTACAGCAGAGAGTGAATGCAGTTACATACCGTAGGATGCTTGTCTAACAGCTGTTGACAAACGAGTTGTGACGAGCCTTGATGGAGCCTCACCATAAGAGAAAAAACACAACCAGCTGTTATTTCCAAAGGGAATCATCTGCTTATTACTGCGATATCCATCCACACTAGCTAGCCTAGCTTTATTTAGCATGACAGGCTGTTTAGGCAATGTGCCACTTTGTTCTGTTATGTGAAAACACTGTATTTTCTCTTTTAACAGCCGCTATTTTCAATAATTCCCCCCCCAGACACAGTAAGTAAATACAAATACTATTAGAGCCATTATTTGTCAGTAATTGCTTTTACAGAAATAAGAAACATTGCTATTGCTGAGTTTCATAACTTCAATAACAGAGGCCATGTACAGCAGCACTGATAGCCAATATATCAGAGCTAGCCTTTAACATCAAGGTTATGGATTGACTTCACCTGTGTGCTAACCAATAATCAGCAAAACCGCCTGAGCAAAAAATGCTACAACAGCATATTGAAAAAGAGTCTGACAAACACACACACACACACACAAACACACACACACACACACACACACACACACACACACACACACACACACACACACACACACACACACGCACACACACACACGCACACACACACACAGTTTTTTTTCCGGTGTGTTTTATATAGTCTTCATTTAGAGTATAAAGTAGAGGCCCCTCTGGGTTTTGCGTCTCACCTAAAGAGCATCATTATATAGCGTATTTACTTTTCTCTCTCACCTTGTTCTAGCACTTTTATATCTTTCTACAAAAATGTGCTTTAGTGAGAAAAGCTAAAGAGTAAACACCATAAGCTGGATACGCTCCCCCACACAGCAGAGCAATGCGTCTGTCAATACGGCTGCAGGTTTACAATGGTTGTGCTTGGCGACGGCCGTCTGTATCGCACAAGTGTGAAAGGCAATAACACCACCAAAGTGCAACGACTGGCGGTCAATATTTTCAACAGGAACATTCCCTTAGCCTAGCCAACCCAACACACACACACACACACACACACACACACACACACACACACACACACACACACACACACACACACACACACACACACACACACACACACACACACACACACACACACACACACACACACACACACACACACACAGCTTTGCAGATTCAATATGTCACACTGTGTGAATATGGAGCCAGAAAGAATAAAACATTCTAAGTTCAACAAAGGAATCATCCACACATGGCGTTGTCAGAACTGCCTGGGATGAAGTCACACTCCTCATCAATGTGAACAGGGTTAAAAACAACTTGACGCTAAAATAGAATTAGTCTTAATGGCTGCCGCGCTGCAACTTTGATTCACTTTATCTTTTCTAATGTCATTTCTCTGCAGGAGAACCTGTTATGGAAAAGCAATCTCAGGCAGCAACTGTGAGCGAGACACAAACGTCTAATCTAATAGAAATAGGAAATAATGCGCTAGTCTCACAATGAAAAAACTCACAGTGAAATAACTAGGTGGCAAATCCTTCACAAATCTTGAAATATAGATGAGGGCAGCACTAAAACTTCACTACTTTATGTAGTTGCCACACAGAAGTATCAGGCCAGATGCCCTTCCTCAGTGTGCGATGGCAATCAGCTAATCTAATAGAATTTTTTTCTGATGCAAAATCATAAGTAAGAGTAAGACATACCTTGTCAAAGTCAGATGTATGTGTGGGTGAAGGTCTGCAGGTTGACCTGGACGGGACACATAAACACGTCTGCTTCAGCTGGATCTACGGAAACAGAGAGAGACCAAAAACATACCAAGGTTACTCCAGAGCAGTGAGGCTTTTTACAGGGTAACATGTGATCGTTAATAACACATGCACACATCACTGTATCCAAACTGTGTGTGATCCACACAACTCATATTGATGGAAGCTCAAGAATGTGTGACACATGGGATTTACAAAGTTTTCACCCAGCACTGTGCTTAGTTACAGCAACCAACAGCAAACACAAACCAACTGATATGCACACACACACACGCACACACACACACACACACACACACACACACACACACACACACACACACACACACACACACACACACACACACACACACACACACATTCCATTCCCATAGGATAGACTCGCCAGCCCGGTGGCTTACTTTTTAAAGATGAATCTCCATTTCCCCCCTAAGGAAAACAGCGCTTTGCTAGGGACGTCCATGAGTGTTACTGTCACCGTCTCTCTGCGCCCACACACACACACACACACACAGACACACACAAACACGGCTGTGATGGGAAGGCGTGGCGCTCCCACACTGAGGCAGGGTAATTGGCTAGAGATGATGGGCCATAAACATTCATCACAGGGGCGGCGGAGCGCCAAGTAGACAGCTAACTAAGGCTCTCTTTCTACTGTGTGGCTCTTGTTCGTTGTAGGTCCGCACACGCATAAAACCAAGTCACACACACACACACACACACACACGCACACACACACACTGTTTAGATCCCGGAGTTTTAGATAGTATTTACCCCTGTACAGGAGGTTCCGGTGCCAGCTCTCCGTTTAAAGGGTCCGATTCCTATCACCTGAGGGTATTACCCATTCAAGAATAACTAGGAATAATTAAGCTGGTGGCGAGGAGACACGCCTAGCTTTTTCTAACTGCCTTCGTCCTGATGTCTACCCTGCTTACACTGGCTCAGCAGCAGGACCGAATAGCCCTCGGGTCCTACTACCACTCCAGTCGCATCAGTTAACGGCAGCTCTCCTCTAAATGATCCAGGCTCTTGGCATGGTTGCTAGGATAGGGTTTTAATGGCCAGGACAGCAGGCCATAAGGGTATGTTTAGTTTAAAGGGCTAGAAGTAACCTATAAGAACCATTTGTAGATGAAAGAACACACTTTACCTAATATATTATAACCTCTGTCGCAGCCGTTTTAATGAGGCTATTGATTTTCTGTTCACATTTGTCTGACATGTTTATTGTTTATGGAAATAGAAATGTTTTAAATGAAAGCTACATTTTGAATTAGTTTAGCATATTATTAATACTGTTTATGCCTAGGCTGCTTTGTTTTGTGATTACCTGCAGAGGTCTGTGGGCGTGCTTTACGCACCGCTCAGGTACTTAGGACAGGTGTGTGTTTTGTTTTGATGAAAAAAAAAGGTAAGTGTCAAGGGAAAGAGGCGGTGGGTTAAAAAAGTCTTTCGACCGCTTATTTTAGTTCACTCGTTGCCTTCAAAGATTTATTCGTTTGCCAGTATATTTTCCTTTATTTAGAAGAAAGTTTTGTTCCTTTTTGAGCTGTAAAATAAATACAATAATTTTTTGAAATCGCGAGTGCTTGGAATTGTTTGAAAGCGAGTCGAGCTACCCCGTCTTCTGTACCCACGGCTGAACGAAGAACAGCCGAGACAACCTCTGAAAAGGTAAATGATCAAATGTCCACAATGAAATCTTAAATGTAAGATTAAATGATGCTTTTTATTGCTATTAAAGGCAGGCATACAGCTCAATTCAGATTCAAAAATGATTACTTACATTGATTGGTTTTACACATAAAACATCCTACTCTATCGTCTAATCTCTATCCTTCAATGTATTAAGAGCTGAAGCAGGGAATAATGAATGTCCGTTTTGATGTGGAGAGGCAGAGGGGAAGTCACTTGGCCGAGCAACCTCGCCTTCACCGTTGTCAGGGAACTGCGCGGAGATCCTCCCGAACTTTGTACAAAGTCTCAGAAAGTTCTCCTGAGAGGAGAGGAGAGGGTGAGTCATCACCAGACTCAGCATTCCGATCCTTCCAGCTGTCCGACCTTGGAGAGGGGGAATCTTGCCAGACTCAGCATTCCGATCCTTCCAGCCGTCCGACCTTGATTCACACAGTCAACAGTTTGAGCGTTGAAACAGAGAGTTCTCTCCAAATGTCCTTTTCAGCTTTGGGGAAGTGGTTAAGCGCTCTTATAGTCGGTCCTCGATGTTTCAGCTGATTGAAGGAAGTTGAGTTTTCTCTAAGTCTTGCGATGTCGTTGCCGCTCTATTTTCTCTGTCTCGTTCCAGAGGCTAAGTCTTTTTCAGAGACTAAGGGTGTATTCACACTGGGAAAGTCCGCTAGTTCACTTGCTTTGGTCCAGACCAAATAGAGGTTTGATTTTTTTGTTTGGTGTGGTCCACTTTCATATTGCCCCTTTTGCAAGTGAACCAGCATTACGAAGCAAAACCACACGTGATCTGAGGTTATTCATTCATTGGACAGACATTCTGGGGTGGAGAGAAACAGGAAGCACGAAGTTAAAACTGCGAAATATATATCATTGATATAATATGGGGTTAAAAATAATAAAATGGCCTGCATCTAACCTATAAATAAAGAGGAAAAACATTGGATTATTGTTGTTTCATATGGTTATAATATGTAGCCCTATGTCAATGCCACGTTATGTGGCGTGTTGCCTACAATGTGAAACATAATTTTTACTGTAGTTTTGGTGCTGGACGCGCATCACGCGAGAAGAATAGGCTCAAGATGACACTCAGCTGATTAAGCTGTGTATCAGCTGGGTCGGCGCAGTTCAGCTCCAAACTGACACGGGGTATTGACGGTCCGTACATGGGAAGCAAAATAAAAACACACATTTCTTGCGCAGCGTGAACCTGTTGGCACTGTGCGAGAGACGCTCCCCTCTCCTTCATCTGATCGCTGAACACATTCAGCATGTTTATGCGTCCTCTCGATCAAATGTAATATATTGTTCTGGGCTCCCGGTCAAACCACAACTTATTGTCCTAATAATGGCGACAACAACACTTTCCCATAATGTGAAACTGACGGCTATTTATTAAAAAAGAAAAGAAAGAAAAGGCACAGTGCCTCCTGCATTTGGGTCGGATCGAGTCCGGACAAATTCACACCACAAACGAACTGCAGCAGAGTGCGTTTGGAAACGCACCGAGACTACCTCTTCAGCTGGGTCTCGGAGCGTTTGTTTGGTCCGCCCCCGAGTGCGATTGCTGTATTCACACCTGCCTGAAAGATGCGCACCGAAGGCAGAAGTGCATCTGAGTTCGTTTCAACCGAACTAAACACGGCATGTGTGAATACACCCTAAGTCTTTTTCTTCGGTCCGTAGCTTGCTTCTCCTGGGGTGGTCGATCCGAGGTCCAGCTTGCTTCCGTCCGCGAGGTCCGACGAGGCTTAACAAACTTTTCTCCGCAAAATCATGCCTTTTTATACACAACAGCCCTCAGTCAACTCTTTGTCGTCAACTCCCCCTTTTTGGGAAACTTCCCTAAAAGGCTCTGATAGGTGTCTGTAGGCTCTGATAGGTCAGACGTATCCCTGTGGGTGTGTGTGGGTGTGTCAACTTAATTCTTATACACTCTTTTAATATATTCTAACACACTTACTGTTTCTTAAATCAACACAATACACAATACTTCACTCAATAATACTTCAATCAACCATTTCATGGCAATATGATAATTCATTACATTTGTAATCTCTTGCTTTTAGCTTGCATAAGGTTATATGGTTATAATACTCTTCGTGCTTCACATTGCATGATTATGTGATTATATGATTCACTTAAGTGCTGGTATATTCTCAGAGCCTTTTCCTGGACCTTGGAGAGGCTTACTGATAACATAGCTTTATTATGGCTTTGTACCAGGTGTTGGGGCAGCTAGGGATTCAGACTACTTGACAACACACACACACACACACACACACACACACACACACACACACACACACACACACGCACACACACACACACACATTTGTTTTCATCATGTATGAGGACATTTGGTGACATTCATATCCTGGAGACTATCCATAACCATAACCACTACTTGCTTTAAACTAACCCTAACCTTATCTACCTATGTTATGGGGACTTCTATTTAATCCCCAATAAGGAAGGCTCTTCCCCACAACATCACTGTGTAAACAGAAAAATGTCCCCACATCATGGGTAACACGCCCACACACAAACAGACACACACCTCATCATATTCACGCTCTTTGAGCACATGGGCTGGTCCACTATTACTATAAAAGAGAGAAAAGCCCCAACCATCCATCACCATAAAACCACCATAGACACACACACTGTATATTCTGTGTGGTTCTTTTTCAACCCATTTCTCCTTGGCATCATGACCCATCATAAACCCAGAAGATGGCCTCTAAAGCCATTATCACCCACTGATGTATAATAGGCAGTGGCCATTTAAAATGCATCATCACCATAACAGATAGGTTGCCCTCTCCCTCTCTCTCTCTCACCATTACCACACCAGCACACAGTGGCTGATAATAGGCTGTCCATGCCTGCAGTGCTATTGCGGCGCTGCAGACTGTCTCCTTTCATTACCATAACACTTGTGTCATAATAAGGTTGACAGGGAGAGCCTTCCAGACATGAGCACAGCTCCGCTAGAGGAGGTCAGTCCTGTCTGGATGTGTGTCACATGCTGCTAATTGGGAGAATGAAGGAAATATCTCTACAGTTTGCAGTTTGCACTGTTTTTTTGGGTGTTTTTTCCATGAAAGGCATCATTTTGTTATGATGCTACAGTAGTACAGCTGAGACATTTGATATGTGTGAAATATTAATGTTGCAGAACAGTTCGGTTGGTACAGAACGGTAACCATAGATATAGCCTTTGATCTCACTCCAGACAGTACCCTAACTTGGTAGGCGGGTTATGTGCCGGAGCAATTAGCCAAGTATGAATCGTGACGTCATAGCAGCGCTATGTACAAACAATAAACACACAATAAAATAAAAAGTAGGTGCTGCCATTTTTCTCAAAACACAAGTTTGTTCACTCTTGCACATGACAATGTATCTCTCACACGGAAATGAAGACCCTGTCGACCAATCAACGGGCTGTAGTGTGTAGCTCCACCCTCTTGGGAGTGCTTGAAAAAAGGTACCAATAACTATTGGTACCTTACAAATAATTGTGTGCCATACCATACCAAACCGAACTGTGCTGCTCAGTGGATATGAAGCATGAGAGATATGGGAAAAGGTGCCAGGTAATTTGGCTCACAGAACAACCACAGCTGTTTGCACCAAGTCATGATTATGGATATTTCCACATGAAACAACATGCTCTATTCTGCCATATAGGATGTCACAGGATGGAGGAATCCATCAATGAAACCCTCTTCATTCATCTGATCCTGTTTCTGGATTGTCCAGATTTAGTTTGACAAGTCTTTCATGCTTTTTTATCTTCTCCTTCTTCGGAGACAAGCGTCGACCTAAAGACCCCTTCACTCTTTCAACAGACTGGAACTTCAAGGGGAAGAGCAAAACCGATGGAGAGATGGAAGAGGGAGGGACGAGGGGTGTGTGTGTGTGTATGGGGGGGAGGAGGGGTCCATCTGAGCAATTTGCTCATTATTCAGGAAGACACTCGAGGCCACAGGAAATAGCACACTTCATTTTTCTTGTCAAACTCCGTCCGGCTTAATGGCGTGTTCACAGCGAGTGGCAAGACAAAGGGAACGGCTTGGCAAGTCCTGGAGCGCCAATCAAAGATGGAGGCCGTCATCATCACTGCCTTTAACCCACCGACAGTAGAACACCTGAGCTGATATAAAACCAGTGAATGTGTAACAGCAGCAAAACTAAATATGACTCATCTTTGTACAGAGAGAGAAAGTGTAGTAAGGGGACCGGCTTTCAAAAGAGGAAAATGAAATATGGTCTCAATTAAAGCCTAAGAGAGGCACAGCTGTTCCCATTGTTCCTGCCGTTGCATATTCTACTAAAACCTTCCCTCATTATTGCCTTCATTATGGGCTCCATCCATATCGCAGGCGCCTGCCAGAGAAACCTGGATGTATCTACAACTCATCAACCAAACACCAGTTAATCATTCTCCCGTACGTCCACCACCACTATACCTTTCATAGATTTTGAACACAGCAATATAATATTTTTTTCTATATTATTTGTACACCAGGATCTCCTGCAACTGAGGCTTTATTTATTCGGTTTTATTAATGATCCCCGTTTGTTATTACTGATAACAACTAATCTTCCCGGGGTCCAAACAAAATATAAAGCAATACAAGGCGTTACACATCACATACATACTTCCAAAATGTCATGAAAACTAAAAATGTATTTCACTGCAGTTATTACTTTTTTTTTTATTTCCATGTACAGTATTATATTTCATCTACATTAAATGTAACTTTATTTTGCATTCTACTTTGTATTTATATGGTGCACCTTATCTCTATACTTTTTATCTGCCCTGTGTCCTTGCACTATACTTTTGTGTTTATTTTTGTCTCAGGTGTTGTTCCTTTCACTTGTGTGTTTTTCTATTATACATTTTCTTTTTCTATATTGCATTATTGAGAGGAGAAAATAAACCATCTTTTGAATCCTGAGAAACAAATAAATAGTAAGAGATATTTAGTTCTACCGTTACATTCATATTTAATTTTTAACAAACATTAGAGACATAGAGACAGTGCATGAAATAGGCCACGCCCATCGTGGGGGAAAACATTGAACAGCGCTCCATCCACTTTGTATTGAAGGAGACCCGTCTTCTGCAAACAAACTTAATTAAAATGTAATCAAACATCCATTTAAGAAAAAAACTTTACTTTCTTGAAAGCCACGACTCTTGTCTGTCTATATGAGCTGTTTTTGTGAAAAATAATTGAGTAATTTTCAATATTGAGGTGTTTTTGTCCAGTCGGACCGGGTCGGACCCATCGTGGGGGAAACCGTTGAAAACCGTTCCATTCACTTTGTATTGAAGGAGACCTGTCTTCTGCAAACAAATTTAATTAAAACGTAATCAAACATCCATTTAACAAAAAACTTTACTTTCTTTAAAGCCACGACTCTTGTCTGTCCATACGAGCTGTTTTTGTGAAAGATTATTGAGTAATTTTCAATATTGAGGTGTTTTTTCCCGTCCGTGAAGGTTAGCCTATGGTTAGCCTACAGCAGAAGGCTAACATTAGCCTAGCATACAGCATACATTAGTTAAGAGTTTTGTCTCGATATTGAAAATTACTCAATACTTTTTCACCAAAACAGTTCGTATAGACAGACAAGAGTCATGGCTTTAAAGAAAGTAACGTGTATTTGTGAAAGGCATGTCGTATTACGTTTTTATTAAGTTTGTTTGCCGAATACGGGTGTCATTCAATATAAAGTGAATGGAGCGCTGTGTATTGTTTTCCCCCACGATGGGCGTGGCCTCCGATTATGATGCGTTCCGCACCGTCTCTATACTATACAGCAGGCTGCTGTGGACAATGAAAATCAATCTCCTCCTGCTCTATATCTCCTCTGGACTGGAACTGTGTTTAGATGGTAGAGATGATGGGGCCAGGTGTTCTGCTACAGCGTCATGACAACCAGCAAGCCTCATTCCATTCCATTCCAACAGACCAGGGCATGGCATGGCAGTGTGGGGCTGTGTGTGGTGTCAGACGGTCTCTTTTGTTCAGCTCCTAATTGGGCTAATTTATTGTCCTAACGAGCGCAGCAGCTGTGGCTTTACGGCGTCGCACCAATTAGATCCAGATGCTAGCATGAAGAGATGGGGCTGAAACGTGACTCGGGGACCGATCACTAATATTAACTCAGAGCTCTGTGAGATGGATATGACAAGCTGTGTGTGTGAGATTCTATTCAATGCATCGCTATGCTGCTGATGGGGGAAATATGGAATTGGTGGGGATGAGGATTGCTGAAAACAGTCAGAACCAGATCCCAGACAGATAGTATGCATTGTTTTTAATAATGGATGTTTTTAAGAACACATTGTATCATAAATATATCCTTCAGAATAGTGCTAGGAGTGATAATGGAAAGGTTAGTTGATGTAAGTGCTTTACACATGGAGATTTTATTTTCAGACTATAAAAAAAGAAAAATGTTGAGATATTGTTATGGGAGAAATATTCAGACGCAAACAGACACTTTTTAGCCTACCATTCTTTTTATTCTATATGAAAGCAGACATGTTATGGAAGCAAAATGGCCAAAACTCTCAGAATTGACCCCTGTTTGAAGAAACAATGCTTTTCGCCAGCACAGTCTCCCCTAAAGCTACTGAACTCTGAAGTTTTGTTCTAGTTTCACTGTCTCTAAAGTAGTTTTTCCTCCACAGAATGTCTGACAGAGGCTCAGATGAACATGAGTGGAGGATATGGGGAATAACATGGTGAAAAGCCAGTGAGATAAAGCAGGTTTGTGAGTGCAGCACTTTCCAGGGCCGTGGCTCACCTCTCCATACTGTGCCTGGCCCGCCGGCCTCTTCAGGCTCTTTAGACCAACAGCCCGGGGACACACACACATGTGAGTAACTTCACAGTGAATGGAGGCAGAGCCAGGTCAACCACCTCAGAGCCACTGCGCACAGAGGAACCGGAGATTCACAGAGACTCATTTGGCTTAAAGGGATAGTGAGGTGTTATTGAAGTGTGGTTGTGTGATGTACTTATGCATGGTTAGTCTGTTACCTTAAAGGTAACATATTATGCACTTTGCTGTCAATTTTATATGGTCTAAGTAGTCCCTAATACTTATTTTTTTAGATGTTTGCTGAAAAACCCGTTCAGATCATTTATTGTAGCAAGCCTCTATACCCTGATTGTCCTCTGGTCTCAGGATGACCTATATTTGTGCGATCTGGCTGTCCCCTCCCACCTCTCTACCGGGCTTTCTTTATATGGCCATGGGGCTCTCCCACCGTCTCTGCCGTGCTCTCGCGATACTAGAGAGACACTACGTGAGTCGTGACTGCGAGTGTTTACCCGGAGGCTCCGGGCCGGAGCTAAGCTAAGAGAACAGTTTGACATGACCTGACATGATTAAAACCAGTGAAAACAGTAGCTTCAAAGTTTGATTTCTAAAAACGAGTCATTTTCAGACTGCTGTGGGGAGTATAAACAGCGTGTTATGAGCAAAACTTGGTGCTACAACAGAAGCTACATGGGCGCTAACACTAAAAATAAGACTCAGACGATAAAATAAACTAAAAGTACCACACAAATCAGTGAAAAAAATATATTCAAAATTGACTTCCACACTATTAGGTTACAATCATTTGTCCTGTTAAAAACGAGGCATTTCCAGACTGGTGTGGGTAAAAGAATTATGTTTTTATGACCAAAATCTCATTGCTTGTCTCGAAGCTAGCCCGTGAGCTACCAGCTAAAAATACCACACAAATCAGTGAAAAAAATATATTCAAAATTTACTTCCACACTATTAAGTTACAATCCTTTGTCCTGTTAAAAACGAGGCATTTCCAGACTGGTGTGGGTAATAGAATTATGTTTTTATGAGCAAAAGCTGAATGCTTGTCCCAAAGCTAAATAGCTATACACCAGTCAGGCAAAAATACCAATAAAAACATTTCTTTCAGTTTCACTGTTTGCAAAAACCCACAAGTAGCTTCCTATCCGTTGTGTTATTAAAAACGAGGCATTAATAGACTGCTGTGGTTAAGATAAATTAGTGGAGTATGAGCAAAAGCATTCTGTGTTGGTGTATGTAACATTCAGGCTGTAGGCTATGGGCATCTTGTCGCTTAGCGGGGAAAGCAACATGGCTGTCCCTCGGGAAATTTTTCAGAGGATCTCATGGGATCTCGGGCACGGGATCTCGGGGCCGTGGACCAATAAGAAATGGGGGGTGGGGTTATCATAGACTACTGCACGGTGGAAATTTCTGGTTACTAATGTGGGGGGATGCATCGGAAGCATGGACATATAAAGAAAATATGGGGATGTGGCTGTGCTGACTATAACGTAATAGTCGGCGAGAATTCTGACTGGAGTATATTGGGGGGGAGGGGTGGGGGTTTCAGAAAGGGGGAGAGTGAGAAAAGGAGAGATTGTTATTTTTTTTTATATTTTGGCAGTCTATAGGCACACCATGGCCCCATGGATATGTTAGAACACATTTAAAAAGTGCATTTAGCATAATATGTGACCTTTAAGATGGAGATCTGCGCAGGAAAATTTTTTTCGACACAAATATAACTGCTTACCTCAAAAAATTAATATTCCTTCAACTGTAGGCTTAATGTAGGATTTTTTCACTGATTTAGTTTGCCGCCATACAGCTGTTTTTTTTGCACCTTTTTCAAGTGTAATTCGGATATGTATTCCTAAGCCAATCAGCTGTTATACACATGGGAGTTGCCGTAGTAATACATGGCCAAACTACACTTGAAAATTGTGCAAAAATAACAGCTGCTAACTAGCTATCGTCAAACTAAAGCAGTAAAAAAAAATGATCATTTGGCGTACAATTGAACGGATATTTATTTTTTAGCATTTATAGACGTGGTGAAAAAAAAATCCGCTGAACCCCTCTGCATCAGTACAATGCTGACTTCTGCTAAAACAGCGTCTCCCCCAAATCTCCTTAATAGTGACTGGACTCATTGCAATCTCCATAAGGTAACAGACTAACTATGCATATGTACCTCATACAACCTGACTTCAATAATACTGAACTATCCCTTTACTATTCAAAGGCGAGAGAGAGAGAGAGAGAGAGAGAGAGAGAGAGAGAGAAAGAGAGAGTTAGAGAGAGGGAGAGAGAGTAATGAGACAATCCTGGCTTGTTGTCCTGTTTTTGTTCATTTGTCTTCTCTGTGAAGTTTTAATGTAGAGTTTGTCCGCTCTGCCACTGTTTACTCTAAGTGGAAGGTGTTTGTCCTCAGCCCGCGACAACTTCAACATCTTAATGACTTATACATTGTTCTAATTTCTCCCCAAAGCCCGGCGCGGTGTGCTGCTCTGAATCTACTGTAAGTGTCTATGTCTTTATAATTCAGTGAGTGCTGCTGTATGTGTAGCAACTGAATGACTAGCAGGGAATACTGAAGAGTAAAGATGACACGATTGATGCCGCTTTAATGAATACATAAAAAATGTATTAAAGCCTAATATCTAACTGACAAGTACATTTAAAGATAGCCTTGACAGACACACACACACACACACACACACACACACACACACACACACACACACACACACACACACACACACACACACACACACACACACACACACACACACACACACTCTCTCTCTCTCTCTCTCTCTCTCAGAAAGAGTGTAAGAGCATAGAGCCGTTAGCGGTCGGAGGATCATGGCAGGATACCTCTGTGCTTTATTAGGCTCTGACCCAATTAGCTTCTTTGTTAAATAAAACTTCCCTGGCCCTTATTTAAACCATCACATACCCCCTATACCCCACACTACCCGTATACCCCCTCCCTTTCCCTTTCATGTGTTTTCACAGTATAAATTGATTGCAGATTGAATTAGCTGAGGACCTTGCATCAGGGAGACTCCAAAATCCATATTGATATTTCTGCAGTTTGACGATACAGGCCTCGGCTCTGTGATGATGTGCGCAAAAAAAAATTTAAATATGATTCCTAACTTGTTTTACTGACTGCTGTTTATTGTGTCCCCTGAGGCTAATCATTGTGCAGAAAGCAGCAAGCTGATCAATGCTGTCTCACTGACAGAGCCCGGGCTGTAAACAGGCCGGCTGTCAGGAGAGCAGCTTTACTGGGTTTGACGTGTGAGGATGCTCTACTACTAAGCTGCTGTTTGCACCTTAATTCCACATATTTATAACATTATAATTTTATTTTTTTTAAGATTATTTTTTGGGAATTTTTTGCTTTCTTAGACAGATTGGAGAAACAGTTGAAATGGGGCAAAGAGGAGAGGACATGCAGAGAACTGACTTGAGCGGGATTTGAACCTGGGTTTGCTGCTGGGCCTGGCCTGTGGGGGACGCCCTAACCACTCAGCTACGGGCGCCCCATATTTATAAAATGTTTTAATAAAAAACTGGCTACCTCATACAGATGAACTCAAAATGAAACTCCACATTTTCTTATAGATATAACAGTGCTCACAAGAACCATGCAGGTTGAGTTCTAAAACCGTCTCGTCGCAAGCAGTTGCAAGGCGAATCTTTGGTCTGAACTGGGCTTAACACATCACCCTTGCTGTCCTATAGATTGTTGCTAGTGCTTGCCGGTAGAGCATGCATTTGTCTAGGAAGGGAGTGAAAGAGTGTCTGTAGGATGTATCTAGGTAATGTGTTTGTATGTGAGATTAATCATGGTTATATGATGAGGGTAAAGCAAAGTGATAATGCAATTTCCAAGCAGACTCTTCTCTAAACTTCTTGCAGAATTTTTTCCTTTTAGAAAATACTTTTTGTTCTTCAATGTCTGGGCCTGTCTGTCTTGGTTTAACATTCTGTCCTGGTCTTGTCTCCAGGGAAACTTTCTGTGAAGGTTCACCTAGTGCAGTAACAGTTCAATTTGAAGTCAGAGAATGTTCCAGAAGTTGTCTGGTGTCTGGTAAGGGTTACCAATATGCACTAAAGGTAGAGGAGGCAGAGATAGCTATTGTAATACTCCGGTTTACAATGCAGCCACAAGGCACCGACGACACATTTCTTCTAAGAAGTCGGACACTTGCTTAATTTGTTGAAATATTCCCTGACATGTTTACACCATCACTATTACCCTATCCAGTGTTTCCCCCAGAAAATGTCTTAGTCAAGGTGGTTACTGCCCCGTGTAGGGGGAGGCGCGTCGAAAATTTTAGGGGTGTTTTGCTCAAAGATGCCAATGCGCCGTAAAGAAATAAACAACTGTTTATTTGAATACAAAAATAAAACAGACACTGACCTTACAGTTGGCAATTTTGTTTGCTATGTGCAGGTACAAATTACGTGTAAACGTACAGACAGTACAAAGCACAATTAAAGAAAACTTCTACTGTTTTGGTGCAATACTATACAGACACACTAAATATAAATAATGGACCATACATTTAACATGTGTATGCACATCAAAGTGCAAATACAACTTTTTAAAGTTCCTTTTTGGATGGGGGCTGTTGTGCGATTAATGGTTATTTTAAGTCTACTTGCTTCATTTATTTTTAAATACAGAGGTCGTTTTGGAACATGTATTTCCCAATTTAAAACATAAAAATAAAGCAGCATTGAAAATTCAGAAAATAAATCTTCTTGGCCTACACTAGCATGCTGTTTTAAAAATAACTTTAAATAATAAATACAATGTGTTTTCCCCTTAAAATGACTTAATGCATTTCAAAGACAGTAGGCCTAGTTTGGCACTTCTGTAAACACTTACTGAAACTTGCCTGGGCCATCACTCTCATGCCTTCTTCAAACTTTTCTCTGTGCTGATAGGTTGTGTTGCCACAGTGATGTGGAGTCTTAAACTATTCTATCTTTGCAGAGCACTTCTTTCTGTTCAGCTAAATATCCCCATAGAACTGCACTGCGTTTATTATCGCCACCAGTTAAATCTCGGTTTGCGTCTGCTCGTTTAACTCTCCCGCGTGCATGCCGTGGTCGCGCGCGGTGCGGTACGGTCGCGCGCGCAAAGCCGCAGACACAGAGCAGCTGATAGAGAAACGCTTGGAGACACATGCTTTTTACCGCAAATCGCGGCCTTTCGCGCAGTTATGACCATGCACAACACACACATCGCGCTTGCTAGTACATTGATTGTGCAGCACAAAAAAAAAAAAAAAAAAAAAATTAAATTATTATTTTTTTTTTTGGGGGGTCGGTTGGTAGTCAAGGCGGGAGGCTGGCGTTGCTAAGGCGGCCGCCTTAGCTATAGAGCTGTTAAGCGGAAGTGACTTATTTCCGGGACATGGGACCTCTCGGCTCGAAAAATTACAACGGTAGTCAATGGAAAGAAATGTATTATTTTCTGTTCCCAGTCATGAAATGCCTTCGATTACACATATGTTTTGTATGGATTTAGATGGTATTTTTTCGTGCAAAGAATGGAACAATTTAGCGAGTAGAAGCTGGATACGGTCAGGTTTTGTGCAGAGCGCTTTTGTGGACTACAGCTCGTCGCTGCTCTTGACACTTATGATACACGTCACCACCACTGGCACCCGCCTAGCTCAGAAACATGGCTGTGTCTTTAATGCACTTTACCGCTTTCTTTCAATGACAAGACACAAGTCTTCAGCGTGGCGAAAACCACTACACAAGTGGACATGTGGAGAGTTTCAATTTCTCGAGTGTGGAGATTGTTGGCGTTGTCCACGCCAGCCATTAGCATTAGCACTGTCAGTCGAGAAGTGGAGGGAATGTGTTGAGGTGACGTCACAGAGGCGACAAGACTTGTAGTTGTTCTCGTAACATTTTTTCAAAAGCCGTTTGACGAATAATCATACAACATACCGTCAAACTCTTCACATGAAAAATGATCATTTAGACCCATACAAAACATATATGTAATCCAAGGCATTTAATGAATGGGACCAGAAAATAGTAGATTACTTTCCATAGACTCCCATTCATTTTTTTTCAGCCGAGAGGTCCCATGCCCCGTAATTCCGCCACTTCCGCTTAACAGCTCTATAAAGCGCTGGGGGAAACACTGCTATCATCATTTTAATTATGAAATCCCACTGGGTATATTAAAGCTATAGTGTGTAACTAAACCTTTGGTGATCGCCAATGGCTTTTATACCTTCTGCTGTATATGTCCAGGTTTTTTTCTTAGCAGTAGAATCAACAACTGAAACATTTCTTAGGCACTTCTTGGGATTTTTCTGAGTTCCTGCGCCAGTGTGAGGGGGACGAAACCAGTTGGTAAACGCTGCCATACTGAGAAATACAGAGAGAGTTTTGTGGAGCTGATCGGTTTAATAGAAAGTTGTGTCAACTCGTTTCTTATGGTTTGACTGTAACCAACATTAATTTATATATAAAGAGTTACGCACTGTAGCTTTAAGTCCAGCTGAGTTGTCCAAGGGAAGTCGAGAGTCTTAGTCACATGAAGCACTGAGGTAGAATTTTCCATTAATATAAAGTTTAAGTTTAATTTATTATAAATAGTGTTCCCATTAGAGAGGTAATGAAAAATGAGGGTGTAGATAGAATATGGAGGTGTCAGAGCAGCTCATCAAACTCCCGACTCGTACTGTGAATATTTCACTACTGACACACAGCAGCTTCCAGGATACAACCAGGGAGAGAGGAGAGACAACAAACCAGACACATACAGTCTGTGGATGGACAGATAGACAGATAGATAGATAGATAGATAGATAGATAGATAGATAGATAGATAGATAGATAGATAGATAGATAGATAGATAGATAGATAGACGGACGGACGGACGGACGGACGGACGGACAGACAGACAGACAGACAGACAGATAGATAGATAGATATTCCTCTCTAGCCCCTCACACCCTGAGGGTGTGTCTCTCAGCTCTAAACTTCTGGAGGCAGGGGGCTGACAGGCAGAACTCTCCACAGCTGACAACGCTGCCTTCAAGCGCCTCCAGGGGCTGTCGGAAAACACACACATCACACCAGACTGAAACGTCAAAGACAGGATGAGACCAGACATGAAACGCTCCGAAAAATATAACACATGACGGGAAGGCAGATTACCCGCACCCTACACATTCACACCACACGTGGTGAAAATGTGACACAAGAAAGGCATTTTGTTGAAATGTTTGAAAAAAAAAATATATATAGTATACATATATTTCATGAACAAACACAACTGTACATGTCGCGTAGTCATCTTTCAAAAAGTGTGTTGAGATATTTCACTTGAAAACTAAAATGTCAACTTTATGGTGGTAGAAGAAAAGTCAGAAGTCTGAGGGGCACAAGACATAATTCATTCTGCACCGCTCACATTCATGCATACATTTCACTTTCATGTTCTGATTTTTTAACTCACACTCATTCACACACACACACACACACACACACACACACACACACACACACACACACATGCATTTCACTTTCATATTCATATATTTGGTGATAAATGTATGCATGTGAGAGTGAAAATATATGGATGTGAAAGGGTTGTGCATGTAAGTGAGTGGTGCAGAGTGAACAGTGTCTAATACAGCCCCTCTTTATCGTTTTGTGGAACATGAATGTCAGTGCAAAATGTCATTGAAATCCATTCAAAAGTTTAGATTTCAGTCCGGACCAAAGCGTATGGACTGACAGAGCAACACTGTTATCCCTTTGAGCCATAGGCCACCAGTCATAGTCAGAGGAAGCTCTGTAGATGTTTGACAAACACAACTTTTCAATCTGCACATGCTGCCAGCAGAACAGACACAAATATGTATCACAGAAACAACTAGCACATTTGACAGTAAGCTGGTGGTGATTTACAATTCAGCTTAGAAACACACACGCATACACAAGCACACACATGCACGCGCACGCACACACACACACACACACACACGCACAGACACACACAGCTCCAACCTGCCTCTCTTCAATGATTTCCCCAAACTACTGAGATAATCACAGTAGCTCCACATTTCCAGAGAGAAGCAATCACAAAGCAGATATGGCACCAATTCAAATTTTGATCATTTCAAGCAGCATAATTCGGATCGTCAAAAACACTCATTTGGATTCATTTTCTTACTTCTGCAAACAGAATGCCTTGATGACTTATTACAAAAACATTTTTCAAGCAAAGTGAACAGACACTTAGCTAGGAAAAGGATTCTTTCATTTGTGAATGCGTTACTAAAGCATAAGCACGGTACAAGAGTCAATTTCTAACTTCAGACAGAGCTCTAAAACTCAATTTCACCCTTGGGGAAAATTATTAATTTCATGTTAAAGATATAATGGATTCCCTTCAACTTTTACTGTATACACTGGAGCTATAAATATTACAAGCCAATCCCAATGTAGTCGACTTTTACAAGGCATGTGGTTCAATAAATACACAAGTTTAATTTTGGAAGCTTCTTTACTATGTTGGAGTTGCTATGTTATGATTTAAAGATCCCAAAGTTGTACTGATCAATATGTCTGTGTTGGATGAGCTTAGGTTTACAGAGGCAGTGGAGGCAGGAGAGAGAGAGGAGGTCCACTACTAAAGAGGTCAATCTGAACCAGAAGCACTCACTTCCACTGTGTTTCCTATGGGCCATTATTGGTGGGAGCGCTCACACATCACAGTGGCAGAGGGCTCTTCCAGGCTGAAACAGAATCAGAAACAAAGGACTATTAAATCACATGGAGAGAGACCCTGCTCCGAGCAACACACACACACACACACACACACACACACACGTTAACATTGCGGTATATGGACAGAGAGGAGACCTTAAGACCCAACGAGAGAGAGAGATGAGAGAGAGGAGAAGAAGAGGGAGCGCGACATTGATTTTCCCCCTCTCTGAAGTGCCAGTTCATCATTCTGTGAGACACACTCTATCGATCCGCCGCCTTTAGTTTGTTTGTAATTTTGGGGTCTCAAAAGCATTCACAAAGATAGATCCTCTTATGTGCCACTTGCCTCCCAGATGAAGAATGGAGGGATGAAAGGAGGAGTGGAGATGACCTCATTGTGCAAAGGTGCTCCTCACTCAGTTGGTTTCTGAGGCCGAGTTTAAAGAGGAATGGATGTGGGCAAGGGGGCGGGGCCAAGTCAACTGAGTGTTTATTACAATAAAGAGTCAAAATTTTTCCTTAGGTGGAGTTTTCAGTTTTTGTTATTTCTAGCGGCAACTTAAGACATTTGTATAGGAAGGGAGTGAGAGAGAGACTGCAGGATGCATTGCGATGAGGTAATGTATTTAGATGTGACTATGTAAGATTTATAATGGTAATATCACGATGGGGAAACCTCAACTTGGCAAAGGCAACAATAATAGCTGTATTAAATTAGGGCTGTTTTCACTAATGGTCTTGTTATCTGTTACAGGTAATTCATGATCATCAGAAGAAACTCTTGGTTCAAGAAGAAATGTTTTTGTTTACTGCCAACACTGCGTCAGTTGGAACATATTGATCAGAGATCACTGTGACCTCCAAAGCTTCCAGGACAAATCTCAATCTGCGAGACAAACCGCCCACCTCAGAATACCTTCAGGGAATGCAACATAACACATGTTTACAGCACATGTTTACAGCACACAGTACAGTGATTCAAGAAAAACATCCTTCAACCAGGGTTCACTGAACAACAAGCAAACACACATACAAACAAGCTAGAGATACTGCTTGGAGAGGCATACGACTGCCAAACAGTGAAAGTACAGCGGTGCTAGTTAAGGAAAACATCCTTCAGAAGCTACAATACAGTAAAAGATCACTGCAGCTTCCCAATATGTTAGATTGACCTCCAAAATCTATTCAGTTCACCCTCGAGTCAGAGAGAGTTTTGGACGAAAATCCCTCAAAGCGTTCTTGAGATATTGTTCATGATTCATGAGGTCACAATGATCTTGACCTATGACCTCCAAAATCTTATCAGTTCATCAGTTCAATGCTTCTAGCTGGAGCCGAAGCAGAGGCATAACAACACTCACACACAAAACAACCTCTATGGTTTTCTAAAGTCAGTTCATTGGAACATCTTAGTATTGGCTGTTGTTAATATTCTTGTTTTTTAGAAATCTGGCCTACATGATAGAATTTTTTTTATGGGATTTTTGTATTTAATATCATATCCCCATGCCAATACATTTCCCATTGTTACCCACTCACATCAGGCAAAAAGTATTCAAAAGGAATACAATTAAGCAACCTTTAATTAAGAAGTATTAATTATTATTTTTTAACTTGCAGGAGAGATTTTTTAACTTGCAGGAGAGATGTCAGCATATTTATTATGAATATCGGAGCCTTCAACGTTTCTTTTGTAGAATTAAAACACCTTCAAATACTGTACAACACAATGGCCTAGAAAAATTCAATTATGTCCATGTTACAATACAATGTCACCCACTCAGCAAACAACTGCAGCTGTCAGCATGCTAACGTTTCTGCCTTGCTTGGCAGGAAGCATACTGTGCTAAGCCTACACAAACAACATAACATTAATTCACTAACATTTGACTTCACACTGTTAGTTCAAATAACAGTGGTACTGTCTGTGTGTGCTAATGCATAGCAATTCTATTTTAGCATGCTGACAAATGCCAGCCCTGTAACCTTTTCCTGCTTTCACTTTGGAGGTGGCTACAAATACATTACTGAAATAACACCATCAGGAAAAGTGTAAGGCTACAAACAGGTTTTACTTCAATCACTTAAATAATGAAAAGCTTAAGACTGATATAACATACAATCAGGTTGCACAATCCACCATCTCAAATTCAAAAATAAATTAAAGACTCAGGTTTCCTTTTAGCAAGAAATGACCAGTATCAAAACCAATTGCTTTACGATCTTCATAGTGAATGACTACCACTATATATTTACAACCTCTAACCAAACAACACAGCAGCTGATTTCATCCTGTTCTGCACACATTCATCTAGAGACGGGTGACTAATCGATCATGGTGCGCAGTGATTGGCTACAACATAATCCTACAGATTCTTGGGGATTTAGTGGCACATGTTTGAGAGCTTCTGTTGAGAATGAAGAGGAACTAATCCATCTGGAGGTTTCTGTTGTGCAATGCTTTCATTCTCTGCTCAGAGATTGTTATCTAGATGAGGAAAGTCGGTTAAAACGGTGTCAACGTATCACCAACAACTGGCTGGTGTCTCTTTAATCGCCTCATTCTCTGTAAAGAATCTATCCATCCATCATCCATCCATCAATCCCTCTCTTTATCTCTTTCCATCTCTCTATCTTCCTATCTATCTATCTATCTATCTATCTATCTATCTATCTATCTATCTATCTATCTATCTATCTATCTATCTATCTATCTATCTATCTATCTATCTATCTATCTATCTATCTATCTATCTATCTATCTATCTATCTATCTATCTACAGAAGCCTCCAAAGTGACCAATTTTCCCAACAAATGTCCAACATCATAATAAAAAAATAAAAAAATAATCCATAAATAGATTATCCGTTAAACACAAAGGATACTGCTTTGTTCCATTTGCATTGGAAGTCGGAGGTTGGAACAGGGAGTGACATCACATCTGCGTTGACTGCCTCCCAGTAGCACAAGTGGGAAATTACAAGAAAGCTTGAACGTTTGCCATTAGCAATCACTTTGGATTAGCCATTGTTAGCAATACCAGTTTATAACCACACTCTATGTTGTTTTTGTGTGCATCCAAATATGGTAGCAATTTATCTACATACAGAAAAATGAGCAGTATCATGCTGAATGTTGAATGTGGGGTTTACAAGTTCCCACGTGCAGGAGTTCTGACCTCAAGGGGCGTTCCAGTTGAAATGTCGAACTGGTAACTCGGAAACTCTTCACTTCCCAGTTCAACTTCAACCCACATCAGTGGTGATTGTACAGAGCCCTGAGAGACCATGTGGATACTGAGGGGAATGGTCTTGACAGCTCCACTCTAAAGAGCCTCCATCCTCACAGTTAAGAGAAGGAACATGACTGACAGCCTCAACACTATGGTTGGAGGTCATCCATGTGAACTGAGTACCCTACCCTCCAGACCCTCCATATTTTCTGCCACGTGTGCGTGCTTGTGTGTTTTTGTGTGTGTGTGTGTCTGTGTGTCTGCGTGTTTGTGTGTGTGTGTGTGTGTGTGTGTGTGTGTGTGTGTGTGTGTGTGTGCGTGTGTACGTGCGTGCGTTGGGTACTTCTTCATCCCCGTACTCCCCAGGTTTTTAAAATGTCATTTATGTCTAATGGCCGTGCTCATTAGCAGCATGTGAAAAACACACTGGTCATTAGCGGCTACATGTAGCAGTCAGGCTTCATGCAGAACAACCCTCTTGTTTGAGTCATCCATCACAGCCCCGTTCCTTGGCAGTTGGCAACACAAATGACGCACAGCGCAAAGTCTTCTAATTATCTGCGACTGTCTTTTATCTGCTGCTTACATTGCTAGAGAGGTGTGTTGTGACAAGGGCTGCTTTATCAGTGTAGCGAGAAATCCCAATCTGAAACAACATCCATCATCTCCAGGCTGCCAAGGCCACTTGTGGGACTACACACAGGCAGTAGTGTGCTAAGAAGTGCACTTTACCTTGGTGCAGTATCCTCTAGTGTGTGTGGGCATAAGAAAGGGTTCTGCAAAGGAGACAATAGCATTCAGCTTTCTTCCATTATTTACTTGTATTGTACCTCTGTCAGATATGGAAACTTTGGTTTGCTGAGGGGGAAGATGACCAAAGAAAAGCCCTTTAGTTCAAGTCAAGAGGTTCAGAAATCAGTCCAAGAACCAAGATATCTACTTCTGTCACTGTCAGGTTTACTTGGACCAGAAGCAGCTTGACTTTGTATTCCCTACTACTGCAAAATAAATAACTGCTTCAGAATCAAAGTGCCATACTCTAGTTTTTTATAGCTTCTGCATATTTCTCTGGAGGAGCGTTACGTAGGTGTGCAACAGCCTGTTCAAGTAAGAAATAGAGAGATAGGGGGTGAGAGAGAGAGAGATAGAGCGATAGAGAGAGAGAGACAAAGAGAGGTAGAGAGCTAGAGTGGGTAGTTGTGGGAACGTGCTGGCTTTCCTTTAACTGCTCAGTGCCATTTAATGGCCTGTAAAGCCCAGTGCTGGAGAAAGAACAGGCAATTAGCATACTGAGTGGATTACAAGATTGCTCTGACTCCTGGATTAATGTGTGCACTTAATCTTCTTTTTGCAAAGCGATTCTTGGATATACAGCTATTCAACGGGAACATATTTCTTCACCTTCCCAAAAACACAACATGACAAAAGGGGGTTTGTGCCACGCCCACGATGGCAACCCAATTGCAGTACATTGTCCAAGATCAGCACATTTAAGAAAAATGTTAAAACAATTAAATAGTCTCAAATGTACAAACCCATTACGTAACAAGCATATCTACAGTATGTACATTATAGTGCAATATGGGGGATGCTAAACACCTCCTTGTTCACAGATTTGGAACTGATTGTACATCTGTGAGGGGACCTAGAATTGGTTTGGCCCGAAAAAGCTCTGCATTAAAAAAAAGTAGGCTTCCTGTTATACAATAATTTAGTAACCAGGAAGTCTAGTAACAGGTTAACACCTAAGGGGCTTATCACACACCAAAATGCTGCACGTTTTCCAAATTCATAGTTATTTTTTGTATAGGGAAGGGCACGGATTTCAATATACCTTGTGTAAATTGACAAATAAATAACTTAACTTCAATATTAAAACCACTTTAACAAACTTCTTAATATTTTTACCCAAAGAAACTTTGATGGAAAAAGTACAATTCTTCTCATAGCAAATGACATGAATCTTACTACAATTGTGCATTTTAGTGTTTTTTTAGTCAAACATTTGCCAAGTCCCCTGACAACTTTGTCACACACACACACACACACACACACACACACACACACACACACACACACACACACACACACACACACACACACACCAGCCCATCTTCTTGATTGTCATCCTCTATCTGTGCTGTGTATGATAAACTCTGGGCTGCATCTGCTATCTCTGCCATCGTTCCTGAATCACTGTACCTATTGGCTGGCTTCTGATAGGATCTTTAGTCCAAGGCTCCCAACCTTACAGTTCAATCTTTCACCCAGAATGGTGTCAGCCCAGAAATGAAAAGAGCTGATAACTTTGCACAACTATTGCTCAGAGCCAATACACAATGTCTCAAAAGGGATACACACACACACACACACACACACACACACACACACACACACACACACACAAAACAGACACACACACAATGACGCTTACTTCTAATATTATTATGCTAGGCTTGTTTGCGCTGCTGAATTCATGTGAAAATGGGCTCAGGAGTAATAACAGAATGCACCGCTTTGTCCTCTAAATATCAACACAGATTACCATCTTCAATTATCTGCTTCCGTCCTCCCAGATAAAGGGCTTTCAGGATGCACTGCCTTCACACAACGACAATGCTGATTCATTGAGTTCAGAAGGACACACACACATGGTTGAGACGTGACTATGCTGTCCATTTAGACGGGTGCTAAGTGTTCCAAAAGCT
This sequence comes from Hyperoplus immaculatus, assembly GCA_949357725.1. NCBI lineage: Eukaryota > Metazoa > Chordata > Actinopteri > Uranoscopiformes > Ammodytidae > Hyperoplus > Hyperoplus immaculatus. Next base: position 5,091,263 of record OX442354.1, on the reverse strand, counting down.
ACACCGGCATGCTTAAAGCTATAGTGCGTAACTTTTTCATACAAATTAATCTTGGTTACATTCAAGCCATCGCCAAACGAGTTGACACAAAGCTGTTTAAGCCTATCAGCTCCACAAAAAAAACTCTCCATAATTCTCAGTACGGCAGCATTTAAAAACTAGTGTCGCCCCCTGACACTGGCGTTTGAACTCATAAAAATTCCAAGAAGCATCCAAAATAATTGACTATAGCTTTAAGCTGAGGTTATGGGGTCAATATTGTATCAAAACGTTTGCAAATGCGTATCTGTGTATTTGCGATTTGTATTTGTGATTTGTATTTGCGATTTGTATTTGCAAATGCGTATTTGTGTATTTGCGATTTGTATTTGCGATTTGCGATTTGTATTTGTACTTGCGATTTGTATTTGCGATTTGTATTTGCGATTTGCGATTTGTATTTGCGATTTGTGTATCTGCAAATGGTTTTGTGCATGCACACAAAGATTTGTGTGTGTACACGGTTCTGTGTGTAGACACATCTGTAAATTATATTAATTGTGGTTCTAAAAGCTCAAATAGACTAAGTCTTTTTACAAATCTCTTTTTACATAGCCATGGAAGAACTGTAGCAAAAGTCACGTGGTGTAGCAAAAGTCACGTGTGAAAAGACAGACACGTTGATTGGTCAATGTGTTACAGTGGCAGGACTCTTATTTTGAAAATCCCTAAACCGGATGTAAACAGAGCTTTGGCTATGAACCAGGGATGGAAATTAACACCCGCCACACGCCAAATGCGGGTAGATTTGCGTGCTTGCGTGTAAATTGTGTCACTTCACCCGCCACTGTGTCGGGTAATACTTTCCAGTCAGGTCCGATCGAATTTGCATATTTAATACATACAATGATGCCAGTGTGCTGCACAGTCCCACAGTTCCTTTTTGCCTTTCTAGTCGAACTGAACTACGGTGCGATCCGCTCCGCGAGGAAATACTATAGCGAGACGTGTGGAGGCATAAGTCGACAAATCAATCGACTTACTTTGCCCCCTTTATTTCTTCCCACAGCAGAGGTTGAGGTGCTGAAAATAAAGTGAAAACTGCGCTTTTCCTTTAAGCAGCAGAGCTGCCGCCGTTATGTTACAGTATTTACATCCAAGCCCTAATGGTAATACAAATTAGATGCTTTATTTAACGCTGTCCGTGCTTAGGAGGTGATTGTAATTGTGTCGGCTGAAACAGAAACTAATGGAGGGACTCGGCTCACTGTAGGCTACAGTGTATTCAGGCTCGAGACATTCAAACGGATCGCATACAAACAAGGAAGCCTCTCCCATCGATATCGCTAACGGGGAGAATATCCTCGGTTATTATTTGAGCCTCAAACCACAGAGTTCTTCCCCGTGCGGCGGCTCGCTCGCTCATTGGTGAGATCTGACGTTGAAACGCTGCTTTGCTCGGACGAAGGCATCGTGTGTTTCTAGATGATTTAACACCATAGCCTCAGACTAGCGTTTAACATTATGCTGCATCTTTTGCACTGCACTGTTTTTTATCAACAGTGAAAACACGGTCCCACACCGGACTCTTATGTGTAGCTGATTACTTCATGCACGCACCTTGCAGAAGTGACGCTCCTGCAGCGCGCACACGACCAGACGTGAACTCGCACGGTGACATCTCCCATTAATAAAACGGCATAACAGATTTTCAGATTTCGATTTTTAAATTCGACTTGAGCGCAAGTGGAAAACCGGTCATTGGGTCGACATCTTCACATCCCTAATGCATAGAGAAAGTGATAAACACTGCATACCACACCACAAAGACTGATCAGACCTTCATCTCTTATTTTTCCCTATGCTTGACCATGAATTCTGCAGGTGAACTATTCATTAAACTGCCGAAATTCAAGAATAAAATAAATCATTAAAGTACTGCACTTCTGGCCACTCCTTCCACATACTTTCAGTTGTAGGCTTCACATTTATATGTTTGCCTGGTTTTATATTATGTGTATGCACAATATCAACATTTCACATCATTAACTAAAAATAAAAAAATAAATCTAAAGGTAACTTCAATACTGTATTATAATTATTGACTAAATGATGAAAAAAAGGTGTCTGCAGGGCCAGTGAAAATATACAAGGGGCCAGTAAAACTCGGATCTATTGGCCAAGCTGGCCAGTTGGGAAAAAAGTTGCATTGAACCCAGAGTATATATGGAGTTCAATTATAAAATGTTTTGAAATAAAGATGACCTGTATTGTGTATCATATATAGTAAGAGTGTACCATTTGCAACTCAGTTCCTTGGCAGCACCTACTAACAGTAGAAATGACTTCTGATGGAAAACATTTGTATGAAAAACACTTTCATTAGCTAATCTTAATATTGTATTGTTTAACATTAACGCATATATTAAAAAAGATATTGCGTGTAAAAAGTGGCTGGTAAAAAAGATGAGTGGCTGGTAGATTTTTAAATCTACCAGCCACAGTGGCTGGTAGGCAAACAAGTTAATTTCCATCTCTGCTATGAACCCATGTGGGCTATGCATGGAGGTGTCGTGGAGACAGAAAGCGAAGAGTGCTAACGGACACTGCAGTTGACAAAGCACTTCAACTTCAAGTAGTTTAAAAGTAAGTATTGATTAACAATTTTCCTTTTTTTTCTTTTCAAGAATCATTCGTTCCTATGTAAATCTCAGTGATATCGGATACAGATACAGATAATGTACCATGGGGCTGCGAATAACAACCTGTCATCTACAAACCTTGCCTTCTTCCAAGAATCTGTGGTTGCGAACAATAAAAGTAATTGTGTGTGTGTGTGTGTGTGTGTGTGTGTGTGTGTGTGTGTGTGTGTGTGTGCGTGTGTGTGTGTGTGTGCGTGTGTGTGTGTGTGTGTGTGTGTGTGTGTGTTGGTGTCGGAGCTCGTTGTGCGGTCTTGTTGTTCACATATTTAAAAGAGAAGCTACCCAAGGCTTACAACTGGATGGACAAAACTGACGAAGATGAAGCGATTGCCGGTGTTGAAACTCTCACTCGCGTTATTAAAATAAGTATTGTGACGATATGTTTCACATCAAGCTAATGGTCCTTCCACGGCACGCATTCACGAGGGGATTCTTTTTTGCAAACGTATCCGATATCACTGAGATTTACATAGGAACGAATGATTCTTGAAAAGAAAAAAAAGGAAAATTGTTAATCAATACTTACTTTTAAACAAGTTGAAGTGCTTTGTCAACTGCAGTTAGCACTCTTCGCCTGCTGTCTCCACGCATAGCCCACATGTGTTCATAGCCAAAACTCTGTTTACATCCGGTTTAGGGATTTTCAAAATAAGAGTCCTGCCACTGTAACACATTGACCAATCAACGTGTCTGTCTTTTCACACGTGACTTTTGCTACACCACGTGACTTTTGCTACAGTTCTTCCATGGCTTTGTAAAAAGAGATTTGTAAAAAGACTTAGTCTATTTGAGCTTTTAGAACCACAATTAATATAATTTACAGATGTGTCTACACACAGAACCATGTACACACACAAATCTTTGTGTGCATGCACAAAACCATTTGCAGATACACAAATCGCAAATACAAATTGCAAATCGCAAATACAAATCGCAAATCGCAAATACAAATCGCAAATACAAATCGCAAATACAAATACAAATCGCAAATCGCAAATAAAAATTGCAAATCGCAAATACAAATCGCAAATACACAAATACGCATTTGCAAATACAAATACAAAACGCAAATCGCAAATACAAATCGCAAATCGCAAATCGCAAATCGCAAATACAAATCGCAAATACACAAATACGCATTTGCAAACGTTTTGATACAATAATGACCCCATATAAGGTGAGCTTTTTCTGTATATCAAGCTTCACTCCCGGGTAAATGGTGGCGGATCAAAGCTGTAGAAAGAGAGAGTGAGTAAAGGTACGAGAGAGAGAAGGAAATCAGGGATTCCTGGACACATTAAGAATGCGTTTTATCCTCAGAAATCAATAATGTCTCATTGCCTTGAAGATCAGCAGGAGCGCCATCACTTTCAATGTATTCATTCATTCTTCTCAGTGAACACACTGCGGTGATCCAGTGTGTTCCATCCCATCAGCGCTCCTTCTCTATCCTGCTTTATCTCCTGGGAGGTTCTGTTTAACTTGTTAAGGAAAGACACAGCGGGCAATATCGTCTTGTTTTCAAGCACTGGTCAATATTGCCATTTTTGGCTGTTTTGCTTGTATAACATGTCTTTTTTCATAGTATAAATAAAAGATCCAACAAGTTCAACTAGGTGTTTGTTTGACTGAACCTAGTCTGTTTGTGTCTGTATATCTCTCCTACACAACCATTATTAAAGGCCATTATCTCAAAATACTTTTTTTTCCAAAACTCAACTTCAAAAGCACTTACATAAGCTAAACTTTAAAAAAAAAATGGATGTAATGTAAGTAATCAAAATCTAAATGTTACCCTTTTCACCTGCAGTGTCTCACCTTAAAGATCTCCTATTATACTACTTATATAGTCTTAATTTCTCATTAATGACTCCTATACTGTAGAGCAGTGGTGGGCCAGGGCCAGGGCCAGCAGGGCCTGATTAGATTAATTTGTGTTTAAATGTGTCTGAATTTAATAAAAAATGTCAGTACGTTACAATAATAATTACATTTTTTTTGGAATATAGCCTAGTTATTTTTTGTGAGACTGAGCTGGATTTCCCAGGCATGTCTCATCTAAACGCATCACAGCTATGTGGAGCAGTGGGACCTGCACTAGAAATATTGCTAGCCTTTCATTGGAACTGCCGTCTCCTATTGGATAATAACTTTGACTGAAGTGTCTCATCAGCCAATCAGATTTTGATGTGTAGTGACAGCCCGTCCCCAGGGCCCAGCGATATCTCAGCCTCTAGCCCCCCGTGATGTCATCAGCGAAGTTTGAAACTTTGGCGGGCTATTAGCATTGTGATACGAGTGAACTACTATGGCCATCGCTTTCACACAACCTACTGCTCCCTCTGCCGATCTAGCGTGGCTATTTGCAGGTGATCGTTTAACATAGGTTAGATATAGTTTCGACAGGAATACTACACATAAGCTGGATGGGCTGACAACGTTGTTTTGCGGCACTTCACTGACTGTAACTACGACGCTATGACTGGCTAACAGTTAGCTCCGAGCGGAACAAGTTGCTGGCCGTGAAGGAACATGGCACATCACGGATTTTAACAGCCTTAATGGCTTATAGGATCCGAGGATGGATTGGTCGGAGTTCGCTACTGAAGGCCCTGACTGAAACCCCACGGTACGCTACTGCTATAGAGCAACCTGACACAAACACTCCGCCCGGCAGACTTCCCCTTGCTTGTGTTTACCTCTAAGTTGCCCTGGGTTAAAAGCATCACCTATTGCACAGTGGCTCTTAATACTTCTATCCATTTACCTTAATACGTCTATCCATTCACCTTAGTGATCATCATTAGACATAGAGCGTGGGAGAGAAGAGGCTCTCAGGTAGCTGCCACCATTCCCTGCTCTCTCTTTCACAGAGTGAATCCAGGTCATGAAACACACTCTCATATCAGAGCTACAAACCCCCAGCTGTGGGGCAGGCAGTGGAAAGAAATACTAATTGATTTAAGTAACCTTAAGGGAAGGAATGCTTGTTTGCCAGATGTAGTTTTCAAGATTTGGCTGTGATAATGTGGGCCGGGCGTGCCTTGTCAAATATACAGCTGACTGCATTCTCCGCCTGAAATTTCCGACTTCCAAGTAATACTAGACCGTAGCTCTAGTCCGACCACTTTCAAAGTAAAGATTCTTTGATACTTCTTTTGGCTTTTATGACTCTGTGATGACCAACACATTTACATATTTAACTTTCCAGAACGGGACACAAATCTTGATTAAACCTTTTTCTTCCACTATGTCAATCAATCAATCAAACTGTATTTATTCAATACTTGTCAAACACAGTGAAGGCAACACAAAGTGCATCACATAATATAAACAATGCTGAAGGCATAGAGAATACAGTATACGTGTGATGGTGTCCGGCCAACATGTACATCTGAAGCATGTAAGAGTGTGATGCTCCCACTTGATTCATTTCTGCTGAGCATAACAATAAAAGGTATATAGCTCAATGTGAAGCCCTCACTCAGCAACTTCAATGCTGGCGCCACGAACACAGGGGTCAGAGCTTAGAGTAAGTTTAGTTCTCTCCACATCAATATATTGTGCTTCACTGGAGGCAATGAGAACATGTCTAGTAATAGAAAGGATCTCTTTGTATGAGGTCAGCCAGACACTAGCATTCCAAATCGCATACTTTTTTTTCTATTCTACATACTACAGCTGACCATAAAAATGTATCTAGTCAGCATGCAGTAGGTATACATTTGGCTTACTTTTACTCATGTATTTCATCATAACATAACGCCTTCAACTTGCCTCTTGCTTATATATCTGTTGCATTGCTGTTTTGTTTTTCACTCGGAAGCTCTGTCGATGTGACTTCACTTCCAGTGTGCAGTGGATTGTGGCTCAGAATCACCAAAATGGCGGCAGATTTCAACACTAAAAATGTAGTGTGTACCATATGTTTAGTTTTAGTTTACTTTATTTATTTAGCACACAGTAACATGTGAGGCAATGTTATCCAACACAAGAACATTGGGAGATTTAAAATATTTTTCTAGCATACCTAATAGTAGGGAAGTATGGGGTATTGGAACGTAGGTAAACTCTCCAAGCACACCACACACACACCTTTGGCCCTCAGACAATGTAGGGCGTGAAACAGCAAGGCCCTTACGGCTCTGTATTCTGTATTCCCTCACACAAACCACTGAAGCTCTTGTTTATTACAGCTAATGCACCATCTGCTTCCCACAGCGACTCCTCATTAAATATGGAGGAGATAAATAACATACCTCACACGTCTGCAGCAGCACTGAACATAAACGTGGCTAGCACTGGGAGTACAGCTAACTACTTTATAAGAGACAGTCTGTGCAAAATTATGAGAAAAAAATATGCCAAAAAGTAGTTATTTAATAGATTGTTTGACTATTTCGCTTCAATAGCATGTCTTCTTTCATACAAGTATGAGTAAAGGGTCCAAAATGTGAATTAAGGTGTTTATTTTTAATAAACCTTGTCTGTTTGCTTCTGTATATTTCTCCTATACGATCGTCTTAAACGGCCATTATCTCACAATGGGGAAAAATGCCAAGTTGTTGTTATTTAAAAGATTGCTGCTCCAGGCAGGCAGGTCTTGACAGATATTTAGCATCTGAAGACATGGCTGGAAGCTTGTCAATGTTTGTGTTACAAACTAAGATTCGATCAATTAGGATATTGATTATCTAGATATATATATATATATATAGCTATCTTTATATCCAAATTTTATCCAAAAATTTTCTAAAAGTAAAATGTATTACTTATATGTACTCATGAATATGTTTCACTTGCAGCTACAACTAAATATTTCCTAAAACGGTCCATATTGTCCATAAGAACTGTTGGAGATCACTGGGAGCCCACAGCGAACGCACTCACCACCTTTATAAACTGGCCAGTATAACGCAAAGTAATCTCTTTTATTTATCTATTTCTCCAGACAATTAAATTCTCCATTACTGTCAGCGTGTGTTACGAGGACATATGTGCGTGGGCGTGTAGATGTGTGAGCACCAAAGCTAAATGAATAGCTACTCCCTTGATGCTGCTTAATTTTAGCAAAGCCACTCAGGATGGAGATCTTTTATATAAGAAGCTATTTACCATCATCCAGCACCAACACATACTGTTCATTGTAAGATGAGTAGTGAGACAGCTTTTTTAATATTATTCAATTCGTGCAATATTGAAAGGAGTAAAAAAGCTACAGTCAATCCCATTTCTTAGCACAAGCTCATCTCAAAATGAATGAATAAATAATTCAAGAAGAGCTGCCAAAGAAAACACATTAGTTTTAAATATGCACTAGACCGTTCTGGTTCCTCTCACTGACAATAAAGAGTTTTTAAGTTTGATCGCTCAGAACAAACACTGTCCTGTCTAACCTACTGTTGAGGGTTGTGCAGGTGTGACTGGCTGGATTTGTATCTGGCTGGATTTGTAGCTGCAATTTTGTTTGTTCAACCAGCCCAATCAGTCATCTTAATATATGGACACATTTAATATAGGGCTAGCTTTACACTAAGTCATATGCAATTACTACAATTTAATTCCATAATATTTTTCATGAGCCCTTGTGGATACATATTTCAGCAAACAAGTTATGAAACACAACTTGTTTTTTTTTCACACAGAGAACAAAATAACAAACACATTCTGCTTTGTTCAATCATGTGAAAACAGCGGGAAACCAAGTAAAGGAATGGTGAAAATCAACATCAAATCAACGCACACAAATACCAAGAGGTTGTTTAGAGCATAATGTTAGACATGGTGCTGCTAGATTACAACATCTATGGAACATATAATAGAAGGTGTTGTGTTAAATTGAATTCATCAAACACTCTCAAACTGTTCAAGTGCAGATTACAGTATGCTGTATATTGCAAAACTGGATCGTGGAACTATTGGTATACCTTCAAATTGTGTTTGATCAATTGTAAAGGACCCATTGATGCGGTACTCAAAACCTTGGAATATAAAGCCAACCAGTTCTGATGTATTAAGTTACAAAAAAAAAGGTTTTGACTTGCCCAGAAACACTGTTCTTAGTACTACTGTACAAGTGATTATATACTTCACTTAATGCAAAGTATATTTTGAACCCATTTCATTAGATTTTGTGAGACTAGAATCTTTTGTGATAATCAATAAGTGATTTTGAGCAAAGCCGTTAAACCACCATAACTGCTCCTCCCCCAGGAAACCTGAAACAGAAATGATTTCTCAGCCAACCTTCACAGTTACACATCGGTTAAAAAAGGAATAAAAGGCATGACACAGAAATGTGTCATGCCTCAGCATAAAATGGGAAGTGAGTGCATATAGCTCTGAAAGGCTCCTCAGTCTTTGGCAGTAGACTGTGCTAAATTCAGTACAGTATTATGCTTTATAGTATAGTTTGAAATATAATTAATAAGTGATGAAGCTATTTCAACACCACCCACATTTCTACCAGAGATGTAAACCCAGGAAGCAAATTAACATAGACTTAAACGTTGACTGCAAAATTCTCTTATTAAAAGTGGAGTCAGTCATTCTGGAAAACGCTTGTTGTCAAAATAACTTAGTAGATGTATCCTCATGATCCGCTACCTGTATGTACTGTGTTTACAGAGCCTAGCTTGTGTATTAACACTGGATTTTTTTTACAGACAGCTAGCAAATTGTTAGAAGATGATTTTGAAATAAATTTTGACAACAAGTGTTCTCCAGAATCACTGACTCCACCTTTACTCACTAGGACCAAAAAAGTAGATCACATTACCCCAGTTCTGAGGTCTTTACACTGGCTTCCAGTCACTCAAAGAATTGATTTCAAAATACTGTTGGTTTATAAAGCACTAAATGGTTTAGGGCCAAAATACATTACTGATATGCTGATACGTTATGAACCGTCCAGAGCCCTTAGGTCGTCTGGGACAGGTCTACTTACAGTCCCTAGAGTTAGGACTAAACAAGGAGAAGCAGCTTTTAGTTATTATGCACCAAAAATCTGGAACAAACTCCCATAGGCCTTTCACACCAAAATGAACCAAGAGTCAGTTCCAGGCTGGTGTTGGGGTCAGTTCAAAACTGGTTACAGCCTTATCCCAGTTATGAACCGGTTGGTTTCACATCGACCGGAGACAGCCATGGAGCCGGCAAGAGAGCAACGTCATGACGTCACTGTAAACGTGTGTGTACGTCGCCCGACGCCGCTGCTCTTGTGGCTAACGCTAAAGCTACCGCTAGGTTTGAGCACAACAACAGCGGCGAATACGTCTTATTTTTACACGTGTTAGCTCTCGCTTTGCTTTCTTAACCAAACAGGACCCATACAGCGTATTCTCGCCGGTCAATTTGATCGCTACGTTTGGTAATTATGTTATGTTTACGTCTCGTAGTAGCGGTGTTTTTAAACATGGCGGGCATAAGGTTTTAGTTGGTCTGGTTGGTCAGGATAATCCCTCCCCCGGCCGCTGGCGCAAGCGGTTCACTTCAAACCCTGCTCAATCCTGGGGTATGAGTTGAACCGGTTTTTACGGCCCGGAGCAGGCTTTCTGGCGGTGTGAAACCAAAACACTGGCTCTAACTCCGAACTAGCCCAGAACTAGCACCGATTTTGCGGCGGTGTGAAAGGCCTACCAGAGAACTTGAGGTCTGCTGCAACTCTCAGTTCTTTTAAATTGAGTCTGAAGACTTTTTTGTTTCCATTTTAACCTGCAATTTTCATTTTATTTGCTTTTAAATGTTTTTAAATCGAGTTTTCATTTTATTTGCTTTTAAATGTTTTATAATGTGTTTTATGTATTCTAATCTTGCCCCTGTAAAGCACTTTGAGTGGCCTTGTGTCTGAATTGTGCTATATAAATAAACTTGCTTTGCCTACAAAAGACATGACGATAAATCTCCGTATCCCTTCAGCCCTCGTGGTCAAGCTCTCATGTTTTCACACAACGTCACAACATATAAAGATGTTGGTCTATTCTGCTGAGCTGTTGTCCAGATGCACTTTTCTCCGAGTCGTTTTACTATGCGATGCCACAGAGAGAACAGTGAGCTGAGTAGAGCTCTGTGGGGTTTATTCTCTCTTCCCTTCACCATAGGACACATTTGGACATGTCTCTGAAACAGACCCATGCAGAGCTGCTCCCCATGACAGCACCACAGACTACAGGCAGGCACACTGTCCAGGCACAAGGCTTTATACTACAAAGTTAGAGAAGCAAAAAGCTGCTGATGTCAGCTTTCTGGCACAATGAGACAAAGCTGACAACTCTTTATATTTGGGGCGTTCTCTATCCACGGCCTGTCACTATCTTTATATATCTTCTTTTGTCTTTGTGCTTCTATTTCTCAGAACAACAGCATGACATATTTTCTTACTATTTTTGTAAATTCATTTCGTGAAGTTATTTATTTATCTACAGTATATTTGAAGGCTTGTCCCTTAAAGGTGGAGTCCAACCCTGTTTTAAGGTGGAGTTAAGTTGCGAGGAGATATTCACTGATTTGACAAAAAGGGATTTTGACAACAAGCATTCTCCAGAATCGCTGACTACACCTTTTTTGATGTTATACCACTTAAGTTTTCTATCTTTACCACTATCCAACTTTGTTGTGACTTTCAAATGCACAATGCAACTATGACGACCCTTCAGCCCCCCAACAGCTCTAGAGCTGGGTGACCCTCATCACAGCGTTAGCTTTAGCTCCAAACCATCTCATTGGAACCCAGCCACTGCTATGGCGACCCCGGAACATAAACGGTTCCCAATGGAAAAGCAATTTAACGCTCGGCTGCTCCAAGAACTAAATATATGCAGCAGAAGAAATCCCTTAGATAGATGAGAGCGGGCGAGCGGACATCTTGAGAGCCTTAACTGAAGCCTGATGAGCCAGCTGACGCCTATAGAGGTGACATGAGACCCACACACACTGAGGCAGGAAGCAGGAAGACTGTCACCAAGCAGCAGGTACAGAGCTGTAGGGGAGGGGACTGCTGGGAGGAGAGAGCTGCAGTCTATTGGTGGGTTTGAATAATATAGTGGAGCTATTGACAGAGGGATGACCCACCTGGAAAACTGTACAGTACAGTTTAAACATACTCATCCCAATAGACATGTTTACTTGACTTTGTATGCACTTTCCTTTACTATCTATCTATCTATCTATCTATCTATCTATCTATCTATCTATCTATCTATCTATCTATCTATCTATCTATCTATCTATCTATCTATCTATCTATCTATCTATCTATCTATCTATCTATCCATCTATCCATCCATCCATCCATCCATCCATCCATACTCAATCTCATAGATTTAGGATTTTAAATTTTTTGATCGTTGGCCCTTTTCACCAACTATCCCAGGAACCATAGCGCTTCAGGAAGTTAAGGTGAGAAACATTGTTTTTATCAAGCACTGGTCAATTTCAAGATGTTTCCATAACCTCGTAATAAGTTTCATATCCTGCATAAAGAGTTTTAAAAAAAGTATGTTGTTCTAAGTTCATTAGTAAAGAGGCTTTGGGTCTGTATCTATATTGTATTCATGTGTCATTCAAATCAGTCAAAATAAGCTGCTACTTTGAGTATACACTCATACATTTATATTCAGGCTTCCTTTGACATAGCGGAATGAAAAACTAAGTCACCAAAACACAAAGCACTTTCCTTTGTCTGTAGTGTTGTTGAAGTGCAGAGAACGTTCCTAAAAAAGCTTCCTGGAAAATCCCCTGCAGCATAAAGAGATGATATGTCTACATTGCTCCTAGCAGCCTTTTAAGTAACGCTGCCTGTGTGTTCAAATTGACAATGTTCTTCCCCAGTCATTAGTATAGAAGAAGTGCTAACAGTAAAAATGTCCTTTGGAGTTTACTATGAAAGGCTGGTTCTAAAGCAGATCAGACTGGGGTTGAGAGGAACTTGGCTGGAGCTCAGACCATGATGACCTTTAGATTGAGACAATGTCCCGGGAGTCAAATCTATTCCACCCAGTGACTGTAGTGGAGTGAAGACTCCTCTCCTTAGATTAGCTGACAGCAAACAGAGCAGACTAGAGCCTGACTCAAATAAAGTGATGTCTGTGATGCCTGGAAGCAGCCATCCACAATATAATCCAATTTGTCCTCCAAAGAATGAATTGTGCCTCTCTTGGATGCCTTTTTTTAACAAAAAAAATACAAAGAACACACACAGACACACAGACACACACACACACACACACACACACTAGGATGGTGGGGAGATGCCAAGACTAAACCAACAATAACACAGCAAAAAGCCTTTTTTCTTTTATGCTCTGAGCCAAAGTCAGACACATTCTTTTCATTCTTGATTTGCAATGGCAGGCTTGTACTGACAAAAACATTGTTTTGTCATAACTAAAATCAGTCCTACAATAGCAGCTGTATACTCTACAATTACATTTTCCAAACTCATATTATATAGATTATATGGAAAAACATTTTCCCTTTCTTTATATTTGTGACTTGACGAAACATTCAGAGCTTCCTATCACATACTTCTCCTTATATAAAACATATAAAAGGCACATAGATGTTATCAATACAGTGGCAAAGAGAAGGAACACATTCTAGGTATTAATATAAAACAAAGCTATAATTGGGATCAACAATGTTGAAGTAAGCATACTTCTATGCAATATAATCATAGGTTGTTTTGAGCTTATTTAACATATAATTTATGCTATACTTTTTTCTGTAGAGCGCAGTTATTATTTACAGAACACACACTGCAAGAAATGTGATTTTATGTCCCAATAAATCTGAATTGTTGCATCTCCATGTTTTATTTTTGTGACTAGCAGCAAAGCCCAGTCAGCGCTTTCAAAAATAGAAAGGGAATAAAAAAAAACGGGGAGAAAAATAAACAACTTTGTCGTAAGTGTCTCGTTATACTGATCATTACAAGAGATTTATGAGCAGCTGCCGGCTAATTAGCATGAAGAAGTTTAGTATAACCACATTCATAAGGCTTAAAAGCTCACCAGAATAGATAAATATATATCAAAAAAATTGTTAAAAGGTCAAATTACTGCTTGTTACATTGGGAACTCATCCAAAATGTGGGATATTGAACCAAGGTTGAATTGACATCACCAGTATGCTTAGTAGTGCTGTTTATTAAACAGAATAATAATGGTATTAATTATGTTGGTTTTATTTTAATTATGTCTAGTCAACTTGACTCTTGCATCTTTGCTGTCTTAACATCTTAAGTGTGTTTGAGTTCAAGTTCACTTCCCCTGAGAAGTTAAATATACAAACTTATAACTTGTTTCAATCAATTACTTTTTAAATTTTACTATTTATTACATAGTGTCATATTTATTACTTAATGTCTCTTAGGTTTTTTTTCTTTCTTAAATATTCAACACGTTTCATGTCTCGTGGGAGTGCTACCTAAATTGTTTTGTATTGTTGTGTGACAATATGAATAGAAACTACTTGTTAAACTAACATTCAAAATGATGACTAGTTCCATGCACTTGGAAGTAAACCACATGGATTCACTGACACATAACAACAGGTCTCCTGCTTGTCCAAAAAGTAATCACAAAAACAGCAGCTCCACTATTTTCTTCTGTAAATGACACCAAGCCATAGCCATACCCCATGCCTCTGTTTGTTGTTGAGCAGTCGTGGACATGTTGTTGTTTTTCTCTAAGTGCTGAGTATATTTACCTTCCACAGCTCTGCTTTGTTGCACTCTGTGAAACAAGGTAGAATTCAATTACATGGTCACCAAAGCCCTGACAAGAGCTCAGTCCTGTTTCAATCAGACAGGTGGATATGTGGCTGAGGAGACGTGGTGATACAGTCCCCACACACTGTGGACCATCGGAGGGCAGTGAGGCCTGAGAAGGGACTCAGGAGGGGGTCGCTCAATGGAACAGACTGACGGACCAGAGCAACTAGTCCTACGCATCTAATATGAGGACTTTATTTTGAAAGTCTAGAGTCACAGAAGTAGAGCTGTGCTATAAAACAAAATAATTGTTACCGGAATATATTGTGATGTGTTTTCCATGATATCTGTATGGTATTGTCAGCTCCAAAAATGTATAGTCTAAAAATAAAATAAAAAAAATAGCTTTTTTTTGTGAACTAGTTGCCTCAAATTGGCAAGTTTATGAATTTGATTTAAATTATATTGACCCGATTTGAACACCGAATGATCTATATAATGTGATTGCCAATACCCAGCTCTTTACAGAAGATTCATACATAGCTAGGCAAGGAAGTAGTTGATTGCAAATTAAATACATAAGGTGATGGACTCTGCACATTTTAGTTGCTGTACTCTGTAAATGTGAAGCTTAAAAATGGTCTAAAACATAAAATGTAGGTTAAAAAAACATCTGACTTAAGTCTTCCCTCCCCAGGTTAATTGCCCCCTTATTATATTGACTCTTTTATATCTTAATATTCTTGTTAAGTGAGTGAATGCTTTGTGGATGTGTGAGTCCTGAGATGTGAACACACTGCAGCCGTCACTCTGATGTCCCTCTGCAAGGAGCCAGTCTAGAGCCCAGAGCAGATCAACACACTCCAATAAAACAAACTCCATCAATCACTTTGATTGTCAAACTTTTCATTGAGTTCATCATTTCCCTGTGAAAACGTCTGGTGGACCCACGTTCTGCAGAGACAATTTAAGGCCGTAATCAACCATGTCATGAGTCCACAACGTTGATAATTAATGGCTGACGACGGTATCAGGGGAGCAGCGTAAACCTTGTTGGTGAAGCCCCACAATGCAATTCACCTTATTGCTCTCAATAATGTGATGTGTTTGTGAGTATTCCTCGGGGCTGGACTGTCATCTGTGATTGAACGCCGCCTTGTCCTGGAGGAGGCCACATCATTTAACTTCTATTCTCTTTGGATCTCTATGGGCGACTGTGTGTGTGTGTGTGTGTCTTGTCTCTGCCTCATTGTGTATACAGGCCCATAAATGATGTTTATGTGTAAGGCCTACAGAGGGATGTTGTGATGATAACACAAACATAGCACAGAGCTGCAGAGTGACAATGAGAAATATAGCAGAGAATTAAGAGCAGATTGTGGTGTTAAGAGGGTCATGTCTGAGAAGGAGATGTCATTTGTCAAATCCGATAAGAAATTTTGAAGAAAATATAAAAGTTACAGAACTAACTTTAAATATGAGCAGTATACTATATCTAATTTTTAATAACATGCCAATATTAAAACAATTTGAGGCTCTGAAGGAACAATAATTGTCTGAAAATATTTAGACATTAGCCCGCCCACTTCCAGTTTCATATCCGAATACAGATACATATACAGATAATTTTTTGGTTGAACAGATACAGATACAGATAGCGAGGGCTCTGCACACCCCTATAGTATACATAGGTCTACACTTATAAAACAGAATTATACTTACTAACTACTACAGGTAATGTAGACCCCGAGACTATTAGATTGAATAAATATGTTATGTAAGATCCACACACGATTATATACAATATATTCTATACAAATTCAAGTAACAGGGATAGCGGAATACCACATTGTGAAAAGTATGCTCCATTCCCATTTGACTAACCTTTGTTTCCCAAAATGAATGTCCTTCAATCCAAAAGTTTAGGCTTTACAGTTTTATTGGTGGTGCCCAATGTAAGGAACTGTTAAACAATTGTAAGCCTTGGGGTGCTCCGGTGGCGTAGTAAATAGAGCACGTACCATATCGGCTCCGGCCTTTGTTGCAGTGGTGTGTTCAAATCCGACCCGTAGACCTTTACTGCATGTCATCCCCCCTCTCTCTCTGTCTCCCCATTTCAACTATGTACAATCCAATAGATGAATTGAAAATGCCAAAAAATAATCTTAAAAAAATAAAAAAATAATTGTAAGCCTAACTGTAGCGATGTATGAGATGGCTGCTTTGTGCTGTTGGAGGATATAATTTGCTCAATGATAACAGGTGCATGATTATGTCCCTTTGAGCAATGAGTGAATGGGCTCCTTCAAGCTTGAATGTTACATTGTTCTGAAGTAAATTACAGCCCAATACACTTTGAAGAACAAGGCCGCTAAAATTGAATGAATTACGATTTCCAGCAATAACAGAGGAACTATGAAATTAATTATTTTGCTTTGATGTGATAAGCATTGCAGTATCTCACCCTGTGGTTACCTGAGCAGATGGTCGGCTACAGTTAGGAGAGGATGAAGATAAAAATGATCTACTGTCTGTATGTATGAGAGCAAGTCCAAGCTTGCTGTGAGCCTCAGCTTCTGATTTACTTTGTGTTTTTTCACCTTTCTCAATACAAAGTTGTTTTGTTGATCTTCCTGGTGTTTGTTCTTATTTCAGAATATAAATTTGTGTTTTTAAAAAACTTGTTTTTGGCTGAACTTCTTTTAACACTTCCTTTTCCAAAAAATTGCAATTGAAAATAATTGCTATTTGAAACCAAGGAGACAAGAATGAGAAACATTATTTAAAATGTTCCCAAATGCCAGATGTGTTAAGAGAATCTAGATTTTCACTACCTTTGCTTTTATTCCAGGCTCCTTGTAACATTCAGGAGAGAACAGCATATATGAAACATATGTTAGAATGCAGAATTTGTGTTTACTCGTGGTACTGACTTTCACACAGTAACATTATCGTGCCCTTAGGACAGCAGTGATTTGTTTGGCCTTTTCAGTGAGTTATACAGCCAAATACACATTTCACCGTCCTTGGGAAACAAATAAATAAACACATGTGAAGAGAATTTCATCCAGCCTGAGCCGATACAAGAGGATCTCTACTCATCTTTCTGACTCATGTGTTTTTCCTTTGGGCGAGTTTCAACAAAGAATTGTGAACATGAGCAACTCTCCCTGAGCCACTAACAGAATAAACCAGACTGTAATGTGTGATGTCATCAGAAGACACAGCCTACAGCGTGCAGAGAGAGCATTTCTTTGAGCTTTTAACCCCAAATGAGCGTTTTTACTTTAACAAAAACATTAAAGTAAAATACATATTTCGCTTTCTGGAGGCAATCAGCATGCAGGGAGTACACTGCTTTCAGGATAAGTATCAATGTGTGTGTGTGTGTGTGTGTGTGTGTGTGTGTGTGTGTGTGTGTGTGTGTGTGTGTGTGTGTGTGTGTGTGTGTGTGTGTGTGTGTGTGTGTGTGTGTGTGTGTGTGTTATGTGACATCAGAAACCAGTAAAAAATGTGGGGCAGTGATGCAAGGTCGAATTCTGCAAACTCTTAGTGCATCATCTCTGTCTATATAGTTTTTAGGACTGATTGCCACATTACAGTTCAACCCTTTTGAAATATTCTTTCATTCACACTGAAGCTCTCTCTGGGACTGGCAGGATTTATTTAAACAAAATAAGAAACCATACTGGGATAGGTTATTGTAAAAACTGACCTATTACTAAACTAACTTAATTTTGGGGTTTCAATAATTCACTGGCAAAAAATTTCTGTTTTAGCACATACACAACACACACACACACACACACACACACACACACACACACACACACACACACACACACACACACACACACACACACACACACACACACACACACACACTCACACCTACAGCACCAACACTGTTTCCTGCACATTATAGACACACGCCTATCTGTTTGCCTTCCAATCCCAATTCAAACCCTGTCACTTCTTTCTCTTCATCTCTCTCTCTCTCTCTCTCTCTTGGCCCAGCTGGTTACTGCATATCAGCTCTGGGCTCAGGCTAACCGTGTGTCCCACAGGCTCAGTAGGACTCCAGCAATCTGAGGGCAACACATTACCCCAGACAGACTTTAGTGTGGCACAGCCCGAATGCCATGTCCACAGAGAGAGAGATGGAGAGAGAGAAGGAGAGAAAGAGGAAGAGAAAGAGGGAAAGAGAGAGAGAGGGAGAGAGAGAAGGAGAGAAAGAGGAAGAGAGAGAGGGAAAGAGAGAGAGAGTGAGAGAGAGAGCAAATTCTCTGGCATTTTGGACCCTTTGTCTGCTTTCATCAGGGTTTTTGGCTCTATGAAATCATTTTGCACCTCTAATGATGTCCTTTAGCAAGCCACAAGCAATCCAACATCTTTTGAATAGCAATAGGTAGTAGGCCTATGTTCGTGTACACATACTGTAGATTCCAGCATAAGCTTTTCCTAGTCAGACATGATTCTGCACGAAAATCTAAAATGTGTAAAAGCCGGTCTGCATTAAAGTTTGATGAAATAGGTCATGAAATATGAAAGCGCTGATAAAGTGGATGTTAATAGGTGTCTATGGGACCGAGCCTGTAGGTGAAGTGAATCTCTCTCCTGTGAAGACGACTCGTTAAAAAAACAGTGTGTGTGTGTGTGTGTGTGTGTGTGTGTGTGTGTGTGTGTGTGTGTGTGTGTGTAAAATGCTGAAGCAGTTTGTGATGAAACCTTGGTGTTTACTGTTAGCAAATCATTTAACAGATGTGAATGGGTATTATCCACTTAGCCATTGAAGTATAAGTAGCGTCATTAATTTGAAGTAAAGTGTTTTACATTCAATAAAGTTCTCATTGCAATGCTAAACAAGGATGCCATGGAGAGTTTAGTACCACATATCCCAATATCCTAGAACTGACCAACCAGACTTTAAATTGTGTCATGAAAAACAGTCCATCCATCCATCTTTAATTCCATAACTTCCATACACCTCTTATATCGTGCATTGACAAAAGACAGACAGACAGATAACACATTCAAACCAATTTAGTGTCGTAAATTCTTCACCCTTAGGAAACTCATACAGACAAGGGGAGCTCACACTACAAACCCAGCCAACCATTTTAAACAAGAAGGTTCAAATGTTAACCACCACACCGCTGTGCTGCCTGTATTTTTTTCTTTAGGGGGAAACAGCGCATTTGTAATCGTGTTAGGAGCATACAGTATGTTCCTATTATTTAAAGAAATCAATTCTGTTATTTCAGCCCCTAAATGTTTTCGAAATCTGATTCAATCAGACTTCAAAATAAAAGCTTTTCTTTGTAGTAATACCTGAAGCCATCTGAACACATTGAGAGAGATTGTGTGAGATGAAAACATGTTTGTGCTCTTTTGAGAGTGACAAGATAAAGGCAGAACTTGAAAAGAGTCTGGTGCTGCTAATGAGCCTTATTCTAACAACACAACACAGCCATGAATATGGAACAGCTCGGCTCCTTGGTGATCAAGCACCAAAATAAAAAACCTGAGGAATTCAACGTTCTGAGTGAAAAATTGTCGGTGTAAAACTGCTGCTGGTGCCAAGATGCTACTGACAATAATTATGTGTGCTATAAACAAAAAACTATAAATAAGAGGGATTTGAAATTAAGCCTATTTTTAATATAATTAAATCTGCAGTACACATATTCTGACAAGGTTTTTGACAGGTGACTCTTATATTGGTGAAATAAATAAATAATTCAATGTTGACAATGGCTTTAAAAACACACAGAATCACACAGTCACTCTTTTAAACTTAGTGTACGCTATAAACAACTCAAACACAACTCAACATCATTGCGAATGGCAACAATGACGGATACACAATAAAATGTCTCCACATTCCTAACGAAGGAAGTTGTTGGAAATACAGTAGATCCTACAAGATGCCAAAGTCCCATGGAATCACTTTGTTGCTAAGCAACAGCAGGGACACCGGACAGTTTTCAGGTAAACAACTTCCCTGTCCTAAATAAATAAAGATAGAAGGACCATGAACCTCTTGAGCGGAGGTTAAGTCTCTTGGAATAACACTCTGCAAACATCAAGTGGTGCAGCTGCAGAAGCCACAGAGCTGCTTGGGTAATTAGAATATTTACTATCAGGACGCATTGACACACACACATCGTATCTGTGGTTTATAAAAGGTCTACAGAGTTAGAATGGGTTCATTTGAGTCTTAATACAAGCTAATGAAGATACAATTGTGATTTGGTTGATTGAATTTTGTATTTTTTAGAAAAAATATTAAAAAGAAAATGTTTTCTAAAATGAATTGGGCCACATTTATAGGCTCTGTGAACACTGAAAAGATGGATAATGTACATTATGTTAATGCGGCGTGTTGCTTTGTCCTTGATTTTCAGGGAAGAAACTGTGAGTAAACACCCTGAGAACAGATCAAAAGGGCTTCTACCAACAGTAACTAGGACTCCTTATCAAAGACGGCTGGCTTTATCTCATTACAAGCATGCAAGAAAAAAAGGGGAAAAAACCTCTTGTTCCAAGGGGAAATGAAACAGTTTTGCCCGTATTTGCTTTGTTATTTAGCTAGAACAGCTCAAACTAATTACTCTCATCTCTCTCTCACTCTATTCATTATTCTAGCTGTAAACACATTAGTCAAATGAAATGAGCACACCTGGCCTTGTCCTTATCATTCCACTGCTGTATACAACCCGTTGGTTTTCAGCTGTTTCCAATGTGCTAGAAGCACAGAGTATTAAAGAAACGCAGTGCCATTTATAGGGAAATGGAACCTGCCGCGTCTGCTACCGATAGCTGCCTCCCAGGAAGCCTTAATGCAGGAGATTTGTCAGTGTCAATTTTGCAGCTAATCTCTCTGCTCCACCGTGCTGTTGCCTCTGCCGCCCATTCATTCCTCTGGCTCTGTCTCTACCTGCGCTCACAGTCAGGAGAAGGAGTCAAAGGTAATGTTAACAGGAAGCCCATATAAGGTCATGTTGACAGGAAGCCCATATAAGGTAAAGTTAACGGGAAGCCCATACATCAGGTCGGCAATCAGGCCACGCCCCCTTTGGGGGGAAAACAAACCGAACGTGCCATTGACTATAATGCAAAATTGTGGTCCAAAACAGCACAAAAAGAAAACGATCAGACGTAAATAAGTTAAAATTTGACCGACCGACACGATGCCAAAATGCTTTACAACAACTCTGCTGGCTGGATAACGTTAAAGACACTTATAAATGATTCATTTGGTCAATCTAAAACCATGTCTTTTTAGTCTCTCAGCATCATGCTGGCGCAATGATCCGACCCATTGGCCAGAGATATCATGCCCTGATATATATCTTCACCTCACTGAGTCTCTATGTAAGCTGATTACACGTGAAATAATTGTTATTTTAAGTTTTGTTGTCTGTAATAATGCTTACTATGTTAAAATTATAGCGCTATGCCTTGACTAGACTGTACCAACGGTCCTAACGGCTCATTACGATAGCAAACTCCCACTGAAATGCAGAGCACGGGGGAAGCCGGGAGCTTCCTGCTGTCATACAGACCTTATTTAGGGGAATTTTTGGGGGCATGGCGAAGGAATAAACCATGATGTTTGTTTTTTACCATGTAAACCACACAACAGCTCAGGACATTGCAGATTTTAGCTATAACGGCTTATTTTGAATGATCGCGCTGTCTATGTCTATGGAGTAAGCCGTATTGTTTTCCCCCCAAAGGGGGCGTGGTCACGAGAGTTCCGTCAAGATGATGTATTGCCGACCTGATGTATACAAGGGTATTTGGAAGAGATGGGAACAGGAAATGCATGTGTTTGTAGCTGATGTTGCAGAGTGAAGCACCATGTGGAACTTTAGCAGAGCTCACACACGCACGCACGCACACACACACACACAAGGACTGTGTCAACATTCAACACTCACTTATTTATGCCACAAGACTTCATATATATGCTGAAGACAAACAGTGTTTAAAGTCAGACCATAATGATGGAATTTATAATTGATTCCCAGGAATCCACCTCTAACATTTCCAATTGATTAAACATACTACATGTTTTGCTTTCATGAAATAGAACACATATTATTGATTGTTTACAATATGACGCATATTTGTGAGTCAACACATCAATTCAAAAATGTCAAGTGAAAAATATCCTGATTTTTTCAAAATAAAACCTATTTACACATTAACTGTCCAAAATCTGAAACATGGTTTAATAATGATAAGGACACTTCTTGTTACATGATTGATTCAGTTTTTAGAAAGTAAAAAAAAAAGTTCTCTAAAATGATCTACGTTTAAATATGTTTGCATGGATCTATTTTAAATTGATTTTCATTTAATACCATGATGTGGTTGGTCGTAATGAATGCATAAAGAGAAGGCATACATGCAACAAGGACATGCAGAGATTTCTTTAAATCAATTTTTTTTTCAGAGATATAGAGAGAGGAAGCAGTTAACTAGTAACATTCAACCCTAAGACTCTTAGGGTTGCTGCTTATCAATAGAAAAAAAAATTGTTACAAATGTATTTCTCTGACTCCTGAATAGCTGCTATGTTTTTTTACTGCGTGAAAAAGCAGCATTACTCAAGGCCAGAGGAAGAGTATATTTTAGCATGAGACTGGAGTCTGGCAGGCAGAGAGGTGTACTTTGCCTTAAGTTCTGCAGTGGGCAAAATGCAAATTGAAGCTCCATTCAGAAAGCCAATGTTCTCTGCTCATTACAGTTGGATGCTGGCACGCTGCATAGCCTCCTGGCCAATAACATTACACAATCACTACATTAAATTAACTTAATGAAGATCTTGAGTTCCATTAGATTTAGACTTGAGAGGATGACGTTCTAACTGTTCCAATGAGGAAAGAGAAGTTGGAACGCCAGAAGAACTGCATGGGTTCCAGTTATTTTCAGACTGGAACATTTTCACTGATTTTGTCTCCTGCTGAGTTCACACTTTTCAGAAGAAACGTGTGCACAGACTGCACACACACACACACACACACACACACACACACACACACACACACACACACACACACACACACTGATTGATACTTTTGCGAGCGTTGTACTCCCTGCATGCAGCTTCAGCTTGACAGAATGAATGTGCTACACTTTTGGGATCTTCTTGAGTAACGTTGGTTTCTGAACTTATATTTAAATACAATATTAAAACAGAGAAAGTCTCCTTTGGACTTCCTTATATCATCATATTAATCGTATTCACATTTTATTTCAACATTATTCTCGACATATCAACTTTTTTTCTCTAAGTTGTAAAAAAAAAAAAACTCTTAATCTTTTTATTTTTTACATGGCCCTCACATTCCTCCTTGCCATACTGATGTCTGAACAGTAAATATGAAGCTACAGCCATTAGTCAGTTATCTCAGCTCAGCAAAAATAGTCTAATGAAAATAAAAAATTAAAAAAGAGCTGGTCTGCCTCTGACCACTTTGAGTAAAAACCCCCTGAGTCCTGATTTTACAGTGAGTTTGCCAGGCAACTACTGGAGTCTCCAGTAAGTGATTTTCTGGCATAACCCTTCATAACAACACAAAACCATATTTGGTTATTTTCGGTCCCGTTTAAACAAATAAGTTAAAGTCGAATAAATAAACAGGTAGGGCACATAATTTACAGCAATATCAAGCTTGTGATATAACTTCTCAACATTTGACAGTTTGGCTAACAACAGCAAAACAAAATCCATTTATGCTCAATAACTGACAAGACAGTGCTGAGTAATATAGTGTGTGTGTGTGTGTGTGTGTGTGTGTGTGTGTGTGTGTGTGTGTTGCATCTTTTGATTCTCACCTCAACATTAATAATTGAGCCGGCTGCAATCCATTAGGATGTGTAGGAACAGGAGCTTCATATGTCCGTCTCACTGCAGTCAGCTGCAAACACACAGAGAGGACACTGAGTCACAAAAAGATCTGAAATATCACCAATGCATTTTTTTCAGCACACACAGTATGGACAGGTAGCGGATTGTAAGGAGATATTCACTTATATTGACAAAAACGATAAAAAAAGCATTCTCCAGAATCGCTGACTCCACCTTTAAATCAAGTGCGTTCCCACAGCCCTAGTGTTATGCAATCATCTTGAACTCTTCCTCCGTGCGGCACGTTGATTCATTCCCTACAATAAGCATAAGGCATCAATTGACTGAGTGTGACATTATGGCTGGTTCAAGGCTGTCTGGGGAGGAATTATCATGCAGCCACGATGTCCATGAGTTTAACCCATAGAACAGATGCTGTAGCCTGATGCTGGAATTCAAATCACAATGAAACATTTCACTTTGGAGCACAGCACGCTCTCCTGAGACAGAGTGCCAAAGGTACGGAGAGCACAACTCTAGCAATCTACTAGTCAGAGGAATGAATTAAACAGGGATTTTAATTACATATTGTCCAAGCTGTGCTAATGATCATTGTGTGTGACTGGAGAATCTACGTCATTAGCAGGAAAGTAGTTGTGGAGTAAAATACAGCAATTATGCTTCAGTTATCCTGCCAACAAAGACACTCCATTATTTATTCAATTTGACATTTTGACATTTTTATTTTATTTAAGATTAAAGGTGGAATCAGTGATTCTGGAGAACGCTTGTTGTCAAAATACCTTTTTAACACAAACAGTCAATATCTCCTCACTACATGGATTTCTGTATTGTGTGTGCAATAAAAAAAAAAATCCAGTGTCAATACACAGTCTAGGCTCTGTAATCCGGTATGTAAACAAAGGGTATGTAAACAAGGGGGCCCACCATTACAGAGCCTTGGCTTTGTACTTTATTGAAAAAGTTTTTACCCAACATTAAATAAGCCAAAATTCAAGCCTAAAAGTCTTTGAATGGGAAAAACCTTAATGCGCTGTAGAATGCATATTAAAAATATGAAATTTCCAAGTGCATATGTAACACCATTAGGGGTTTTTCTTTGTTTATTTTTCATTGTTGAGATGGTCATAACAACACTGCAGCTTATTGCTGTGCACGTTCATATCATAATGCCACTAAACTGCTGTGGGAATCATTTTAATGAACAAAAAACTGTTCAGTAAAGTCCGAAGCAACGTCCAAACTAATGTAACAATAAGACTGGACTGCTAAAAACAGGCCTAATAGCTAAACCCTGGAGACTTGATTATGCCGTCTCTCTTTAACCTATTATAGCAACGCTGGCAGTAAAAGCTCATCACATGGACAAAACTGCAGCACTATGACTCTGGGTGATTGGAAATAACATGTTAACTAAATGTGTGAAAAGCCACAAACAGCAGAAAGCCATTTGAGTGAATCAATTAACATTTAACTCAGAAAAAGGTGACTATTGTCTTTTCAAGCTGTGGTGTTTTTGTAAATGTCATAATAAAAAAGCAAATATCCATTAAGTAGTGTTAAAGGTGGAGTGAGCGAATCTGGAGACCACTTTTTGTCAAAATCTGTGAATATCTCCTTACAATCCCATACCTGTCTGTACAGTGTGTTGGCTGAAAAAAAAAAAGTTAATACTATGTAATAATGATGTTAATACAAAGCCTAGGCTCTGCAACCAGGGATATTGCTATCTACAGTGACCCCCCTTTATTTACATACCTGTTTACAGAGCATGGGCTATGTATTAACACCACAGTACACACACAGTACGGACAGGTAGCAGATCATGAGGAGACTCATTTTGACAACAAGTAATTTTGACAACAAGCGTTCTCCAGAATCACTGACTCCACCTTTAATATGTTTCTCTTGTAGATGTTTCTCTCCTCACAAAGCCTCTGTGTATTCCATACAACATTAACACAATGTAAACCTGCCAGGTATTAGCATAATGAAGTGAGAGACATTAACGCAGCATGCTTCACACACACTCAGGCTTAATTCCTCTTCACTGTAAAATGGGAGAAAATATGATCAGTGTTGTCATGAACACAAGTACAAATCCCTGCTGTTATGGCGTATACACACTGAGAGACTTCTGATGTTTGGCTGTCGGTTCCATTCCACTACAGGCATTTTGCATTTGTTTGATTTACTAGCAGCAGTCTGCGGAG
The DNA here is from genome assembly GCA_949357725.1 of Hyperoplus immaculatus. Lineage (NCBI taxonomy): Eukaryota > Metazoa > Chordata > Actinopteri > Uranoscopiformes > Ammodytidae > Hyperoplus > Hyperoplus immaculatus. The sequence goes on along the minus strand of OX442354.1, from coordinate 5,064,776 downwards.
CCTCTTTGAGCAACAATACAGACACAAAAACATTAAGATCAATCCTTCCTACTAGCAGATTATTTATCTCCCTACTCAAGCTGTCTGAAGTTCAGAAAACACAGCTTCAAGTTATTCATCGCCGCTACCGAACCCCGTCGCCCACTGTCTTGACAGTAAAGACTGCTGTACACCTATACAGGTTTTTGTAGACAAAACAGTCTCATACAATACCAACTAAATTGGGTGTAACATTACGACGATTTTGGAGAACTTGCAGCAGTTTTATTTTGATTTATTTTTTAAAATATTTGTATACATTGTATTTGTATTTGTTTAATTTAATTTGAAATAGTCAGGTTTAACAGTTATTTTTTAACTAATTAAACTCATGTTCCTTATTACAAACAATCGAACCAAACCTAACAGTGACTTCAAAACAGAACCGTGACTTGTGTGTACCGTTACACCCCTACTAATAGATTACTTGTTCAGCCTTCTTTGGTGTCCAGATGTAGAATGCATCACTGTAAAGTAAGGCATGCCTATAGCTATTACCCCACTGTTAATCCTTCTGCAGAAAATCTATTCCTCACACTGGCTTCAGCTGTCCCTCCGAGGAAGACAAATCACAAAGCTAGTCAACGGAGCCAAACCAGTCAACGGAGCCGTCAGAATCAAACAGACTGGAGTCAGAATGGAATGCGTCCTCGTGAACACTCAAGAACAAGTCTCTGTCAGAGTGAGAACACTTCACTCTCATCGGCCTCTTAAAAAGACAAAGATGAAATAATGAGGATGATTTAGATTGAGCCCAGACTAAAGGCCAACAGTGTTAACAGAGCTGGAGATAATACAAGGATCAGGGATGATTCACTTACAAGAAGCTAATGGCATTTTGACACAGACAATAGGAATTTATTAACAATTGTGATTGACAGCTACTGCTCGCTTTTTTTAAAGCCCTGCAAACACAAATCCACAAAATCATTCAATATTATTTGGGGAGTTAGTTGAGTGATAGTAAGCATCTGAAAAGAGTTAGGCATATTTAACAATCCAAATGAAAGATATTGGCATTTAAGTTTGATACACTTTACAGAAATTCGGTTTAGATGAGGCAGGCTATGCTCTGGTCCTTATGACACATGAGGTATTTCGAACCAATCACGGCAGTTCTCTGTCCGCACATTCTATAAAAAAATATTGATGTTGCAATTGTTTTACTAAGTTTTATAATATTAATGAAAATGCATTTTCAATCTAATTTTTGTAAAGTAATTCACATCATATTGATATGTCCTACTTTAGACCAGGTTTCCAGAGGCTTTAAGAGCTCAAAGTCAGTGATAGATGAATTCACTCAACAACAGCTTTTGCTTGTTCAGGAGAAAATATAGGAACAGTTTCTTAAAATGACACATAGTCAGGAATAAAGAACAGCTTTAGGAGAGAGAGAGAGAGAGAGAGAGAGAGAGAGAGAGAGAGAGAGAGAGAGAGAGAGAGAGAGAGAGAGAGAGAGAGAGAGAGAGAGAGAGAGAGAGAGAGAGAGAGAGAGAGAGAGCGAGAGAGAGAGAGAGAGAGAGAGAGAGAGAGAGAGAGAGAGAGAGAGAGAGAGAGCAGATTGTGCAGTGAGCAGATGAGCACTGACCCAACCTGACCCACTTCTACCTGAGTTATGCTTTATGCTCCCTGTGCAGACACAGCTTTGTTATGGGGGGGGTCATCAATCTCCCAAATCTCAGAGCCCATCAGCTGACCCTCCAATCCTGCCAGCCACACACACACACACACACACACACACACACATCGGCCCGCTCCAGCCCGGGCTCTCAACACAAAGCAGAAATCACCCGGGCCACAAGCACAGGCAGTTAATCACTATGAGGAGACAATGGTATGAAACACAGCCAAGGACGGTCCGCTTCATCGCTATCGCTAAAGCGCTCAGACGGGACAGCTGATGTTTACCTGCTTGGTAACCTTATGCTCTGAGCTCAGGGGAGGATTTGCTTTAAACACAAAAGTGAAAGGAAGTTTTTCTCTCTGTTTAAAATGAGCCAGTAGTAAGGGGTGAAGGCAGGTGAACTATGGAGAGCACTGGATACAGGATGTTTGAAATGAGTTATTCTTTCCGGATCAGACACGTTGACAGTTCTCACAGTCAGCCAGTGGTAAATTAACACAATACGAGAAGAAAGGCACCAAGCCCCAACCTCAGCGATTTTTACCAGCATCCAATAAGGAAGTGACCACAACTGTAGTAACCTCAAGTGCAACTGGGGGTGGTGCCAAGACCGAGCAGTTTTTCTTTGACTCACTTGTTAGACAGGCCGTTTTCAAAGTCTTATTAAACCTATTTACAGCTTGGGCCACGAAACCATTTTAGTATGTATGTTTAGGTCATATCTCAATGACAACACTGAGGGGGGTGAATTTTTTTGGACCACGCTAGTTTTTATTCTTTTGGAGGTTAAAATGTATTGGCGCGATCTCTTGAGTGACAGCTCTCCGCCCGTTGTCCATCACTTTGCCTCGGAGGTATACGTCAGCTATCGCCCTCCCCCTCACAAAATGGCGACGCGCACAAACCAGGATTATTGGATGCCGTGTGAATAACTGAGGTCAGCCCGGATGCTACAGCCATATTATTTACTATCTATGAAAGGCACACAACGCTGACAAGGGAGGGGGGGGTAATTAAATTAAAATCATTGAACTTCATGTATCTCTTAGGAACTTTATATGTGTATACGGATCACATATCCAGCAACACAACACAATATACCACACACACACACACACACACACACACACACACACACACACACACACACACACACACACACACACACACACAAATACCAGCAGTCTACAATAATTTAAAAGAGAGTAGAGAAACAGCTTGATACACCGATGCAGCCAGAGAACAGTGAGACATTCCTCCACTAAAACATCAGCCTGATAATACAGTGGATGTATGGAGCAGCATGGAGCAGCATGGAGCAGCATGGAGCAGCATGCAGAGGAGAAGCTAAACATACAGCCACTGCACATCGGAGGAGGAAAACAACATCTCCTCTCTCACAGCAGCACCGTCATAGAGAAATAATCCTCCCACTCACTCACCTGCCTAGAGGGAGTAAAAGCATCTGTGTTCTCAGTCCTTCTAGCGTGTGTGTACCGTGAGGGAGCTCTGCTGATGTTCTGCACACACCACCACCAGCACCAGTCTGAATGATCTCCTCGCCTCATGTGCCAGCAGATAACTGGCTTTCAGAAAAGTGGGGTAAACAATCATTGTTAAAGCTAGTGAGAAGCACAGTGACGAAGAGGGAGGATTTTTTTTTGTCTTCCGACTCCACGGATATTCTCTCTCTCTCTTACACTCGCTGTCTCTCTCTCTCTCTCTCTCTCTCTCTCTCTCTCTCTCTCTCAAAGGTGCACTATGTAACTTTCGGTGTGTCAGAGCAGTGAAACATTTTCTAAGGCATAGTCTCATAACGGAATAAAGCAATTTGAACCATGGAACACTGTTTGATTTAAAAAAGCTACCTTAAAAGTTACAGTTTCACTGTTGTTGATTACAGCAGCAGGGTCCACAGTTTTATTGACAAACATATTCTAGTCTTATGTTTGGTTGAAGGTGCCTAATTGTGATTTGATAGTTATTCAATACTAGGAATTACATGTAGAGAAGATTGGTTTTGTAAATTTACTGAAGGCGCTGCAAATGTAAACAAGTAGCCCCATCCCTGAAACTGCATAGTGCACCTTTAAAGGAATAATGGATCCCCTCCCCCCTATGGCTCACAAAGTGTATCATGATGAGAAGTGTTGGGTAAAACTAATTACAGTTTAGGGTCGGAGCGGACCTCAATAATTCATGAGCTTAATCTAAGGGTGACGGCAGATGTGTTACCTGGAGAGAGAAAGCTATCGGAGCAGAAGAATTAGATTTCCTTGGGGAAGTCGTGTACCTACGTGTGTGTATCTGGGAATAAGGACTGGACAAAATAACAGGGTATCAAGCAACCACTGATTTTTATTGATCGTTCTCAGTGACAGAGGAAATGTGACAACATGTAAACAAAGGCTTTGTAAAGAAAGTGGCCCACCTTTAGTAACAACAGCCCAGGCTGTGGGTAGACACTGATTTGTTTAACTGAACTCACAGTGAATCGTGATTTTGGCAACAATCATTCTCTAGAATCCCTGACTGAAGTATATAATTGCTTTTTCATCCGATTTGATTTTAGTAGCAATAGTTACTATTTAAATGCTGTGCTTTCCTGAAGCCCATGTGCAAACACTTTCAAAGACTCAAATGATCATAAATTAAGTCAAACTTCCAGAAACTGGTTACTAACTTGAACTATTTCCAGAGTCTTTCAGGGACTGAGCTGCAGACAGCAAAGAGCCTCAGCTCCTCCTGCAGTAATCTCTAGTCACAGCACCTGTGTTGTTGTCGTCTGGAATTCAGGTGATAAATTAGCCGACGACAAAGAACAGATTCAGTCGCAGGTGCATCAAATTTTCCTTTCCCGAGGCACCTTGTACAAACGCTGACTTTCCCAGTTTGCACTTTAGTCAATCTGAGACTTCCAGTGAGCAGAATGTAACGGCTGGCTGAGAACTGTTAGCTGTGGGACTCAAGAGTGAGTGTGTGTGTGTGTGTGTGTGTGTGTGTGTGTTTGTCCATCACAGGGAACAATATGAAGCAATTATTCATGAAGGTTTGATTGTTTTTACTGCAGTCTGTTAGGAGTTTGATGTTCTGCTTTGTACGGCAATCTGCTGCTCTACATTTAACACATGCACAATGGAGGGTTCTGGACACAAAGCATTTGATCACTATTCTGAAGGTTAGTAATATAGAATGTGTTCATATGTTGTTATGTCTTATGGTACATTTTGTTCCTAAAACATGCAGACAATACATGTTTATTCAAAATGAAAAAAGGCTGTATCCAAAATATGTTCTGTAAAAATGTTGGAGGATGTTGAAAAGATGAAATAACACTTTTAACTTTGGCCTAATCTAACATTTAGATTATTTCCTGAAAGATTTGTAATACAAAAAAAAATTTAATAAAAGTACTCAACTGGCAAAGTTTCATCATGACTTAGTTAACAATGTTACCCTATTCACCTGCAGTGTCTCCTCTAAATTTTCAGAACGGAAGCTTCAGCAACCAAACCTCTTGATGAATGCCTTCAGGTCCACATCTGTAACGTCAACATAAGCCCAGCTATTCTTATTGATCAAAGCTGCTTCATGCTTCATCAGCAGCTGGTGTGTGTGTATGTAAAAAGTACGGATGGCAATATGGCATGATGGCTCTGCAACTTATTTCAAACAGCCACCACACACACACACACACACACACACACACACACACACACACACACTTCTCCAAACAAACACAGCTTGCCTTTGGTCTGTACTTCACTGTCATTGATGCATATTTCATAAGGGAATCCTTCACTGTCTTCCTTTGATTCTTTGGAGCTTTAGAAATCCATTAAGTCCCATTATCATCTCTCCAGTCCTCAGTTCAGATAACAAGAGAATTCTTACAACTCTAATGTATCGTATGTAATAGCTCCGTCCTTCTACTACTATATATGGACGTTTAACAGTTAAGATAAAATGTAAAATTACAACAGTTCTTTGAGTCTGTAAACATGTCAGAACATAATGGAAAATTGATGTAAAGATTGGACAGTAGCCAAATGAAATGTCTTCAAACTGATATATAGAAAAGCAGTAAGTCCTCACATTCAAAAAAGCTTGAATCAGCCTGGGTCATCCATTTTAGCTTTAGTGCACATAACTTATTATTTTTTTTAGAAGTAGAATCAAGTAGAATTGTCAGAGCTTCTGCGCAAGTGTCGGGGGTAGACACCAGTTTGTAAACGCTGCCATACTGAGAAATACAGAGAGTTTTGTGGAGCTGGTAGGCTTAATCTACTTTGTGTCAACTCATGTGGCGATGGCTTGAATGTAATCGACATTCATTCATATACAAAAGTTTCGCACTACTGCTTTAAATATTGGGAAAAACAAAGCCCAGATTTTTTTTCATCCCGTAATGATATGATATCTGTAAATTGACTCAGTATTATGAGCCAAGATTTTGAGGTATTCTTCTCTGAAACGTCTCTCTCTACACTGATGCAATAAAGATAAAAGGAAATGTGAGCTCCTGAAAGATGTGGACAATTGCATTTTAAAATCTCATTGTCAACCGCTTTCATAGGGACCCTTTCTGTGGTTTGCACTATTTAAATAAAATCTGTAATTGTCGTATCCATTGTATTAGGGAGAAAGAAGAAACCACAACTGTCTACATTGGTAAATACAACCTTTGACTTGAAGAATTGTATCTATTCTTGTTCTAACTCCTTACTTAGGTGGTACTAAGCTAAATGAGTGAATATCTCTTCACAATCTACTACTTGTTCTGTAAACTGGTGTACAAAAGGTACACATGTAAACATGTAAACAAAGGGCACACATTTCAGGTAAAAGTTCAGGTTATAAAAGTAACTGCCCAAACTTCATTAACAGATGTCGGCCTTCAAGGTGAATTTGATTCCAAAAACACTCTGGGACCCTGACTACAACTGCTTCTGTCTCCCTGACGTAGGAGCAAATATAATGTTGAGCATATGGAACTAAATACGTCACCCAGAGCCTGAAACACCTCATGCCTCCTTCCTTTGTTAATAAACATGATATTCAAGCTTAGCACCGTGCTGCTCACTGAACCAGCTAAGCACTTGACAGCAACATCAACTCATCTCCTCACATATGAATATACAGTCTGTGTCCGCGCCTGGAGTCATCAAACTCTTTTCTCTGATAAACTTGGCATGGTTGCTAAGTGATGCTGTAAGTACAGGACATTCTATCACTTAGGAAGTCAGTCAGTTACTCAGTCATCCTGTCAGCGCTGGCATTAAAAGGTCAAATATTATGCAAAACGTTTTCATTTTTTTTCAACATTATTATGGGTTCCCGGTTTGACTAGAGACTCCAGAAGTATGAGAAAAAACAACCCTCTCTCTTTATCTCCACCTTCTGAAAACTGGTGTTCAAAATCCCCAGACATATTTATCTCCCCTTATGATGTCACAAGGGGAGAAGCCATGCCCCTCATTTCCAACCTTACTAAGCACCACATCAGTTATAAGCCACACCCCCAGATACCCAATCAGAACAGATTGGGCCTTTTGGAAGGCGGGGCTTAAAGAGACAGGCACCAAAACAAACCGTTTCAGACAGAAGCTTAACAGAAGAGATTCAAAAATGGCACTGTGAGAAATACAAATGTTTTTTTTGGACACGACACCATGAAAACAGTTTATAGTATAAGTCAAATAACAATTTTGAACCTGAAACGAAGCATTAGCTATATGGGAGCTTTAATATTTCTCCCCACAGTGGCTATAGACCCCAGAGGTCAGATCCACTATCAGTGAAGCAGCATTCGTTCCCAAACGCATTACGCCTCACGTACTCTGTGTCCTCCGCTCTGAGCTCGCTGCTTTGCCCGATAGATTGCAGCCACACAGACATTCATGACCTACACCACCTCAGATAATCAAGCCGATAAGACACTGGGGGGGGAAGAGTTACGGTCAAGAGGCAGACCCACTATTATTTGTGGCATTTGTCTAACCTTTCACGGGGAAATCAAGTGAGTGGCTGCCCGGACTACCTGAGTGGATGCTGTGGCAATCACCAGTGTCTCCCAGCAGATACAAAGTTCACTGCTTCTTACACAGAGAGAAATGTCATGGTTTCCACTAAGGTAAGATCATTTGATATGTAATTAAATGTGGAGTCTGGAGAACGCTTGTCAAAATCAATTTGTCAAAATCTGCTACTTTAATGTGTGCTGAAAAGAAAATCCACCTTTAATACACAGCCTAGGCTCTGTAAACTGGTATGTAAACAAAGGGGGCCCACCATAGCTAGCAACATGCAGTTAACAGAGCCTAGATTGTGCATTAACACTGGATTTTTTTCAGCGAATGATATGGACCACAAATATATTCCAGCATTGCTGACTCCAAATTTCAGAACACATTACAACCATCTGTCTTCCTATGATTGTGTAACCCTAGGGTACACAATTTTACTTTAACTGAGATATGTTTGTAAATAATATGTTATCGAAAAATCAAACTGTAACAGCGTACTGGGCTAATAGGTAGGTTTGTCTCGTGGAGCTGGTGGAGGATTAAAGACACGACACAGATATTTGGTAACCGGTTTTGTATTTCAAATAAACAAAGAATAATCACTTGACTCAATCAAGGAAATATAAACAAACATAAATAAAAATTAGGCCTTCAATTCAATTCTATTATCTTAGATGTTCACACTTGGTATGGGCACACTTTACTCCATACATTTAGATCCACAGTTCCCAGTTCTACTCAAACATTAATTAAACTAAACATAAAACAATGCATCCCACACAAATCATTCACTGCAGGTTAGATGTGTTTGTGGGTGCAGAATGTTCAAGGAAGTCAGTGTTTGTTTGGGCAGGGGAAATCCTACCACACTCCAGGCAGCCAGGCTTGAAGCCTGCCTTTTTAGGGAATTGGACTTGAGTTTGTTCTTCTCCTTTAGCTCGCCATCATCTCGCTCCGGCAATAGGGCCTGACCTGTTTAGGTAGACAGGTAAGATTTATAAGTCTGCTCAATTTGGGAGCAGCATGTTAATTAAGCTTTCCATGTTGGAGCTCTCACCAGTGTTCAGTGGTGAAAGAGTCCTCCTCATCAGCAGATCAGCTCCTCCAGGTTTGCAGTCACAGTCCAGGTAAGTACATTTTGTTTCCAGAGTTGGTAAGTTTAGTTTTGTGTCTCTCCTGTGTTCCTTTGTTGTGTTTCTCCTCCAAAAGTTCTCATGGACTGGGGTTTTAACTGTGTCCTGCTGCCTGAATGCTTAATTAACTGATTCAGTTCACCTGGAGAATGGAGGTAGATTCCATTGGCTCAGGGGATTTGATTGGCTCAGGGGATGTGATTGACAGTTTGCCAATTTCAGCAGTGTTACAATTGACATATTTATCCCGTGTTCATAACATGCCAAAAACTGTGTCAGATCAACAGGGAAAAAGCCTGAATGTAATTCCATTTAAAATGACAGAAGGATTAGAGTTTTTAAGGTTTATGTGACTCTGAGCACACAGGGTCACTGGGAAACGTTTCCTCCCTTTAGAGGAAAAACGACTTCACATAAATCATTTCTACCGAAAGAATGAGCAAAAAAAGTAGAACTCATTTGATTTAAGAGTTTAGCCATATTTTCTTTCGATGGGAAAGATTAAGTACACAGGCCAGCAGGGCCCAATATCACAGCTGGGACTTGCCCTGTATTATAACAGCTACACACACGGTAGACACACACACACACACACACACACACACACACACACTGTACACACACGCACACACACTGTGTACACACACACACACACACACTGTACACACACACACACACACACACACACACACACACAGCGTAAGCCCTTATGTCCAGAGAGTGATAACATAATGCTATTGGAAAGAACAGTTGTGATCACACAATGTGTCAATGTCCACTGGACTCTAGTCTCAGGTGCATCTTTTCTCTGCTCCACTGTCTGTCTGCATCTGCTCTGTTTTCAGCAGGACTGTCACGCTGCTATTTACTGCTGTAATGCACAAACAGACAATTATTTCTGTTTTTCTCAGGAAATATAAAAATGTGTGACAGCCAAAATATATATTTTTTTATTTTCTTCTCATGAATGATTAATATTTTTCTCAATATAACAATAAAACAGCAGGTAGTGTTTCAAGTGGCAAATATCATTTTCAACTGCTGAGACCTGAAGACAGATAGCCATATTAATTCCATGTGTAGGGTTTCAAAAGAAACAGCTCAATTAATTTAACTGCAATATTGGTATTTTTGCAGCTGTTGATTTTTTGTCAGGAATCTTCTCATCAAAGTCAAAACTGAAGCCTGAAATTCAATTGTTTTTTATAAATAAATAAAATATAGTTGCCAATCTGACAAGTTATTTACCACACAAATAATCGAAAATGGTGCTATATAGCAATATATAATCATGGAATATATACATACAGATTTGTTTCCCCTAAAAAAAAGCTACGCCCTTGAATGGACTCTTCTAACAACCACATTTACATTTGCCTATGTTTTAGATGGAATCGCAGAATCACACATTGCGTAATAATGAACTTTCTTCTTCATAAACACTAAAGTTCAGGGTCAGCCTGAAGCAGCGCCCCCTGCAGACAGTCAGCATAAATGTTTCGTATTGCCACAGATGACGTGTCCTAAACTATTTTCTGTTGTTGTGATTCATCGTGTCAATGTTTGGGGCCGGACTGTCTAATTCAAGGTCTCTCTGCTCTTATACAAAATAGATTTTTAACCAAATAATAACTCACTGAAAAACAATCTGGTGTAGATACACAGCCTAGGCTCTGTAAACTTGTATGTAAACAAAGGGGGCCCACTCTTGCTAGCAACATGCCCATTCACAGAGCCTGTGAATTAACACTGGATTTTTATTTTTCAGCGCAGACACAGGACATGTACTGGACAATGAGAGAGAGATATTCACTGATTTTGACTAAAGTGATTTAGTCACTAAGCATTCTCCAGAATCAATGACTCTACTGTGAAAATGAATTAATTCCAATTAACAGTGGTTTTCTCAGATCTCGGTGGTAACAAGCCCATAGCGACTGGGCCCTCAGTGACCCTTAAAGAGCCGGCGGCCTCCTGCCTGAGGAAGCCCGGCCCGCTGCACTTTGTAATGAGCTGCTATTTGTCTACAGGCCTTTAGATGAGCCATGGAGCTGTCATCCACCACACTACTACACATGGGCGCATAGGGCACATGATGCAGTTGGTTTATGGTGACTTTGAGGACGATTCATGCCTTTGGTGATGCGTTACTGTTTTAAATTCATATTTATTTAGTATTTATTTATAAAGTAAAGTGATGTCAGATATTGTTTTTAATACAAAGTAAAGTGGTGAAACGTTGCATAGTGTAGTCTATTTTGTTGTGTTGTTCCTCTTTACTAACGTCTGTGTTGCTGATATTAACAGCAGTGCGGTCAAGCCAGTGAATGAGGATAGGCCCGAGAGGCAAGTTAGGTTTGTTTGCAGGATGCTGTTTTGGAGTTGCATCTCTTGAAATACTCAGTCTATTAAAAGTAAAGTAGGAACAAGAAATGGACACACACTAGGTCTGATCGCCCCATGGCGATGTTTTACAAATGGTTTATGTTGTCCAAATCCCCAAAGTGAAAGGCAGCAAATAGTTACATTGTTGCACACACACAGTACAGACAGGTAGCGGACCACAAGGAGAGATTCACTGATTTAGAAAAAAATAAGTGATTTTGACAACAAGCATTCTCCAGAATCCTTTTAAAATGGTGCTACATATTCATTCAGTTTTCCTGTCTGTTAATTGATTATTTAGTTTCAGTATCATTACTCAAACATGAGTTATTTTGTTTTGTTTTAATGGGGTAAAAATACTAATAGTCCAAAATACAAAACAAATATTTCTTATATTGAAACCGTGACCTGCTAATATGTCACATACACTAGCCTCCTACTTATTCTGCCACGCTTCCATTCAGATAAGCAATGTCTCCTGCTGTTTGTGTTCCTTCAATGGAGCTGTAATGAGCTTTAAAGACACAGTTAAAGGTCTGGACTCCTCTCTATGACTCTGCCTCATGGTCTCTGTGTGTGTGTTGGATAGAATGGGACGCATTGCTCTCACAGTGTGACTTATTGCATTTCTGATCTAATCAGACACACAGTCCTCCTGCCAAATGCAGTGAGAGGGAGGCTGTAATGATGTGAACTAAGTTATGACTTGGAGTTCCATCTCTCTGTCACCACTACTGAGCAGAAACTCCATAAGAACTATAGAGTGTAGAAAGGGCTGACAACTCTGGAACACAATGCCCATTGAAATCAAACTAATTTCACATATAAAGTCATTCACAACAACGGTTTAGAACAAACAAAAACAAAGCAATGCCCATGTGTAACCTCATTGTAAGTAACTGAAGGTAATATATATCTTGTAATGTGATATGAATGATATACTATGGCACAGCACTTGTGTTCTGGTATTGTATTGTATTATGTATTGTGGGCCTATGTTATGGTGTCAGTATGCTAATCATTGAAAGCCTAGTGTGTTGATTAAGTTGTACAGTACAGGTAAAGCTGTCAGTCCAACCACGTGTCCTAATACACCTGTCCCGTCAGTCCTTCAGAACCCATCCACCTCACCTCAAAGCAGCAAACAACATCACAGAGAAACAATCTCGCTACTCACCTCCACAAGCCAGCACACACAGCGGGGGATGTGTGAAGGAGTTGACCGCTCTTTGTGTGTCTCTCTCGGTTACATTGGTTGGGACACCGGGGCTCCAACGGACTCCGCGATCCCGACTATAGAGCCGAAATGTCTGCAGCGGTAAATGCACCTCCCGTTCGCGTTTAGTTTTGATGTATCCTCTGTCTTCAGCTCTCGTTAAAGACAAACTTCGAGGTTATTTCGTTGGGCATTGTTTTCTAGCTGTCGAAATCGTTGCCAAATCCCTACGGTACAGCGGTGCTTCTTGATGTTGCAATAAGCGCTCCGGTCTGCTCTGCTCTGCTCTCTCCACAGACTGTGTTTCAAACCTCTCCTTGCCTCGGCAGCAGCAGCACACACAGGGCGAGCAGAGGAGGGCGGTGCGTCCGGGTTCGTGCGCTCCTCAGCGGGGCATGCGCGTGGCACAGACGGTCACATCCCTGGATCCACCTGTCATCACAAGACATAGCGCATCGGCTCAATCCGGTTTAAAATACAAGGGCGAGACGGGACTGGCTCAAAGAGTGTGACCCTCAAACCCAGCAGGGGCGATGAGAAGATTTTAGGCGAACCAGGGTTGGGGACTGGTGCACAAAGTTGTATGGTGTTGTCAACACCTGAAACTACAAACGTTTTTGCTCCTTAAAGGAATGAATCATTCCTTGCATTGAACCATTGCTTTAATTGAACCTTCATTGAGATCAAGGAAAATCCAAATTTGTTTACAATAAAAATGTGACAGTCCTTGTGAAAGGTCCAGATACGACTGTTTTATTTAAGACAGGCATTGATCTCAGGGCTGTGACTTTTTTGTATTTTATATTTTGTTATAATTTCATATCACATTTACATTATCAACGTAATTTTTTGTCAAGCAGTTTGACCTCCTTTTTCTAAGTCGCTTTATTAAACCAAACTAAAGTATCCCTATGGGTGTCTTTGCTGTAGTTCAACTTCTTCCAGTGTGAAGTCATTTGTAGTTTTCAAAGCACTTCTAAAGTAGCTTCCCATAAACTGAAACTCAATTCTGCCCCAACAGGGGAACACTGTGAACACATTGGTCCATAACCCCCCCCCCCCACACACACACACACACACACACACACACACTGTGGGAGGAGACTGAGGTGGAAATTGCAATTAGTAGAAAACTGTTAAATGTTTAAGATGCTCTGGGTTTGGGAGGAAGACGCTGAACATTTCTATAAAGTTAGAGCAGTCAGAACTTCACAACTTTTATGAAAAAAAATCAATCCAGACCTAATGGAGGTCTATCCCAGGTTTCATCCCACGGAGCCTGGGAGGAACTAAGCCCTCCCAAGGGTTTAGTTCCTCTCAATGTGTTGTTGAAGGAGAGATAACAGGGAGAGGGGAATTGAACCAACCTTCAGTTTGACAGGGAACCTCTTAGTAAATCTATACAAGACCCTGGACCCCAGATTAACCCCATCTTCAACCTTTCTGTTCCTGAAGAAAGATTTGTGTCTCTAATTTCAGTGACATTTTATGTCATTGGTAAATAAAAGACTAAATGAAATAAATTAATAATTAATGTGATAATAAACCAGTACCTGCCTCAAGTCTTTCCATAATATCAAGATGTATTAAGTTTTACTTCTTCTTCTTCTTTCAACAGGTGCATTTCTCCAGGACGCCCATATGTATAAAAGCACATACCGGTAAGTAATGTAGGCTGTTAAGTTGGTCTGTTCTGTTCTACCGTAGAAACATGCAACCATAGCGCCCTGCTCCTATGTACACTTAAAAGGCTCATTCTAAGGTAATACATTAAACAATAACTTTTATTTTCAAGCCATCATACACTGAATAAAACATACACATGGAAATTATATTCCATGTCTTCCAAGTCTCTTCTGGAAAAACACCAATAGCCTTCACACACTGGACCTTTAAACCTGCATTAATGTCCCATGAGAGCCATGAACATAATTCTAACAGTTAAATTTGGTGATAATCTGCTCTGGCTGTGTCACTATGTGTGACTCCTTCCATATTACATCATCTGAACCTTTGTTTACTGTCGTAGAGGTTCTGATTCATTACTGCAAAGCTGTTAAAAACACTGTTGATTGTCTCACACAAACCTCTCACCTTGAGAATCCAACGTGTACTGGTTGTTAAACTCTAAAACATATGTAGGAAGGGGCTTTAAATCTAAAGCTAACCACATAAATAAGCTGCACATCATCAGGGTAGAAAGACACTGTGTGAACAATGCTGATGTCTATGTTTTATCACAGTTATCCATGGTGTGTTATTAACCCTTGTGTGGTGTTCGGGTCTGTGGGACCCATTTTAATTTTTTATCAAAAAAAGATGATACTATTAATTATAATTTCAAACTGAGACTCATTGGCCTTGGCTAATTTTCTGTGAAGAACATATATCAGAAAACAAATTGGTCAACACACATTGTACACCCCCTCCCCCCCTACACATTTGTATTACATTCAGGATGTTCGGGTCTACTGGACCCAGGGCTAATAACAGTGGGAAAATTGTAGGTTTTGGAAGAGAGAGAAGCTTTTAAAGATGATGTAGAGTTAGAGGTTTCTGAATGTGAGGATCACTCACTCTCTCATGATCATTACTCATCATGAACTGCTTATTAGGGGTCGGGTCACGGGGCTAGCAGCTCGAGCAGGGGACCCCAAACTTGTACTTCCCGGGCCACAGTAAACAGCTCTGACTGGGGGATCCAGAGGTGTTCCCAGGTCAGGGTGGAGATATTATCTCTCCACCTAGTCCTGGGTCTTACCTGAGGTCTCCTTCCAACTGGACATGCCAGGAACACCTCCCCAGGGAGGCCACCAGGGGGCATCCTTACCAGATGCCTGAACCACCTCAACTGGCTCCTTTCTGCACATAGGAGTAGCATCTGTACTCCAAATCTCTCAGTATGACTGAGCTTCTCACCCTATCTCTCAGGGAGACGCCAGCCACCCTCCTGAGAAAACCCATGTTGGCGACTTGTACCTGCGATCTAGTTCTTTGGGTCATGACCCAGCCTTCATGACCATAGTTGAGAGTAGAACCCAAGATAGATCTGTAGATCGAGAGCTTTGCCTTCCAACTCAACTCTCTTTTCGTCACAACAGTGCGGTAAAGCAAGTGCAATACCGCCCCAGCTGCTCTGATTCTCTGGCCAAACTCAGGCTACATTGTCCCCTCCCTCAAAAACAAGACCCTGAGGTACTTGAACCCCTTCACTTGGGGTAAAGACTATTCCCTATTTGAGTAGACAATCAATCGGTTTCCTACTGAGAACCATGGCCTCAGATTTAGGGTGTATTCACACATGCCGTGTTTAGTTCGGTTGAAACGAACTCAGATGCACTTCTGCCTTCGGTGCGCATCTTTCAGGCAGGTGTGAATACAGCAATCGCACTCGGGGGCGGACCAAACAAACGCTCCGAGACCCAGCTGAAGAGGTAGTCTCGGTGCGTTTCCAAACGCACTCTGCTGCAGTTCGTTTGTGGTGTGAATTTGTCCGGACTCGATCCGACCCAAATGCAGGAGGCACTGTGCCTTTTCTTTCCTTTCTTTTTTATTAAATAGCCGTCAGCTTCACATTATGGGAAAGTGCTGTTGTTGCCATTGTTAGGACGATAAGTTGTGGTTTGACCGGGAGCCCAGAACAATATAGTACATTTGATCGAGAGGACGCGTAAAAATGCTGAATGTGTTCAGCGATCAGATGAAGGAGAGGGGAGCATCTCCCGCAAAGTGCCAACAGGTTCACACTGCGCTTTGCATGAAGTGTGTGTTTTTATTTTGCTTCCCATATAGGCCTACGGGACCGTCAATAGGCTACTATCCCCGTGTCAGTTTGGAGCTGAACTGCGCCGACCCAGCTGATACACAGCTTAATCAGCTGAGTGTCAGCTTGAGCCTATTCTTCTCGCGTGACGCGCGTCCAGCACCAAAAATACAGTAAAAATTATGTTTCATATCGTAGGCTACAAGCCACATAACGTGGCATTGACATAGGGCTACATATTATCACCATATGAAACAACAATAATTTGATGTTTTTCCTCTTTATTTATAGGTTAGATGTAGGCCCTTTTATTATTTTTAACCCCATATTATATCAATGATATATGTTTCGCAGTTTTAACTTCGTGCTTCCTGTTTCTCTCCACCCCAGAATGTCTGTCCAATGAATGAATGACCTCAGATCACGTGTGGTTTTGCTTCGTAATGCTGGTTCACTTGCAAAAGGGGCAATATGAAAGTGGACCACACCAAACAAAAAAAATCAAACCTCTATTTGGTCTGGACCAAAGCAAGTGAACTAGCGGACTTTCCAAGTGTGAATACACCCTTAGAGGTGCGGATCCTCATCCCGGCCGCTTCACAGTCGCCTGTGAACCAATCCAGTGAGAGCTGAAGGTCACAGACCGATGATGTCATCAGGACCACATCATCTGCATAAAGTAGTGATGAGATCAAAGTGACGATCACATTTCTGAAATTTCAGAGTCTTACAGTGATTTTGAAGAAGAGGATGAGATTGAGCATCAGCTAGTTCCAAAACAAAGACACAGGACCAGCTTTCATCAGCCAGCACTAGGACCAGCCCATTAGTTTTGTAATGTAAACTGACCTGAATGGGTTAAATTTCCAATTAAGTTCAAATAAACTAAAATCACTAATTATGACAAACCCTGCTTCATTTGAAAATTTGTTGAATTTATTCCCCTCAAATCTTTTTTATAGTTGTTTTCTTGTTTTATTAAATTTTATTCAAAAACAGAGAAAAAACGAGTGGTACTTTAATTCATAAATGTGATCTAACAAAGGTAAAGGGCAACTATTATCCATATATGCTGTTTATATTTCTTGCAAATAGGATGAACGAAACATCTGTTGAGTATTTTAACATAAAATGTTTGATTGTGTTGAATTAAAAAGCCCTAAAATGCAGTGGGTCCACCAGACCCACGAACACTGGCTGTGTAACAACAATATGAACACCACACAAGGGTTAAGTCAAGCTTATTAAGATAATTCCAGTGAAAATACCGTCGCATCGTGGAACACAGTCTCACAGAGAGAATCCTGTGGATACCGGCTCATGCTCCAGTTGAGGTCATATTTGGGCTAAGCTGTTTATATGCATATTCATATTCATATCCTAATCACAAATACCCCAGCATACATAATTAAGCTGCACACTTTGGATATTATTATGAAAAGGAGAACCGAGTATGACCACAAAAAAACATAACATTAAGTAGGATACCCTGGGTAATATGGGCCAATATCCTGGCACATAATGGTGAAGAGAGCTTATACCAGATGGGAAATGGTGTTTTCAAAAGCCCAAATGGAACATATTGATGTGCATAAAAATGCCCTCATTAAAACATGTGTCATTGTTAAAGTGGGCATTTAGTTTAAGGTATTGATGAACACAAAGCAAGCCAGCCATTGTTCCTCACTATTGTCTATTAGATTTGGTTTCATAAATCACGTCAGGGCAACCAGTGGTGGAGAGTTATGGACAGCACAGGTCTGAATGTTTTAGATTTGGTAGAGCATTTATATGTATTAATAATCCTCCTCATTCCCATTAGACATCTGGAGGATGGGATATTTACTCAAGAACTGCACTTCAGCACAGACCTTCATTCATTTTCGATCTAGACTATAACTTCACTCCTCTGTGTTTCAAACAATAATGGTACACTTACACCTGAAGACTGTGGTTGTTGCTACTTACTTTATAGAGTCAGGATTAGTATAAGCACAAAATAGGTTATCCGAGAAGTAAACTAAAATGTGGCTGTATAAGCATTTATACAATCTAATACAGGTGATTTCTTATTTTTCTTTTCTTTTTCATACTTGGCTTACACTCCAGTCCACATTTATGGTGACTTTTCCAAAATTGCTGAACCTTCTTCCCTGCAATTTATAAAATCTTCTCTCTCTTAGTTTAGTGTTGGGGTCAGAGGAGAGCTGAGGGGCTGGAGAGAGAGATACAGAGAGAGAAAGAAAGAGAAAGAGAGAGAGAGATGGAGAGAGAGAGGGAGAGCGACAGAGACAGAGAGAGAGAGACAGAGAGAGAGAGAGAGAGAGAGAGATTGAGAGAGAGATGGAGAGAGAGAGGGCTGGGGATACATCAGAGTGACACTTAACAGAATGACACATCATGACATGTCAAAACCTCCAAACAGCCTCTGATGAATCATAGGACAGAAATAACCTCAGCAGCTCCAGTGTACAGAGCAGACCTACGCCTGTGTGTGTCAACTCTGTGTTCACATCCTAACCTGGAACACTATATCCTCACTCTCTAAACAGTGTCGGTTTGATGTTTTACACATTTCCTGAGAATCATGAACTTCCACGGCCAGTAGACGGCTCCGCTCAGATTAAAGCCTGGAGGAAAAGGGTATTTGTTTTAGAACATGCACATTACCATACATAACTAAGTTCTAGAGTAGTTTTTACAGTCAGTAAAGTCATTTCAAAAGATTAGTTTTCTTATATTTATCCCTTGGATTAAACCTCAGCCTTGGGAGAGATTTCAAACAGTGATGTGTTGAATTGACGCGCTACATTCATAGCAAAACAAGAGTAAATATGTCCCATTTTTGGGTGAGGCCGTCTTTCATATACAGTATGGTTAGACCCATTAAAAGGCTCTCCCAGTGGCCTTGCATATTAAAAATACATCAATAACAATTTTTACATGAAAACTAAAACATGTCATATAAATGTTGTTCTAGCTGTCAGGGCCCAACCAAGGGAGGGGTTAGCAAGTGAGCGTTGCAATCTAGAACTCTCACCACTAGATGACTCCTTTATTAAACACTGCACCTTTAATGACAATTCCCAATGAATCAATGAATAATCTCACTCTCCTTTTGGCACATTATACACAGTGAAGATTGTTGTTGTTTACGATGGCTGTTGCTAGTACCGTTGTTAGGGTTAGTGTTATTCCCAATGCTACATTCCACATTTATTATGTAGTCGGCTGCTGTAAGGGAGCGGCAACAGGTTTGTGTGAACGCATTAAACACAAGGCGAGATCCCCTGGGTGAGCGTCACACTGCCAGCGCGCCACTGTGCTCAGACTGACGGAAGTAAACAAGGAAGGAATGTTCAGACGTATTTTAAGATTTTCCTTTTTGTATTTCTTCGCCCTGTTTAATGAGTGTGTGCTGGAGCGGAGCCGTCTTTAAGATACACAAGGCAAAACGTACAGGCGCTCTCTAACACACTCATGAAAAGCTTATGAATCAAAGGGAATAGGGATACATTGAATTTCAAGGGCTAAAGGTTATTTACACTGCATAACCACTGATCTTCATGGTAACATTAATTCTGCCTTTTTAAGCTCACATTTTCATTCATCTGTGAAACCAATTTTTTCCATGCTTAGTAAGATGTACAAGATATGTATTGAAAAAACTAGGCAAGTGTATTATTAGTTTTTTAACTATTTATAGGGACGTGTACAACATATGTTTTAAGTCCTATCTTGGGTGCGATTTGCCGGAGGAATGGGGTAATTTCTCGCTGTCTGGCTCCATGGTTAGATTGATAGATATTTAACTTTACATACATGTATCCATACAGACCTACCCTACAGATCAAATCCATGAACACACACACACACACACACACACACACACACACACACACACACACACACACACACACACACACACACACACACACACACACACACACACACACACTCAGTCAGTAGATTACTTGCAATTCAGGAAGCAGCCGACACAAACTAGCCTCATCCAGCCTCCCTTCACATCCACAGCTTTCACGCCTCCTTGGAGACACATAGAAACTATTGATCACAAACCTGTTCTGATGGATCTCAGTCGGCCTGTGAACATTTATAGACGTGAACATTTCAAGACTTTGGGCTTGGCGCTTGAACAACCTATTGATGGGTTTAGACAGACGGTGTGTCGGGGATTGGAGCCGTCTCAAGCATACAGCAGCTGTGTGTGTAGCTGGTTAGAAAATAGCACCATACTGTAGCACTAGATCTAAAGGGCTTTGCCTCAATCAGCATATTGTTCACACACCTGGACAAACTGACAGGGAATTAATCATATGTTCCCGTAGGAGGGGCCACAATAGTAATATATGTTGGAAAAATGCTTATGATGTTCTTTCATATGTTACTGGAACACAGACTATACAATTGAAAACACTGAGAATCATATGCGACTGAATATGTTTGTTGCGCTTGTTACATCTCCATGTAGCACTTACGTGGCACTTTGTAGTTTGGTTTGTTACAAGCTATAGTACTTATGAGATTCTTGTTGTTCTGAGTTTGTACCTTCATGGTTGAATGCACTTAATGGAAGTCACTTTGGATACAAGCGTCAGCTAAATGAAATGCAATGTAATGTAATGTTGAAATACTGTGTTTTATTTTGTTTTTAGCATTAAATGAATGGTTGATTTAAAAGATATATGCTTATCAGCTACAGTATGCATCACAACTACACTTGGCACAAGAATGGTTAATACATTCACTTGAAAACTTGTAAACAGCCCAAACATAACTACAGAGTTGGTTTTATATCGATACATTTTGTTTTGGGTGAGCTAAGACAATGCCAACATGATGAACATTTTGCAGCTAATCAAATTTAAATGGTAAAAAAAGCATGGAAAAATATTTTAGCTCAGCACTGTCACATCATTCACTGTGTTGAAGAATGAATCACAGATTTCACTGATGTGTATGAGCGCTAATCCTATCTTCAACAACAATCAATCTCATGTAATTGAACTGTATCTACTGTGAGCATTACTCAGTTGGCGGAACATGTTCTGCCCAAGAGGCCAAAACATATTATTTGTCTAATTGGCCAAAAACAAAGATCAAACAATAACGAGAAGTGGAGAAGAAACTGTGGATTACTTTTAAACCATAAATCGGTGAACACATTACAAATTAAACTTTATCGACAGCCAACACCCTGACATACAGGAGACATATGTACGTGTCAGAAGGGCAGTACAATCTCCTACACAGTGTGAGCCATTATAACCTCAATCTCCCAAGAGGAGCATCTCTGGAATGAGACCCTCACTGTACAAACGTGATGTAGATGAATGAACGTGACCTTACATACTGTGAGGTCGCAGTGACCTTGTACCATATTGTAGCTTCTGAGGAGCTTTACCTTTCCTACCACCATTGTACGTTCACCGTTCGGCAATTGTAGCTATGCATCAAGGAGACATATAACAGCCAAGCGGTATTTCCAGTTATCGCTTGTCTAATTTATGTGCATTATGATTAGTCATAAACTCATCTTTATTAGGTAAACCTGTTCGATTGCTTATAAAAACAAATAGCTCATCATTGAGTTGCTGCCATGTGATTGGCGGATCATTTATATGTTTTTTTTTAGGATATTTTTTTGGCATTTTTATGCTTTATTGATAGTGTAGAGACAGAGTTGAAATGGGGCAGAAAGGGGAATGACATGCAGAGAACGACCGCAGGCTGGAATCGAACCCGGGTCTGCTGCTGGCCGAGGCCCATGGGGGGGACGCCCTACCAACTGAGCTAAGGGCGCCCAATCATTTATATGTTTTAACAAGAAATTGAACCGCTGTACCTAATAAAGTGGTGAGTGTATATTTGCCCGGTTTTGATACGAATCACCAAGAGATTTCATAGTATTTTAAAGTGTGGTATATTATTAAAATCCATTTGTATTATTATCCTCACAAGCACAAAACAAATGAAATAAAAAACTGTGTCAATTGTATCTTCAATATTTTGAATGTATGACTTTTGTTCCTGTGCAAATATGCAAGATATCTGGTCATTTTTTAGTCCAGTGAATAAATGTGTCACTCTCTGTAGCGAAGCATCACATTGATTTCCTCGACTAGACTGGACAAAGGCTCCTTTAGTGGTAACTAGAAAGTGAATATTTTCCAGAGGGGTCTTTTGCCTCATTACAATCTCACAGTGCAGGTAATGGGGGTTATTATCTGCTGAATAGACAGCCAGATTGTTCACACCATCGCACTGCAAATCTGAACAGAAATTCCAGCAATTCAAGTCCCCTTTCTCACAGTATAATTTATGCAGTGAATGATATCTAGTAATTGGTTGGAACATCTTGGTTCACATTGTGTTTTTTCAGCAAGTAGCAAGAAGCAGCATATAGCTCCACCACTGAAATGTTTTCCCCATGCAGCTTTCTGCAGGCGGCAATGTAAAGACATCTAGTGAAGAGGTTAAGCCATTGTTAATGCCACAATGCTTAATCGTTCTCCTGAAATAACAAGCAAACTGCCATCCTGGAACAGTCGCCAATGAGAAAGATTAAGTGGATTAGCAGCAGATGATGCGCTCCAATGCTGATCGCTCTGAGTCAGAATCGTGTCAATGTGGAAAAACTGTGTTTGGATCTGTGTTGGTTTAAAATGCAAATCTCTCCCTAAGTTAAAAACACAAGTGCAAACAATGTCAGTCACACACAACATGACAACAGCATTTTATACATTAAATGTAGACAATTTTGTGATTATATTGATGCACAAAGCAAGTTGTTGCAAGGATACACTGAAGAAATTCAAAATCTTACAGAAAAGTTTCATTACAGTTTCATTTTAGTCCAAATATCTCATGACACTTAATATAAGACACAATCACCTAACAAGCAACATTGCAGTGAGATATGGGGACGTGGAAGTTCAATAGACTTGAATTGAAAATGAGGATTACATGCCTTACTGTCCTATGACACAAAAACTCTTCCTATTACTAGTAACTAATGCTCAATATGAGTATTTCTAGCTGACTTAATATATCAGCTTATTATCTTATTAGAAGTAGGTGATTATCTAAAATCTAGCACAATGCCACTAATGTAAAACTCGAATGACATGGACAAGCCGAGGGAAGAATACTGATTTTGAGAATTACTGGTTTATTATGAGACATTACACTTCCTTACAATAGCAAAATATACTTCAAAATACTCTACTACTAATAATAATTTCAAGATCTCTTCCATCTTTGAGAGGCTTTACTCTTGCATCTTATTCTAAAGAAATCTTACAGAGTGAATATCAAATTGTTCCATTTTCAGATTTATTTTTTAATATCACGACTGAGGAAGGCTTCGGCTTTCTGCTTTTATCCCTTCAGCTCAGTTCCTTACCTTGATGGAGGAGAGTGAGGCAAAAAAATAATAGATTCTTTGGGGATATGTCTGTCTCTTTTCTCTCTCTCTCTAAAGCACACAGTGAATCTTTTGGCGAGGGGAATCCACTGTGGGCTTGTATAATACGCCGTCTCATTTTAGAATAACTGTGGAGGTTCTCCTGCAGCAGCTTTAATAACCTGACTGACTCAGTCTCCTCTCCTGCTGTTTGTCTGTCAGTGAGTGCTCATCTCCATATAGAGAGGGACACATATCCGGCCATAACACCGAGCTGCACTGTTTCCATGAATGTTTAGAACAGCCTGGGATGATTTGTCACTCCTTAGCACAACCTGTGTCCTGCAGGAAGCCAAATAATGAGTTTAACTGCCCGTCTGAAAGATTGATCTCTGTTACGCTGCCCACCTTTTCTCCCTAGTGAAAGGTGTGCAGTGATTTACGACAGACGACGGGCATGTTACTACGCCTGTGAATGAGTGATCCGGCCTCTAGCAAAAAGAGGTAATTTAACTCTTAATGTAGTGCCGTAAACATTTATCATCATGCTGAGCTGACAGGGCGCATAGACAGACAGTGAGAGAGAACGCTGTGAAGTGCTGGCTTTAATCTAGAGAGATTTTTACCTCTGATTAGCGACGCAGGCCGACAGTCACCACCCAGCATGCTTGGTTCATTTAACCGCCACCTGCAGCAGTAACTGTTGGTTCAGGAGATGCAATAAATAAATATCAAACCTAAGGCAGCGCGAGGGGAAAACTTGAGATAAGCATCAGTTATTGCCACGAGGGTAGAGAGGACGTTTTTATAGTTTGATGTTTGAAACAACGACAGGAAGACAAGCCGAGACCAAGGAACTGAATGAGGCTTTAAAGGTGGAGTCAATGTTTCTGGAGAACGATTTTTCGGTGAAAAAAAACAATCCAGTGTTAATACACAGCCTACGCTCTGTAAATGGGCATGTCTCTAGCCACAGATGGGTCCCTTTGTTTACATACAGGATTTCAGCTAAAAATCATGAAAAAGAAAGTAATCATCAGATGAAAAATAAGACTGTTTCATAAACATAAAAGTTCCTTG
The DNA here is from genome assembly GCA_949357725.1 of Hyperoplus immaculatus. Taxonomy (NCBI): domain Eukaryota; kingdom Metazoa; phylum Chordata; class Actinopteri; order Uranoscopiformes; family Ammodytidae; genus Hyperoplus; species Hyperoplus immaculatus. The sequence continues at coordinate 5,040,081 of OX442354.1, read as the reverse complement.
TCGTCTCTTCAAACTGGATAAGCCCTGCAGTTGTGTATCAGGTTCAGTTTTGTGAGAGAATCACATGGGATCAATGCATCCACGCTTGAAGCAAATAAATTGTAAGATTACTTTTTAATATGAGCTCAGTGGTGCGATTGTTGTTGTCTCTGAAAATCCTCTGCTGGATTTTCTCCTCTCACTTTACGGCCAAACGTTTTTCACATCCCAAGCGATCAAGCCAAGAAGATGCAGTCGGCTTCCCCTGTGGTTGTTGACAAGTCTAAAGCATATTAAATCCAGTGTCATCAAGAGATCAATACCAACTAAAAGTGTTGATGCACCGTTCACTGGGGGGACAAGGCGTAGGCGGCCATTTGCATTACACTGTGGTGGACTGTCCGCTCCAGTGTTAAAGTTCACTGCCTGAGACTGGGGCCGATCAATCTTTACTTGTCAATCACAATAAGACTGAAATGAGCCATTTTAAAACCAAATGCTTCAGCTGACCTGGTGGAGAGACGGAGGTATCATTATCCTCTAAGCCCTTCATTATCGTCTGGGAAGCCTCATGCAGTTGGCATTTGAAGTTAATGTCTCTTTCTTGTTAAGCCAAAACAATTTTTTTGCTGGAATTGGCTTCTTGGCTGCTGTTAAACCGCTCCTGTAAATATGTAGTGACGACGTAGAACATCGTTATGGATTTGCATGTACTGCCAAAACTAACATTATCTTATTTTTTCACAAAATCTTGAGAATCCTGAGCAAATACAGCAAAATGGTGAAATAGTAAGTAGGGGCATTTATAGAGACTGAAAAAAAAAACTATTGTGTCTATCAGCGCGCCGCCTTCCTATAAATAATGGAATCATATGACAACACATTAGTTTCTGCTTCAGTCAAAACAACACAAGAGACTTTATTTGCATTTGTGAACTGTTTAAAGTGCCAGGGAAAGTGTGATGTCATGTATTGACATGTTTGTAATCAGACTTTTCTAATATGATAATTACCAGGAAACACCACTGTCAGATAGATCTAATCAAACCACACTTTGTCCCAATACAGCAGGTTAGCTTTTGGGCTTTTAACTTTTTATTCACAACAAAGGATTTCATTTTTTATAAATTAACTTTATCCCAGGTTTTCGCAGATTTTGTCATCATCAAATTAGGGCTGCTCGATTATGGCAAAAATTATAATCACGATTATTTTGATTGATATTGTAATCACGGTTATTAAAGATGATTATTCATTGTAGGGATGCACCAAAATGAAAATTCAGCCAATTATTTCAATATTACATAAACAAAACTCCCAATTGTGCTCCTCAAACATAGCTTACAACTAAAAAGCCACACAAAATAAATAATCAGTAAAACCTTCGAATCTAAGAGTAAAATTAATATTTTACTAGGGATGTGATTGTGAACCATTCATTGATTTGTACTTCGACTTATAAGAGGAGGTAGGCTATGAATCTACAAAAAGATCGACTTATTGCCTCCTTTTTTTGCAGTGCACGTTGAGTTGCTGTAAAAAAAAACTACACCACAGCTGACACCGTAATGTTCAGACTTCAGAATTTGCATCAGAGCGCTGATCATAAAAATTAGACGCTTTATTTAAACGAAGTCCATGCTTAGGTGCTGGTTGTAACTTTTCGTCTGTAGACTGAAACTAACGGAGGGGGTGCGTCTCACTGTATATTTGCTCTTGTCGCGCAGATAGTTTGCCGACATGGCACAATATATTCAGGCTCGAGAAATGCAATCAGAAAGCGGAAGCCTTTCCCCTCAACAACGTTAACATGCAGGAATCCCCGACTATCATTTTACCCGTAAAGCCACAGAGCTTTTCTGCGCGGCAGCTCATACCGGCAAGTTCTCACAGTGAATGACACCGTTACCCACCGCCATCACAGTGTCTCACTCACACCATGTTTCACCGAGTGAAACGCTGCTTCAATCGCGCAAGGCTTTTGTGTTTCGGTGTAACATCCTGGACGAGCGTCTTAACTTTATGCTGAATAAACAATTGCACTGGAATCGCTGAAAGCGACAGTGTTCGGGGCGGGGGCGGGGCGGAGCGCAGGTGGAGACAGAAGGGCGCGCTGCATTCACTACACATGACCCGGTGTGCCGCACAATAACCGTTTTATTACGATTATCTTGTTTTCATGATCGAGGGAAGCCAAAATTGTAACCGAAATCGAAATTCAATTAATCGCCCAGCCCTACATCAAATGTGAAAGATACCAAAGTTCCAGGTGGCTTTAGCTACAGTAAGTTTAAGAAGCCCTTAAGAAAGAAAAAATGAAGAAGGAAGACATGTAAATGATATGAAGAAATATGCATAGGCCTACATAATGAAAAACCTAATGTATATGCAAGACCCCAACACTAACTAAACCAAATCCTCATCAATATTCATAGTATTCACACTACCGACATTTCTTTGAATACATCTAAAAATCTTTTTTGTCTTGCGCTACTTATGGCTGATGAACCCTCATTAGTTTATATCAATGTGATTTCAGCATGTTTACTGGATCTTTCATCAGACTATTAGCGCAGCTCAACCGCTACCACATGACCAGAGTGCAGCCATGGCAACTGTGTATCTACTACAGAGTCTGGAATGTGATAAAGTATTTTCTCTGTTCAACTTCCAAAACAATATTAGGCAAGAGAAAGTAAAGCACACTGTGAAATGTCATAAATATGTAATAGTTGACTTGGGAAGTGCTCAGGATATGAAATACAGTCACTAATATATTGGACTGCAGAGATGAGAACAATATTGGGATGAGGGTAGAGTTATAGTGAGAATAATAATAAAGAAAATAATTAAGATGAAAACAATTGCAAGGACTTACCTTTATTCATCTGTTAAATTTGAAACATAGATATGTTATTTTTAAAAAAAATTTCATATAGATACCAGTAGAATTACCTGTGACCAATCTGAATATAATGCAACCGGCAACTCCATAATCTAAACATAACATTATTAAAAAAGCTTTATGAATGAATTATATTGTATGAGACTAAATCTACACACTGCCACACATTAAGTTTTAATGAGTGGTTGGCAGGATTTCATGCTCACATTATCAATAGTAAAATGCTGATGTTTAGCATGTGTAACGTTTACCATGTTCCCCATTGTGTTGGCACACTAACGCTTGCCGGTATTTGTTGTCATAAACCAACGAGAAGATTTACACAAAATGAACATTTTGAGGTTACTTTAAAGTTATACTATTGATTCTGGTTGAGAAATTTAACTTTAAACCTAAAATGTTAACCTGCTGTTGGCAATAGACAAAAAAAAAGCATTCTTTCATCCATTGTCAAACATAGCAAAGATGCTGTGTGTACAAATATAAATATCCCATGATGCATCTTGTTCACTATTGTCCACTAACAGAGTTTGATGATGTCGTCTCACTCCACTGCCCGTCCTCCATTACTGTTCCTGTTAACCATGATGGGAATGCAGCGTCTGCAACAAACCACTGTAAATTAAACCAAATCATTAACGTAATTGCCAGAAATCTATGTTGCTATTAAGTTGCCACTCTGAAAGAGTAATCTTTTGTATCTTATCCACTTAATTGATTGGTGCACTAACATCTCATCGTATCTCCCAATAGATCACTTTAAAGGTGGAGTCAGTGATTCTGCAGTACGATTGTTGTCAAAATTACTTTGTCAAAATCAGTGAATATCTCCTAACAATTTGTTACCTAAAATGGTGTTAATATACGGCCTAGACTGTGTTAACTCGTATGTAAACAAAGGATATGTCAACAAAGGGAGCCACCGTAGCTATAGCAACATGCCCGTTTGCAGAGCCCAGGCTGTGTATTAACAATGGATTTTTTTCATCACACACACACACACACACACACACACACACACACACACACACACACACACACACACACACAGTAGCGAATCAAGTGATTTTGACAACAAGCATTCTCCAGAATCACTGACTCCACCTTAAACTATAAGTTAAATGATCAGCCCTCTGAGTCCATCCTTCAGCTCCCTGCCTTCAGTGGAAGTTAGATTGCTGTAAAAATATAGATTTTTTTAAAGGAATACTGTGATGAAAATCAATCATAAATTGTCAGGATATGCAGAAACTGATCTACTCAGCATATTAGTTTCTCCACCATTTATTAATAAACCTCTGTAATATGCTGTGTCCTCCTTTCAACTCAGAACCTCTGCAAAAAAGTAACTATTAAATCATTGAACTGGCAAAGCGAGAACTTTTTGGCCAAGCAGTTACAGGAACTAAAGCCTCCTTTTGAATATTTTACGTATTATAATGGTACTACATCTGAAGAACTGTAAAAATGGAGCTATTTCACTGAATTGCGGTGGGAAAAACCAAACTAATAAGTACATAACAATGTACAGCAGAAGGTAATACATCATGAAGATGCACCGACAGTGTTGTTGTAATTACTCAGAATTCCTCAAGGGGGAGACATCAGTCACTTTTAAGTAAGTAGCTTTAAAGGGCTTTGTCCAACAATGTCTTTAACTTTCTGAAACTGACATGAGCGCCCTCTTCAGGTGATTGGTCAGTTGTGTGGGGATAGAGAGAGAAAGCAAGGTTAAACTACAATCCTTTTGTTTGTCATTCTTTAGAACACTATTTATCTCTATAAAAACATCTCTTCCCTGTTTATGACAGCAGGTGTGGAGGCCATTCTATAAAGCCTTTCAGCAGGTCAGTTGACATGGTGTATAAACTACCTCTTCTCCAGCATTCTCCTGTCTTAACACTGGACATATCGCTCAAGGGCAGAAGAACTGCATTAGGCTGCTTAAAGAGGACCTATTATGCTACTTTTCTGGTCTTAATTTCTTGTTTTACACTGCTATAGAGCAACCTGACACGAATCACATCACAAAAAACTATGTAGATTTTCGGGAAGCTCTTTCTCTTATTTTGGCGATCCAGCACATCCTGTCAACACTTGAGTGTGTGTGCTTCGGCTCCCTCCGCCTGTGCTTCGGCCATCTCCGCTCCCCTCCCCCCCTCCTGCAAACCCCACTCCGTTGTGATTGGTTACCTTTCTTCCGGAACACTTTCAGTGGCGGGAAGCGCGAGCATGGACCTATAAGGGCGCGAGGCAGACGCGAGGCAGACGCGAACAGGGAAGTGACAGCATTACCATACATGGAAACATCCGCGTGGTGAAGTCACGAAGTTTTATGCGACGTCACGAATTATGAAAGGGTAGACCGCTTTGAACACGTGACTTCTCGACTGCCTAGAATAGTGTTTAGTGCTCTGCACAGACACCCCAGACGGTCAGCAGGGAATACGTCGAAATGCATGTAAGTCATTATTTGATAATTTAGTATGGTTAAGCATGACTATGAATCATCATAACAACGTTTATAGGTCATAAAAGTCAAAAAGCATCATAGGTCCTCTTTAAGTAGTTTGACAAGTTATGACCGTGTAGATACATTTTGACATTTTGTTTCTCGTGATGACTTCATTGGAATTCTCTCGAGACTCTCAAAATATGTTCAGGTGGAGAATTCCTTTGAGCCCCAAACCTGCTATGACCTGCAAGACTTAGAAAAAAAAACTCTTTTAATGTTTCTCAGTAGAACTGCAGTCAGACTGACTCCTCAATTCCTCTTGACAACACGTTGTCAAGGCACCAGACGCCCGCGGCCATGTTTTGTTGAACTTGATGCTTTTCACTCTACTGTCCATCTGAAACACTTCTTGTGAAGTCCATCGATTTCTAAATCAATGTGTTTCTGTCAGGTTGTTACAGGTTTGGGGCGTTTTTTTTTCTTCCGCTCCACTAGTGTGAAAGCACCCCCTGTGCTATGGCAACCAGTGGCTTCCATATCAGCGTCCAATCACAGCCCAGCAGAGAGGAACCAGAGCAAAGTGGATGTCAGCACACCTCTGGTAAGTGATGGATGGACCTCACTAGAGAGATGATGGATCACCAGGGCGGCCATGTTTGGTTTCATATCACGCAGAATGAGTTGCTATGGTGATACCGCTGCTCCAGTCACCTCTGGTTGACCTGTGTCAAACAGAGAGGTCAGCCGTGACTTTGGCTGGTGACAGATTCCGCTGGAAATACACTTGTGTTTGACAAAGGAAAATATTTTTATTAAACTATTCAATAATGAGTTAAAGCTATAGTGTGTAAATTATTTCATATAAATGAATGTTGGTTACATTCAAATGATTGCCAAACAAGTTGACACAAAGTTGATTAAGCCTATGAGCTCCACAAAACTCTCTATGTATTTCTCAGTAGGGCAGCGTTTACAAACTGGTATCACCCCCTGACACTGGGGCAGGAGCTCAAAAAAATCCCAAGAATAGCGCAAGATTCTACTGCTAAGAAAATCCTGATCGTACAGCAGAAAGTATAACATCCATGAGAAATCTCTGTTCTTGTTCTTCTACAAGTCATCCGTGACTGGCAAGCCCAGAATTACTCTTGTCTTTGACTGAGGAAAGATAATATGAAACTATTAAAACATGTCTTCAGTTTCTCACTGTTTCTTCTACTTCTAAAGCTAACACCCTCTTGTAATTGTATTTGGACGGATGTTTGTTTTCTTCCTTTCAGCACAAAATTCCAATAAGTTGTGCTAATTAAAGACAGAGGAAGCAATTAAAAAGTCCTGCTATCTGCAGTGGGCAGACATCGCGTCTCACAAAGAATGTGTGATCAATACGCAGCTTGTGTATTCTCTCCAGGACCCTGTCTCTGTAAAAAATTACATCCATGAAGCAATCTTGACAAATGATCGTTGAATACATTTAACAATGCCACATAATGTCCTAAGAACTTTGATTTATTTTCTTGGTTATGTAATTAAATGGTGTGAATAGATTTAAATGTCCTAACAGAAACACTTTTCCTTTTATTTTACTCTTAACAGCTCTACTGCTCACATCTCCATCTCAGTAAAGCCGTTCATTAAGAGACTGTTTCAAAGACTGAACCTCAGCCAGCTCCTACAATCAGCCTCCACATGCTTTTCATTCCAACTTCTTCACAGAGGAAATGTTTATGTCTGTTTATGCCAACTGGTCCAGAAAGGAAACTTTATTATAATTGTGTATTTACTATAGTCAGTCCCTAAAGTAACAACGGACCTTCTGTTTTTAACCTTTAAACGTAGTTATTTGGCGCCTAAGGCAAATAGATGGATCCTGTATATCCAAATGTCATTTTCACGTATGTATTTTTTGAAAGACATAATAAACTAGCAATATGTTAAAAATAAAAAAACATCATCAATACATTTGTTCATGAGTCTTATTATGGCCTCTTGATATCTTTTGACAATTGTCAATTTAAGCCTAATGATAAATCCAAATCTGGTTGTGGATATTAAATCTATGACTTTGAAATAGTGCAGGCATAGAAGTACAGCCATCACCATTTCTCCTTTTTTAAAGACCAGTTTAACATTGTATTAACATAATAGAAAGACTTCTTCCATAATCTATCTTTTAATTCCTTTTCAGTTTTTTACTCTTGTCTCCGTGGTCTGGTTGACCCAGTTTCAACATTTTCCTTTGAGCGACCCGGGGGATCAGTGAATGCAGAGGAACTTTGAGAAACTTATGAAAGAGCCTCATGTATTTAATCTCCTCTTTACACACTTGAGAAGTTTTCTAAAGCTTCTACACCTGTGACACTTTTTTTTTAATGACGTCAGTGGATATGCCCAGAGCAGAAGACACCAGATGATGCACCGTGAAATATGAGACCTTTCATCTGCAGTTTAGAAAATGTGTTTTTGTTTCACAGGATACAAAATGATTGTTTCCAATGCCGGCCTGGCCTCAGATGGTTTCTCTATTGTTTTGTTTTCATAATTATATTGCTTTTTTTTTAAACCAGCTTCGAGTGCAATATTGATGGTGTTTACTGCATTTGGAAGATTTATACAATATTAGAAAATGTTGGCCTAACAGAAAGTGTAATAATGAGTATAATTGTTATTAATGAATTACCCCCAAAACCTCAATGTTTTGTTGCAAAGATTTGCACAAGATAATGAAATGTATCGCCCTAAGAACATTGGTTGGTTGCTTCCTGTTTTGTAAAAGTACAAAGTGAAGTTTGAAACTTAAACTGATGCTGCCGTTTCTGTTGCCTGTAGTTTATAAAAAAATATAAAATATTATGTTGACAAATAATAAGTTTTGTAAAAATCAGGGAATATCTCCTCATGATCCACTATCTGTATGTACTGTTTGTGCGGTCTATTATTAATACACAGCCTAGGATCTGTAAACTGGTATGCAAAGAAAGGGTATGTCCCAAAAAAAGATGGCTCTTTAGACCCCTGTGTATTAACACCAGATTTTTTTTTCATTACACAGTGCAGACAGGTAGCGGACAGGTTTTCACAAAAAGGGATTTTGACTACAAACTTCTCTAGAATCACTGACTCCTCCTTTGAGCCTGAAAACATACAATGAACTACTTTTTCCCGGGCATCATTATGTGTCTAGCATATTCCAATGTGGTTAACTTTTCATTTAAGAAGAAAACTTTCTTGTGCCCTCCTCTGTAGCAGATGTCCTTCATTCATTCTAGAAGTGTTAAGTCTCAATACAAAGACATTGCCCTCCAGCAATGTGAGGAGAACACAACCTTCAAATACAAATAAGAAGTCTTCAAAAAACACTAGCTCCCACTGAGTCCAGGTTAGACAGACAGTGTGTGTGTGTGTGTGTGTGTGTGTGTGTGTGTGTGTGTGTGTGTGTGTGTGTGTGTGTGTGTGTGTGTGTGTGTATGTGTGTGTGTGTGTACCTGTGTGTACGTATTTGCTTTGTACCCTTTGAAACCTCCTTGAGTTTTTAACCTTTAAAGTGAAGTGAGATACGTTTGGACAGTTTGTTTGGGTCAAGGGGAAGAGTTCTAGTTAGGGGAAATGATAAATCCCTCTCCCACTCATGCCAGTCTTATTCCACTAAAGTTATTTTATGGACAAAACTTTTTACATCCTACAGCTTCATTCACACAAACAATTGCAGCTGTTTGAACCACACATCGAAGAACAAAAATGTGAAGAAATTAAGCAGACAGAGAAAGAATGGTTCATGTAAAATATATATATTCTGAAGAAGCTGCCTGAATATGATGGTGACATAATTTAAGCCCAGTAGCCAACAACTAACAACCCTGAAGGTAAATGCCCACTCAGTCAAAGTTAAATTAATTGTATTTTAACAGTGGGATGTTTTCGAAAAATAGGTGTTATTTACGAACTAGGAGTTTCCTAAATCGTTGCAACATTTTTGTTTGTTTGAACTTTGTTTCTATAAATCTACTATTTTTTATCACCCATTTTACAGTGTGTGTGTGAGTGTGTGTGCGTGTTATTGTGTGTGTGTGTTGCATGAAGGGGGTTACTGCTGCATTTCATTTAGCACAATAGCAGTAAAGCTAAACAATGACCTTTGAAAGTTTGACATTTCACCTGACAGACTAACAGCTCAATTTGAAACAAAAGAAACGGACAAAACTGTGACATTTTGGCAGATAAGCAATAGCAGCAATAGACAAAGCAAAATGAACCCATTTAGCAGCACCTGTGATCTCAGTGTGTTTGGTGTCTCCTGGAAATGTCAACACAATCACAACAACTTTTTATCAGGATAATTTAAATATTTAATGTGTTTTTGATTACCTAGAAAAGCGCAATGTAAAATAAATGTATCACTATTATTATTATTATTACTTTATCAGGAAATAATTTTACAAAGGTCAAAAGTCAGCATGTATCCTGTCACTAGACAACACTATACCGTGCTCTACATGCAGGTGAACACAGACACTTATCTGGAACACCATGAAGCTTCCATTAGGAAAGATCATGCTTAAGGGAAATCGTTAAAAGTTGCCGGTAAAAAGTTTTGACAGCGTCTCTGAAAGTAAACTGAGCTGATGCTGCTCTGGGTTCAGTTTTATATGAGGCTTCAGAGAGGCATACACATGATGGGGTGTGGCCTGAATCCAAGATGGCAGCATGTTAGTCTTTGTTTGTCTGTGTCCTACAGTTTTTAAGTGATCTTTTACTCTAAATGTTATTCTACAATCCTTTTTTTTTTGCACTTTGGTAAACCTGCTCATACATCTGACTGCTTCAACAATATGAGTCTACCGGTTTACCTGCTGCTCGCATGCGTGCTCGTCTCGCATTCTGTGGGAGTTCTGGGATTTAGTGATGGGTCATTCGCTTCTTCTCGGATTATTCTTCCAAACTCTGGAACTATGCTGCTTTCTGATGCTGGCGGATCTGCAGCAATCCGTATGTCCGCGTCGGTCTTTCCTGGCTGTTCTACCGGGTCTCAACTCCTCAGCTGGGCAGAAGTACGGCAGTTTCGGCCCAACAGCTGCAGACGTGACCGGGAAGTCGGCGCTGCCCGCTCGACAAGATCAGCGGGCCTTTGGATTGTCCTACTCCTGGTCCTATCAGGTAATATCCATCCAAACCCAGGCAGAAGTGATTTTGAGTCCTGACGATTTAAAAAGTAGCGAAGGCTTGCGTTTTGTCCATGTCAATGTGCGCAGTCTGATTAACAAAATCGACGCTATTCGTCTGTGGGCTAAAATGACAGAAAGTGACGTAATTGTCTTGTCAGAGACATGGCTCAAAGCATCAATTACGAACAACATGATTCATATCGATGGCTATAATCTCTTTCGGACGGATCGTGTGAATAAAGGAGGGGGCGTAGCCATGTATGCAAAGGCTTCGTTGGATTGCTGTCCCGTCGAAACAATAACAAAACCGAAGTTTTTTGAACTGTGTGCTGTCAAATTAAATCTCCCCAATGACACTTCATTGACTGTGGTAGGATGCTACCGCCCACCATCAGCTGTAGCTGCGGCAACTGCTCTGCTATCTGATTTTCTGCAAGAACTGTCCAATGAGTTTATCGTTCTGGGAGTTGGGAATTGGGACTGGCTTTCGCCTTCATCACCGTTAAAAGACATTTGCGATGCGTTAAACTTGACACAACTACTTCAGTCACCTACACGCCTCAATCTAAAACGAATGGACAAATCTACATTAATCGATGTAATTCTGACTAATTCCCCACACAAGTACTCTGCCTCCGGTGTTTTATGTAATGATGTCAGTGATCACTGTATGGTTGCCTGTGTTAAAAATTGTAAAATGACTAAAACCAAGCCGCGGTTTATTTTTAAACGAAATTACATACACTTTAATGAGCAAGCATTTCTTCATGACATCTATCAAAGTGATTTAAATTTAGTGTCTTTTATGGATGATGTTGAACTGGCATGGGATTATTTTAAGAAGACTTTTTTAGCCATAATTGATAAACATGCTCCTACTATAAGATATAGAGTGAGGGGCAGAGACAACCCCTGGTTTAATGACAGCATTGCAACTGCAATTAGAGAACGAAATGAAGCATGAACAGCAAAAAGAAATAATAATGACAAATGTTGGTTAAATTTTAGGGTATTAAGAAACAAATGCACAAGACTAATAAAAACTACAAAAAGTGAGTATTATCTGAATTTAATAAATGAAAACCTCAGTGATCCTAAAAAATTTTGGAAAGCTATTAAATCTTCTTCAGGTGATGTGCCACCTCCCGCTATCCCTGAATTCATTACAACAAGCCATGGTGAAGTTAGGGGTAAACAAAGCATGGTAGATACTTTCAACAAGCACTTTATTAATGCAGGAAGAGATACTCAGTCAACACTTCCAGCCACCCCCATGGATAGTGGAACCTCCATCATTGATTCATCTAATGAAAGTCTAAACAATTTTAACTTCACTCCAATATCTGCCGCGGAAGTACAAAAGGCCCTGTTGGGGTTGGACTGTAAAAAGTCTGCTGGGCCAGACCAGATTGAGCCATATTTTCTTAAAACTGCTGCAAACTTGATTGCTGGCCCTATCTCCTCCATCTTCAATCTTTACACTGTGGTTCTATCCCAAAGTCATGGAAATCTGCATTTGTCCTTCCACTTTTAAAAAGCGGAGACCCTTCGGTTTTAGATAATTATCGCCCAATCTCCAGACTGTCTGTCTTGGCCAAACTGCTTGAGTCTTTCATAAATGAGCAACTAAAACATTTCTTATCTGGCAACTCCATTTTGAATCCCACTCAGTCTGGCTTTTGACAAGGACATACACTCAACAAAAATATAAACGCAACACTTTTGTTTTTGCTCCCATTTTTCATGAGATGGACTTAACGATCTAAAATTCATTCCAGATACACAATTGTACCATTTCTCTCAAACATTGTTCACAAATCTGTCTAAATGTGTGATAGTGAGCACTTCTGCTTTGCTGAGATAATCCATCCCACCTCACAGGTGTGCCACATCAAGATGCTGATCTGACATCATGATTAGTGCACAGGTGTACCTTAGACTGTCCACAATAAAAGGCCACCCTGAAATGTGCAGTTTTGTCTCACAGCAAAATGCCACAGATGCCACAAGCATTGAGGGAGCGTGCAATTGGCATGCTGACAGCAGGAATGTCAACCAGATCTGTTGCTCGTGCATTGAATGTTCATTTCTCCACCATAAGCCGTCTCCAGCAACTTCGCACAGCCATTGAAGAGGAGTGGACCAACATTCCACAGGCCACAATTGACATCTTGATCTGATAGACTCTATGCGAAGAAGATGTGTTGCACTGCATGAGGCAAATGGTGGTCACACCAGATACTGACTGGTTCTGAGTCCCCAGACCCCCAATAAAGCAAAAAAATGCACATGTCAGAGTGGCCTTTTATTGTGGATAGTCTAAGGCACACCTGTGCACTAATCATGATGTCAGATCAGCATCTTGATGTGGCACACCTGTGAGGTGGGATGGATTATCTCAGCAAAGCAGAAGTGCTCACTATCACACATTTAGACAGATTTGTGAACAATGTTTGAGAGAAATGGTACAATTGTGTATCTGGAATGAATTTTAGATCTTTAAGTCCATCTCATGAAAAATGGGAGCAAAAACAAAAGTGTTGCGTTTATATTTTTGTTGAGTGTAGTACAATTACTGCTGTAACCTCAGTTACAAATGATATCTTAAATACTTTAGATAACAAGAAGTCTTGTGCTGCTTTATTTATTGACCTTTCTAAAGCATTTGACACTGTGGACCATCACCTTCTCCTGCAGAGATTGCAAAGTATAGGCTTTAGTACCACTGTATTAAGCTGGTTCACTAATTACCTGAGTGGTAGAACTCAGTGTGTGGCATTGGATAACTGTACCTCATCTTTGCTGGAAGTAAAAATGGGTGTCCCACAAGGGTCAGTTTTGGACCCCATTTTATTTTCCATTTATATAAACAATTTAGGTAGGGACTTAAAGCAAACAAAGATTCATCTTTACGCAGATGATACCATTATGTATACATCTGCCACATCAGTCAGTGAAGCAATTACATATTTACAGTCTGCTTTTAGTGTAGTACAACAATCTCTGGTAAGCTTAAAGTTGGTACTAAATGCTACAAAAACTAAGTCAATGATTTTTACCCGTTCACGCTCTCCAATAAACATCACTTTAACAACTCAGGGTGGTACGATAATAGAGAGAGTATCGTCTTATAAATACTTAGGTATCTGGCTTGATGATAAGCTGTCTTTCGGGGTCCATTTTGTGAGCCTTTTAAAAAAACTTAGACCTAAATTAGGTTTCTTTTTTCGCATGAAAAAGTGTTTTCCTCATTTAGCAAGGAAAAGGTTAGTGCAGAGCACTTTCTTATCAGTATTAGATTATGGTGACCTCATTTATATGCATTCTTCCTCATCGCTATTAAACAAACTAGATGTAATTTACCATTCAGCCCTGCGCTTCATCACAGGTGCCCCAGCTAGAACTCACCACTGCATTCTGTATAAGGCTGTACAATGGTCCTCCCTCTCCCTTAGAAGGAAACTACATGCACTGATTTTTATTGCGAAATCACTAATGGGTAAACTACTCCTTTACATTTCAAATTTGCTTTCCTTCTATAACAGTGTTTACAAAACAAGGTCATCAGAATATATGTTATTAACCACACCACTAACAAGAACACAACTGGGTACAACAGCTTTCTCATCATATGCACCAAAGGTCTGGAATTAACCTCAAGCCACTCTAAAGCTGGAATCACTCCCACCACTCAGTACCTTTAAAAACATGTTACAATCAGCTCTAAAAGAACACTGCAACTGTTTTTAACCTGATGTCTTTTATTTATTTTTAATTTGTTTTTTTTAGCTGTATGTTTTAGCTTGTTTTTATATAGGCTGTTATGAAGTGTAATTTTAGCATTATAGCGTCAATTGTGGTGTACTTTGTTTGTGTGTGTGTGTGTGGCCTTGTGCAAATTCTGCAACTTCTTTTCTGCTGCCTGTCTTGGCCAGGACTCCCTGTGAGAAGAGTTACTGTAACTCAATGGGACCTTCCTGGTGAAATAAAGGTTAAATAAAAATAAATAAAAATAAAATAAAATGAGCAGACACGGCTGCATCATTATTCTTCCCGTGGACTGTGTTCAGATGAAGCTGTGTACTTAATGACGGGCTCTAAGGATATCCAATCATCTTCCAGAATGAAGGGCCTTTAGATGACTGTGTCTGTGTGTGTGTGTGTGTGTGTGTGTGTGTGTGTGTGTGTGTGTGTGTGTGTGTGTGTGTGTGTGTGTGTGTCTGTTTTCAAATTGTGTTTTCATGATGTTGAAAGATAAATGAAGACGGTGTGTTTGGGGTCCTGTGGCTTTGAGTGTTTTCCTTGAGTGTTTGAGATACACTGTGTGTGTGTGTGTGTGTGTGTGTGTGTGTGTGTGTGTGTGTGTGTGTGTGTGTGTGTGTCCTAGCCTAGGTACATGCTTGTGCACTTTGGAAATGGGTCATCAGGGGGAAATATAAGAGCTTGAGGTTTTGAAAGCCGGTGGCTGATGGGTAATCTGTTTATTCACCGCAAACAGCCAATGAACCAGGGAGTTAAAGGGATAGTTCAGTATTTTCAAAGTGGGGTTGAATGGGGAATTGGCAAAGTACGTGTGTTACCTTATGGAGCTGACGGTCAATGAAAGGTGAAGTCAGTGATTCTGGAGAATGCAAAATCACTTTCTATCAACACGCCATATCCAGAATCACTGACTCCACCTTTAAGTATAGCAACAGGCATGCCAAACCAATTGCCCCATTTTTCCTGGGTAAATGGTCAAATGCCCTTGTCCAGCCAAGTCAAACATATGGCCTAAATTAAAACTACCATATTATGAGCTATAGGACCCATTCTCTGTATCTCCCCTTCATTCACTTATGTTCCAGCCTTTCCTGCTTTAGCCAATCACCTGCCCCCGCGGTTTACCTGCACATCTGCCCCACAGTCCCACATTAGGCCACACCTGCTCCTCATTAACCCATGGTGGAAACACACCAACCTCTCATCTGGTACCATTCACCAGATCATCTATCGGCTCTTACATAGCCGGCCTCGTTCTGCAATGTCCGTCTGTTTGGGCTTTTTGGCCAAGATGTGTCTTGTGTCAACTTTAAGGTGGAGTTCAAACCATGTTTCTACAGTAGCAAACTGACTAACTTAACGACATTAGCTGTTTTTATATTGAGTGGGCGTCCTAACCCAAACCCGAAAATGCATCTGTTGGAAGACGAAGAAGTACTATAGGATAAATAACTAAATACATCTTCACCTCATCACTTGATATTGTGCAAATACTTGAGGCAGTGCTGGATGATGCCATCTTTAGTAACTAGCTTTTTGTCCTTGGAGGACAGCGTAGCTTCTGTAAATTCTCTGAACGGGAGGGATTAGCAAGGGAGCGTTGCAATCTAGAAACTCACCACTATGTGATGTCAAAATACACCTTTATTGCACACTACACCTTTAACACTTGTTTCCAGGTGGTCTGTATTGGAGTTTAATTCTGTATTTGAATGTAGTTGAGGTGGAGGAGAGGGATCACAAAATAGAACCTGCAGTGTTGACATATATTTGCAGCTAGCAGAGCAATAAACCTTTATGAAACAGGATTCTGCCAGCTGCAATGTATGTGAAACAGTTGGACGTCACAATTGTTCATAATTTATGAATAAAAACAAAGTAGGCACAGGAGCATGTTATGGCAATACTATAGTTAGATCAATACAATATAGTGGAATTGTCCTTCATAACAACACACTGGTGAGTTATGGGCTCATACTGATCATCTCAGGACTGCAGTTACTGTCTACAGCAGTAACGGATGCTAGAAGTACAGGAAGAACATTTATCATTGTAGAACAATACAATGGTCTCTGGTAGCTACAGCTATTCTTACACATATAGCAGAGAGTGAATCAATTTTCATCCACAATAATGTTTTTCCTAGAACCTTCAAATTGGGTTATACATCTTTATATCCAGATGATATCTCAATGTGAAAACAAAGTAAACATATAAGCTTTTTAAAGATTTAGTGCGTAACTTTTTCATATGAATGAATGATGGTTACAATCAAGCCAATCGCCAAACCAGTTATCACAAAGTTGATTAAGCCTATCAGTTACACAAAACTCTATCTCGGTATTCTTAATATTTGTGTCGTCCTCCGACACTGGTGGAGGAGCTCAGAAAAAGAAGTATCCAAGAATTATTTCAGTTGTGAATTCTCCTGCTAAGAAAAAAACTGTCAAGATGGTACAAAACATAAAAAGCCAACACCTGACACATCTCTTAACGTGGCTCACGGCTGGGCTCTGCTCCAGAGCTGTCACAGCCAATAATGTCAGAACCTCACACACACACACACACACACACACACACACACACACACACACACACACACACACACACACACACACACACACACACACTACTAAAATCGCAACATACCCTCATGTCTGTCCGCATCACATAAAGCTGGTAGTGTTAAAAGATGAAAGATGAAAATCATTTGAATGATAAAAGAGCATAGCCATGTAATATGTATGTTCATGTTAAAATGGATTGATGCAAAATATACAGATTAGTACAACAGATCTGTCCAAGACATTAGTCATTATTTGCACTCTTTGTAACATCATCTTATCCCCCTAAAACAGCTCACACACGCTGGGTGGGATAACAGAAAATACATGTATTAGTTGAACATCTCCGTCAAGCCGTCTCCACAGTCCAATGCTTTTCATTGTTGTGGTGAATGAACAAGTGTAAATTAAATATATTGAGTAAGGAGAATTAGCCTTCAAAACCCACTGTGTGTTTTGTGTGTTATTGTAGAACTGGCTCTACATGTTTGCGGTTGTAAAAATCCCTCTGATTCTTGAAAACCATAATCAGAACGTGCCCTTGGTATAATTTATTGCAGCTACGAGCCCATTCTACAATAGACTGATATTTGTGCGGTTATTTTGAAGTTTAGCCATCAAGTTGGCGGTTTTACCTTCACATTTTATCAGAGTAATTTTAAACTTGTATAGGTTAAAGCAATTAAACTCACATCAGTGTATGAGGTTTGTGTTGGAGTCAGAATACTGCAGTGTGTCTGCTGCAGTGTTGACAGGCACAAAACCTCAGCTCACCTCAAGCTAAGAAGCAATCTCTCCCAACCCATTGACCCATGACCCTTTCTCCCAAATCTGCTCACCCTTCTCCACTCCTTTCACTGGACTGTGTGTGTGTGAGAGAGAGAGAGAGAGAGCGAGAGAGAGAGAGAGAGAGAGAGAGAGAGAGAGAGAGAGAGAGAGAGAGAGAGAGCGAGAGAGAGAGAGAGAGAGAGAGAGAGAGAGCGCAACACAGTAATAGTGGTTGTATGTGTGTGTTTGCCTGCAGGCATTTTTCTTTACAGTATGTTTATGTGTGTAACCACATTAATTTTTGTGTTTGTTTGTGTGTGTGTGTGCATGCGTGCGTGTGTGTGTGTTTGGAGCCAGGATGACTTTGTCAGTTTGTCCTCGTACCACTCTTCTCCAGGCTGAGTTATTTTGTTCTGTAAACTGGAGTGTGTCCTGCACATACTAATGACTGTGTCACATAACAAATAGACTTTATGGCCACCGGTCATCAATGCATTAAGGACAGTTCTATAGTGGAAGATAAATAAACTACCTTTGGACCAGAGAGGAAAACAACTGCTGCTGGGGCCAAGGCATTTCTAAAACTTGTGTTATATGATGTGTTCTATGCAGTATTATGTATAATAGACATCTTATATAAGCTTTTAAATGAGTTTGATATGGGTAAATAATAAATGTATTTGAGCTTTAAAATAAGGTCGTAAGCTAACCATCTATTTCATTGCTACTTCATCTTCGCTTCCATTTGCACATTTGATTAAACCCAGCAAACAAGGGTTTTATTATTTAGTTAAAGCTTTTCATGTTCACTTATTTTTATACCAGTCCAGTAGTTTGCAACAAAATGTTTTACAGCCGTTAATTTCCAAAAGCAAACATATTACACTGTCAGCTCTGTAAAGTGTAAGTGCTCAGTAATTATTAATTTAAGTGAAAATGAAAGTGCTGCAAAGTGATGTTCTAAAGAGAACTGAGATGGAGGATGAGGATGTCTCACATTAAGAGAGTGCAGGACGGCTGCTGTTAAACTAAATTGAGTTTTAGATTAACAAAATTTCCTGAGGCGGTCCTGCTCATGAAAACATAACCCAATTGGGTCAACCATAAAGCTGATTGCCAAATATAAATGGGAAATAGAGAAGTGTGATCTAAGAAGACATAGTATGTACTCAAGTATCTACCTTAGATTTAGGCTTTTTCATATTTAAGTTATTTATATTGTTGTACAGGTGTTTCTATTGTACCCTTCACTTGGCAGTGTGTCAGCCTTTTTCTTGATCCCCTGGCTTTTTGTATTGTTAAAATCTCCTCCTCTGGACCCTCATGCTGCAGTGAAATTCTGCTGGAAATAAAAACGAGTTTAACATTTGTCCCCTAGCTCTGTGTGTCTGTCAGCTTTAGAGATTAAGAAACAAATCAAAAGATGGACAGCTGTAACCCCTGAGCACAAACTGTTTCAGGATCAGTTAGCAGCTGGCCCAATGAGGAATATAACAGGTTACAATCGGAAGGAGTAGTGGAAGGCACTTGGCAACTGGGACAGTGGTGACAGTGTGTGTGTGTGTCTCTCTCTCTCTCTCTCTCTCTCTCTCTTTCTCTCTCTCTGTGTGTTTGTGTGTGTGCGTACGTGTGTGTAGCTCGGGGTGTCGGTGGGCTGGTGTCAGATGTGCAGACATGATGGGTGCTGAAAGCTCGACAGCTTGTAAGACAGTGTCA
Source organism: Hyperoplus immaculatus (assembly GCA_949357725.1). Lineage (NCBI taxonomy): Eukaryota > Metazoa > Chordata > Actinopteri > Uranoscopiformes > Ammodytidae > Hyperoplus > Hyperoplus immaculatus. The sequence goes on along the minus strand of OX442354.1, from coordinate 5,020,770 downwards.
GATCTAGGAGAAGGGTTTGGCTCCTGATAGACAGCTGATAAGAAGAAAGGGTAACACTTTAGTTCGATAGTCCACAGTTGACACTCAACAAGCCATCAGTTGATACGCAGTTGCATGTCAACAGTGAATGAGTTTACATATCTCAACAGATACGTAACATGAATTCAACTAACTGTAAGTTAACCATAAGTTGCACTTAAGTTGCACATTAGTAGATGATTAGTTGCCATTCAACAGAGCTTGTTCAACAGATAAAAAACAAGGATTCAACTAACTGTCTGTTAACTATAGGTTGCACTATTAGTAGATGTTTAGTTGATATTCAATAGTGATTAAGTTGATACATATTTAGAATGCATTCAACTGTCAGTTAACTATAAGTTGCATTTTTAGTAGATGTTGTTTTGTACACGTAACATGCATTCAACTAACTGTCAGTTAACTATTAGTTGCATTATTAGTAGATGGTTAGTTGATATTAAACAGTGAGTTAGTTAATACTCAACAAAGCTTGTCAACAAATATGTAACATGCATTCAACTAAGTGTTAGTTAACTATACAATAATTTTATTTTGTTAATTTATTTTTACAAAAACAGTCTGCAACAGACATTGTACTTTTTATTACATGTTCTTTACAAATATTCAACTATCAGTTGAGTGTCAACTTCTAGTAAGTTGACTATCAACTGCTGTTATTAACCAATTCTCAACTTACTTTTCATATGGATCAACTTTCCCACCACTCACAAGGAACACATCTAATGAATGAACATTCAACCCTCTGTTGATCATATATGTTCATTGTAAAATAAAGATGAGAATGTTTTATCAATCAATAGGCACCCTGTGTAGGTGACTACCTGTTGATTGTCATATGACTGTCGACAAACTATCAGTCAATATTCAACTTAGCATAAGTAGACAGGTCTTGGGACTGTCAAATTAAAGTGAAAACAGTTTAGTGTCTACACACTATTAACAGAGGAAAACAGAGAAAATAGTTGACTATCAGTTGATTCTCAACAAACTATCAGTCGATGTTTAACTAAGCATTAGTAGAAAGGTCTTAGGACTGTCAAATTAAAGTGAAAACAGTTTAGTGTCTGCAAACTATCAACAGAGCAAAACAGAGAAAATAGTTGATTCTCAACAAACTATCAGTCGATATTCAACTAAGCATTAGTAGAGAGGTCTTAGGACTGTCAAATTAAAGTGAAAACAGTTTAGTGTCTGTAGACACTCTACAAACTAGTAACAGTACAAAATAGAGACAAGTTTTGCTCAACTGATGAGTAACACTGGATGACCCCAAAGTAAAGTTAAAAAATATATAGGCAGCATATCTGAACAGGAAAGAACATTTATTTGAAGTAAATTTAACTTTTTTCAGTAGTTACACAACATGTAGGTACACAGCAAGTACCATCAATACCTCTAAAAAAGACAATAAAACTAATGCATGTATTTATTTAGGTGTCACTTAGGCAATTGTTTAACGACAGATCGTCCAAAAATTGACATTCAAAAAGCTCAGTAAAGTGTACCATAACACCCAGTACCACTAGTTATGATACTGAGCAAACATATGTAATATATAACATCAGTTCTCATGAAACGCTTTGTTATGGTAAGAAAAAGATATATACTTTTGTTATGGACCAAAATATCTGAAGCTCCTAGTAGCTCGGGAGAAAATGGATTAACAGCAATGGTGAAACAAGACACACTGATTCAGCAGTTAGGTTTGACAAGTAAATGTAAAATACTTATTTTCTACTCTCTCTCTTCCTTGAAGTGTATGTCATTGTTGATTCTCAGTAAAACATAAAAAAAACAGAACAGTGCCATTTTTTTCATTATGGACTCAAGATAAAACAACTTAATTATCACTCTCCTGTGACCAACCACTAGTTTAACCTGGTCCTGCCACTGTTATTTGAATGAGCACATTTGAATAATTTTTCGCTCTCTTTAGATCCAGTTGTTGGGTTACTAGCCACTCCAGGCCTGCTGTACTCCTCTTCAATTGAAGCAGTCGGGCTGAAGAATCCAGGAATCTTGTCCTATCACCCAGTTGATGAACATAGAAAGAAATAATCTGAGAATTACCACAAAATAGTTCAAATGCATTTTGATTTCCTTTATCTAAATCATTATAGCATTGTGGTTCCACATTAAAACACATAATTGCTATAAGCCAGCTTGACCAACCCATCCATCTCACACTGAAGACCCGTGGTGGTCACAAGTATGCTGCCATTAGCCAAAGGGAATAATTGGTGAGTTAACTGAGGTATTTGTGAGATATCGTTTTGTGTATGTAAGAATAATGTCATATATATTAGCGACGCGGCCTCCCGCTAGCATAGCCACGTTAGCATTAGCGCCGCGCCTAGCGCGCTAGCTATATTAGCAACGTTAGCATGAGCCTAGCGCTGCCTAGCTTCACAAGTATCTGTCTAAATAAAGTGTGTTTATAGACACTAAACTCTATTTGAATAAAGGTTTGCATGTTCCACATTCAAAGTGCACATTGCTATTTCAGTCTAAAGTGAGCAAAAACTGAGTCTATGCATGTGGTGTTGTGTAGAATGGTCATACAGATTACATGTTTCTTTAATTAAAAAATAATTTAAATCTGTACAAGGTTCAGTGAGAATTTTATTTGATTAGGGTACCAAATATATTTTATTAAAGCAATAGAAAGCATTATGTGTTTTAATGTGGAACCACAATGCTATAATGATTTAGATAAAGGAAATCAAAATGCATTTGAACTATTTTGTGGTAATTCTCAGATCATTTCTTTCTATGTTCATCAACTGGGTGATAGGACAAGATTCCTGGATTCTTCAGCCCGACTGCTTCAATTGAAGAGGAGTACAGCAGGCCTGGAGTGGCTAGTAACCCAACAACTGGATCTAAAGAGAGCGAAAAATTATTCAAATGTGCTCATTCAAATAACAGTGGCAGGACCAGGTTAAACTAGTGGTTGGTCACAGGAGAGTGATAATTAAGTTGTTTTATCTTGAGTCCATAATGAAAAAAATGGCACTGTTGTGTTTTTTTTATGTTTTACTGAGAATCAACAATGACATACACTTCAAGGAAGAGAGAGAGTAGAAAATAAGTATTTTACATGTACTTGTCAAACCTAACTGCTGAATCAGTGTGTCTTGTTTCACCATTGCTGTTAATCCATTTTCTCCCGAGCTACTAGGAGCTTCAGATATTTTGGTCCATAACAAAATTATATATCTTTTTCTTACCATAACAAAGCGTTTCATGAGAACTGATGTTATATATTACATATGTTTGCTCAGTATCATAACTAGTGGCACTGGGTGTTATGGTACACTTTACTGAGCTTTTTGAATGTCAATTTTTGGACGATCTGTCGTTAAACAATTGCCTAAGTGACACTAAGGGTGTATTCACACTGGGAAAGTCCGCTAGTTCACTTGCTTTGGTCCAGACCAAATAGAGTTTTCATTTTTTTTGTTTGGTGTGGTCCACTTTCACATTGCCCCTTTTGCAAGTGAACCAGCATTACGAAGCAAAACCACACGTGATCTGAGGTCATTCATTCATTGGACAGACATTCTGGGGTGGAGAGAAACAGGAAGCACGAAGTTAAAACTGCGAAATATATATAATTGATATAATATGGGGTTAAAAATAAAAAATGGCCTACATCTAACCTATAAATAAAGAGGAAAAACATCAAATTATTGTTGTTTCATATGGTTATAATATGTAGCCCTATGTCAATGCCACGTTATGTGGCTTGTAGCCTATAATGTGAAACATAATTTTTACTGTATTTTTGGTGCTGGACGCGCGTCACGCGAGAAGAATAGGCTCAAGCTGACACTCAGCTGATTAAACTGTGTATCAGCTGGGTCAGCGCAGTTCAGCTCAAAACTGACACGGGGATAGTATTGACGGTCCCGTACATGGGAAGCAAAATAAAAACACACGTTTCTTGCGCAGCGTGAACCTGTCGGCACTGTGCGAGAGACGCTCCCCTCTCCTTCATCTGATCGCTGAACACATTCAGCATGTTAATGCGTCCTTTCGATCAAATGTAATATATTGTTCTGGGCTCCCGGTCAAACCACAACTTATCGTCCTAACAATGGCGACAACAACACTTTCCCATAATGTGAAGCTGACGGCTATTTATTAAAAAAGAAAAGAAAGAAAAGGCACAGTGCCTCCTGCATTTGGGTCGGATCGAGTCCGGACAAATTCACACCACAAACGAACTGCAGCAGAGTGCGTTTGGAAACGCATCGAGACTACCTCTTCAGCTGGGTCTCGGAGCGTTTGTTTGGTCCGCCCCCGAGTGCGATTGCTGTATTCACACCTGCCTGAAAGATGCGCACCGAAGGCGGAAGTGCATCTGAGTTCGTTTCAACCGAACTAAACACGCCATGTGTGAATACACCCCTAAATAAATACATGCATTAGTTTTATTGTCTTTTTTAGAGGTATTGATGGTACTTGCTGTGTACCTACATGTTGTGTAATTACTGAAAAAAGTTAAATTTACTTCAAATAAATGTTCTTTCCTGTTCAGATATGCTGCCTATATATTTTTTAACTTTACTTTGGGGTCATCCAGTGTTACTCATCAGTTGAGCAAAACTTGTCTCTATTTTGTACTGTTACTAGTTTGTAGAGTGTCTACAGACACTAAACTGTTTTCACTTTAATTTGACAGTCCTAAGACCTCTCTACTAATGCTTAGTTGAATATCGACTGATAGTTTGTTGAGAATCAACTATTTTCTCTGTTTTGCTCTGTTGATAGTTTGCAGACACTAAACTGTTTTCACTTTAATTTGACAGTCCTAAGACCTTTCTACTAATGCTTAGTTAAACATCGACTGATAGTTTGTTGAGAATCAACTGATAGTCAACTATTTTCTCTGTTTTCCTCTGTTAATAGTGTGTAGACACTAAACTGTTTTCACTTTAATTTGACAGTCCCAAGACCTGTCTACTTATGCTAAGTTGAATATTGACTGATAGTTTGTCGACAGTCATATGACAATCAACAGGTAGTCACCTACACAGGGTGCCTATTGATTGATAAAACATTCTCATCTTTATTTTACAATGAACATATATGATCAACAGAGGGTTGAATGTTCATTCATTAGATGTGTTCCTTGTGAGTGGTGGGAAAGTTGATCCATATGAAAAGTAAGTTGAGAATTGGTTAATAACAGCAGTTGATAGTCAACTTACTAGAAGTTGACACTCAACTGATAGTTGAATATTTGTAAAGAACATGTAATAAAAAGTACAATGTCTGTTGCAGACTGTTTTTGTAAAAATAAATTAACAAAATAAAATTATTGTATAGTTAACTAACACTTAGTTGAATGCATGTTACATATTTGTTGACAAGCTTTGTTGAGTATCAACTAACTCATTGTTTAATATCAACTAACCATCTACTAATAATGCAACTAATAGTTAACTGACAGTTAGTTGAATGCATGTTACGTGTACAAAACAACATCTACTAAAAATGCAACTTATAGTTAACTGACAGTTGAATGCATTCTAAATATGTATCAACTTAATCACTATTGAATATCAACTAAACATCTACTAATAGTGCAACCTATAGTTAACAGACAGTTAGTTGAATCCTTGTTTTTTATCTGTTGAACAAGCTCTGTTGAATGTCAACTAATCATCTACTAATAGTGCAACTTATGGTTAACTTACAGTTAGTTGAATTCATGTTACGTATCTGTTGAGATATGTAAACTCATTCATTGTTGACAGTCAACTAATCATCTACTAATAGTGCAACTTATGGTTAACTTACAGTCAGTTGAATTCATGTTACGTATCTGTTGAGATATGTAAACTCATTCACTGTTGACATGCAACTGCGTATCAACTGATGGCTTGTTGAGTGTCAACTGTGGACTATCGAACTAAAGTGTTACCGAAGAAAGTGATGTGTGTGTGTGTGTGTGTTTTCTTCAAATCCGTGTGGTTAATCATCCTGTTAAAGTCTGCTGAGCATGCATGCTCTTTCAGCCATCCCCTGCGTCATGTTCAAACAATTCCACACACACATACACACACACTGACACACACACCGACACGCTGACACACACACACACACACACACACACACACAAACACCCACTCTCTCACACACAGCCTTTAATTTCTGCTCTTCCCTTGTGCGGCTGGCCTGGACGAGGATGCCGGAAAGATTAATCTAAGTGACTATGTGACCAATTTGGAGTAGTGTGTGTGTGTGTGTGTGTGTCTGTGTGTGTGTGTGTGTGTGGCTGCCTGCCTGTCTGTGTGTGTGTGTGTGTGTGTGTGTGTGTGTGTGTGTGTGTGTGTGTGTGTGTGTGTGTGAAATCAGTTTGACCTTTGGTGTACCTCTACCAATGCAGATAATGATTCTCAGTGGGGAACTCTTGAGTGTAAATCAGGGTCTGCTTTTCACTGTGTTACGGGGCAGAATGAAGACCCGGCTCTGGATGTAAATGAGCAGGAAAGAGTCAGTGAACTGTGAAGGGCTGGGAAGCATTAGGAGGACAGGTGCTTTGCTCATATGGATAAAATAACTCACTGATTGGCCTACGCTCCCCATGTGACACACACACACACACACACACACACACACACACACACACACACACACACACACACACACACACACACACACACCTGGGAGTCACAGATTTAACCTGAACTGACATTTGAAAGCAGCAAAGGTCTCAGGTTCTTACATTTCATGAAACTCATTTAAATCAACCCTGAGCTGACTGTGCAAAACAAGATTTTAATACATTTGGTTGTTAATTACTTCAAGTTAAAGGGAAGAGCAACTTGCAGGTTGGAGACCCCAGTGAATCAATATGTAGGGAAATTATATAGGAACTAGATGTATTTAAGGTCTACTAACATAACTACATATCTACATACCTTAACAGAGGACAAACGTTTTTCGTGTGACATAACTCATTGTTTGTGCTGCATGTAGCATAAAAGCATTTTACCATTATCTATATTTTGCACATTGTATGGAAGACTGCAGACACTGATTGCAGCATTTCATTCCAATGGAAGTGAGCCAATATTTTTCTCCCCTCTTCCTGGTTTTCTTCAATGTTGTGTCAGCCACAAGCTTTTAAAGTCACCCTGCGGAGATCTCTTGCTTGTGTATCCTTGAGGCCAAACACATATGTTCAATGTGTTTCTTATCATGAAAAACATTAGCATATCTGCTGTTTTGTTCATATTGTGCATTATTTATGCATGTTTCCTGGAATCACATGAAAGCAAATGGCATAATGTGATTTGCACAAATCTCTTGCTCATGTGTGGGTTCATACAGGGACTCACTTGCCAACTGTTAATGCAGTTGAAATGTATAGATGTGTAGGGGCGTAACAAGTACACCTGTGTAGTTCAGTGTGTACTAAAAATACACACACACCACTCTTACCTCCACACTTACTATGTTTGTACTGGACTGGAAGGCACTTTGGATAACAACCCATCAGCTGAACAACGTTAGGTCAAGCGCGTTTGTGTGTGTGTCTCTGTGGGAGTAAGTGTGTCTGTGTGTCACATGGGGAGCGTAGGCCAATCAGTGAGTTAGTTTATCCATATGAGCAAAGCACCTGTCCTCCTAATGCTTCCCAGCCCTTCACAGTTCACTGACTCTTTCCTGCTCATTTACATCCAGAGCCGGGTCTTCATTCTGCCCCGTAACACAGTGAAAAGCAGACCCTGATTTACACTCAAGAGTTCCCCACTGAGAATCATTATCTGCATTGGTAGAGGTACACCAAAGGTCAAACTGATTTCACACACACACACACACACACACAGGCAGCCACACACACACACACACACACACACACACACACACACACACACACACTACTCCAAATTGGTCACATAGTCACTTATATTAATCTTTCCGGCATCCTCGTCCAGGCCAGCCGCACAAGGGAAGAGCAGAAATTAAAGGCTGTGTGTGAGAGAGTGGGTGTGTGTGTGTGTGTGTGTGTGTGTGTGTGTGTGTGTGTGTGTGTGTGTGTGTGTGTGTGTGTGTGTGTGTGTGTGTGTGTGTGTGTGTGTGAGTATGGCTGCTATCTCCAGCTCTGCAATATAACAAGAAGGTGGTTAGTTTTTCTATTTTTTCTCTATAATTTAATGTCCTCACAGTCCAAGTCTTTTAAACCAGGGCTTTGATTCTCCCGTCAACATTAGTGATTGTGTCAAAGTAAAATGGGTTTTAAAAAACGGACTGTGTAATATTTCCTCTGGCCTTATATCCTTCCTTTGGTTAAGAGCAGTGATCACAGACCAACTTTCTGTTTGATACGTGAGGCAATTAAAATGCTATGGCAGTAGTGGACTTTCACAACTCAGCAGGTATACGCTACTTTATAAAATAACATTGCTGATGTTTTTTTTAACTCAAAGTCTGAAAGCTTACATCTTAAGTTTTTCAAGCATTTTTTCTGAGATGAGAATCAAAATATCATATCCTCTGTTTACTGACTTAATTTACTCGCAATTTTACACATGTGCTATTTTTATTTATGTAGAACTGCTCCAGTGATTCACTAACTGATGGTTAGTGAATCACTGGTTAGTGATGATCCTCCAAAAGGGTTCACAACACAAGCCTGAGGGCCAGAGCTGGATTAATGTAACCTGCTAGAAGGCCCCCTGTCCTCCCACTCTCTGTATACTATATTAGATATGTATCCTGTGTCCATAAGGTACCAAGAGTTATGAAGAATATGGCATAATACAGGTAAACGGAACATCAACACTTTTCCTAGACCCTTTAAACAGGCTACGATTCCTATGCATGGTGTTCATTTATTTGAATAAATACACATTAAATGATGACTTCGTACTACCAAGCATGACATTTTTAAATAACAAACATGTTGAAACTCATTTGTAACATGGGCCCTCTACAAGGCAGAGACTCAAAAATTAAAGTGTTCAGAGTGTGTCAAATTAATTAGTTTGTATAAAGTGTTTTCTGAACACGTCTAAATGGGAAAACCCGGTTGTCATGGCTGTGTATTACCAAGTATCTGAGGATACGATACATATCCCCATACAGAGGCAATGATAATATATAATGTGACACTATAGGCAAGGTGATATTGGGATTTCCTTTCAAAAACACATTTGTTCATGTTGCAATTCTCAGAAGTTTCCCTTGCTAAATGTGTGAAGTAACATTTCAAATGTTCTATATGTTTACCATGTGCAGTATAATACTACTACATGGAAATGTTGGGCAGGAGATGTTTCTGTGAAGTTTCCTTGTGAGAATGTTGGCATCAGTCCTCTCAATCTAACCCATCTCTCTTCATGTCTTTGCTATAGAGAACAGTGCAGGTTTATAGTGACATCTGACCAGTTAAATGCAGTTTAATCAATGACTCCACTCAACATTAATCTCTCTGATGTCAGAGAGGCCGCTCATTAAAAATGTATAATGTGCCACTTTGCCCTCACACGATCTCCATTCTCAGCTTCATTACCTGGGGAAAAATATATAATTTCCATTTGATTTTGATGAGGAATAGCAAATGTTTTGAGAAAAATCATTGGCGATGCTTTAGGCCCAGACAAACAAAACAAGTTTGTGCGTTTGGTCCCCTGTGATGTCAATCTCTTGGGTGAGGGCAGATCAAGACTAATATCACATTTTTGTTCCTTCTCTCATGCTCGCAGGGTGTTTTTTGTTTGCTTGAATAATTCAGGAACATTTCCTCCTCATCTCCTTTTAAATGTAATCAAGTCGGGGGGCTGTGATTCTACCTTCCAGCCACTTATTGGAAATCTGCATTTGTAATTGCTCTCCCATCCTGCTGTGCTCCGTTGATTTGCAGAATGGCAATAAACAGAACATGTCTCTGAGTGCTTCCAACAGCAAGTCAATAGGGAATCTCTGCTTTTAATCATCTGATCCTTTGATTGGAAAGATGCGGTTTGAATTTCCCAAGCGTGATGTGAGTGGAACCCTCAGCCAGAGACTAAACCAATAAGCCATCAATAGACATTTGTCATGTTGAAGTGTCCTTGAGCAAGAGCAGTGAACCTTCTGCTTCTCACTGAGGGCGGGTTTCTCTAAAGCACCTGTTCATAGACAGAGCTGCTGCCCTAACATTAGACTGATCCTTAATCTAAATCAGTGAAGTTAAAAGGTCAGGAGGTCATGTCATGTCATAGAATTACAGCTACTCAAGTATAATCCCACAGTTTTCCTTTAAAGAAAATGTCCTGTCTGTAGGTACCTTTCTGTTGTTGTTGTCTAACAGGTCTCTCTTGAGAATGAGGCCCCGTGTCTCAATGAGATTACCTGCATGAATAAAGCTTTTAAAAAAAACTCAAGGGAATCTTAGAGGAAGCCATGTGTTGCAAGCTGGACATCCAATAAACACACCATCTTCTGAAACAACAAACTAATTATTACACTTCCCTCATGGTATTTTAATTAATTTTTTTTCCGTCCGGCTTCTTAGCAAACAAAGGACATTCAATTAATCCAAGGACCTATTCTTTCCACAGCTGCGTCAGTTGATGTGTGTAGTGGCGAGACAGGCTAAATAACCTCTGGGTGATGTGTGGTTCATGGTTGACTTATTGGAGTTCTCTCAGGGACTCTGTGTCTAAGTATAGCTCCTTAAGGGCCGAGTGAGCCCACTCATCCACTAATCAGTTTGGAGCAGGACAGAACATTATCACAAAAGCCATTGTCATATTCTGTATATTAATCCAATCTCTGCAGGATTGCAGGTATGACACAAACAAACAAACAAACAACATATCCTGCTGTCCTACTCGGTAAAGCAGCAATATGATTATTATGCCCCATAGCTTTCCAGCTGATGCCAGACAAGCCCAGACTCTGACTGCTGTTAAGACACAGCTAAAAACCTTTCTATTTTGAATTGCATATTTCACAGTACATTAGCTTTTTAAACAGTTTTTCATTCAACTACATACACTGGTATACATTGGTGTTTGATTGATGTTTTATTGTATATCTGTGAAGCACTTTGAGTTGCTGTGGTGGCAGTTTTTGCATATGATATATCTCTGGACTCAAATGTTGGAATACTTATTAATGCAATAGGAAACATTTGTTATTATCTTGTATAGACTTTAGTGTAATGATATATATATATTGAATGTGGTTTAGTTGTAAACTGAAATGTAGATTCCTCAAATGCGTATCCAACAAACCACTCAGACGGGCCACACCTCTCCTATTGTACCATGCTCAGAACTCCCCGGTGCCATCTTCAAACTGTCCCCCCCACCATCCCTCCTCACATGACTGGCCAATTGAGAGCATTGCATTGTGGTTATGGTGAACTGAAGCCATTGTTGTATCTCAACCTGTCTGTCTCCCTATCTGTCTCCCCAGCTTCCTTAAGTATCTCCCCCTCCTCTTGTAATACAATTTAGTCATCTTCCCCCATCCAGCTTCCTTAAGTATGTATATTTGAACCTGTCTACCTGTCTCCTTCCTGTCTCCTACGATGTCCTTAAATAGTTCATGACTTTCAGGAACATGTGGTCACTCTTTGCAACAACTTACGTGTGTTGGAACTAGTGCACCCCTCCGCGGAGTTTTCTTGCTATTATTGATTGAAAATAAACCTTTTGCTACTACAACGTATCACTCTGCTTGATTTTCTCACCACAGTTGCCTTTGTGAACAAAATGTGCTTTACAAATAAAGGTGCCTGGCCTGCCCAGAACACTGCAAAAAAGAGCAAGAAATATGCTGTTCTTCGTGAATTTCCCATTTTTCTAACCATTGATAATATAAAGATACATTCTCATGTCAGGTCAGTGATCGCAACTCGCAGTTATTACACTCTGGTACAGAAGAGTGTGAACGTCTGTCCTGACCTGTATTAATAATATCCTGTGGCAAGAGTTGAAGTATTATCACACTATAATGAAATATTCAAATGCAGCCCGCCTGCTTCCAGAGCAATGGAGCAGGTAAGTCTGTAATGATGACATAACGGCCTGGGAGGAATAAATGGGGTTTCTCAGGGAATGAATCAGGGGCTGTGGGACTCTCATTGTGAAGAATGAGACCAGAAAGTGGGTCAGAACCACAGGTTGGTTCACAGCACAACTGGGCCGAGAAACACAACGCCCGGGGAAACGGAATGAGTGTCTGTGCTCTGGCAAAAAAATGGCATTCTCTCTCTATGTTGTTCACCTCATTAGCATCACTGATTTATTTTTTACTTCCAAGTAGGGCTGCCCAATGATGCATGTTGTCATAATCACTTTTTTGTGAAAATCAGTGATCCACTACCTGTCCGTACTGTGTGAGCACTGAAAAAAAAACATCTGGTGTTAATATACAGCCTAGGCTCTGTAAACGTGTATCTGAACAAAATATAGGGGAGAACGGGGTAATTTGAGCCACTTTTTACATTTGCTCCCCTCTAAGCGAGCTAAAATGATTCATCACTCAAATTTACACATGTCCCATTAATTCAGGCTGTTTCCTAGAAATGGGCATTAGCAGAATTTTTTCAAGACAAAGGGCAGTGAAAATATGATTGTTTTAAAAAAAGTTGTCATGTGGCTCACTTTACCCCACTCTGAAACTACCATAACAACACATATTGTAACAGTAATAATCCTGAAAGTTAGCCACACATTCCAGAACTACTGTCGGAATAGTAAAAGAATGATGGAGTTTGGTCAATTAAGCAAAGCACATTTTCTAAACACTTGAAAGTAACTCTGAACAAAATCAAATACAACATATTATCATTCAAAAGGTTTTAATAAGATTCAAATTAAAGATAGAACCAGTTAGATTAGAACACAGTCTGGGGGTCAGAACACAGGACCCTTAGAGCCAGCTTGTGTCTGGGGGTCAAAGCATAGGAAAATCAGAACGAGCGAGAACAGCCTGGGACTCAGAACACAGGAGACCCAACTGGATTATAACATCAGCCTGTCATACTCTATTGGCCTACTCTACATTCCAGCCCTGAATGTTACAGAGAAAGATGAGAAGGTGCTTTTTCCGTGTGGTTGCCCCAAGTCGTCTTCCTGGTGTATTTCCTTGGCATGATGGCTTTTCTACAATGTGTATGACATTAAAATAAAACATGTTATATAATATTACATTAAAACATGTTTAAGACTAAACTTAACTTGTGCTTCATGGTGGGGGAAAGTGAGACAGTGTCTCACTTTCCCCCACAGCATTTGGCTCACCTTCCCCCACCACCACAATTTGAGAAAAAACTACCTCTTTTAGCATTTCAGGCTAATCTTTAGCTAATATCATCACATGGTTTTAATATGTTTGGTAGTTCATCAACACGTATGATAGAAGTTTTTCTACGTGAATACATATGCTTTGGCACAACAGTTGATTAAGTTGACAGCAAGAACATTTACTTTTACATGCAAAACACCTATTTTGGTGAAAAAAACATGCTTACCACAGCACCATGAGGGGCTTGAAAACATACATCTCACATGACCAAAAATGTTTTCCGTTGCCTAAATACAGGGGGTGGCTCACATTACCCAATGCCTCAGATTCCCCCGTTCTCCCCTATGTAAACAAAAAAAAAGTTCACACAGCTTATTAACACAACATTTTTTACAGCGCACACACAGCAAGGCCATAGCGTATTGGGATTTTGACAACAAGCATTCTACCAAATCCCTGAGAGAGAGAACAAACACAGGCTTCGCTGACCCTTTTTACAGCTTGGATCTTGGTCTAAAGTAATCTCTCTGAGACGGTAAACCTGTGTCATGATGGAGGTGAAGAAGGAGCACCCGGTAGCACACAGCGGTCTCACTAGGACAAACCAATAAGTGAATTCATGCATTAAACATGAACTGCTCAGTTCTGATGAGCTCTCCGGCCCGAGAGTTAAGGCTCTAAAAAAGGAAGTCATTCATATTTTAATCACATTGGGAGGTTCAATTAATCATTGCACAGTTTAAGGGTGAAACTGATGAATACGACTTCTGACCCCGGCCACTCGCAGCAGTTTTAATCATATTCCTGGAAATCGCTTTATAACATCCGGTGGTAATCTCTGAGGATTTGTGTAATTTCAGTCAAGATTGCTTTTTTTTTATTTATTTATTTATTTATTTATTTATTATTATTCTTCCGGACAATTACACATAATACATAATTTTCACATTGCATATTCATACATATTACTTTGTGTTATCGTCCGAAGGGTAGCAGGAGAAGCCAAAGGCTTATCGAGTCCCGCCCCCACTGCCATAAGATTCAGATACACAGATACACAGCTACTACAGTTAGAACACATTTTTTTTTTTTTCTTTTTTTTTTTTTAAGAAGATTCATTCTAATACACAAATAATTTTAGGTCTCTATTTTCCTCTCTCCCTGTGACAATGCAGATATGGCCTTGTCCATTTCTTCTCTAGTAGCCTAAACACCTCTGCAAAAGTATTCAAAACAGTCAGTGTGTCTGCTGACCTTGACTACAGTCCCATAACATGCAGTGTATTTACAAATTCTTCAGTCAGAGAAAGTCTTCCAATTTTAACTCGGGTGTTCTGAACACACAGCTGATAATTAACATGTATCTTTCATTTAAATTTCAATAGTCACACGTTCCATTAGGTTATCAATAGCAGAGCACATTGTATTTACAATTTCAAACCTTATATTATGACACAAACCAGTTTAAATCCCTTTAATTCAAAGACCATGCCAACTTTAATTCAAATTGTCCATGCTTTAATGTCATTTGGGTCTGATAATCTAGGTTCCTCGTAAAGATTAGCTAATAACTCCAGACTTTCATGATAATTTATCCCATCAGGTATGTTGCTCATTCTTGCTGCTTGGGTTGATCAGGTCCTCTTCCCTCCAGAATTGAACCAGATCCTCCTCCGTTCTGATTTGCACAATTTTAGCTTCTTCGGGTGTAGCTCCATTCGATTTGATGAAGATTCTTCCATCTCTTGTCCATGTTTGTTGGACCCGTCCACATTTTTTTAACCCTCTGGCTTGGTAGGCCAGATTAGCATTTCTCTTGGTTAAGTTTTCCCTCATTCCAATTTGTTCGCCTTTAAGCTTCTTGCCTTGACTGAGCAAATTTATCTTATGCTTTCTACTCACAAATTTCAGAATAACAGCACGCTTTTTGGCCAATTTTCCCTTCGGGAGAAGAAAACAAGACTCCATGTTCTCCAGATCCAGACTAATGCCTTTGCTTCTCAGGAACCTTTCAACCTGGTTATCCACCGACACATTCCTTGTATCGCCCTCTTCTTCTCCACTCACGGCAGCTACATACGACCTTGGTTTAATGTCCAAACCAGTTATTATCACATCTCTGTTTTTTGCTTGTTGATCTTGGTCATCAATTTTATCTCCAAGCTCTTTCAAGAGCTGATCTTTCTTCACATTCACGGCTTGAAGTTCCTTCAATTCGATCAACATTGGCTTCAGACCAGCTGCAATTTTTTCTTTAATTTTTGCATCCAAACGCCCAATCCATTCGTCCATAATCCCAGCCAGCTCAGCTTTCAGCAGTGCTCGCTCCGTCTCCCTCTCACTTTTCATTTCTCTCATCAAGTCTGCCAACTGTTTTTTCAATTCTTCCGCATAATCTTTGTCTTCCTCCTTTCCCTTATCAATGTTTTTTCCTTTTTTGGACATCTCCAAAGATTTTCAGAGATTTTTAAGGCTGTGAATCTGAGTTCTCCGCTGCTCACGGTAAATAGCTCTTAACCCTCGGCAAGCCGGAAGTTTGTGTTTTTATTTGTCTTTGTGAAATATGTTGGTCTCTTTCAATGGATATAAAAATACATCTAAATTTAGACAGCTACAGCGCTATTTCTGTTGACACTCACACAAAGAGGCTTGACAGTAGAATGAAGGAACTTGGCAGCATTCTGCATATTAATCCTGGAGGGCCCTGAAGGCTTTCCAGAGAGACAAATGAACTCTATGAGATACTTGGATATTCAGACAAGTGGCTCTTTAGCCAGATGCCAACCTCTTATCTGTGTTTTATGAGCTTCATTTAGATCACAGACAGTGAATTATCTGGCAATGCCGATGACATAAACACTTTCACTGGCCAATTTGACAGGAGTTTATTCATTGGGGAAAAACATACATAAAGCAGGGCTGTACGCTTATTTTTTAAAGTGGTAGCACTGGTGCTAGCAAGCAAAAAAATTCAGTAGCACAAAAATAAATTGCATTTAGCTCTAATTACCTTTGAGCATGTCATCTTGGTTTTATTTGAGATTCTCAATGAATATGATATCCTAGTGTGCAGTAATAATTGTAGAAAAATTAATAGCACTGATTGCAATTTAGACAAGAGTCTAACCTGCCAATGGCAATTTTTTTGCTGATTCAGAATTGTTTCCCCCCCATAGAACTATAAAAATAATGTCTATACCTATATATTTTTATAAACATATCATTATTATATTAGGCTAATAATAACAAACATTTTTAGAACATTTCATTGTTTTAATGAAAACCATACTTTAAAACATTGAACATATAGCCTATTAAATAAATTAGTAAACATAGTTATACAATTTAGGCCAAGTTAAATAGGTTGTGTCAATCTTTGTTTAAATCATAGATAGTTACTGCTGTTGACTGCTTTCTTTATAGGTCCATGGTTGACTGCAGGGCTGTGAAGCGCTAACTTCCTGTTCTTACCTGCTTCAAAATAAGAGTCAACTCGCATTTGGCTAGTAACCGACTTTTATTGTGAAGGCGCACAGGAAATGTTCTGTTTGCACACGCACTAACTTGACTGTGTTAATGTAAAGAGAGCCGTCTCCTTCCTGTTTTAACCGTTGGTGAAGTTAGACGCCATAATCGCCGCACAAGCACAGATCCCGAGCACACATCTTTCACCAGCCAAAGTGGAGGGTAGACTTAATAACTTACTCGCCTAAGACTACATTCACCCGCATTTGGAGAGTGTTAATGTAGAGCCCTCTAAGCAGTATTTTTGCATAGCTCCTCTGTGTCTCAAACAGACAGCATCTGCTCATTAGCACTGGTGCGACTGGACTTGTATTCATCATCGCACGTGATCAATTTCAGTAGCAAATACGATCAAAACTGTCGCACTGTACAGCCCTGCATAAAGGCTTTTTATAACCCAATCCTCGTTATCCCATATTATAGCATTGTGCTGACCGGACTGCAGTCAGTAAAGAGTAGAGATGGTGCCATGGAAAATTGACTAAATACTGTATTTTAAATGTCCTTCTAAAAAGTTATGCACTATAGCTTTAAAGGTAAAAATAAAATAATCATCATCCCTGAAAAGATTGTACAGATACAAGGCACCACAAAGTGATGATACGTCAAAAATAATCAGGTGGCACACTGCAAGGCTACAGCTTTCTTAAGATGAGCCTTTGGTTTAGATAATGGCAGAGCAGACTTAAAGTACACAGGATTTACTAAAAAAACCTTATTGGCGAGTAAATGACAAGCTAAATAACCCGTCATGTGTCAGTGGTCTTCAACAAACTGGATGGACATTGATCTGCCCTTTTCTGGATGAATAAGGGACGAAGCTAAGTCGCACTAATCTTCTTACACGCGCTGTGGCCCCCACTGATTACCCAGGAATTCAAATATGCACTCGGCTCGCACAAGAACATTTAGTCAGATGCCTTTTTCTAAGAGCCATCACTGAGTATCTCCAGACGGCAATTTAGCGCTTTAGCTCCCCTGGCTAGCTGAGACGGGCTGCTGAGCGCTCACACATTAACAGGAGGATCCTCTGAGAGTCTCACTGGCTGAACAGAGACCCTGAGATACAGATGAGTCCATATGGCTGGAGGCAGGGCTGCACATAAGGGGGGAAGGTGGGGAAGATGTCTAGGGACCAGCAAATAGAGGAGTAGCCCATAGTCTTTGGAGGCCAAGAACATTATTCCACCAAACTTAATTTTGAACCAAAATATTTATTTTAAGTGACTACAAAAAACTGAAAAGTGATAGGAATGTGTGTCTATGTGTGTCTGTTGTGTGAGCAACCGTTTGTATGTCATAATGCACTAGTAATAATAATAATAATAATAATGATAATAATAACAATAATATCTTTATTTATATAGCACCTTTAAAAACATTGATTTACAAAGTGCTTTAACAAAATACATACGAGCAAGAACAATCAAATTAATACATATTAATCAAAAAAAGAAAAACACACATACAAAAAGATAAATACACATACTCATATATACACACACAACACAACAAACCAAACAAGTTTAATAGGTGCTAGGATAAAAAGACATTGAGAAAGAGAATACAAATAATATATAGACGGCATCACGTAAAAGCAAGTCTATAAAAATGTGGCCATGTTTGTGACTCCCCTGTTTATGAGTGAGTGTGTGTGTGTGTGTGTTCATGTACTTGGGCTGTGTGAATAAGTAACATTCAGACAGCCACAAGTGCATGTGAATGTTACTCTCCCACTGGTGTGTGTGTCTGAGCTTGTGTGTGTGTGTATGTGATGGAGAGTCCACTCCAGCAGGCAGACATAGGGAAATGCATCACTCTAAATAACAGTGCTTAGAGTTGGCAGCGAGGGAGGATAGGGTTGCCTCGCCTTTAGGGGATAGTAGGCGGACAAATGCATCACATGCCCTTTGCACAGAGGCCATAGACGACAACCTTTTGCTCATGTAAAGACCGTAATGAATCAGATCCAAGATGGATGACAGAGCGAGGGCCCTGCTCTCCAGACCAGCAGGTGGTCTCCATTTTGTGTCTTCTTTTTCTCTTGGTCCTTGCCTTAGTCAGTGAGTCATTGTCCTTAACATGAAGAGTTAAAGAGATGAAGCCAAGGCGCATTCACACACACACACACACACACACACACACACACACACACACACACACACACACACACACACACACACACACACACACACACACACACACACACACACACACACACACACACACACACACACACACACACACACACACACACACACACACACACACACACACACCCGCATCAGGAACATCTTTCAGAACACAGCTGCTCCCAGAGGAGCTGAGGGATTCAGCCTCTGAATATCAGGAACAGAGGGATGAATAAATAGAAAATCAATGGAGCTTCTTGGTGTGAGGATGCAGGGCTATTTTCCCCAATTACGGTGAACGTTGCCCCGATCCGCTGGTGCATATCAGCCCTTTGCCGAGCCACCTGACAGTCCACACAATGCCTTTCATGTTGCCAGTTGAGGCGTGGGCTGGAGTGGAATAGCATTTCACGAATCGAAGGATAGCACTGAATCCACTATTTGAATCCTAATCCTTTTGAAAACCTTATGTAGTAAATTGATTTACTTTTGTTTTGGTTGTTTAATCCTCCTTAAAAGAACTTCAAGATGTTTATGAAACAGTCTTATTTTTCCTCTGATGATCATAAATGACCTGTAACAGCAAACAAGACAATCAGGGAAAATGATAATATTATTATATACTTGTTATTACTGCCTTTGCACAGGTCCCATTTCCTGCAAACTTAGACCAAAGGATCTAAGAAGGGAAGATCAGAATAGCCTGTATTTATGAAATGTACTTCATCAAAGACTTTGCTTCACCATTGTCATATTACCATAATTGGTAGTACATTACATTACCTCATTGTGATGCATCCTGCTGTCTCAATGAGTTCACTTCATAACGACAATTATAAGATTACTGATACTTAAATGGAGCCAGTATTTCAAAATTATAAATGGTTCAATGTGAAAAGAAGTATGCACCCATAAATATATTTGAGGTTACATGAAGTATGGGAGAATATTTTCAAAACTCTCTTTCCCTGGTGTGTTTGAATAGCTTCCTCCAGCTTGTAAGCACCATATGTGAGGAGGCTCACTTCTAAATTGGCACTGACAAACAATGTCTCTCGGGATTCAATTGCGTGATATATAAATAAAATAAATACCTTTCTATATTTTATTTTGTAAAAGTCACTCTGGAAACTTTCCTCGGGAAGCGCAAAACTTTGAAATTCCAATGTGCCGCTGTGGCTGTGTAACAACACAGTGAGAAAAACCCTCTGAGCTCAGACAGAGTCTATAAACAGACATGGCTTCTCCTCTCTTCAAATGCTGCCAAAATAATTGAAAGGGGTCCCTCTGAGGACAAATCATCAACATTTTGTTTTTAACATGATCTGCAACTTCGCCAGCTTTTCAAGTGGCCTTGACAGCAGTCGAGAGACCACTCATTTTTGTCCCATCTGTGATGCAAAAGACAGTTCAAATGTGTCTGCTAAAACACAGCAAATAGCACACGCAGCGCAGCTTTGGTTGTTTAAAATGGTCCCGAAGCACATCTCTTCAACCACTCACAGCTGAGAGGAAATGCCTAATTTCAGGTGGAGTACACACTGCAAATGGGTCTATGTTCTCTTTGAGAAGAAGCCCAGATATTCCCTATCTCAAGTGCTCTTATGCTACGGCAAACCAGCATCTGTTGCAATGGTGTAGGCTGTTTCTAAGAGACAATGGAAAACGCCCATCAAGGCTTAAAAACTTGTAATAAATGCTGCTTCCAACAACTTCTTCAAAATGATCTGTATGAATGAATGAATGATATTTTTATTTTCGTGTCATGCCACACAAGTGGCCCATCCCACACAGGATTACAAGACACCGCTATAACTACACAAGGTGTGTAGTACAAACATGAAACAAAAAGACAATACAATACAAATTATCCGGCACCGAATAAACACTAAACATAAAGAGACATATTCCTCCTTGCCCACGCCTTTTCAATAAAGTCAGCAATTGAAAAAGTTCTGTATTGGAACAGCCAAGCTAACATATCAGTATCACACATATAATGAACTTCTTTTACATCGACTTTCTTGAATAAACTTAATCTCAAATTGTGGTAAAACGGACAATAAAAAATGAAATGAATTTCATTTTCAATTTCCTCAAGATCACAAAAAGTACACAGCCTATTCTCCTCGCTGGTGCCCACCCACCGGCCTGACTCAATGTGTAAAGGGAGAATTCCTGACCTAATTTGTGCACACAGGGACCTCTTTCTTTTAGACAAGTTATACAAAATATAGTTCTCAGTACCAAACAGATGTTTAATTTGACACAAAGTACGCAGTTTAGGCATACCTCTTAATTCAGAGATCCAAGTCTCTCTCTTTTCAAGTGATAGCAATTCTTTTCCTATTTTGAGATTAATTTCCACTTTGTCTGTAAAGACATCCCCACAACCCAGACCCACATATAATTCATACACCTCACTTGCCCATCCTCCAATTTTATGCATGTCACATTCAAACACCTTTTTGGCTACTCTGTTGTCATCCATCCTCAACAGCCTATTCCACAACCTCATAATACACACACTCCAACGCTCCCTACAGGAGTCCCACCCCATGTCTCCGGTTGTAGCTGGTATTGGTGCAAATTTATGAACACCCATAAAATATCGGATGGCCCTGTTTTGGATTTTTTCACTATCTGTAATCGGAGCTGAAAATGTAATGGTGTGTGGGTGTGTGTGTGTGTGTGTGTGTGTGTAGTGGTTTCAAGTTGACTGGCCTTGAGGAACACAGTGAAGTCATCAAGTGAACATTTCACAATACATCTGTACTTAGAGGAGAATACATACTGCGGCTCAGTAGTGGGCATTTAACTCAAAGCCATTACAAATGCAATCTGGACGATTTGAATATTAAGCCTCATTCTGCTTGTCATCCTGAGATGGAGAGAAGAACATTACTTATTTCAACAAAAACACTGTCAATAAAGCCTCACTAATGCATTGCAATATTATAGCATTATAATTTAGTTTGAATAACTTGAAATTATGTTTAATACATATCATATAGACATGTTTAAATATCCAGATGACCACATACACACATACATTCCTACATCGCCAACAGTGGACTGTCGACCAACATTGACCAAGTGTGGACCTATAGTTCTGCTCATAAAAAAAAATTAATAAATAGCATAGCCTTTTTTTTATATATTTGGTCATAATATTACTTATAAGTGCTTTTTGTATTTTATTAACATACATTGCCAAGAGGGGACCTATAAACATTGAGCGATATCTACATATCAAACAGGGGACTATTACTATTACTGCAGTATGTATTTTTTTGATTAACTTCAAATGACATTTAATGCCTATGACATGTTTAACAGTTCAACAACTCAACAGTAATGTATCTCTTCCAATGAGAACTCTGGTCGAAGCTTGTACTGTGGATTATCCAGAGTAATGAAGACGCTGTGTCTGGTAAGAAATATTGCATTTCAATTCAATTTACTTAATTTCATCAGGCAGGATAATCCACTCAGTCTCAACCGTTTCCATGAAATACGTATTAAAAACAAATGAAATAACGTGTCAGATATGTATTATAGTCTGTCAGTCAAATGTAGTGGCATCATATTCAAATCTTATGAACTGGATTGTTCCAGTTTGCTGCTCTCGAGTGCAGCATTATCGGGAGATGACATGCATTTGCTGCTGTCCTTGTCTTTTTTTAGTGGCTGCAGCATGGATCAGACCAAAGCCAAATTTCCCATTATGTTTATCTTATATTATGTTGTGCAACCAGTTCTTTGTAAAGCATGAAAAAACAAACTTCCAGTATAGCTATGTGAGAAAATATGATTCTCTTTGTTTGGGCCAAACTTTTTCTGGTGGACTTACTGTAATAACATAAAAATCAACAGAACTCTTGACTTTGCTGTAGAGTCTCACTCATGTCTCACTTTCAATTAGTTTAATCAGATGATTCAGGGTGAGTCTCCACCGCCCCGGCAATTAATGAGAGAGGTCTACTGAGCTGCCGCGGAGGATCCCGAGGCCATGCTGTCCACTCTATCTTAGCTTCTATATAAACATAGAGAACAGACAATGATTTAGTGTCTGGCTTTCTATGAAAGGTCACAGCTATTCATATTGCAGTGAAAAAACCTCCCAAAAGACCCTTGTACTGTATCACTATATAGCATGTACGACTACTGCTTTTTCATTGGCTTGCTAACTGATGCCTGAGGGTGTGTCTGAAACCGGGTTACAGTTCAATAGGGTGTGTGTGTGTGTGTGTGTGTGTGTGTGTGTCTTGTGTGTTTTAGTCTTTGGAATGCAGTAATTATGAAGTACAGATACTATGAACAAAAAATATTGACAATTCTAAATAAGCAGAAATGATTACAAAGCTTTGTTGTTTTGATTGCCAAGTGAGCTCATGTTGAGGCCTGTTATTTATACAAACCAAGCTTAAATACTTATTTATATATGTATTAAATTTAAATGTATGTTTCAGTGATAAAGTAATTATAATTACCAGTTTATTGATTCTTAACGCAACTGTTCTAAGCACTTCCGTTTCTTGTTAAACCACAACACAAACAGCACTCTACTCTGTCTTCCTTTAGATAAATAAAACATAGCACGGCAGGACTGCACAGCCCATTTCTTTGAAACACAACATGAAGCAGGACTAGGTAAGGCCAAGACACAGCACTTCCTGATCCCAACCACATTATATTCATGCTGAGGACCCAATTATCTGGCTGCTGACGCTGACACATATGCTGACCTGTCCGCCCTGCTTCCTCATGT
This sequence comes from Hyperoplus immaculatus, assembly GCA_949357725.1. Classification (NCBI taxonomy): domain Eukaryota; kingdom Metazoa; phylum Chordata; class Actinopteri; order Uranoscopiformes; family Ammodytidae; genus Hyperoplus; species Hyperoplus immaculatus. The sequence goes on along the minus strand of OX442354.1, from coordinate 4,997,043 downwards.
TTTTAATTTTTCCTCAATAAGATATTTTATTTATTTTCCCTTTAATTTCTGCCCTTGTGAATTTTGTCTCTGTCAGGTGGATGTACTCAACGGGAAGTCGATTTGGTGCTGACCTGCGCTGCCATCCCATCCTGCTAACAATCCTTTTCACTTGAGCCAAACATATACAGAATATCTGACTCACACCAGTTAATGAGGCCATCCACGGACAGCCGGGGAGAGGGAGAAACAGACTCTGTAATGTGGAGACCACCCATGGATGCCTGGGCTCAGCCTGTCACTGGTACAGTGGAGACATACCAAACGTATCTTCAATATTTTCTATTAAATCTTGTAGAAAAAACACACTTGCTAAATCCTCTGCATAATAATATTTTTAATATTTCTCTTTCCCTATTGCAAAAATGAAAGGCTGAGTTTGCTCGGTGAGTTGGCGATTTCCAAGAGTATTATTCTCCCGTAAATCTTGTTCTTAGTAAAATCAATGAATTTCAAAAATGAGTTTCTCAATTGGTTTTCCAATACATCAAAAACAGAACATGATCAAGTGAGATGCAAATGCCTCAATAGTGCTGGAACGTGCAGTAAAATGTTGCAAAGCAGTGCAAAATACAAAAGTTCCTCTGAGCATGCAATGCTGCATCATTTCATGAGCAAACTAAACTTAGCAATCTTATTTGAAAAGGTTCAGGCAGGCTTTTATAGATTTACCAAGTTTCTTGATCTGCAAAACTATGAAGAACATTCTAAACTAACTGTAGAATTTTAAAACTGCATGGCTGTGCACTGTTTTCATGTGAGTGCATGGCATTGTTGCTGATGCTCTTTGTGTCATTAACAGATAACGTCAGCTTTTACCTACCGGTGTTCTGTTGCCGTTCTCAAATCATTTAAAGAACTGAAAAGTCTTTGAAAGATCAGATTTATCTTTAATTCCAGTGGACTAGAAGCAGAGAGTCAGAGAATAAAGAGAGAGAGAAAAAGTGTATCTTTGCAGGGAGCCTCTTTGAAAACGTGGTACGATGTGATGAGGATGTGTGAGTGTCGAGGCGTTTGCTTCTGGGTTTTAGATAATAGGACTCGATTCCTCTGAATCAAAGTTTAAAAGCTGTTTGTGCAGTTTGTGTTGCGGGCTCAAGCTGAGAGCGCTATCAGCTCAGTGCAGACACTTCCATGGTCACACACACACACACACTGCTGTTGGCTTTAACGAAAACACTTTCCTACACGCAGATGTATTGACATCACATGAGGCTGTTAACGCTGTAGAGTTTTGATGTTTCTTTTGATCGTTTGAAGAAATTTTTTTGAAAACCAGAATGATCAACACAAATCAATATTTCAATGCAAAAAAAATTACAATACACAGCAATTGAAATTGAAATTGAAAATAAAGACCTTTTAAAAATTCAAGATTTTGGTTTGCTGCCATACTGAGAAATACAAAGTTTTGTGAAGCTGATAGGCTTAATCAACCTTGTGGCAACTCATTTTGCGGTGGCTTGAATGTAACCGTCAATCCTTCGTATGAAAAAGTGACGCACTATAGCTTTAAGGATTTTACAACTTTCTTGAATTGTCATTGATGGACAAAGTTTACGGATTTTCTCATGGAAAAGTTTTAACCACGTCCCCTTCAAACTCAAACCCGTTCCCATACCAACCTCAGTGAATCTCTTTCCTCTGTATCTCCTCAGTCAGATATCAGCAGGAGGCCGTCTCTCATGACCCCAGACGACTGATCTATATCCCAGGAAAGAGGCTGCTCAGTAAACGCTGTCCCCTGCTCATTTAACAGGCAGCTGAGATCGATGGCAGAAGATCAAAGATGGAGATAAAACCCACATAGTCAATTGCTACAGAGCCTTTCATGTCGACTCAAGGTCACCTAATCTGGACCAAGGCTTTCAATTCACACATTATGAATGTATTTTGAAATGTTTTAAGAAATGCCCGATGTTGCTCTTTGCGTTGATTGGTTGGTTGGGCTCCCACTATGAAAAAGTCAATGGTTGTGAGGACTTTCTGTTTCATTCACCCAAACCCTTCATGATGGGTTACAATTCTTACCATGAGAACCGAGCCTTACCCAACTGTAATATCCTAACTGCAGAGTGAATTATTTATGTTGGAGACAACCCATACACTACACTTCAGGATGAGAAATTACCCCGACCGTTCCCCCTAAAAGTGGTGGACTCGATCTTGTCACATAGTATCGTAGTGAGTAGAATTCTTAAGCATGTCAAAGAAAGAAAAATGTTAATGTTAGCAGTGGAGCATACAGAGTCAGCCCCCATTACTCTTTTGGTGTATACAGTAGGAGGTCCATTGTGGTACAGGAAGTTGTGACCTTTCTAGGAAGCCCGGGCACTAAATCACTGTCTGGCCAGCAACGTTTCCATGTAGGCTAAGATAAAGTGGACAGCTCTATCCGGGGATCGGCCTCACTGACTCCTGAGACCCATCTCATTAATTGCTGGGGCAGCAGATGCAGGGGCCAGTCACCTTTGGTTAGAATAATCTAGAGTTTCCAGTTTAACAAAGGAGCTGACTCGACAGATTGGGATGCAGGTCTCTCGCTCTGAAAAGTTCTGCGTTCAGGAGACTTTTAAGTGACTTTATCACTTCCTTAAAGCACCAGTTCCTAGAAAAATGTTCGATTCAGGTTAGATCAAAAACATTTCGATGCAACTTTGTGCATTCAAACCTTCTACGAGGAACTTTTAAATGTGTATGAAACAGTCTCATTTTATATAGTTTTTTATGCCGAAAAAATCAACAAAAAAGGCAATGTTTCTTGTAGCTACTTTAAGCAACAGCTGTGACTTCCATGTTCAAAAGAGTTTAAAAATAGTTAAAACTTACTAATTGCAAATTTTGATGGTGTCATTGGCTTGAACATAGCCAGACTTCTATCTCAATTCAGCCTCCATCTTCTTGTCATATATGCACAACTTAAATTTAAATGTCTACAAACTAGTGATTATCTTTTTTCCTTCCCTTCATAGGCCCACTGAGCATCTAAAAATAAAGCTCCAAAATGTTCTAAACTCAAAGGCATTGCAATGTGTGAACTCTGTCACGGTTTGTATTTCCAGCCCACTTTGAAGACGTGTGAAAAATTCGAGTGTGTAATAGAGATCTGTGCAATAACTTCTCCCCAACAATACAACATTTATAAGCACGTCACAAATGATTTAGGCATTTCAAAGCCAGTTGGGGAGGAGATTCTTTTCATGTGAGAAGGTAGGTCACTGCAGACAGTCGACTTGAGGAACAGATGCAGTGCCATTGGCTGAACGGAGAGAGGTTGAGCTTTTTGTTTTTCACTGTTACATGCATGACAAACCCAGCTTGACATTTATGAAGGTCAACTGTGCCGTGAACGCTCCCTCAAACTCCTGAGTGGAACTTGATGGAACTCCCTCATGTCTCCAGGAAGAAGTGTGTCATTTGGGTGAAGAAAAAAACTAGAAAGGTTTCTGAATTTCCATTTTCATGGTGCAGTAAGCTTTACCAGAGCAAGAGCCCCATTTCAAATTACTCATTCCCTACACACACACCATTGCTCAAACACATACCATGCGTTCTAAATCGCTCACTCTTTTAACTATTCTACATACCACAGCTGCCCATAAAAAGTATGTTGTTTAAATGCAGAATGCATACAATTTGGATACTTTATTCATTTCATCAAAACATTTCGCCTTGAACTGTATATCGGTTATTTTCACTCTGAGAATCCTTAGGAAAGGAAGCATTAATATGCACATTTGAATACAAAAGCAGGCATCACTCATTAGAAGTTATTCATTGCATCATTGTTACACATTAATCCTGTTTGAATATTATTTCCTCTGACACATTTCTGTCCTGGATTTTAATCAGTGCTGATGTCTAAGAACTCAGCTGTCATCAGACTGTAACATTTATTTGCGACTTGAATAAAACTTAAAAGGACACAATGATTAACACTGACACACAGATTACATTTGGATCTTCCTAAAATGATTAAAAAAGACAATTGAATTATCAACTGTCCAACTTGTCCAAGAAAATCAGAATCACTTTGGATTCTCAATAGAAAGCCCACTTACTGCCGGAGTGAGGGAGTGATCTGATCCAGTAGAGGTGTTAATGACTTATTGATGGAAAGAGTGAATTATTCATATATTATTATCCTGTATGTACACACATCCAGGGTGATATCAGAATGTTCTATTCATCTGTGCCTCAATAGGTTGTACAAAAAGTAACAAATAAGGCTCCTTTCACTGACAAGGTGTCTTTGTTCTCTGAACGATGCTTGCCATCATATGACAAGCTGAAACGGGTCCTTACAAAGATACATACACTAGTATAGACACACAGAGTACAGCCTGTGTTTCATCTCTCGGCTTGTCACTTATTATGATATTAACAACATTATTAGCACCGACATGTCAAATAACAGCATATATATAGCCCTTGCAGAAAAGCACTACCCCTCCATTCCTATGAAATATTAAAATGGCTAAAATTAACTTTGAGTGGCACTAAAATTTGCATTTGTATGTTGTATTTCATTTAGCTGTTATCCAGACAAACTTACAATGTGTTCAACAGTAGAACAAGCCTTGGAATGATCTGGAAAGAGAGCTAGGCTGAAACAAAAACATTAGAGACACGGCGCTGTCCGTGGTGCTGAATATTTATTTGGCCCCCTCAGAGACTAGGATCTACCCAGATTTGTGACTTGGCTATAGCCCATATTTTTACACATTATTTCAATGTTGTTTTGTATAGATTAATGCCAAGATAGAGTAAATAATCAATTGTTCCTATATGTATTATGATTAATAATACTTTTTGTCTCTATTATTATTATTATTTAAATCAGTTTTTTTCCCAAGTATTCAACATTTATTTATTTTTCAACAGTGAATCTAACAATACCATCTGCTATACATGAACACAGATCTTTACTCGATACCAGACCCAGCTCTGAAAAAGTGTGTGAAAATAGTTTAATTATTATTCATTTATTTTGGTAAGTGAGGCCTAAAAATATCAGCATGCACAGTGCCAGGATTGTTTACTCCTGGTGTTAAGCAGGGGCTTAACCAATAAGTAAATAGTTGAGTTTATTGAATTTACATACTTTCATAAGGAACTTCTTGTTTTTATTTCCTCGATAAAAGCAGACATGGCACATATCATATTCAATATAAATGTAGTCTTATTGAGCTTTGCCAAGGAATATTCATCAAATAAGTGCAATAATAAAGGCTCATTGGCAATGACAAAAAAACGTGAAAGACACTGGCGCTGTCCGTGGTGCTGAATTCATTCTTTGGCCACTTCAGACATGAGACCCAGGCTTCCCAGATGTGTGACCTGGCTGTAGCCTCGGTGTTTAATTGAATCCCGGATTATTTCAGTGTTGCTTTTATAAAGATGCATTTCAAGAAGGCATCTGTAAATTCTCCTTGTACTATTAGTATATCTGCTCTATCGTCAGATTTGCCTCTGACATACTTTTCCTTTTTCTCATACAGCCGGTAAACCATGATGTATGTTCCTGGTGCTCCAACATTGATCGCCCTCTGTAATCCTGTAGCCGTATAGGACAACTTATCTCTTAGAGGGACGTCCTGCTACACAGTCCCTCTATCTGAGCCAGAAAGGATCAATAACTATCTGTCATATGAACAGTAGACAAAGCTATATCCACCCTCAGCAAACACACCCATTCATAAAATGAACGGCAATATACAAGATGAAGATTTAAGGCTTTACAACATTAATGACTGCAGACATTTTTCACATTGTATTATGATTGTAAAGGATGTGGAATCTCGCAGGCCTTACTAGGAGCCACATGGTTGTTAAATGTATTTGTGTTTCTGGGCACTTCGGTGGCGTAATGGATAGAGTACGTAGTACTTACCGTGGACCTTTACTGTAGGTAAAGTCTCCCTCTCTCTGTCTCCCCATTTCAACTCTGTACTATCTAATAAAGCTTGAAAATGCCAAAAGAGTTTCAACATTTAGAAGGACAGGGCATTTGCATGAGAGGAACATTGCCTGTCAAGTAGACGAAAAATGCATTTTTTTCTTGTTGAACATTGTATTAACTTAAGAAAGAATCAAGTAACAGCCACTACTCTAACACACTTATTTCTGACTACTTTTATGAACAGTAATTAGAAGCTGCAGCTTTATTGTGGACTTGAATGAGACTTTAATTAAATTGCTCTTTAACTCTGATGCGTACATGTAAGAAATGCCACAATTACCATTAAAGGGCATAACAAAACACAAACCTAAATCATGCTGGAATTGTCCTTTTAATATCTTATTTGTGCTGAATATATAGACCCCATAGTTAAATCAAACACGCTAGTCTTTCAATGTTATAACTGCACATGAGCCAGACTTGTAATTTTACAGATAGGGTGTGAAATGACAGTGACAGTAATTAAAAAAATCCTTCTGAATCACCATCATTGAAAAGGTAATTGTCATTGGACTCCCAGACACTTCCCTCCCAAAGTCACACTGTTACATAGTTACATTGTTTACAGAACAAGTCAGCGAGCATCATTAGGCAACAACCCAATGCAACGTAATGGCAGCAATTTAGGAACTGACACAAACATTTGCACTTAATTCATCATAGTAAAGTCACGAGCGGTCACCGGTGTTGGATCGGGCAGACACAGCTAAACAGATGGTTCACAAAGAATGAAATGTCTGAGATAAATAGAGATGCAGGCAGGAGACTCAACAAAACAATCCTCGTGAAGGTCTCAACACACCTCATGCAAGTTAATATAGTCATATTAGTAAAAACACATCATATCACTTTAATTTCATTATAATTTTATACATTCTGCTCTCCAAATGGTCTGAGAAATATTAGAACACACACACACACAACAAATTATTTAGCCAATGACAGAAACAAAACATCCTATTTTAGCAGTGTCTGTAACTTGTCGTTCTGCCCTGCATCTCTCTGGGTCATTTTTCCACCTGTCCACCTGATATCCTCAGTGTGTTCCCGCCTTCGCAAGAAAGGCTAATCTTCAACACCCACCTGCACACTCTCTCCTCATTCCCTCATTAATGTCCCCCTATAGAAAATATATATCTGGATGTTTAGACTATTTTCAGATTGTCTGTAAGTCCTTAATACTGCCACTGAGTTTGAGCCAGTTACTGTCAATACCCCAGTAGAACAAGTCAAGTCAGTTTTATTTATATTGCCTAAAATCGGAAATCAGAACCTTTGGTTCAGTATCCTGTTTCCGATTCTTAATTTTGTTGATTGCATGTGGGTCTATTTAATATCACAGTAAATGGAACATTGTTTTAATACAAATTAAATTAGCATTTGAATTTATTTTTCAAAAGCTCTCACAGTATATTTAACAGTTCAATGAGCGACCTTGATCTTCTTATGAATTAGGTCTTTGATGGCCCTTTTTTCAATTAAATACCAATATTACATAATCATGAATAATCCACGGTATTACATGTTGAAGGGCAGATTTAATAGGAGATCAAGCACCATTCTGTTTCCATTAAAACACCATTGTTGTTCTGACATTGATGACCTTCATCTGACATGACACAAAGCAAATTACATCAGATTATAATGCGGAAATTGCCTCAGTGACAAGGTCAATGCTGAGAAGTGTATTTAAGCTGTAACAATGCAAAGGCTATTAGATATTAGTCTTTAGTCATCTAACATTTGATAAAACAGATGTCTTTAAAGCTAAGGTGCGCAACTTTTTCATAAAATATTCCGTTTCCACCAATTCTGTTCTGAAAAAAGCCAGGTGCGCTTTACACGCTGTACCTTTAAGTAGGCCTACCACCTCAGCCATAACTCTCAATCTACACTATTAAACACAGAGAGAAAACTAGTGTATGGAGCTTTTGAAGGGCAGGTTGGAGCAGTCTGTCGGGGGGATGTCCCTGCCCGGTGTCTCACTCTCACAGAAAGAATGCTTCTCCCCTGTCAGGAAGTAGTGCCTGGTGATTTATGACTCTCTCTACACCCAGCAAGAGCACGTATAGGGGATCTCTCTCTCCTGCTAGCTGTACAGGGTCTGCCTTTAAACTAATAGTATGCAGAACGAGAGGTGTGTCATTTTTCTTAATGAGTGTTAAGGGGAGGCTCGGCGAGCAAGGCAAACAGGCAGCGCTTCGGGAGCTGAAGCGAACACAGTATAATGAAAATGAGGGGAGAGGAACGGGAGTTGGGCGAGAAGACCTGGGTAGGTAACTGAATATTCATTGCAATCACACTAAACAGCTCGGTGATTAATTGCAGGGCTGGTGTGATTAAAATATGACAGACTTAGTGGAGAATACTGGGAGGTTAGTCAGAGGTGGCTAGATCGAGTTTTGCTTGATTAAAAAAATTACTCTTCTTTGTTTTAACATGAAGAGACAGCTGGAGTTTGGGAAGTAGGAAGCAGTGAGTTGAGGTATGATACTTGAGAAAACCTAGTATGTTCACAAATAAATATCACAAAATACCTTAAAAGTTACATTTTCTATTGTGTTTTAGTATTTTTAAAATGACCTGAAATAAAGGTCCACACTTGGTTTAAGGTGATGTAAGCAATTTATTTATGTTAATATAAGTGTTAAATCGCTCTTTATTCATACATTGATCACTTACATAGTGTGCGCGTTTCATAAAGCCGATCTCTCAGTCGACCTCTCTGCATGTAATCAGCAAATAAACTTATTGGGGATCCCGAAACTGATATCCAATCACAAGAGAGAACGCTACAAACCGGCACCCATTTCACTGCCGGTGCACACGCAGAGCACAGATAGGTGAATGTTTATGCGCCTACAATGGCGGAGCAGGTAAAAATCCTTCCCAATGTCTGTTTTGATGGTTTTAATCATGTTTTATCACACTTACTTATCTGGGATGATAACTCGCTGTTTGAGACCGCAGTGCATTAATGTGCTGACGTGGGGACGAGGGAGGGGACTGCTAACTGATTACTGACAGGAAGTTAGCTAAAGTGACTATTCCGCTTTCTGAACCTTTAATGTAAACCACTGTTGGCAATGTAGGAGTGTATTTGTGTGTGTTCGGCAAGGTTTCTTTTATATAAAGTTTATGAGCTAGAAACTATTGGCACTCTGGCTGCACAAACACACACTCACACTGTTTATTTTTTTTTCCTGTTCCTAGAGCTTAAAACCAGATTACATATAATTGACCTCAGGATGTGTGATCTGAGCCTGGGCGTTGTGTATCTCGGCCCAGTTGTGCAGTGAACCAATCTGTGGTTCTGACCCAATTTCTGGTCTCATCCGTCACAATGAGAGTCCCACAAACCCTGATTCATTCCTTAAGAAAGCCTATTTATTCCTCCCAGGCCATTATGTCATTACAGACTTACCTGCTCCATTGCGGTGGAAGCAGGCGGGCTGCATTTGAATATTTCATTATGGCACACAATAACACTTTAAATCTTGCCATCTGGATATGATGTATACAAGTTGACAGATGGGGCTCAAATATTATTCTAACCTGATCACAAATCCCTGACACTGTGATCGTTAATAACATCAAAAATGTGCGTGCCACGAATCTGATTGGGATTTTCTCCATTGGGCCCTATATATCACACAGCAATAATAACAAAAGATACTCTGCCACACAAATGGCTGGCTCTGAATATCTGCATCCATTTCACACGAGCAGCAAATTATAAGCACCAAGGAGGAATAGATTTCTTCCTCCTTGACTCCATGTGGGAGAACCTGTGTTAATGTTCCATTCCTCTACAAATTGATTAGTGGGTCGCGGGGCTAATTCAGCCCTTGAGGAGCCGCGTACAGACACAATCTCCCCGCGAGCTTTAGAAGAAGAAGAAGTCATCCATAAACCACACACGTCAGCCCTGGTGCTCGCTAACTCCCCCATCACCATCACCCACCAGGGAAGAGCCCAGTATTCAATTCACAATCCCTGTTGCTAAGGTGCAGTGCACATTCACTCCTCAGTAATTCAAAGTAATTGGATGGTGAGGCCTGCTTGAAAAGGCAAAAGAGAGGCTGAGTCATAGCAACGCAATTGGTCTCCAAATGGCATTACAGCAAATGACACTCTTTGACAGATTCAAAGGACACACCGCTGCCGTGGGGGACAAGCACATGAGCAGTTACTCTGCTAGACATGTTTGGATCATACTTTATTTTAGGTTTTCACCATATTTTTTTACAAATGTATTGTGTTTAATATTTATTTTTTTGAAGCTTAGAAACTGTGTCCCTGTTGCATTATATACAAACTCTATTGATAGTATGAAGTGCAATCAAACGTGTATGACATACTGTACTTACCTTACCATGAATAACGTATACAACAATAAGAAGGGATAACACATGAATGATGAGTTTTAATTTGTTTAAATTAATTAAACTTTAAAGTGACAATCGAGTGTTTTGGGTCTCTTATTTAGACAAAAAAAACAATTTCCAGGTTCTAGACCCCCTTGTCACTGGTCTGACTTTGAACCCTGTTTGCGTCACCAGATATTCCATCACGCCATCATCATTATATACAGTTCTTCGCTTGTCACTGAATGGAGGCAAACTGTTCAAGGCCTCATGAAATCACTTCTGTCTTGCTACTCGCTTCCAGTGAAGAGAGCAGATGTGTGAACTGTTCAGGCTTCCGTAGTTTTCATTATGTTCTGATTTACACACGTCTCGTTGCACTCGTGCATAGCAAGAGTAATGGGCTCCCAAACAGTTAGACTAGGGTAGGGATTCATGTGTGTTTGGGTGTGTGTGTGTAAAGGTAGATGCAGCAGCAGGCGAGTTGAGGCGCTTAATGACCCAGGAGTTGCATGATTAATGGAAGGGTTTACGCGATATATATTTCTCCAACTTTTGGGGCCGAGTGCGAGTGCAAAGCCTGGACATGTCATCTTTTAAGAGCCCCCGCTCAAGGTTGGCCCAGCCTGGAAGAGAGCCAACAGGCTATTAGTGGAGTTTCTTTTTCCATTCAGGACCACTCACACACACACACACACACACACACACACACACACACACACACGCATAATTGGGGGCTCGTCCGGGATACTAACAACTTTCCCACTACCAGATCCATTTGTTTGAGTAAAAAAAAAAAAAATGGCCACCGGTAACTGGGAAAAAAAAAAGGAAGACATGTAGGGGAGGCCTGCCTTTTTGTTTATTCCCCTTTTTCTCCTGTTTTGTTGGTGGCTAGGGAAGTAAGAATTTGTCTTTTGATTTACGTGGTAAAAAGAACTGTCTTTTGTTTAAAGACAGGGAACCTGTTTTTGTTTATTGTTTTGGCCAGATGGGTCTCCCTGACGTTATAGGGCAAGGCAATAAACACCTTTACTTTTGAACACTTGACTCTCTTGTATTGTGTGATCTGGTTTATGTTACTCCCTTACCTTTAGACCTCTTAGGGGACGTAACACTAAATAAACACACCACATCCCTGCGCTCACAAACACACACATCACCACAAACATTTACACCAGGGACCACCCTGGTGTTTCAGGGACCTGTGGGATTCCAGTGATATCCCTCATGTCCCTTGTTAGGAGCTGAGAGTCAGAGGATGATGGAGCACCAGGTACCATCAGACCGAGCAGCTTCCAGGCCCTCCTCCTCATTTACCTCACCACTGTCAAACGCCCCATATAGCATCAACAATGTTTTCTTTGGTTCGCACAAGATGTTAGAATTTTACATTGTTTACTTTTTCACCAGGTTTGGTTCTCTTTCACACATATTGTTTCTTCTAGTCCGATTAGTTGGTCAAGCAGATCAAAATGCAGCAACATGAGCCAAGTCAGAACATTCATTTGACTCATTGGTCAGATGTCGTGTGTGGGAGCAATAACGTAGTTCCTGAACTGCTCTACAATTGGTCAGAATTTTAATGCGGAAAAACTACAGAAATAAACTAGAAGAAGAAGAGTGTCTTCCTCACCCCACAACGCAGCGTAGCTGTAGCATAGCTACATAGCATAGTGCATAGTGTAGCTGCCTACGGGAGCTTGATTAGTCCAATTGGACCACTTCCTGCAGTCGGACTCAGTCTGCTCACGTTCTCACCACTAAGAACCAGAGTTGGTTTGAAAGCATACTGAGATCATCTCTTCAACTAGGTCTCTGCTGTGTTCTCACCTGCCCAACTGAACCACAGCAAAGGTGTAAATGAACCCGAGTTCAATGCAATGGAACCAACAGGGCATGTGTGAAGTCGCCCTTTGTCTCTTCTGGTCTCTCAGTCCTTACAAGAACAATCACGTCATTGAGTTAAGTAAACGTTAAAGGTGCTCAGAGGAACTTTCAGTTTGTATTAATTCTAGAACCCCCTTTGGACATCAAGCAGCTGCTTGTGTGATGTTTACTCAATTTTACATTATTCAGTTTAATGGAAAAGTGATTCTCTCAGTCATTTAAAATGCCGAAACTTCTTAAAAAAAAATTATTGTTTTCACCACCATGGGAAAGTGAGACGACACCTTTGTTAAGCTCATTAAGTGAGATTGATCTGAGTGGCTTTTTGTGAAGTGTTAGCAGAGGAAAGTAGAATAATCAGAGCGATTCGTATTCCACCGCCCAAAGCAAACTGCTGTGTGTATTTGTCTATTCCTCTGTGTTTTTTTTAGTTCTCTACTAAGGGACTGAGTAGTTCAACACCTTATCTGAAACCACTGGAGCAGTTACGCCGATGGTGCAATGAGGCTGATTACGAATAGAAATTCACAATAAATACTGGGTTTGCTGATAGGATCTCTCTCTGAAGATATACAGCCTAGTGTAACATGATTACATTTTAAAGCAGGAAAGGAATGAAAAATTCATAAGTCATTGGAGCAAACAAAAATAACCTGAGAGTGTGAGTCCACAGGGTTTGTAGTAGGTCTGAGTGGAAATGCAGATATGCATCGGAGCAAATTTCTAACACTAATCTAATTAAATATGTCTGGCAATATTATATAATAAGTTCATATATACAGTATGAATGCAGTTGAATTAGTATATGTACTCTAGGTAAATTACTAAATGAAGCGAATTTGATAAACATAAATAACTGTAATTTGCCTATTTTTTCATGGTCTTAAAGGTGAAGTCAGCGATTCTGGAGAAAGCTTGTTGTCAAAATCACTTTTTGTAGAAATCAGAAGTAACTCCTCGCAATCCGCTACCTGTCCTTAGTTACTGTGTGTGGTTTGCGTTGGGTCGAACATTGCCCCTAAACTGCCATATAATGAGAGCATAACATTTTCTGTTGTGATTTATTGCAAATATACATCTGTAGAATTGTATTAAACAAAAATGTGCTCCCAAAATACATCTTTAATAGACAATTTAACTGCTCTTTCCTCCTGTTCTTTTCTGACATCAATAGCCCAGGCCTAAAGTGAAACCCTGGATGTCAGTGGTCTGTCTATCTGCCTGTCCTCCTCCTCCACACAGTCTCAACAGACAGGCTGCTGGAGGAGAGACCAGGTGAGAGGAGGTGATTACTCACAGGAGCAGCTAGGCCTCACAGTCAAGAGGTTAGCTCTCTCCCTTTGCGCTGTTCTTTTAATGGAACTCAACCACACACTCACTCAGGGGCTTTCTACTATATAAGAGTGCTTCAAGACAATCAGCATTTTAATTCACTGGTGAAGGGCAGGAGTGATAGTTACTCTACATAGTCATTATATTAAAACAAGTGCTATGTCAATCACTTGGTTTGAAAGTGTCATCAAAACTTCATCAAGAAAATTTTTTTGCTCCAATATTTGTGTATCATATGGGGCCTACTGAAAAAATAACATAACACATCTACTCAGGTCTTAACAAAGTCCCACATCAGTGTAATTTATTCATTGGTCTTCAGCTCGATAAATAATCAATTTTCCAATATTTCCATCCATTTATAAATCATTAAATGGCCTCTGATGAAAGACATCCCGGATCTTTTGCCAAGGTCACTCAGCATAGCTCTGCTGATAATGAAAATGTTGCTTTAACTAGTAAATATAGTCGTATGAATCAAGAGCAAACTTCCAAAAGATCAGACGTGCTTTTATTTTCATTGCTACTTGAGATTTTGAATAACCCGTTGTATGAAATCCTGACTCACTAATATTAGGAAACAAATCTCACATTTTTCAAATATGTAGCCCGGTAACCCTTGGAATTGGGTCCATCTTGGGTGTTTCTGTACTGCATGAATTACATCCGGTGTCAATCTTCTCATTTTTCCTAATCTTTACTACACCTTAACATTTGCTGTAACTATGATTTTTCTACCTTCTGGCACCAGTGATAAGACCATTAGAGCTGAACCCCAGTTCCACCTCTTTCTAAATCAGAGGCACGCAACAGTCACATTAACACAGGAACTTCAACCTTCCCCGTGGGCATTTCATTTTAATACATTTCATTTCACATCTGAAAACCAAGTTCAGAGCTTGTGAAGAACCGTGTGCCAAGTATATTTTTAGAATTTACCTGGTTCCCAGAAAAACATACCCCAGTTTCTCACAGCCATCCCTATTATATAAATGACTGTGAGAATCATCATGCATGGCTCTCTGTGGCATGGCTATGTGTAGCTACGCTGGAGACATATCCTGTTGATTATAATGTGCGTCAGCCAGCAACCAGCAGCTCCATCTACACAGGAGGAAATTAAAAGCCCAATCAATACAAATGTGTCCAACAAAGTTAAATACCAGCTAGTCTGATAAACAGCGTCCTTCCCCTGTCATAAGCACACAGGCAATCTGGCTCTGCAAATCACTTTGGAGGGACTGCAGAGGGGAGTGAGGCTAATAGAATAAATATATTATACAGTATATAAATGGTATATAAGGAATATCTTTCCCCTTTCTTACAGTAACCCCATATAGTTTTACTTTTTAACTTGATATTAAGAGCTATTGGTTACAACCTTAATGCACACTACAGATTCTCACACACACACACACACGCACACTCACACACACAGCCCTTAAAACTCAACATAGACGTTTTGGTTTGCTAAATGTTTCTTTATTGTATGAAAAGAAATACTTTGAAAAGTCAAGCAGTTACTTAGAGAATCAAAAGTCTCGACCTGAAAAATAAATGGTGTTTGGGTCTGTGCTTTGATTGCTGAAGGGTTTAATGTGCACCAACCCCACTGCTATGAAAAGCATCAATAAGTGCCCGGGCAGCTGAGCCCCCGTGGGTGTGAGATTGGCTTCATTGATTAGTTTCTCTGAAGATAACATTCTCACTTGTGGACCTGTCACTTTCATAATACTGATATTTAGAAACCTCCCATTCTGTTCTATAATCTTTCCTGGTGCGAGAGACGCATGTAGAGAAACACTTACATAAACAGCTAGCAACATGTCTGTTTACAGAACCTAGGCTTTGTATCAACACTATTCTGCCTACACACATTACAGACAGGAAGCCGATCATGAGGAGATACAGTATTCCATGATTTTGACAAGTAGCGTTACCCATAATCACTGACTCCACCTTTAATTTGCACAGAGAGTAAAAAAGCACTTTACGAACTCCAGCATTTCAAGGCCGGTCAGTGTGTGTGTGTGTGTGTGTGTGTGTGTTCCAGACTGGCTGGGTGAGAGTCTTAACATGTGAATCACTCTGAGTATGGATTGAGACCATGTGACTCCACTGCTCTCCCTGCAGACTCTGCTCCGTCAGCGTCTGTATCCGCTGCATGGATCAGCTGCTGTAGGCACAACACAACCTGGTCAACCTTAGAGAGGCCTTCACACTTACCCTTTAACCCTGGTAATATACAGTATATGCCTTTCTGCTTTCTTCACAGGCTGATTTATGGTTTAGTTTTTGTTTCAACATTGGGAAATATATAGAAGAATGAAATATAAATGCCCCCCCCCCCCCCCACTAGGGTTGCTGAAAATTCCCGGAATTGACCCTTTTCAATTCCCGGGAAAAAAGAGCCTCCTTCCGGGAGATCCCGGGAATTCCCGTTAAACCGGAAGTGCCTTTTTAATACTTTATTTTGTACCCACGTACTCGGCCGAGTGGTTTATTGGGCACGTTATAGCCTCATATGCGCAGGGCAGACTGGATGCTAGCTCTAGAATGAACTAAGGGCATTAAAAGTTAAGTCATCTAAAGGCGTTTTCAGACGGGAGGAGATGTTCTGTCTGTGCACTCGACACGGACCGGTGGAGATAGGAGGCTCCGCGAGGAAACGCCGTGCTGTAACCAGGGAAACAACTTTAGTTTACAACCCTGTGTTGATGCTGTTAAATATCTACTCATATTGTCAACATTTGTTTAGTTAATAAGTGGATTAGTTATTCAGTTTGGTTTAAATGTCTACTTTGTGGATTAGGTCTAGGTTTCACTTTAGTGTTTGGTGGAAGGAACGGGGCTAACAGCGATGCTCCAGCTGTTTCATGTCGCTACAAGAGAAAGCAGCAAAAGAAACAGGCTGCTTTATGTTCATCATACAGTCTTGACATGAATACAGAAGAATGGTGAATATCACCATCTCATTGAGGAGAGAAAAGTAAAACGCTGTGCCAGAGAGAGAGAGAGAGAGAGAGAGAGAGAGGCACCGACGTGACAGTTTAGTTGTAGTGCGCTTGTCGCTCCGTCTGTAGAACTGCGGACTCTCTGGCTGTGTCTTGATTCAGGGGTTGCGGTCTTGGAACCGGCCTCGTAGGCTGCATTTGAAGACCGATTGCGTCATAGCGGCACGCAAAGGCTGTCCCATTTGCAAGGCTCCTCGCAAGGCTCCTCATATGCGGTCGTGAAATGCAGCCTTCGTTTCACGGTTTTGAAGCAGTTTTGAAGGCTGCATCAGATGTATCCTTCGTGGCCCAACATATCCCATGATTCATTGCGTTTTTTTCAGAGATGGCATACAATAAAATAAAAATTAACAAAACAGCAACGTGTTGCTCCATCTTCTTAACTTTTATATTCCTTTCTTTTTTTCTTGTACTTTTTTTTCTTTTCGTCTGGTAGGCAACTTCTTTTTCTTTTTTCCTCCATTGACAGGGCTGTCTCCGTTGGCAGCAATCAGGGTTGCTAGGCAGCACAGGAGCGGCGAGTCGTCACGCAAGGTAACGGCTTGTTACGTAAACCGGAAATGCTCGTAAAAGGAGACCTGCGGAGACCGTCCCGTTTAACAAGGCTCGTTGGCCTCAAAACTGGCCTTAAAATCGGCCTTCATAGGCTATAGCCTTCATAGACCGCGAGACTGCGTCCTACCAAGGCTGCAACCCCTGAATCAAGACACAGCCTCTCTCTCTCCACTCGCATGTCAATAGCTGTGTTACAGACGTAACAACAGTTTATTGCGGCCGCTTGTCGCCACGTCTGTAGAACGGTAGTGCGTCTCTCTCCACTCGCATGTCATTGAAAATGTTTTACCAGACACGTCAAAAGCCTCCCTTCTGAAAAGGCCATGATGGCGAGAGTATATTTTATCAGTAAAGGCCACTATTAATGAATTAAAAGAATAAAAAAAACGGGAGGACGGGTCCCGTGGCCAATTTCCGGTACTCCCGGACTGACTAATTTCGCGGGAATCCCGAAATCCCGGGACCCGTCCAGCAACCGTACCCCCCACCCCCCAAACTGTTATTTGACCTCTTTCGGGGATGGGGTTGTTTTTAAAAAAAATGTTTTATTCATTTACCTCTTCTAAACAATGGGGCATATCCCTTGCATTGAATATATGCCTATGATCTGATTGGACATACCTGGGTACGGTCACGGTCTATATTAGGCCTGAAGCAAATGCTGTTTTCCCGAGTGCTGCTGATATCAGTTACCGGTAAATGACTATGAGACTTTAATACTGCTCTGTAAAAAAAAACACTCACTCTGAATCTATATGAGCTATGAAAACAATATAATAACTTCGTCAATAGTGTCTTAACGGTGAACTGTTACTGGTTTATGAGGCCTGAAAATATTCCACATTTAAAACGCAGGGGGAATCAATAAGCTTTTGTTTCTGGGTTTCACAAATTTATCATGGAATCTAATGAACATGTGTTTTGGTCGTATTGATTGAAATGCAATAAAGCTAAAGCTAGGTATTGATCACAGCTGCTAATATAAATGTGTATAGGCCGTGCTCACCACACCAATCAGTAGTTTAATACTGGTTCAGTGAGTCAACAAACAATTCAAATAGACAGTTTGTTTGTTAATAAAGCATTTTCAGTGCATGTTTAGGGAATTGCACCATTGCATTTCTACTTTTATGCAGCATCATGTTAGCCTGCCTCCGCCCACCTACCTACTTCCGCTCAAATTTCATTTTCCCTTCAGTTGTCAATCTGGGCCTGCGGTGAATTCATGTTTTCGAGCTCAGGAACATTTCCGGCCGTCCAATCAGCGAACAGAGCAAGTGGCTGAGAATGATGACGTCGAAGTCGCGCTCCAGTTTCAGTTGAATGTTGCGTTCCTTTATACTCGGAACTCGGATATTTCTGACTTGGTAGTTCCGACCTGTCTGTGTTCCAGTGCATCTGCTTACAAAAGTATGGACACCAACAACCTTTCTCATCCAAATGACTAAACGTTAGGCAAGTTACCGTTGCCAGGTGCCGGTAGATCCATAGACCTTAATATGTAGTGAGGTCGGATATTTCCGAGTTCCCATTACAACTGGAACACACCGTCAGAAGCCGGCTCATGACATACGTCACGACCAAACGATATGCGATTGGTTGGCTGATCCAGAGTGGCACTGGGCAGATCCAATAGTTTTATACTTCAACAGACACCCGCCTCCAAGTGAGTGAACGTTTGCCAATTACAGCAGTTCCAGACCTTCTGTACAAATGAAATGAAGTACGATGGTCTGGTTGGACCAGGCTAGCATCATGTGCTTCCGACTACAATTCCTGTTAGAAGAAATAATGCTACGGTATCTCAAAGGATGATTCCAGATTATTTAAACTTGATCTTATTTGTTTAGCGATCATTCCAAGAAGTAGTTTTATAACTGTTCTGCTGACCGGGGAGTTAAAGTGGAGTGAACACGTTACAATAAAGTAATTGTTAATAATGGAATGGCGCCATCAAACATCTTATTGGTCCCACTGCTGCTTATCTGTGCCATAACAAGTCAACAAAATTGATGTAAAATATTTTCTTTTAACAATGCTATAATTAAGATTCAGATTTAGAAAGGGTTACTCAGTATGAACGAGGAAATGTAAAGTGGACATACTTTTGAAAGGTTTCCAAAAGGCTTCATTGTGTAACACTGTTCTTTTTTTTACTAGTTTTACTTTAGTATTATCTATCTAGTACCATAATGTATTTGCCATAGCTTTTTCCGTGGATTTTTTTTGATTATTTCCAACATTGCATACTTTCCGTTAGGGTTTGAGTTAGGTATAGACGTGACTAAAATGCCAAGTTCGCATGTTCCTTGTTTCTCAGCAATTACTTTAGTTACTACAATGTTATCAGAGCGAATAGACATAATGTCAGAGACAAAAAAAAATATAATTAACCAAATTCCTCCTTTAATAGATAGTAGATGGTTTATCTGTTGTACTCTGCTACTGCCTTTCCTGGGGGAACATTCTGGTTCGCTTCACATAAACACCAGTTTGACAATGTGATGGTCGGTGGTCATTAGCATTCCATCTGATGCACGTCCTAGCGCTGATCCTCGTTTAATTTGCTTCCCGGCTTTATCTGAACTAGCAGAGATAATGCAAACATTCAGCTTTGTTAATTGAAATCCTGATTAATTAACAGACTAGACGGCCTTACACGGTGGTGTTTGATTTAAAAAAAAGTTCATATCAGGCTAATACAAATCAGACAATCTGAAAGCATTGTGTTGCCTTTTTTCATCTTTCATAACCTAAGAAGTGTGACTGAACTATGGATCGGGCCTTGTTTAAAAAACATTTTCTGACTAGCATTGTGAAGCAACTGTAAAACAAACATCAATATATCTGTTGTCTTCACATACCCAGAGGGAGAGAGGAAAGCTTGTCTGCCTCATACTGACTCTGGTTGCTGCACCAACAACAAAGTTACTTTCTGCACGAGACTTGTCCATGTGTCATTGTTTCCTTGGAGAAGTGAAACCAGACGTGAACCTATTTCCTCACAAGCTGCATTCCAATAGTAGTTGCACTTCCCCTCGTTCATTTACCCTCAGCCCTTGGTATGACGTAACAGCATACGTTGCACGGAGGGAACTTGGAGCGCGGAGGGAGACTGGGTGGGGGATTTAATTGGAACCCACTTGCCCACTTGCCCTTGTAGTCGCAATGGACCGTCAGTTACATAGGTAGTTCTGAATGCAAATAATACAGAATTATAACAATCTGCTAAGGTAGCCTATGTTGCAGAAAGCCATTTCCATAGCATAGCAAACATTGAATTTCGACACGGTAACTCAGATTATCAAGATATTGTTACTCACACATGTAAATTGTTTGCTCCGACATATTTTCTTATTTATGTTAGTTTCAACCAAAAACATTTGTTTAAATAGTCCTCTAATTGGCAGCCATCTGTGTTATAGCAGCAATGTGTAAACTGCAATACATTCACTGGATTGTTCGTATGGAAATAGGATAGCTTAATTGAGGCGTTTTGGAATATATTTATATATATTTGTCCTGCGGGTGGCCGCGATGTCCCTAAAAGCATACAGTCTACCGGAAAATAAAAGGAGAAGAAGAAGAAGACGAACTGCAATGCACTGTGGGTGATATCCACCTCGGAGTGACCATGGATGTTCACTTGATCACTCAGCCCTCCGAGGGTCTATATCACGAAGTTCACTTCAGTTTCCAGACAATTGGAACGACACTTAAGATGGCGGCGGGGATTCCCCCGAGGCCAAGTGCCTAGGGCAAGTGAACGAGAGCATGTTGAACGGGTATTGGAACGCAGGGACAGATTGTAGAGCCTCCTGGATGTTCTAGTTGGGAGGAACTGTCCACTTCATTTACTCCCTCAATTTGTTAAGGCTTTTATCGAAGTCACCACCATCTGCATGACGCTGAAAACACTTCTAGAAACTTCTCGTATAACTTCAGAATAGACAAATGAAATATATTATTTATTGGGCAGTAGGGACCTTGATGACAAAGGTCAATTATCCTGTAAATCCCATTGTATGGTGCATATAGATGGCGCTACAGCAATATGTTGAATTTAAATTGGTTTACCAGGCACAATTTAGATATTCTCTTAAAATAAACATGCTTATCTGTCATGAGGTGTGTCTCAATAAAGAGTCAGATTTAGTTTGGTGCATGGTCTCAGTTTTTCTTTCTTCTTAATGACTGTGTTTATCTATGTACACTGTGACCTCCTAATCTTTTCCTTGAATGACCTTTCTAGTCTTTCTAGAAGTTGATCTAGTCTCAAAGCCTGTGTGCTAATACCTACAAAGGTAATACACCGTGGTGTGCTCGTGCCTTGACTTTACACCTAGGCTCAGAGTTGCCACAGACAGAGCCTTCATCTGCCTTTAAAGTTGTCAACCTTTCGTCACGTCTCCTGCTGTCTTTCCTGCCGCCACACAGCGCTCCATATTCTCTATGTTTTATTCCTGGGCTCAGCAGGAGCTCAGGTTGTGATCTCTTATTGAGGCTGGAGGTCTGTCTCTCTGCAATGCTCTGTACACATTGCTACAGGTCTGAAGGGCGTGTTGCAGTGACAACACAGCAGGATACAGTACTGTGGTGTCAACACTGAGGAGAGGAAAGTGACATCAGAGTCAGGCCTGGAGGAAAGGTGTCTGGGGTAATTGCTGGTCTGTTCTTGGGATCTGTTACGTCCCCATTTCATCTAGTTGTAAGGACTGTAACATAAAAAACACGTTTAAAAAAGGGTAGGAGTCAGGCAGTAAAATTCTGGGTATTAAATGAATAAACCAGCAGCATAAAGTTATCTTTAAGGTTAGCAGCCTGGCAGCGCGCAGAGCAGGGGCCAAAACTGAGGCTGCTCCTCCTGCTTATATGCTGTCCAATGATTAGAACAGGTGAGCATGATTGAGTGAGGCAGCACACCTGCTCACTCAATCAGTGGCAAATAAAAGAACAAACATAAAAAACACCTCAAAACAAACCATGTCAATCAGGTTATTTGAGCCTGTTACGTGTGGGAAGTTCAAATGTCACAAGCCACAAGTTAAAATCAATCAAAATGTATTCAAATTTTTTAAACTAATCAGATGTAGTTCAAAGTGCTTACAATGATGACAAAAATATGTACAGAAAGCAACAATGGAGGTAAAGACCAATGCGCGCTCAGTAAAAACAATAAAAGAATAAGAAAAGTCCATACAGTAAAGATACAAATTATGACAAAATAACAATGATGAAATTTCATAAATACCAAAAATAAACTTTACGTAAAACAGTTTTCAGAAATAAACTAATCAGTATATATCTCCTCACGACCAGTGGCGGATTCAGAACGTAATTTATGGGTGGGCCTAGGAATATCTGGATGGGCCTTGTTTTTTTCAAAGATTAAACAAACATGCATATATAAAATCAGGAAGTGGAGAGAACGTGCAGATCGGTAGTAGGCCTACATGTTAATATGCCTTTTACTCATGTCAGAATATCACATAATAAAAACACAAATCCAACACTGCATAGCTCACGTTATAGCCTACTAGTGACTACAACCCGAACATGAATATGGATCAAACAAATCGAATTAACTAATATAAAAAAAAAATCAGAAACAGCAATCATGCCACGGCGGTCCAGCATACAAAAACCCAGTCTAACCGGAGCTTCTACACAAGGCGGAGTCTTATATAGCCTACCTATATAAACTTATGAAGTGGAGAGAACTTGCAAATATGTAGTATTTTAATATGCCTTATACTCATGACATATCACATAGACCTACCAGCCTGTCACACTCGGATCAGATGTAGGATAATAACAAAATAAAAACACAAATCCAACACTGCATAGATGGATCGAATGAAGAAATATTCAGAAAAAAACTTTCAGAAACAATAATGCCACGGCGGGCCAGCATACAAAAACCCAGTCTTACCGGAGCTTCTACACAAGGCGGAGTCTCCTACGCTCAAGTTGAAAAAGTTGATTGTGTCATCATAATCCGAACTGTCAATGAGTTGTTAATATTCCTTTTGCGAACAAATGTACGGTCGCAACAAAGCCCACTGCCCGCTCTTTGATGACACATCCGTGAAGGAATCGCACACACACGGCAACCAGCTCACGTTTGGTTAAGTCTTTGAACTCATCTGAAAGAATGGCTAAATATTGTCCATGCAGTTTGGTCTTTATCTTGCGTAGCAGGATTGATGCTGCAGCCTCAAGCAGCTCATTTGTTGCCTTGACATTCTGCCCACAGGCTTCTTTAAAACAGTTTTTAGCTGTATGGCCTCAGATGTTCTACAAGTTGTCAACATGTCCCTTCAGACAGGTGTATTCCCACAGGCCCTGAAAACAGCAGTCATTAAGCCACTCCTAAAAAAGAACAATCTTGATACATCACTCATGAAAAATTATAGGCCCATATCTAACCTACCATTTTTAAGTAAAATCATTGAAAAAGCTGTTTATCAACAGCTAAATAACTACTTAGCAATGAATAACTGCTTTGATGTCTTCCAGTCAGGATTTCGACAACACCACAGCACTGAGACTGCTCTGGTTAAGGTCCCCAATGACATCCACTTAAACACAGACAGTGGCAAAAGTTCTGTCTTAGTTTTACTGGATCTCAGTGCCGCTTTTGACACAGTTGACCACAGCATATTACTAGATCGACTAGCAAACTGGGTTGGACTTTCTGGAACTGTACTAAGCTGGTTTGAATCCTACTTAAAGGATAGAGACTACTATGTGTCAATAGGCAATTTCACATCTGAGCGGACAAATATTGAATGCGGGGTCCCCCAAGGTTCCATTCTTGGCCCTCTTCTATTTAACATCTACATGCTCCCACTAGCTCAGATTATGAATAAGAACAAATTATGCTACCATAATTATGCAGACGACACGCAAATTTACATAACCATATCACCAGGAGACTACAGTCCGATAGAGGCACTGAGTAAGTGCATTGAACAAATCAATGATTGGATGTGCCAAAATTTCCTTCAATTAAACAACGATAAAACTGAAGTAATTGTCTTTGGTGCCAAAGATGAACAATTAAAAGTCAGCGCACAGCTCACATCCATTATGTTAGAAACCACACCCCAAGCCAGAAATCTTGGTGTTGTTATAGACTCCGACTTGAATTTCAAGAAACACATAAAATCAATTAATAAATCAGCCTACTACCACCTAAAAAACATATCAAGAATTAAAGGGCTTATGTCTCAGCAAGATTTAGAAAAACTTGTCCATGCATTTATCTTTAGTAGACTTGACTACTGTAACAGTGTCCTTGCTGGCCTTCCAAAAAAATCTATCAGACAGCTTCAGCTAATTCAGAACGCTGCTGTCCGAGTCCTCACTAGGACCAAAAAAGTAGATCACATTACCCCAGTTCTGAGGTCTTTACACTGGCTTCCTGTCACTCAAAGAATTGATTTCAAAATACTGATGTTGGTTTATAAAGCACTAAATGGTTTAGGGCCAAAATACATTACTGATATGCTGATACGTTATGAACCGTCCAGAGCCCTTAGGTCGTCTGGGACAGGTCTACTTACAGTCCCCAGAGTTAGGACTAAACAAGGAGAAGCAGCTTTTAGTTATTATGCACCAAATCTCTGGAACAAACTCCCAGAGAACTTGAGGTCTGCTGCAACTCTCAGTTCTTTTAAATCGAGTCTGAAGACTTTTTTGTTTCCATTTTAACCTGCAATTTTCATTTTATTTGCTTCTTTTATTTGCTTTTAAATGTTTTTAAATCGAGTTTTCATTTTTTTTTTTTTATTTGCTTCTTTTATTCGCTTTTAAATGTTTTATAATGTGTTTTATGTATTCTAATCTTGCCCCTGTAAAGCACTTTGAGTGGCCTTGTGTCTGAATTGTGCTATATAAATAAACTTGCCTTGCCTTGCCTCATCCTGGATGTGGTGGCTCATCAATGTGGCATTTCGGGACAGCTCCATCAGTCTTTTTTCCACTTCTGGAGCATACTGTGACACAAACTTGAAGAGCCCTAGGAAATTACCTCTATCAAGTGCCTCCTCAGTTTCCCTGTGGCCTCTCAGTGGCATTTCTAGCTTGGCACATAACGCAATATCAAGAACAACTTGCTCCCGGTTTCGTTCCACAAATGACGGGGCGTCGCCGTGCAGCTGATTCAAAACTGTCCCGCGGCTTTTCGGTGCATGGCTGTCACTGTATGCTTTTAGTTTAGTTTGTGCAAAAGCATGCGACTTAGGCTATTTGATTCGTGTTTGTCGCAGGCCTGTCTGAGACGTTTCCAGTTCCTATAGGCCTAACCATCTCTGATAAAAGTAATCTCTGCGTGCATATCCGTAAAATGCCTACACGCTCTGACAGTAGCTGGAAATGTTGTCAGCTTTGGTGGAGTGGCGGGTTCCTCCAGGGCAGAGAGATCCGATGGAGTCCCGCCGACGGTTGTCTCTCTGGATGTCTCTGTGGCGGCTTTGGCTGTATTATAACATTAGCACGACTAGTTGTAGCCATTTCCTCTGCATTCTCCGGGAAATCCTGCTGCTGCGGAGTCTCCATAGGTAGTCTACAACCTGGTCCAACGGTATTAAATCATCATTTTGTTGACGTTTTTTTTTTTAAGTGACTCAAAGAGAGCTGTTTAGCCATTGCTAATTGAGGCTGCTATCTGATAGTGCACGAAACCGCCATCCGCTGTCTGCGTCGACCATGATGTTGCGTAAAGACATACGTCAATGGACAGAAGTAGCATATTAAGCATATTTTGGTAGCTACTGTGAATATTTTAAATGATAAATGTATTCAAGGATAAAAACATATATTGTATGAGAAAAGACAATTAAACATTAAAAAATGTAGGCTATATATATATTTTTTTCCATGAATCTGATTGGGTGGGCCCACTGTCAATCTGGGTGGGCCTGTACCAACCAGGCCCACCCGTAGATCCGCCCCTGCTCACGACCCCCTAACTAGTCGTATGTGTTTGCTGTTATTTTGACAACAAGTGTTTCACCAGAATCACAGACTGCACCTTTAAAACACATCTTTTCTAAGTCTATGCAGCATTCACGTTCTCTTTGAACAGTGAACTGCCCACCGTAACCGCTGGAAACATAATCATACTCTATGCATAAACAAACTAAACCTAAAAATGCAACAGACAAAGAGTCGAAGGGCATATTTGTTTAAACGTTGGAACAATCTGTGTGTCTGCTTCTGTGTGATACCAACAGACTACCATATTTTGTTTGTGTTTGTCTTCTAATTTGCATGGAAATATGTATGGGAACTTTTGAGGACATCATTAAATGTTGAAAGGCAAAAGACATAAATTAAACATGGCCGCTTCTTCTTGCCTCGGTTTGTAAACTTTTCTGAGAAGATTTCTTATCAGGGCCCCACATCTTAATCACACCCATCCACAAGCCACTGGGGTAAATGTGTTGTCTCCGTAAGGACTCTATACAGAAAAGACGGAAGAAAGAGCCACAATAAACGTTTGCCAACACTTGGTTTGAATAACATGTGCTCCAAAAAGCATGAAACTGAATGGATTATAATTATCAAGAGGCTGATGACTTATATATTTCTGAAGCAAAAAAATAAAAATAAATGAAAAACTCGTCATCCTTGAACTCTCCTTCACCATTATAAATCTTCAAACCATTTTAGGACTTATTTCATGAGAAAGAGCTATATTTTTTTTTAGTCACTTCACTTTGCTCAGAGTTAACTACAGTTCTTATGAAGTATTTTAACAACAACCTCCACAGAGAGCTGTAGAGAAACTGGAACCTACAGGATCTGGAGACGTGAGAAGAAAGAAGGAAAATCTTAAAGTAGTACATCGTATCCACATATCTAAAACTAAATTAGCTCGTATGTTCCCCGATGTAGACCCGACCTGTGATAGCTGTAAGAGCGCACCGGCATCACTCTTTCACATGTACTGGTTGTGTCCCACCTTGACTGAGTTCTGGACATCAGTTTTTCAAACAATTTCTGAAGTACTTCAGCATCAAATTGAGCCGTACCCTTTCACTGCAATTTTTGGCATTGCTCCAAATCCGGGCTTGCCTAAAGTGAAGCTGAAGGTACTGGCCTTTACTTCATTACTTGCTCGTACGGTTATCTTACTCAAGTGGAAAGATCCTGCTCCTCCTTCCCACTCACATTGGATTAGAGACATTATGGCATGTATGAATTTAGAGAAAATACGTTACACTACCCAGGGATCTGAGAATAAATTTGACAGAATTTGGCGCCCCTTCCTAAATTATTTAAAAAAAACAACAATAATTATAGAAGAGTAGCTACCCCCTCCCCTCTTTTATTTGATTTAATTTAATTTCTTTATGTGTTTTTTTTTTGTTTTTATTTTTCATATTGATTGATTGTTTGTTTTTGTTTCTTGTGGTGTGTGTTTCGTGTTGTCGGGTGTGAGGGTGGGATGTGGGTGGGGTATGTTCGGGAAAAAAGGGGGAAAAAATGTGTACTCGTTATGCTACAATTCCGTTGTTACTAACATTTAATAAAAAAACCTTTGAAAGAAAGAAAGAAGGAAAATCTTCTTTAAAATTATAATTTTTAATAATGCAAATAACTACAAATATAGCTTTGGCACATAACCATATCAAACTGTATGTCTTAATAACGGTAATTCCCTTTAAAACTATCCAATATTGTTGTCTATATTATTAACATCAATATATAATTGCATCTATCAAACAGCATGTCCAATAAGCCCCTGATAAATGTACTCATATTGAGCAAGTAAAAATGTAGCTGGAAAACGTCCTTTGTATATGCTGTTCAAATATGGATTGTTGACCAAAGGAATGTATAATAAAATTCCATTTTAGTTTTTGTTCAGAACGATTCAATTAAGTAATAAAAAAAAACATATATAATAATGATACATTTACTATATTCAAATATTTCCCTAATTTCCTGAAGACAATTCCTAGTCATAT
This sequence comes from Hyperoplus immaculatus, assembly GCA_949357725.1. Lineage (NCBI taxonomy): Eukaryota > Metazoa > Chordata > Actinopteri > Uranoscopiformes > Ammodytidae > Hyperoplus > Hyperoplus immaculatus. Next base: position 4,968,905 of record OX442354.1, on the reverse strand, counting down.
TATTCAATGAGGTTCTAATTTTGCCATTTTAATGTGGAAACTCTTAAACTTCCATGATGTCCAATTCCATATCCATCAAACTCAAATAAGCTTCATGTTGCCCTTTCACATTTATAAAGGCCGTAGATTGATACGATATCATCAGCATGTCATGTGTTGTATTGTGTCTTTGTACTGCAATGGCCGCTGGTCTAATCAGAACTAGAGTTCACATTGACAAGAAAGAAAAAAAAATCTTGTTGTAGAATTAGAATCAGCCACCTCAACCCATTCTTTGTTCCACAAAGCAGTGTGAAGATGAAAACAATTTTGTAAAAAGGACAACAACTCACGCACGCACGCACGTACACACACACACACACACACACACCCTTCAAGTGTGTATTTGAAAATTGGCCAGGTTGTATTGTTTAAGTTTTAAAAATATTAATCTCAAATACATTTGTCACTGTTGTTGCTCCTAGTGCTACATTGTTGATGTTCCCTTTCTCACACAGCACATCAGAATGAGGCCTCACCTCTTTTCTATGAGTTATGAATATTAACACAAAGAATCCTCTGGGAGATAACATGAAATCCAATTTATTGTGTGCGGCTCATTTAAATATAGATCAAAGGAAAGGCATGTTGACGTCTGCCTCTTACACATCAATCCATTGCGCTGTGGCAATTGTCCAATCAAAATCCAACAAAACTGATTATTTTCCTTTTGAGAATAAACGGGAACAAACATGAACACTCGCAAACCACAAATCCTTCAATTTGTCAATCGAAGCGTTTGCAAAAAAACCAGATGCACCTCACACAAATGAACTATGAATTCCTTCCTGAAAGTGTCCGACCAGTTCAGTGTTAGAAAGAGTCTGAGGCACAGATAGAGACACATTATAATGACATAATCTCAAATCCTAACCCTTCTCAAGTGGAGAAGGGTTAGGATTAATAGGCAAGGCAAGTTTATTTATATAGCACAATTCAGACACAAGGCCATTTACAGGGACAAGATTAAAATACACAATACACATTAGAAAAGCGAATGAATAACATTTAAATAAAATAAAAATGACAGGTTAAAATGGAAACAGAAAAGTCTTTCGACTTGATTTAAAAGAGCTGAGAGTTGCAGCAGACCTCAAGTTCTCTGGGAGTTTGTTCCAGAGATTGGGTGCATAAAAACTAAAAGCTGCTTCTCCTTGGTTAGTCCTAACTGTAAGCAGACCTGTCCCATACGACTTAAGGGCTCTGGACGGCTCATAATGTATCAGCAGATCAGTAATATATTTTGGCTCTAGACCATTTAGGGCTTTTAATATTGCTTTGTGTGTGTATGTGTGTGTCTGTGTGTGTGTTTGTGTGTTTTTCTCCAAATGGAATCCTTAATACATTCATTCAATCAAAGCACTCACAGAAAAAACAATCAATCAATCAATCAATATACATTATTTAACCGTTAAAAAAAAATCATTGAGATTACAATCTATTTTCCAAGTAAAGGGTGACCTGGCCAAGAAAACAGCACTATGACATAATACATAAGCACAACCAACACATACAATTATCATACACCCGATTTAGCATTCATTTAAAAACACAATAGAATATCAGGAACAAGAATACGAAGGTAAACATGGGTACAGTTAAAATAAAGGCTAAGGCTCTGCAGCTCAGAGTGTTGCTTTGAGCTGTGGTACCTATTAGCCTCATGTCTGCCGGTCTCCTAACAGTGTGAAGACTGGACAGGTCCGGTACAGAACCTCAAACTAATTACATCATATGGGTTTGGATGTCATCCCCACACAAAGACAACTCTGTTTTTAATTTTTTCATTAGCCCTAACCTATTGAGACACACACACACACACACACACACACACACTGTACTAGTAAAATAGCCTTTTCTCCAAGCCTAGGACCGAGGCCTTAATGAGGGAGAGGATTGGCCTGAGTAGCAGGTTTTTAATTAGCAGCGAGGCCACTTTCCCACTCAGTGGAGCGTTTATATTGCAAGAAATTATTTAGGGAAGTCTGGCTCCCTGGTGTTAGTCTGTCCATTACTGTGTGAATGGATCAAATGATTGGGCGTGGCTATTGGCACGGTGCAGAACTAGCACAGATGTCCAGAGTGAGGGAGAGTTGGAGTGCCATCATGTGCCACTACAGACTAACCCTTAAGTTTTTAACACAGTTGAGAGATGAACAGAGATTTATAGTACAAGTATTGCTTTACATATTTCTTTGTATGTAGGCCTATGTTTTTGCATCCAGAAAACAATATCAAGTAATGAAAAAAGCCTTTAGCTTCAAGTGAATATTTCTATCATTTCAATCAAAAGACAGTGTTTGGCACTATCACAGGGGTATACTGTATGTCCTCAAGTGTAAATAAACCAGAATACCCATAGAGCGACCTCACCCGTTGGGACCTGCTGAGTGTCTTTGAACATTCCTTTACATAATGGAGATTGCATTGATTTTTGTTTTGAACTAGAGGGAAGAGTTTGAATGTGAAGCGCTAATATTTTAATCTAACATTCCCAAGACGGAGAGATACTCATAAAAGACCAAAACAGAAACTAAATAAACTTTGTTTACTTAAAGGTGCACTGTGTAATATGACATCATCAAGAAAGTTCTAGATTGCAACGCTCCCTGGGTAACCCCACCCCTTTCGAATAATAACAGAAGCTACAGTGGCCTTCAAGGACAAGAACAATTCTAAATTCTAAACAATGCACCTGATGACATTCCAACCAACATGGATGCCTCCATAAGACTTGCCTGCTCAATGTACAAAATGCAATATTAATATTTATAATTCTCTGCTTAGGAGGATAATTCAGATTATTGGCAGAGGTGATTTTACACCAATGAGGACATATTTATGAATGAGGATATTGATTTTTGCTAATAAATTACTTAAAATGTTACACAGTGCCCCTTTAACAAGTGAAAGAAAGTTATTCAGCTCGTACATATATATTTCCATAAAGAATTAAGTTAAGTTGATTTTTTTTTGTCAATTAACACAAGGCAAAAAAAAAAAGTACACAAACTATAATGAAAATGTATTAAATTGAATATATATATCCAAGGCTGTACTTCTTTAGTGTATGGGAGTAGTTATCTTGCACTTTATCCTGTGAATTAAGTTGTGCTCTGTCCAGGTATTAATAGTAGCTGAAACAAGTGATCAATTGTTCAGCTTAGAAGTTCATGAAAGAGTCTGCTAAAGAGAAAATCACAATCTAGGGACAAAACAGAAATACAATTTGATAAACACAGACTCATTGATTGTTACATGAACAATCACTTTGTTTTGCTTTCTGTACGCTTATTCATACAAGCAGCTGAAAACCCCTTTCTTACTGGGAGAGCGATAGCCTTTGCCACGGACCACTCAAACAGTGATGGCTTCTTTTAGATTAGCCTGTCAGGTACAATGTAATTGACTGGGGAGATTTAAAAAGAAGATACCACAATGCATTATTGATTCCCATGTGAATGGGGTCGCATGTACCACCGTTTATCAGAACCTCTGCAGACAGCCTGGGAATGGGAGACTCCTTTATAATAACAACCCTTTGTGTACAAAGCGGGAGGACTTCAGTCAATTGTTTTCTCCCCCCCCACCCCCCGAGAGTATTGCATACATTCATGAGCTTGCCAGTTATTTCTGGTTGTTGATTATAACAAGTGAAAAACAGTACACTTGACACAATCAATATTTTCTTTAAAAAACTGCTCTTTCTGTTTCTTTTATGTTTGTGTTCAGCCTGGGGTAAAAAAAGATGGACGACCAACCGACTGAGCGATATTGTCATCTCTGGAGTCAGCAAAGTGCAACCTTCACTTCACAAACTTGTAATGGTGGATATCATCAATCTGTACTATTCAATGTTTCTAGCAGTTTATTTTTTGGATAAGCTGTCTCAGTTTTTCTCCTGAACCTGCTCAGTCTCCTCAGCCGTCTCCCAGAATAACTTTCAACAGCGTTCAGCTCTGTGGTGTGAAGCTGTAGGAGGTGGGAAACAGCACAGACACCATTCTCTTCTCAGTAAACAACACATGGGAGTCGTAACCCTCACTCAAAATACATGGGACATGCTTCTCTTACAGTGAGGTCTACTGAGGCTACTGTGGGTGAAAAATGGTGCCATTCCATTTATTTCTGCACCATGATGGGATTTCTCCTCGAATGACGATTGAATGTCACTGCAAAATGGTGGATTCTTAGAAACATAATGTTTATCTTTCATTTTCTGCTATAGCCCTGCACTTTGCTGTTGGCGCTATCTGTGTTGTATGTGATTGGTCAGAGATTAGAATTCAAATGAGTTTTCTTACTGCCGGTCTTCACTGGCCAGCAGTATAATAAGGCTTTGGCTGTACTATAGACTTAGCCTTACATAGCTTGTATTGTAATTTTATCGTATATTAAGAGTGCACATATGAAAACAATTACGTTCCACTGGCTCTCAAATACTGTCCTTAGAGAAAAAGAGTAAGTGCTACTGTAAGAAAAGAAGCACAAATAATGAATACAATTACTACAAAATTGCATATGGTAAAAATTAAATTTCATTTAAATATTGCACTATGAATGAGTTATAGGCATCACTCTGGTGTGAATTATGGAGCTTTTTGTTGGGCTGAAAAAATGGTGTGCAGCATGCTGAGAGAAGCCTTCCTCGGGATAAATATCGGCTGTGAAAAGTGTTAGAAAGGTCAGTCACATCTCAGGGGAGAGCAGCCGGTTAAAGGTGAAGCCCGTATAAATAGCTGGCTGGAGAAAAGGTGCAAAGCGTCACCTTTTCTGTCCCAAGACGTTTATGCTACTGAGGCAAATATCATTAAACTGCTTTGATCCACCGACAACTACTGAATGTTTTATCAGATTATTCTCACTGTTTTTGTGTGGTCTGTCCTCTTAACAGCTCTGCATGGTGGAGAGATAGTTCTGTGGCTCATGCCCTTCCTATTTGGCAACACCTGAAGTTGGTGAACATCCTCCTGCATCCACAGTAATCATGTCTCACTGTCTACTACATGTCATACTTTTGTCCTGAAAACTTGTTTTGTTCAGGTGGTACGGAAACAATCCATCTTCATAATTCAACGTGTTACCTGTGTGATAAGTGTAACCTTGCTGATGTACAATACCTTGTCCAAACTGTGATTTTGTTTGTTGGTCTGTTCTTTAAACAAGATACATTTTGCATGTCTGTCTGGCCAGGGAGAGGGATCTTCCCTCTGTTGATCTTGCTGAGGTTTCTTCCTTTTTAAAGGAGTTTAAGGGATTTTTCATTATCCAGAGTCTAAAGACAGAGGCTTTTATATGCTGTACATATAAGCCCACTGAGGCAAATGTATATTTGTGGTATTGGCCTTTGTAAATAAAACTGTCTTGACTTGACTCTGTAATGGCTTTCAGTGAACATAGCTCAATTTATGAAAACATTTGGGCATTCAGCTAAAATAAATGATGAAGGAATTACAACAAAATTCACAACTTGCTTTTCTGTGCACATAAAAATTACTTTGTCAGAGGTTTGAATTTCAATTCATCAAGACCTTCGAGTCTTGTTAACCTTCTCCTTTATGTCCCTTTACAGCAAACTGTCAAGCTGCTTTCTAACAGAAACTGTCAGAGAAAACTCATGTGCTTGTCACTGAACGATAAATGCGTCTCTGGAAAAGGTCACTGTGGCATTTCTTTTAAGTTTTTCTAAGCACCAGCCCTCCTTAGTCGAGTTCTGACAGCACCTGGTTTCTTCAAAGGCTCCTATTAAGTCCTATAGAGAGAAACACAAATGGAGGTAGAGTTGATGCTCACCGTATCTGACAGCTTCTTTCAGTTGTTGGACTGGAGAGATCATTTAATTTGTCTGCTTTTAAAACACTTATTCTACTTTGTTGTCGGTCTAAATGTTATAATCATTTTTATAAACCTTTCTATAATGACATGACATTTTTTCATATGCAACCTGAACAAAACAAGTTTTCAGTACAAAGGTATGACATGCAGACAGTGAAACGAGATTAGTGTGGATGCAGGAGGACAATCACCAACTTCAAGTGTTGCCAAATAGGTAGGACATTAGCCAAAGAACTGTCTCTCCACCATACAGAGCTGTTAAGAGGACAGACCGCACAATAACAGAGAAAATACTCTGATAAAACATTCAGTAGTTATCGGTGGATCAGTTTAATGATATTTGCCTCAGTAGCAAACATGTCTTTGTACTGACCAGGTCACGCTTTGCACCTTTTCTCCAGCCAGCTATTTATACGGGCTTCACCTTTAACCCGCTCCTATGTGCATTCATCCCTGACCTTCAGAAAACACCCAAAGTATGAATGAAACACTGGGCTGCTCTCCCCTGAGATGTGACTGACCTTTCTAACACTTTTCACAGCCGATATTTATCCAGAGGAAGGCTTCTCTCAACATGCTGCACACCATTTTTCCTGCTCAACAACAATCTCCAAAATCCACATCATGACGCCTATGACTAATTTATAGTGCAATATTTAAATCTTGATATCATTTTTACCACACGTAATTTTGTTGTGCTTATTTTATTACAGTAGTACTTACTCTTCTTCTGTGAGGACAGTATTTGTAAGCCAGTCGAATGTCATTTTGTTCATATGTGCACACTGAATATACAGTTAAATTACAATACAAGCTATGTAAGTCTAAGTCTATAGTACAGCCAAATCCTTATTATACTGCTGGCCAGTGAAGACAGGCAGTAAAAAAACTAATTTAAATTCAAATCTCTGACCAATCACATAAAACACAGATAATGCCAACAGCAAAGTGCATGGCTTTAGCAGGAAATGAAAGATAAACCTCAGGTTTCTAAGAATCCACCGTTTTGCAGTGACATTCAATCAGCATTCAAGGAGAAATCCCATCATAGAACAGAACAAGTTGGGGCGACTGTGGCTCAGTTGGTAGAGCGGGTTTGCCAATGATCAGAGGGTAGGAGGTTCGATTCCCGCCCTGCCGCTTGTGTCATGGTCGTTGTGTCCTTGGGCAAGACACTTCACCCACCTTGCCTGGTGTGAATGTGTGTGACTGCTGTATGTTTGTGGTGGTCGGAGGCGCAAAATGGCAGCCACGCTTCCGACACTGTGTGTGAATGAATGGAAAATGGAACCCTGTAAAGCGCTTTGATTGCCTAGAAAAGCGCGATATAAATCCAATCCATTATTGAAGAAAATGGCTCCATTTTTCACCCACAGTAGCCTCAGTAGACCTCACTGTAAGAGAAGCATGTCCCATGTATTTTGAGTGAGGGTTACGACTCCCATGTGTTGTTTACCGAGAAGAGAATGGTGTCTGTGCTGTTTCCCACCTCCTACAGCTTCACACCACAGAGCTGAACGCTGTTGAAAGTTATTCTGGGAGACGGCTGAGGAGACTGAGCAGGTTCAGGAGAAAAACTGAGACAGCTTATCCAAAAAATAAACTGCTAGAAACATTGAATAGTACAGATTGATGATATCCACCATTACAAGTTTGTGAAGTGAAGGTTGCACTTTGCTGACTCCAGAGATGACAATATCGCTCAGTCGGTTGGTCGTCCATTTTTTTTTTTACCCCAGGCTGAACACAAACATAAAAGAAACAGAAAGAGCAGTTTTTTAAAGAAAATATTGATTGTGTCAAGTGTACTGTTTTTCACTTGTTATAATCAATAACCAGAAATAACTGGCAAGCTCATGAATGTATGCAATACTCTCTGGGGGAAAAAAGAAAACAATTGTCTTAAGTCCTCCCGCTTTGTACACAAAGGGTTGTTATGAACAAGCATTCTCCCATTCCCAGGCTGTCTGCAGAGGTTCTGATAAACGGTGGTACATGCGACCCTATTCACATGGGAATCAATAATGCATTGTGGTATCTTCTTTTTAAATCTCCCCAGTCAATTACATTGTACCTGACAGGCTAATCTAAAAGAAGCCATTACTGTTTGAGTGGCCCGTGGCAAAGACTATCGCTCTCCCATTAAGAAAGGGGGTTTTCAGCTGCTTGTATGAATAAGCATACAGAAAGCAAAACAAAGTGATCGTTCATGTAACAATCAATGAGTCCGTGTTTATCAAATTGTATTTCTGTTTCGTCAGTAGATTGTTATTTTCTCTATTTCATGAACTTCTAAACTGAGAAATTGATCACTTTTTTCAGCCACTATTAATTTAGGATTAGGCTAAATAGCAAGATAATTACTCCTATACACTAAAGAATCACGGCCTTGGATATACATTCAATTGAATACATTTTCATTATAGCGTTTTGTGAGTGTACTTTGTGTTTATCTGCCTTGTGTTAATTGACACATGAATCAACTTAACTTAATTCTTTATGGAAATATATATATGTACGAGCTGAAGAACTATCTTTTTACTTGTGAAGTAAACAAAGTTTTATTTAGTTTCTGTTTTATGAGTATCTCTCCATCTTGGGAATGTTAGATTAAAATACTAGCGCTTCATATTCAAACTCTTCCCTCTAGTTCAAAACAAAAATCAATGCAATCTCCATTATGTAAAGGAATGTTCAAAGACACTCAGCAGGTCCCAAAGGGTGAGGTCGCTCTATGGGTATTCTGGTTTATTTATGCTCGAGGATAAACAGTATACCCCTGTGATAGTGCCAAACACTGTCTTTTGATTCGAATGATATAAATATTCACTTGAAGCTAAATAATTTTTGATTGGTGGAGATTGTTTTCTGCATGCAACTTTTTTTTTTACTAATATATAATACACTGCTTGTAGAATAAATCTGTTTATATTTCAACTGTGTTAAAAACTTAAAGCAGCTACGAGTAACATTTAAATATCTTTTAAACAGCCTCATGTTTCCTCTGGTGATCATAAATTATCTTTAACAGCAAACGAGACCATCAGTGCAAAGAAAGATGTTTTTATATAGTTTTTATTACTGTGTTTGGTCTGGTCGCACACCCAGTCCGATTTTCGGTTCGCGCATGAATGCTCTATGGTCACATATCGGTATTGGTCGCAGATTTCAGTGTAGCGCTGCAACGCGATTTGAGAAGCCTATCCCACCAGGTGAGGGAAGGGGAGCGGGAGCCTTGTTTGAGACAGTTATTTGTCGTCATAATGACTGATAACGGGGCTGAACCATCAAAGAAAAAAAAGAAAATGCAATGAAGAAAAGCTAAAAGGGAGAGTGATAGACGGCCGGAGGAGGCGAGGGCGTTGCCAAGCAACGTGTATACAATTTCACGGGAGCAAACTAGACTGCAGTGTTTACTCCTAAATTAATGAGCGGTCCTAACACAAAGTTTACTTTGCTTCAACATCATCAGATGACCATTATTCATCTGAAATAGTCATTATTTACAACAACATAAACAGATTACCTCATCGTGATCCATACTAACCGCCGTCTCTCGCTTTCTGTGAGGACACGTTATCTTTCAGCTCCGTGAGAGAGAGTAGTTAGTGAACCTGCATCAACTCATTGCAATCAGGTGTGTGTGGCACACTGACCGGCATTAGTTGATGCAGAGTCACTAACCACTCGACGGAGCCGAAAAGAGTCCGTGCCCTCACGGCTTTCAACACACAGACATGCACTATGTTGCGCCCTAATCAATTGAGACTGGCACAAGCTAGAAAACAGCTTTACGACAGCTGGCGTCGTAAAAATACTACCGCTTTTGTCCAAAGGGGCTGCCAACGGACAAAGTTACTCGTAGTGGCTTTAAGGGTTAGTCTGTAGTGGCACATGATGGCACTCCAACTCTCCCTCACTCTGGACATCTGTGCTAGTTCTGCACCGTGCCAATAGCCACACCCAATCATTTGATCCATTCACACAGTAATGGACAGACTAACACCAGGGAGCCAAAGCTTCCTTAAATAATTTATTGCTATAGAAACGCTCCACTGAGTGGGAAAGTGGCCTCGCTGCTAATTAAAAAGCTCTTCTCCCTCATTAAGGCCTAGTCCTAGGCTCGGAGAAGAGGCTATATTACTGTGTGTGTGTGTGTGTGTGTGTGTGTGTGTGAGAAGTAGCAGTCAAGAGGTTGGGGCTAATGAAAAACAGAGTTGTCTTTGTGTGGGGATGACTTCCAAACCCATATGATCTAATTAGTTTGAGGTTCTATAAACAGACCTGTCAAGTCTTCACACTGTTAGGAGGCCGGCAGACATGAGGCTAATAGGCTCAGAGGCAACACTGTGAGCTGCAGAGCCTTAGGCTTTATTTTAACTGTACCCATTTTTTACTTTTTATATTCTTGTCCCTGATATTCTATTGTGTTTTTAACTGGATGCTAAATCGGGTGTACGAGAATTGTATGTGTTGGTTGTGCTTATGTATTATGTCATAGTGCTGTTTTCTTGGCCTGGGGCCTGATTTATAAACGTGGCGTGCGCCCTCTCCTTCTACGCAAACATTGGGATTTATAAAAAACAAACTTGACGGGAAGATGTGCGGTCCTCCACGCAAACTCTGACCCATGCGTACGCACAGAAAGTGGAGAAAGGAGAGACGGCGACTCCGTCGGCACATGTATGAAGTGCAAGAGCGAATGTGTTTGTGTAAAATGAATCCAGATAGGCCTATTATAAGCCATGTAGGTCTATCATATATTGGGAGTTCCTTTGCAAAACGGATGAAGCCATTCTTACAACTATACAAAAATGCCTCTACGGATTTTTCCATGGAGTGATACCAACAAAAACAAAACGAATTAGGATCTTAAATAGCCTACAAACGGAGATATGAGTGCAAATAAAAAACAACAGCAACGTTCGAATAAGCTCTGCAATTATTAAAGAATAACCTATCTGCATGTTATTGAATTAATTCTGATAATATTGAAGTGGAATACAACCTATTACTTTTACACTGACGCTGTTCTCGATGCCTCAGTCAGGTAGACAGGAGTGCACAGTTTCATACACTAATCATAAGCCTACTGTACATCACATACTGTGTTATTTTTTTCAGCCTTTTAGTCCGTTTTATGTGTTTTTCTTTGTGGTTAAGGACGTCGTAACTGTGTTTTAAAAGGTTTTGAAAGGGACTGTGAAGTTTATTATTAACCCTCCGCCACCCCTTAACTGCCCCGGGAGATATTCTCCGAATCTGTATCTCATGGGAGGTCTCAGTGTCCCCCGCTCGTGGCACAAACACTGCTATGTGAGAATATGCACTTTTTTGTGTCCACTTTTATGTCAGATCGCTTCTTTTTATTTCGGCCACAGCGTTCACAGAGATCGCCAAAGTCTGCACTCTGACGCCTTTACGCTCACACTGTGCCACCAAACTATATTTTCCCTGGTCGCCACTTCTCCAAGGGTACTTCGGCGTGACCGCAGTGATCCACACCGTGTGGAGTCTATTTTTCCATTTCCCTTTCAGTCGGCGATTGCCACTACCGCCTTCATACAATCAGTAAATGATACTAATTCGGGCGTGTCAATGACTATGTATGGGTAAATATGGGCGTTACGTGAAGCCCGCAAAGGCTGCGCCACATTTAGACTTGATTGTGATTTATAAAGGGAAACAGGCGTAGGACGTGAGTGTGCACTGTTTTATAAATCCGAATATTTTTGTTCGCAAGTACATCCTAAATTTCTTCCGTACGCCATGCTACCACGTGAATCCCACGCAAAGCTTTATAAATGAGGCCCCAGGTCACTCTTGGAAAATAGATTGTAACCTCAATCAGTTTTTTTACCTGGTTAAATATTAATTGGTTGGACGCACACACACACACACACACACACACACACACACACACACACACACACACACACACACACACACACACACACACACACACACACACACACACACACACACACACACACACACACACACACACACACACACACACACACACACACACACACACACACACACAGCATCAGCCCGTACTCGACATATGGTAGATAAAAACAATCTTTGCTTAGCCTAGTGAATAAATAGTAGTACCTCCATAGAGGAGGAGTAATATGTTAAAACACACACACACACACACACACACACACACACACACACACAAAACAATATTAATCCTAATCCATCTCCACTTTGTGTTTGAGATCATGTCATTATAATGTGTCTAACACTGCCTCAGACTCTTTCTAACACTGAACCTGTCTGTCACTTTCAGGAAGGAATTCATAGTTCATTTGTGTGAGGTGCATCTGATTTCTGCAAACGCTTCGATTGACAAATTATAGGGTTTGTGGTTTGCGAGTGTTCATGTTTGTTCCCGTTTATTCTCAAAAGGAAAATAATCAGTTTTGTTGGATTTTGATTGGACAATTGCCACAGCGCAATGGATTGATGTGTAAGAGGCAGACGTCAACATGCCTTTCCTTTGATCTATATTTAAATGAGCCGCACACAATAAATTGGATTTCATGTTATCTCCTTGAGGATTCTTTGTGTTAATATTCATAACTCATAGAAAAGAGGTGAGGCCTCATTTTGCACCACTGTGTAAGAAAAGGTTCATCAACAAATTGACTTGTGTGTGTGTGTGTGTGTGTGTGTGTGTGTGTGTGTGTGTGTGTGTGTGTGTGTGTGTGTGTGTGTGTGTGTGTGTGTGTGTGTGTGTGTGTGTGTGTGTGTGTGTGTGTGTGTGTGTGTGTGTGTTTCACTGTCCTTTTTACAAAATAGTTTTCATCTTCAAACTGCCCAGTGGAACAAACAAAGGGCAGAAGGGAATGAGAAATGCTCACAACATGTTTTTCTTGTCAATGTGAACTCAGTTTAGTTCTGATTAGACCAGCGGCCATTTGCCGTACAAGGACACAATACAACACATGACATGCTGATGGTATCATATCATAACCATGGCCTTTATAAATGTGAAAGGGCAACAGGAAGCTATGGCATTAGATTTGAGTTTGATGGATATGGAATTGTAGCCTGGTGCTACCAGACCATCGTACTTCATTTCATTTGTACAGAAGGTCTGGAAGTGCTATAATTGGCAAACGTTCACTCACTTGGAGGCGGGTGTCTGTTGAAGTTTAAAACTATTGGATCTGCCCAGTGCCACTCTGGATTAGCCAACCAATCGCATAACGTTTGGTCGTCACGTGTGTCATGAGCCGGCTTCTGGCGGTGCGTTTCGATTGTACTGGAAATTCGGAAATTTCCGACTTCACTACATATTGTAGTCTATGGATCTACCGGCAACCTGGCAACAGTAACTTGCTAGAGCCTAGCGTTTAGTTATTTGGACGAGAAAGGTTGTCGGGGTCCATACTTTCGCGAGCAGATGCACTGGAACACAGACAGGTCGGAACTCGGAACTACCAAGTCGGAAATCTCCTTCTTCCGAGTATAAAGGAACACAGCATTCAAATGAAACTGGAGCGCGACTTCGACGTCATCGTTCTCAGCCTCTCGTTGTGTTCACTGATTGGACAGGCAGAAATCTCCCTGAGCAGAATCCCACTAATACACCCCGTCCCCAGACTGACTACTGAAGGGTAAATTAAATTTGGCCGGAAGTAGGTAGGCGGGCGGAGCCAGGCTAATGGAATTGGGCATCATGGAGGTTTAAGAGTTTCCACATTAAAATGGAAAAGTTTGAACCTCATTGAATAATATAATAATAATAGACTAAGAATTATCTTCAAGAAATTAGGGAAATATTTGAATCTAGTAAATTTGTTATGTTTTTTATTTTTTTTATTACTTACTCAATTGAATCTTTCTGAACAAAAACTAAAATTAAATATGTTCCTTTGGTCAACAATCCATATTTGAACAGCATGTCTACAAAGAAGGTTTTCTAGCTGTATTTTTACTTGCTCAATATGAGTACATTTATCAGGGGCTTATTGGAAATGTCATTTGATAGATGCAATTATATATTGATGTTACTAATAAAGACTACAATAATGGATAGTTTTTAAAGTAATTACCGTTATTAAGACATACAGTTTGATATGGTTATGTGCCAAAGCTATATGTCTAGTTATTTGCATTATTAAAAATAATAATTTTAAAGAAGATGTTCCTTCTTTCTTCTCACGTCTCCAGATCCTGTAGGTTCCAGTTTCTCTACAGCTCTCTGTGGAGGTTGTTGTTAAAATACTTCATAAGAACTGTAGTTAACTCTGAGCAAAGTGAAGTGACTAAAAATAAATCTAGCTCTTTCTCATAAAATAAGTCCTAGAATGGTTTGAAGATTTATAACGTTGAAGGAGAGTTCAAGGATGATGCGTTTTTTTTATTTTTTTTGCTTCAGCAATACATAAGTCATCAGCCTCTTGATAATTGTAATCCATTCAGTTTCATGTTTTTTGGAACACATGTTATTCAAATCAAGTGTTGGCAGACGTTTATTGTGGCTCTTTCTTCCGTCTTTTCTGTATAGAGTCCTTACGGAGACAACACATTTACCCCAGTGGCTTGTGGATGGGTGTGATTAAGATGTGGGGCCCTGAGAAGAAATCTTCTCAGAAAAGTTTACAAACCGAGGCAACAAGGATTGGCCATGTTTGATTTATTTTGCAATTCCAGGGTTACTTGGTTGCTACCTATCATGCAACTAACTCCCCAAATGATGTAGTTAAAAGGAATTTGTGGATGTGGGTTTACAGGGGCTTTAACAGTGTACATCTCAGTGGTTATCTGTTCCTCTCTTGTTAGAACACCAGGCCAGTGCATTTATCACAGCATGCCTTTACAAATCAAAAGCTCTGTCACAACACACACTGGACTTACTAGATCAAAGTTGCCAACAGGAATAATAAGCCGACTATAAATGTTATGCTCAAATGCTGGAACGGTCTGCCTGAGATGAGCTTAGAGGAGCGGAACATATTGATACTTTTAAAAGTAAAATAGAACCCCATCCTTTTAGTCTGGCTTATATGTAGTATTTTAATATTTGTTCAGATGTATTCATATTTTATTGTTTGTTTTTAGTTATAGTATCATTTGTTCTATTATTTTAAAACTGGTTCATGTAAAGTTTAATTTGGTATTTAATTATTTTCATCATTGTTATTTTTATCATGATTTGTATCCATATTTTATGGACTTTTCTTATTCTTTTGATATTTTTACTGAGCGGGCATTGGTCTCTACCTCCATTGTTGCTTTCTTTCTATATGCTGCCATCATTGTAAGCACTTTGAACTACATCTGATTAGTTTGAAAGTTATACATTCATTTTGATTGATTTCAAAAAGTGACATTTGAACTACTATAGTTCAGCATGTGAATCAGGTTATCTGATCCTGTTACGTGTGGGTTTGTTTTGAGGTGTTTTCTATGTTTGTTTTTTTTATTTGCCATTGATTGAGTAAGCAGGTGTGCTGCCTCACTCAATCTCATGCTCACCTGTTCTAATCAGTGGGCAGCATATAAGCATCAGTCTTGGCCCTTGCTCTGCTCGCTGCTAACCTTTGTTAAGCTGAATTTAAGTTTATCCTGCTGTTTTGTTAATTAAATACCCATAATTTCACTGCCTGACTCCTACCCTTTTTTAACCCTGGTTTTTATGTTATCGTCCCTGCCTCTAGATAAAATGGGGACGTAACAGATCCCAAGAAAACAGCAATTACCCCAGACACCTTTCCTCCAGGCCTGATTCTGATGTCACTTTCCTCTCCTCAGTGTTGACACCACAGTACTGTATCCTGCTGTGTTGTCACTGCAACACGCCCTTCAGACCAGTAGCAATGTGTACAGAGCATTGCAGAGAGACAGACCTCCAGCCTCAATAAGAGATCACAACCTGAGCTCCTGCTGAGCCCAGGAATAAAACATAGAGAATATGGAGCGCTGTGTGGCGCCAGGAAAGACAGCAGGAGACGTGACGAAAGGTTGACAACTTTAAAGGCAGATGAAGGCTCTGTCTGTGGCAACTCTGAGCCTAGGTGTAAAGTCAAGGCACGAGTGCACCACGGTGTATTACCTTTGTAGGTATTAGCGCACAGGCTTTGAGAATCTTGAGGAGATATTCACTGATTTCATTCTCCAGAATTGCTGACTCCACCTTTAGGAAGGATGTATGAATGTTTACACCCATGTTATTTTGACCACTTTTGGGGAGAAAGGGGGTTTTCGTTCATATTTACTTGACGTGGACAAATTTACTTCTACTAAACATTGCAACCCTTCCAAATATATGCCTATGCACAGTATACATTTAAATTCGACCAAGACTGAATCTCGACCATAGCCCACTTTAGCCAAGGTAAAACCCTACAGAGGTCACACAGTAACTGACACCCACATTATACATTTCCTCATTTAACAGCTTAGGCAGCCAGTGGTTTTGTATAGGCGAGTAAACACACGCTCCTAAGAGAAGTTTCCCGAAGTGTTTTCAGCATCATGCAGATGGTGGTGACTTTGATAAAAGCCTTAACAAATGGAGGGAGTAAATGAAGTGGACGGTTCCTCCCAACTGGAACATCCAGGAGGTTCTACAATCTGGGAGGAAATAGGTTCACGTCTGGTTTCACTTCTCCAAGGAAACAATGACACATGGACAAGTCTCCTGCAGAAACTCTATTGTTGGTGCGGTTCAGAGGAGCCTGATGCCCTATACAGACTCAGTATTAGGCAGACAAGCTTTCCTCTCTCCCTCTGGGTATGTGAATACAACATATGAATACAACATATGTTGCTATTCCTTTTACAGTTGGTTTAACATCCTAGACAAAAAAACATTTTTAAACAAGGTCCAATCTATATTTCAGTCACACTTCTTAGGTTTTGAAAGATGACAAAACACAAGGTTTTCAGATTGTCTGATTTGTATTATCCTGATATGAACTTTTTTTAAATGAAAAACCACTGTGTAAGACCATCTAGTCTGTTAATTAATCAGGATTTCAATTAACAAAGCTGAATGTTTGCATTATCTCTGCTAGTTCAGATAAAGCCGGGAAGCAAATTAAACGAGGATCAGCGCTAGGACGTGCATCAGATGGAATGCTAATGACCACCGACCATCACATTGTCAAACTGGTGTTTATGTGAAGCAAACCATATTTTTTTTTTTTTTTTTTTTTTTTTTTTAACCTTTATTTATACAGGTATATCCCATTGAGTCCGAAGCCTCTTTTGCAAGGGAGACCTGTTGCCATTTACACGTTACCATTCACACACACATTCTTACACCGATAGCAGGCTAACTATCGACATCCACACGAGGCAAGGTGGGTGAAGTGTCTTGCCCAAGGACACAACAACTATGACACAGGTGGCAGGGCGGGGATCGAACCTCCAACCCTTTGATCATCAGCCGACCCGCTCTACCAACTGAGCCACAGTCGAAAAGGCAGCAGCAGTAGCAGAGTACAACAGTAGATAAACCATCTACTATCTATTAAAGGATGAATTTGGTTGATTATAGATTTTGTTTTTGTTTCGACTATTATGTCTATTCGCTTTGATAACTTTGTAGTAGCTAAAGTAATCGTTGAGTCACAAGGAACATGGGAACTTGGCATTTTAGTCACATTAACCCCTAACTGAATGTATGTAATGTTGGAAATAATCTAAAACAATTCACGGAAAAAGCTATGGCAAATACATTATGGTACTAGATGGATAATACTAAAGTAAAACATTGACAAAAGAACAGTGTTACACAATGAAGCCTTTTGGAAACCTTTCAAAAGTATGTCCACTTTACATTAAATCTTGCTAAATCTGAATCTTAATAGCATTGTAGATTTTTTTTGTTATGGTACAGATAGCACTAGTGGGAACAATAAGATGTTTGATGGCGCCATTCCATCATTAACAATTTGTAAAGTGTTCACTTCACTTTTTCTCTCCGGTCAGCAGAACAGTTATAAAACTACTTCTAGGAACGATTGCTAAGAAAATTAGACCAAGTTTTAATAATCTGAAATCATCCTTTGAGAGACCGTAGCAATAGTTCTTCTAACATCAATTTTAGTCAGATGCACATGATTCAGCATAAAAGTAGAAACAAATTGTGTAATTCCCTAAATAATATAAAAAAATATATACCAAAGATGCTTTATTAACAAACACACTGTCTACACTCTATGCACCACACATTTGAATTGTTTGTTGACTCACTGAACCAGTATTAAACTACTGATTGGTGTGGTGAGCACGGCCTATACACATTTATATTAGCAGCTGTGATCAATACCTAGCTTTAGCTTTATTGCATTTCAATCAATACGACCGAAACAAATGTCCATTAGATTCCATGATAAATTTGTGATACCCAGAAACAAAAGCTCTTTGATTCCCCCTGATGTTTTAAATGTGGAATATTTTCAGGCCTCATAAAACGGCAACAGTTCACCGTTAAGACACTATTGACAAAGTTATTATATTGTTTTCATTGCTCGTATAGATTCAGAGTGAGCATTTTTTTTTACAGAGCTGTATTAAAGTCTCATAGTCATTTAACTCATATCAGCAGCACTTGGAAAACAGCATTTGATATATTGACCGTGACTGTACCCAGGGATATCCAATCAGACCATAGGGGATATTTATGTTTAGATAAGCATTTATATACGAGGTGAGAAAGTATATTTTTTCTTCTGACCCCCTCTGCGACAGTACAAGGCTTCTGTTACTGCGACGTCTCCCCCAAACTCTTAATAGTGACAGTGACATTGTGGCTGAATACTGTTGATACAAAGCCTAGGTTCTGTAAACGGACATGTTGCTAGTTGTTTATGTAAGTGTTTCTCTACATGCGTCTCTCGCACCAGGAAAGATTATAGAACAGAATGGGAGGTTTCTAAATATCAGTATTATTAAAGTGACAGGTCCACAAGTGAGAATGGTATCTTCAGAGAAACTAATCAATGAAGCCAATCTCACACCCACGGGGGTTCAGCTGCCCGGGCACTTATTGATGCTTTTCATAGCAGTGGGGTTGGTGCACATTATACCCTTCAGCAACCAAAGCACAGACCCAAACACCATTTATTTTTCAGGTCGAGACTTTTGATTCTCTAAGTAACTGCTTGACTTTTCAAAGTATTTCTTTTCATACAATAATGAGTCATTTAGCAAACCAAAAACTCAACAAAAGAATGAATTGTTTTTTTCTGCTCACAAAGGGCAGCATTTTCATCCTTATCCACGCCCCAGCCTCATATATTCTACCTTTATTCAGGGTCCTGGTCTATTGAGATACTTTTAAGGGATTACTGTGTGTGTGTGACTGCAGGCAGGAATGACAACAGATACAAACACACAAAAAATATATATTTTATTTTGTGTTTCTAATAATAGATCCAATAACTGTTAACATAAAACAAGTGTTAATTAAAGGAATACTTCCCCCATACGGAACCGGCGTTCTATCATTATAAAATGGCTATTATAATATAAGGAAAGAGGTTTGTCTTGACTCAGCCTTCCCTTGGTCCAGCTGTCCTGATAATCCACACCCCACATTTTACATAGCAACATGGAGTGTGACGCTTTTCACGTCACGCTCCATGTTGCTATGTAGGGCCCATGGACTACAGACCGCTAGTTCCGCACATTTTTATGCCAACCAATAAGGAATGAGGGAGGTGGAACCTCCTAGCCTGGTGCTACCAGACCATCGTACTTCATTTCATTTGTACAGAAGGTCTGGCAGTGCTGTAATTGGCAAACGTTCACTCATGGAGGCGGGTGTCTGTTAAAGTTTAAAACTATTGGATCTGCCCAGTGCCACTCTGGATTAGCCAACCAATCGCACAACCTTTGGTCGTCACGTGTGTCATGAGCCGGCTTCTGGCAACTGAAACTGGAGCGCGACTTCGACTTCATCGCTCTCAGCCACTCGCTCTGTTCGCTGATTGGACCGGCTGTCGAATCTCCGGCAAAACTGGGAAATGGGCTGTACACCCAGACTGACTACTGAAGGGAAAATAAAATTTGGCCGGAAGTAGGCGGGCGGGCGGAGCCAGGCTAGGAACCTCCCTCACGAGATGTAAACAGAATGTCCGCCATGTTTCTTCCCCGCTAAGCGAGAAGCCGAGCCCCGAAAAACTCCGATCATGGCAGAAGGAAATTTTCCATTTGAAAAGCCTGAAGGGGATTTTTAATGTTTACTGCAGTGAACGGACATTCGTGTCCACCTGTATAAACCGGATTACAGCGAGGAAGAGAGGTGATAGTCGTAAGGAGGAAGAGGAGAAGCTAGCTACACTAGCAGCTACTCCATGTTGTGGAAGAGGTCTAACCACCTCCCGAGCAGGATAGACCCACGGCGTATGTTGCCGCAGTAACTGACTCTCGGTTGCGCTAAACCTGCTACCTGAAACGTAAAACCAAGAGTTTCCACTAACTCAGAGTGAACAAACTCTGGGTTGCCTCAAAACCAGCTACCTGAAACAGGGCTCTGAAGTACTTAATATATTCTGGCTAGCTTTGGAAGCAACACTGATAGACCTACCTTGCATCCTTGTGATTTTATAACATTCTTTACCTCATAAATTGTAGATTAAAAACAATATGACATACAGTAATCTGTGCATCAAAATCAGTAACTATTGTTCGGCCTACAACCAACAAGTCTGTAATGGTGAACATGGGTGTAGACAGGAGTCCAAGGTAAGGTACAACAACATAAGATATTTTATTGTTTACAAAGCAAAATATTGTGGCATCATGCTCAATGCTATAGAAAGCAGGTAACACACAATGAGACACTTCTTAAAAGTAAAATGTTCAATATACGAACATGATAAAGATAAGATATAAAGGATGAGCTACAAACAAACAATATTTACAATAGGTCTAGAGGTGTGAGGACACAGTATTAGCAGAGCCTTAGATGGGATGCTGCTGAGGTAGGGGTCTGATATCCTCTCTGTGAAGCTCACTGCAGCCACCTTGGTTTGGGCACTGGTTGCAGCTGAGTGGGAGACAGCTATTGATCAGATTGATGAAACTACACTCAACAAAAATATAAACGCAACACATTTGTTTTTGCTCCCATTTTTCATGAGATGGACTTAAAGATCTAAAATTCATTCCAGATACACAATATTACCATTTCTCTCAAACATTGTTCACAAATCTGTCTAAATGTGTGATAGTGAGCACTTCTGCTTTGCTGAGATAATCCATCCTACCTCACAGGTGTGCCACATCAAGATGCTGATCTGACATCATGATTAGAGCACAGGTGTGCCTTAGACTGTCCACAATAAAAGGCCACTCTGAAATGTGCATTTTTTTGCTTTATTGGGGGTCTGGGGCCTCAGAACCAGTCAGTATCTGGTGTGACCACCATTTGCCTCATGCAGTGCAACACATCTTCTTCGCATAGAGTTTATCAGATTGTCAATTGTGGCCTGTGGAATGTTGGTCCACTCCTCTTCAATGGCTGTGCAAAGTTGCTGGATATTAGTGGGAAGTGGTGCACGCTGTCGTATACGCCGGTCAAGCACATCCCAAACATGCTCAATGGGTGACATGTCCGGTGAGTATGCTGGCCATGCAAGAACTGGGACATTTTCAGCTTCCAAGAATTGTGTACAGATCCTTGCAACATGGGGCCGTGCATTATCTTGCTGAAACGTGAGGTGATGTTCATGGATGTATGGCACAACAATGGGCCTCAGGATCTCATCACGGTATCTCTGTGCATTCAAAATGCCATCAATAAAATGCACCTGTGTTCTTCGTCCATAACAGATACCTGCCCATACCATAACCCCACCACCACCATGGGCCACTTGATCCACAACATTGACATCAGCAAAGCGCTCACCCACACGACGCCACACACGCTGTCTGCCATCTGCCCTGAACAATGTAAACCGAGATTCATCCGTGAAGAGAACACCTCTCCAACGTGCCAGACGCCATCGAATGTGAGCATTTGCCCACTCAAGTCTGTTACGGCGACGAGCTGGAGTCAGGTCAAGACCCCGATGAGGACGACGAGCATGCAGTTGAGCTTCCCTGAGACGGTTTCTGACAGTTTGTGCAGAAATTGTTTGGTTATGCAAACCAATTGTTTCAGCAGCTGTCTCAGTGGCTGGTCTCAGACGATCTTGGAGGTGAACCTGCTGGATGTGGAGGTCCTGGGCTGGTGTGGTTACACGTGGTCTGCGGTTGTGAGGCCGGTTGGATGTACTGCCATATTCTCTGAAACGCCTTTGGAGACGGCTTATGGTGGAGAAATGAACATTCAATGCACGAGCAACAGATCTGGTTGACATTCCTGCTGTCAGCATGCCAATTGCACGCTCCCTCAATGCTTGTGGCATCTGTGGCATTTTGCTGTGAGACAAAACTGCACATTTCAGGGTGGCCTTTTATTGTGGACAGTCTAAGGCACACCTGTGCACTAATCATGATGTCAGATCAGCATCTTGATGTGGCACACCTGTGAGGTGGGATGGATTATCTCAGCAAAGCAGAAGTGCTCACTATCACACATTTAGACAGATTTGTGAACACTGTTTGAGAGAAATGGTAATATTGTGTATCTGGAATGAATTTTAGATCTTTAAGTCCATCTCATGAAAAATGGGAGCAAAAACAAAAGTGTTGCGTTTATATTTTTGTTGAGTGTATGTATACTTTAGAAAAAATCATTCATTGTGGAATCTAAATAGTGTCTGTATTTGTCGAGGTATCGCCCGCAACTGTATTTGGAAGTTGTTGTTTACCAACTCTCATCAGTCAGACAGACGAGACCTATGGATGAGACTACAAGGGAAATGTGGGCGGGGCCTGGAGGACTGCGAGCGCAGTGCATTGTGGTAGTTGGAGGAGTTCTGACTTTAGAGCCAGAGACAGCCAGAGAGACCATAAAAAACACTCTTTTTGCCTTTTCTCAGGCTAGGATGAACCGATTTCTGTAGAGTTCAATACACCTTCATGTTTGCACCGGGGGAGTAATTCTTTAAAGCAATTAAAAATAACCCTTATTACCTTGAAAAGTAATAATAGTCAGTTATATGGGGTAACAAAACGAAAGGGGACATAGTCCTCATTTACCTTTTATGTATAATATATTTATTCTATTAGCCTCACTCCCCTCTGCAGTCCCTCCAAAGTGATTTGCAGAGCCAGATTGCCTGTGTGCTTATGACAGGGGAAGGACGCTGTTTATCAGACTAGCTGGTATTTAACTTTGTTGGACACATTTGTATTGATTGGGCTTTTAATTTTCTCCTGAGTAGATGGAGCTGCTGGTTGCTGGCTGACGCACATTATAATCAACAGGATATGTCTCCAGCATAGCTACACTAGCAATGCCACAGTGTAGAGCCATGCATGATGATTCTCACAGTCATTTATATAATAGGGATGGCTGTGAGAAACTGGGGTATGTTTTTCTGGGAACCAGGTAAATTCTAAAAATATACTTTGCAAGTTCTTCACAAAATCTGAACTTGGTTTTCAGATGTGGAATGAAATGTATTGAAATGAAATGCCCACGGGGAAGGTTGAAGTTCCTGTGTTAATGTGACTGTTGCGTGCCTCTGATTTAGAAAGAGGTGGAAATGTGGTTCAGCTCTAATGGTCTTATCACTGTTGCCAGAAGGTAGAAAAATCCTAGTTACAGCAAATGTTAAGGTGTAGTAAAGATTTGGAGAAATGTGAAGATTGACACCGGATGTAATTCATGCAGTACAGAAACATCCAAGATGGACCCAATTCCAAGGGTTACCGGGCTACATATTTGACAAATGTGAGATTTGTTTCTTAACATGAGTGAGTCAGAGTTAGGCAGCAAATCTCAAGTAGCAATGAAAATAAAAGCCTGTCTGATTTTTTGGAAGTTTGCTCTTGATTCATATGACAATATTTACTAGTTAAAGCAACATTTTCATTATCAGCAGAGCTATGCTGAGTGACCTTGGCAAAAGATCAGGAATGTGTTTTATCAGGGGCCATTTAATGATTTATAAATGGATGGAAATATTGGAAAATTGATTATTTATCGAGCTGAAGACCAATGAATAAATTACACTGATGTGGGACTTTGTTAAGACCTGAGTAGATGTGTTATGTTATTTTTTTCAGTAGGCCCCATATGATACACAAATATTGGAGCAAAAAAAATCTAAATTGTGTGAATATATTAATTATCTTGTCTTATCTTGCTGTATTTTGTGTTGGTAACATCATTTTCTTGATGAAGTTTTGATGACACTTTCAAACCAAGTGATTGACATAGCACTTGTTTTAATATAATGACTATGTAGAGTAACTATCAATCCTGCCCTTCACCAGTGAATTAAAATGCTGATTGTCTTGAAGCACTCTTATATAGTAGAAAGCCCCTGAGTGAGTGTGTGGTTGAGTTCCATTAAAAGAGCAGAGCAGAGGGAGAGAGCTAACCTCTTGACTGTGAGGCCTAGCTGCTCCTGTAAGTAATCACCTCCTCTCACCTGGTCTCTCCTCCAGCAGCCTGTCTGTTGAGACTGTGTGGAGGAGGAGGACAGACAGACAGACAGACACAGACCACTGACATCCAGGGTTTCACTTTAGGCCTGGGCTATTGATGTCAGGAAAGAACAGGAGGAAAGAGCAGTTAAATTGTCTATTAAAGATGTATTTTGGGAGCACATTTTTGTTTAGTACAATTCTACAGATTTATGTTTGCAATAAATCACAACAGAAAATGTTATGCTCTCATTATATGGCAGTTTAGGGGCAATGTTCGACCCAACGCAAACCACACACAGTAACTAAGGACAGGTAGCGGATCGCGAGGAGTTACTTCTGATTTCTACAAATAGCCATGCCACAGTATAGAGAGCCATGCATGATGATTCTCACAGTCATTTGTATAATAGGGATGGCTGTGAGAAACTGGGGTATGTTTTTCTGGAAACTAGGTGCACTCTAAAAATATACTTGGCACACGGTTCTTCACAAGCTCTGAACTTGTTTTTCAGATGTGAAATGAAATGTATTAAAATGAAATGCCCACGGGGAAGGTTGAAGTTCCTGTGTTAATGTGACTGTTGCGTGCCTCTGATTTAGAAAGAGGTGGAACTGTGGTTCAGCTCTAATGGTCTTATCACTGTTGCCAGAAGGTAGAAAAATCCTAGTTACAGCAAATGTTAAGTTGTGGTAAAGATTAGGAGAAATGTTAAAGGGGACATATTATGAAAAACAAAACATTGCAGGTGTTTGGACACCCTTTTAGGTTATTGGGGTCTCTACCAGCACACACAAGCTTCAAAAAAACAAATGTGTCAGTTTCTTCAGGGATGCTTTTTTAGAAAAAAGGGGGATTTGAAGGTTTCTTCCAAAAAACACAGACTGGTGACGAAACCGGTCGGTTTTCATTACCATAAATACTCCCACGGGAAAGCTTACCAGAAACTCGGTAGTTGATTGGCAAATCAAGACGCCCCGTTGGTAACCACACACAGCTGAGCCTCCACTCGCTCATGCAACAACAGAGGAGAAGCAAGCTGCAGTGTTAGCTCATCCTCAAGCTACCATCACACCCCAGCCTCGAAGCAGACCGGGGCTGAATGGATTTACTTCATTTTTTGTTTGGCTATGCCCAGCAAAGGTTGGCAATCTAGTGTGATCTGCTGTTATACTGGAGTGTGGAGGAGATTGTGCCTGGAAGACAGAGAGACACCATCTCTCCTCTGGAAATGTAAGTAGTCCTATTTAAAAACAAATCTGTCCGTTTATGAGTTCAATGTGTGTAATGTGCTTTAATTTATCCCTCCTATAATAACCAACGCCGACTGAAACGAGAGAATGTCTCTGGGTTAAGTAGTTAGCGTTAGCGCCCGTTAGCTTTTATGCTAACGGTTAGATCTGTGAGTCTGTCCGTGACAGCCCCTGTGTGAAAACAGACGGTGAAACTGTATGGTGTGTTGGAAACTGAAGAGTATTTGTTTGTTGTTGACAGTGTGTAGTTATGCAAGCAGTCGTGGTACATGCAGCAGTAGGCCTATTACATCTCCAGTGTCATATAATAGACAGGAATAGCCTACTGTAAGTTGCCTCTGCTGCTGTTTGTTTCCTGTCCATTATATTTCAAAAAGCACACAGTATCACTCAGAACTCGTTTCTTCTTGAGCAAGGGCTATACTGAACTTATTAGTGGCCCATCTTATTTAATAATGGAAGAAAAAATATATTTTCATTAGTTTGTAGCTTTGCCATAACTACAGATGTATCATGTATGTAGGCTACACATGATGTAACATTGAATGTGCCATGTTTTACAGCTATCTGGGTGACCTGACGGAGCGTTGACCCACAAGGACCGTCACACTATCTGTTCCATCAGAGGACTGTTCACTGGGTGGAACAGGTGGTCTTCTTCAGGGCCCACCAGCAACAACTGGACAGTTACATACAATATGGCTTTGCTTCTGTTTGAATTATGTACACTTTATATTTCCATTTCACTGGCTATGAATAAACTGCTTTATTTTTAAGTATGGTTTTGGTCATTTTAAAATGTAATGATACTGTTTCAAAGAAAAAATCTTCAGAGAGATAAAGGGTTGAATTAAAAAACGTATAAGTCAATGCATGTAGATCGGTCTGAAAACTAGTCCAACATCCTGACTATGAAAATGTGAGTTTCAAGTAATCCTTTACTACACGAAGCAAACAGTGACAGTAAGCAACACAATACATGTTTTAACAGTAAAACTTTATTATAAATGATCACAATACAAATGATACATTACCTACTAGATATTGAAAGGGTGTCAGATAATTTGCAGCTCTGACTGTAATTGTTTCTATATATTTTTTTTTTACAAAAGATAATGTCTTTCCAGTGGATCTTGACATGATACATTCCTTTCCTGCCACGTTACTGTACATTTACAGCATGGCTTCACAACCAAAGCTTTTTCACTCCACTGGGTTGTAGATCATTCCCCAGTTTAACCTGTAGAGACATACATAAAACGTTGTATGTTACAAGTTTAGAGAGTTTATTCATAAATACTTAGCTCATATTCTGTTACTGACTGTGACATATTTAAACTGTATTTACCTGAGGATAATGTCAGGGAAACCAGAAATCTTGATGCAATTTTCACAGTTTTCAGCTCAGACTCCTGCCTGACCAGGTTCAGTTGTAAAGCTTTTGGTTTAGAAGTGATAAGTGTGCTGATATTTGCTGTAGAAATGAAGGTAAACATGGTAACATCGATCTCCATGCTGCATTGGCCAAAAGTAAACAAAACTGACAGCTGGGCGTGTGCCATGCCCATATAGGTAGGTATAGAGTAAATGAGCAGGGCGGTGCATGCACGCCCATGTAGATAGGAGGGGGGTAGATGTCAAAACCAATTTTTTTAGGGAGAGGCCAAAAAAGGCCTGAAAAGGCAATGAAGAAATGGGCATTGGTAGAAAACTAATGGGCTTTTTGTACAATAGACCATTAAAACCTTTTCTAGTAAACCTCGGAAATACACATTTAAACCCGAGTTTTTGCATAATATGTCCCCTTTAAGATTGACACCGGATGTAAATCATGCCGTACAGAAACACCCAAGATGGACCCAATTCCAAGGGTTACCGGGCTACATATTTGAAAGATGTGATATTTGTTTCCTGATATGAGTGAGTCAAGGCTAGGCAACTTTTATCTTTTAGTGCATTTTACACATTGGGTTATTCAAGATTCAAAAGTAACCAAAATAAAAGCATGTCTAACCTTTGGAACTTTGCTCTTGATTTACAACTTTATATTTACTAGTTAAAGCAACATTTTCATAATCAGTAGAGCTATGCTGAATGACCTTGGCAAAAGATCAGGAATGTTTTTTTCAGTCCAAGGCTATTTAATGATTTATAAATGGATGGCAATATTGGCAAATTGATTATGGATCAAGCTGAAGGCCAATGCATTCATTAATGAGATTAGTGTTAGAAATTTGCTCCGATTCATATCTGCATTTCCGCTCAGACCTGAAAACCCTGTGGACTAACTTGCTTTAAAATGTAATCATGTTACTAGGCTGTATATCTTCAGAGAGAGATCCTATCAACAAACCCAGTATTTATTGTGAATTTCCATTCGTAATCAGCCTCATTGCACCATCGGCGTAACTGCTCCAGTGGTTTCAGATAAGGTGTTGAACTACTCAGTCCCTTAGTAGAGAACTAAAAAAAACACAGAGGAATAGACAAATACACACAGCAGTTTGCTTTGGGCGGTGGAATACAAATTACTCTGATTATTCTACTTTCCTCTGCTAACACTTCACAAAAAGCCACTCAGATCAATCTCACTTAATGAGCTTAACAAAGGTGTCGTCTCACTTTCCCATGGTGGTGAAAACAATCCTTTTTTAAGAAGCTTCAGCACTTGTACCAGGTCTCTCCATTAAACTGAATAATGTGAAATTGAGAAAACATCACACAAGCAGCTGTGTGATGTCCAAAGGGGGTTCTAGAATTAATACAAACTGAAAGTTCCTCTGAGCACCTTTAACGTTTACTTAACTCAATGACGTGATTGTTCTTGTAAGGACTGAGAGACCAGAAGAGACAAAGGGCGACTTCACACATGCCCTGTTGGTTCCATTGCATTGAACTCGGGTTCATTTACACCTTTGTTGTGGTTCAGTTGGGCAGGTGAGAACACAGCAGAGACCTAGTTGAAGAGATGATCTCAGTATGCTTTCAAACCAACTCTGGTTCTTAGTGGTGAGAACGTGAGCAGACTGAGTCCGACTGCAGGAAGTGGTCCAATTGGACTAATCAAGCTCCCGTAGGCAGCTACACTATGCACTATGCTATGTAGCTATGCTACAGCTACGCTGCGTTGTGGGGTGAGGAAGACACTCTTCTTCTTCTAGTTTATTTCTGTAGTTTTTCCGCATTAAAATTCTGACCAATTGTAGAGCAGTTCAGGAACTACGTTATTGCTCCCACACACGACATCTGACCAATGAGTCAAATGAATGTTCTGACTTGGCTCATGTTGCTGCATTTTGATCTGCTTGACCAACTAATCGGACTAGAAGAAACAATATGTGTGAAAGAGAACCAAACCTGGTGAAAAAGTAAACAATGTAAAATTCTAACATCTTGTGCGAACCAAAGAAAACATTGTTGATGCTATATGGGGCGTTTCACAGTGGTGAGGTAAATGAGGAGGAGGGCCTGGAAGCTGCTCGGTCTGATGGTACCTGGTGCTCCATCATCCTCTGACTCCCAGCTCCTAACAAGGGACATGAGGGATATCACTGGAATCCCACAGGTCCCTGTAACGCCGGGGTGGTCCCTGGTGTAAATGTTTGTGGTGGTGTGTGTGTGTTTGTGTGTGTGTTTGCAGGGATGTTTGTATGCTCAGCTGTGTGTGTGTGTGTGTGTGTGTCTGTTTGTGTGTATGAGTGGTCCAGAATGGAAAAAGAAACTCCACTAATAGCCTGTTGTCTCTGTGGGCTCTCTTCCAGGCTGGGCCGACCTTGAGCGGGGGATTTTAAAAGATGACATGCCCAGGCTTTGCACTCACACTCGTCCCCGAAAGTTGGAGAAATATATATTGCGTAAACCCTTCCATTAATCATGCAACTCCTGGGTCATTAAGCGCCTTAACTCGCCCGCTGCTGCATCTACCTTCACAGTCCAGCTATCTCCCCACAATAACCAGGGGCTGTGACATTGCTCTTTAATAACAACCCCCACACACACACACACAAGGCAAGGCAAGTTTATTTATATAGCACAATTCAGACACAAGGCCACATTAGAACACATTTAAAAGCGAACGAAAATAAGTAGAACATTTAAATAGAATAAAAAGTACAGGTTAAAATGGAAACAGAAAAGTCTTCAGACTTGATTTAAAAGAACTGAGGGTTGCAGCAGACCTCAAGTTTTCTGGGAGTTTGTTCCAAATATTTGGTGCATAACAACTAAAAGCTGCTTCTCCTTGTTTAGTCCTAACTCTTGGGACTGTAAGTAGACCTGTCCCAGATGACCTAAGGGCTCTGGATGGTTCATAACGTATCAGCAGATCAGTAATGTATTTTGGCCCTAAACCATTTAGTGTTTTATAAACCAACATCAGTATTTTGAAATCAATTCTTTGAGTGACAGGAAGCCAGTGTAAAGACCTCAGAACTGGGGTAATGTGATCCACTTTTTTGGTCCTAGTGAGGACTCGAGCAGCAGCGTTCTGAATTAGCTGAAGCTCTCTCATAGATTTGTTTGGAAGGCCTGCAAGGACACTGTTACAGTAGTCAAGTCTACTAAAGATAAATGCATGGACAAGTTTTTCTAAATCTTGTTGAGACATAAGCCCTTTAATTCTTGATGTGTTTTTAAGGTGGTAGTATGCTGCCGGGTTACAGAGCATGGGGTAGGCACGATCGCTCAATAGCTCCCACAAAATATTTCAGACCTAACTGATTAAACCCTATTCTCGACGATTTTTTTTGTGCTTGTGTTGCCGGTAACACTGATACTGTTTTGGAGAAATGCCTAGAAGCAAGAAAAACGCAAAAAGAGATTCGGCAGAGTCAGATATGTCCTCGGACAGCGTGGTTAGCATGGACGTTGGTGCTAGCTCAGTGGCTTCCATTCCGGGTCTGCTTGAACAGCACAGAGCAGCGATAGCTGCCGAGTTTAAATCAGCTTTCGCCAGCATGGACGCTAAACTGGACAGCATCCAGGCCGTGGTCTCAAGCCAGGGGAAACGTATAACCGATCTCGAGGATAATGCAGAAACTGTTTGCGGACGTCTGGAGCAACTTGAGGCTACGTGCTCCTCACTGCAGGAAGTTAATACGCTGTTGAAAGCTAAACTGTCGGATTTGGAAGGGAGAAGCAAGAGACAGAACGTTCGTATCGTGGGTTTACCAGAATCACTGGAGGGTGCGCGCCCCACTGCCTTTTTCTCTGAGCTCCTCGTTGAGGTGTTTGGTGGTCAAGTACTCCCTTCTCCCCCGGAGCTGGACAGGGCTCACCGCACTCTGGCACCCAAACCGGGCCCGCATGAGAGGCCGAGATCCGTCGTTATCCGCTTTCACCGATACCAGACTAAAGACCTGATCATGACGGAGGCACGTAAACAGGGCGAGCTGGAGTACCACGGCCACAAGCTCCGGTTCTACGAGGACTACAGCGCGGAGGTCGTGAAGCAGCGGGCTGAATACAAACGGGTCATGGCTGAGCTTTATCAACGCGGTCTCCGCCCCTCTCTCCTCTTCCCTGCGAGGCTTCGCATTACTCTCCAGAGCGGCGAGAGAAAGTGGCTGCGGTCTGTCTCTGAAGCATCTAACTACTTATCTACACTGGGTGTGAGTCCGTAGTAAATACGATTGCCTGCTGTGAGTATACAATGTGGACAAATGCTCTTTTCATATCCCCAGCCAAACTCTCAGACTGATGGTACTATACGCAATTGTATTTTTATTTTTAATGAGTAAAGTAGCTGGGTGAACGTGACATTTTTGTTGCTTGTCATTTTGACGTATTGTCTAGCTCACTCGCTTTTTTTATTGTTTATTTTGTATCTCTATTTCAAAACGGCTAGATAAGCGTGTCTGTTCTTTATTTTTTATTTATTTTTTTGCCATTTGGACAGATTGTCTAACTCACGCCTTGTTCTTTTTTTTGTATTTCGAATTTGTTGGTTGAGCACGGTATGCTTGTTTAGTGTGTTGTCATTTTGACAGTTTGCTAGATTGTTCATAGTGTTACTAGCAGTTATGGGGTGAATTGTACAAGACTTATGTGGGAAGCTAGCATAGGCTAGAAAGTTAAGGCTTGGAATGTTTGTTGTGAGACTAGTAAGGGTCTTTCGGGGTTTGCTGTTGAGAGCAATATATGGGGTGGGTTTTGGGTGGGATGGGGTGGTGTCAACTGGGGGTTTAGCTGATGGGTTATCACCTGCTGTGTTTTCAGTTATCTGTGTTTTCCTTTTTTTTGTGTTTTTTTTTCCTCTGTATTTTGCTACTCTTTTTGTTATCGGAGCAACTCTTTTTACTCTCACTATAACTGAGCTAGATGAAGGGCAATCTTAATTTAATTAGTTGGAATGTCAAGGGGCTTAATCACCAAGTGAAAAGGGGTAAGGTCTTAACCCACCTAAAACGGCTCAGGGCTGGAATAGTTTTCCTTCAAGAAACCCACTTACACGACTCTGACCATGGGCGACTAAGTAAATGCTGGCGTGGACAATTTTTTCATTCTAATTTCAGGGCTAAGGCCAGGGGCACAGCTATCCTTATTGATAGTAATATTCCTTTTGAGTCCTCAAACATTATATCAGACAAAAATGGACGTTTTATTATTGTTTCAGGCAAACTTCACAATAAGTCAGTCATCTTGGCCAACGTCTACGCGCCTAACGTCGATGATGCAGAATTCTTTAAGAGATTTTTTTCTCAACTCCCCGATCTCAATTCCCATTCTCTTATTCTTGGTGGGGATTTTAATTGTTATCTAGATCCAGTCTTAGATCGCTCGTCCCCCAAACCTGCCACTCTTAACAGATCTGCAGGTTATATCAAATCATTTCTTGCTGATTATAGCCTTTCTGATCCATACAGGTTTTTATACCCCACAGGAAGAGAATATTCATTCTTTTCACATGTCCACCACACTTACACCCGAATTGATTATTTTTTTGTTGATAATTCATTGATGTCAGACCTAAAGTCATGTAGTTATGAAAGTATTGTGATCTCAGATCACGCTCCTCTGCTCCTTCAACTGGCTTTCTCTGACGTTGAGTATACTAGAAGGCAGTGGAGACTGGATCCATTGTTGCTCACAGATGCGAGTTTTCTTTCACACATCTCTACACATATTAAAACTTTTTTGAGTATAAATAGAACACCAGATGTGTCTAATGCAACAATTTGGGAAGCCCTGAAAGCCTATTTGAGAGGTGAAATTATATCATTTGCAGCATACAAAAATAAGTGTACAAAACAGAAACAAACTGAAATAGCTGATCAGATTCTGAACATAGACAGACTATATGCTACCTCACCTTCATCTGAACTTTACAAAGAACGTTTAAAACTTCAGACAGAATTCAACCTTCTTTCCTCTCGTCAGGTTGCTGACCAGTTGCTTAGGAGCAGAAGTACTTTTTACGAGCATGGTGACAAAATTGGCAAACTCCTGGCCAATCAACTGCGCGGATTTAGAGCAAAGCAACTCATCCCTGGAATACGGACAGACAGTGGGTGTACAACATCAGATCAGAAATTGATAAACGAAAAGTTCAAAACATTCTATTCAAATTTGTATAGTTCTGATTGTACAGTAGACGCAGCGGTGATGGAAACCTTTTTCAGTAACCTAAACATGCCTTCCCTTTCTCAAGATCTGAGACATAGCCTTGAGGCACCTATTACTCAGAGGGAAATTATTGCAGCAATAACATCTATGCAATCAGGCAAATCTCCTGGTCCAGACGGACTTCCATCTGACTTTTTTAAGAAATTTTCAGCCGAATTATCGCCTTTTTTATGTTCAGTATTCTCAGACTCATTTGACTCAGGTAAACTCCCGCCTTCGTTCTACCAGGCCTGTATTTCCCTGTTGTTAAAAAAGGATAAAGATCCTCTAGATTGTGCATCATACCGACCAATTTCACTATTAAATACGGATGTGAAGATACTTGCTAAAATTCTCGCCCACAGATTGGAGGATGTTCTCCCCTCTATTATATCCCCCGACCAAACTGGGTTTATAAAGGGACGCCAATCATTTTATAACATCCGCCGGCTAATGAACATTTTATATTCCCCCAGAAATATTGAATCAGAATGCCTTGCTTCTATGGATGCTGAAAAAGCATTTGATAGAGTAGAATGGAATTATTTGTTTTTCACCCTTGAGAAATTCGGTCTGGGTCCCGTTTTCACTTCTTGGGTTAAATTGTTATATGCATGCCCTTCTGCCTCAGTATTAACAAACAGCCGTTACTCAAGTAGTTTTGATCTGCATCGTGGGACCCGGCAGGGTTGTCCTTTGAGCCCGCTCCTTTTTGCTATTGCAATCGAACCACTTGCGATTGCCATTCGCGGTAACAAACAGATTCAGGGGATATGGAGAGGAGGAATTGAACATAAGGTATCATTATACGCCGATGACTTACTTTTGTTTGTCGCCAAGCCAGCCACCTCTTTACCGGAGGCACTTTCTGTGTTGGAGGTCTTTAGTCAGTTTTCTGGCTATAAACTTAACCTGAGTAAGAGCGAACTCTTTCCGATTAATAAAGAAGCTCTTAAACTTGATTATACAGCTCTCCCACTCAAAGTGGTGACAGATCAGCTGAGTTACCTTGGGGTATGTTTTACCAGAAATTTTAAAAACCTATTTAAATCGAACTTCCTCAAATTATTGGATCAGGCGAAGCAAATATTATCGAAGTGGTCTCCTCTGGCTTTCTCTCTCATAGGTAGAATAAATTCAATTAAAATGACATTACTCCCAAAGTTCCTATATCTATTCCAATGTCTCCCCATCTTTCTCCCCAAATCATTTTTTCAGGCCCTTGACTCATTAATGATAAATTATATTTGGAATGGTAAACACCCTCGGTTAAGGAAAGCATTTCTTCAAAGACCAAAACAAACAGGCGGAATGGCCCTCCCTAATTTCCAATACTATTACTGGGCTGCTAATATCCGTTCTTTAGTGTATTGGGTGCATTTTCACCTTGACGACTCAGCCCCAGTATGGGTAACAATGGAGTCCAGCGCTGTTAGCCCATTGTCTCTATCTGCCCTCTTAAGCGCCGCACTTCCACTCTCTTCGGCTATTCCCAACAGTAATCCCGTGATTAAGCACTCCCTTCGAATTTGGACCCAATTTAGGAAGAATTTTGGAATGCAGAATTTTTCACTTTTCAGCCCAATTGCAGCTAATCATTTGTTTACTCCCTCGACGGTGGATGGTGCATTCAAGATCTGGCATAAAAAAGGCTTAAAATGCATTGGTGATTTATTTATTAATGATCTTTTTGCTAGTTTTTCCCAATTGACAAAACATTTTGGTATCGAAAAGACAAATTTTTTCCGATTTCTGCAAATCAGGCATTTTACACAGAAGTTAATTCCCCAATTCCCTTATAAACCGCCAGCCAATCATGTCGATTTGTTTCTTTCTGTAAACCCCACATTAAAAGGCTCAATTTCTGTGTTTTTCAACCTTATTTCAAAGTTGCATAGCCCCTCATTAGCAGCTATAAAAACCCTGTGGGAGCAGGACCTAGGTTCTGCCTTCACAGATCACATGTGGGATTCAGTCCTGGATCGAATACACTCTACCTCCATGTGCGCCCGACATGCTCTTGTGCAATTTAAGATAGTACATCGTATCCACATATCTAAAACTAAATTAGCTCGTATGTTCCCCGATGTAGACCCGACCTGTGATAGCTGTAAGAGCGCACCGGCATCACTCTTTCACATGTACTGGTTGTGTCCCACTTTGACTGGGTTCTGGACATCAGTTTTTAAAACAATTTCTGAAGTACTTCAGCATCAAATTGAGCCGAACCCTTTCACTGCAATTTTTGGCATCGCCCCCAATTCAGGCTTGCCTAAAGTGAAGCTAAAGGTACTGGCCTTCACCTCTTTACTTGCTCGTAGGGCTATTTTACTTAAATGGAAAGATCCTGCTCCTCCTTCCCACTCACATTGGATTAGAGACATTATGTCATGTATGAATCTGGAAAAAATTCGTTGCACTACCCAGGGATCTGAGACTAAATTTCATAAAATATGGCGCCCCTTCCTAGATTATTTTAACAAACCGACCACATTAATTGAAGAGTAGCTACCCCCTCCCCTTTTTTATTTGATTCAATTTTATTTCTGTTTTTTTTTTTTTTTTTTTTCCTTTCATATTGATTGTTTGTTTTTGTTTCTTGTGGTGTGTGTTTTGTGTTGTTGGGTATGAGGGTGGGATGTGGGTGGGGTGTGTTCGGGAGAAAAAGGGGAAAAAATGTTGTACTTGATGTGCTACAATTTTGTTGTTATTAACATTTAATAAAAAAACCTTTGAAAGAGAGGTGGTAGTATGCTGATTTATTAATTGATTTAACACACACACACACACACACACACACACACACACACACACACACACACACACACACACACACACACACACACACACACACACACACACACACACACACACACACATTTATTTATTTATTTATTTATTATTCTTTCGGACAATTCCACACAATACACAATTTTCTCTTTCACATATTCATACATATTACTTTGTGTTGTCCGAACGGCTTATCAGGTCCCGCCCCCATTTTCATCAGATTCGGATTCAGATACACAGATACAAAAACATATATATACACACACACACAAAAACATATGCCCTCACTCAGATTGTTAAAAGCTAAAACAGGTCATCACAAAGATGTCTTTACAAGTACACACACACACACACACACACAAACACACATGCATCCCTACCCTAGTCTAACTGTTTGGAAGCCCATTACTCTTGCTACGCACGAGTGCCACACCACTAATGCACAGAGACATGTGTAAATCGGAAAAACATAATGAAAACTACGGAAGCCTGCACAGTTCACACCTCTGCTCTCTTCACTGGAGGCGAGTAGCAAGACAGAAGTGATTTCATGAGGCCTTGAACAGTTTGCCTCCATTCAGTGACAAGCGAAGAACTGTATATAATGATGATGGCGTGATGGAATATCTGGTGACGCAAACAGGGTTCAAAGTCAGACCAGTGACAAGGGGGTCTAGAACCTGGAAATTGTTTTTTTTTGTCTAAATAAGTGATCCAAAGCAGCAAAAAAAAAACTGCATGCATTTTTTCGATTGTCACTTTAAATTTCAATTCAGTAAAACAAAGTAAAACTCATCGTTCATGTGCTACCCCTTCTTATTTTTTATACGTTATTCATGGTAAGGTGTGTATGTCATACTCGTTTGATTGGAATTCATACTATTAATATAGTTTGTATATAATGCAAAAAGGACACAGTTTATAAGCTCCACAATACATTTATGAAAAATATGGTGAATATATATATGATATGTAAAGAATATTATCCAACAAACATGTCTAGCAGAGTAACTGCTCATGTGCTTGTCCCCAGAACTTACTAAACCACACGCTCACAAGTTCAGTCCTTTGACAGAAGCGGTGTGTCCTTTGAATCCGTCAAATAGTGTCACTTGCCATAATGCCATTTGGAGACCAATTGCATTGCTATGACTCAGCCTCTCTTCTGCCTTTTAAAGCAGGCCTCACCATCCAATTACTTTGAATTACTGAGGACTGAATGTGCACTGTACGTTAGCAACAGGGATTGTGAATTGAATGCTGGGCTCTTGCCTTGTGGGTGATGGTGATGGGGGAGTTAGCGAGCACCAGGGCTGACGTGTGTGGTTTATGGATGACTTCTTCTTCGTCTAAAGCTCGCGGGGAGATTGTGTCTGTACGCGGCTCCTCAAGGGCTGAATTAGCCCCGCGACCCACTAATCAATTTGGAGAGGAAAGGAACATTTACACAGGTTCTCCCACTTGGAGTCAAGGAGGAAGAAATCTATTCCTCCTTGGTGCTTATAATTTGCTGCTCGTGTGAAATGGATGCAGATATTCAGAGCCAGCCATTTGTGTGGCAGAGTATCTTTTGTTATTATTGCTGTGTGATATATAGGGCCCAATGGAGAAAATCCCAATCAGATTCGTGGCACAGACATTTTTGATGTTATTAACGATCACAGTGTCAGGGATTTGCGATCGGGTTAGAATAATATTTGAGCCCCATCTGTCAACTTGTATACATCATATCCAGATGGCAAGATTTAAAGTGTTATTGTGTGCCATAATGAAATATTCAAATGCAGCCCGCCTGCTTCCAGCGCAATGGAGCAGGTAAGTCTGTAATGACATAATGGCCTGGGAGGAATAAATGGGGTTTCTTAGTGAATGAATCAGGGTTTATGGGACTCTCATTGTGACGGATGAGGCCAGAAAGTGGGTCAGAACCACAGGTTGGTTCGCTGCACAGCTGGGCCGAAAAACACAACGCCCAGGCTCAGATCACACATCCTGAGGTCAATTATATGTGATCTGGTTTTAAGCTGCAGGAACAGGAAAAAAATAAACAGAGTGTGTGTGTGTGTGTGTTTGTGCAGCCAGAGTGCCAATAGTTTCTAGCTCATAAACTTTATATAAAATAAACCTTGCCGAGCACACAGGAATACACTCCTACATTGCCAACAGTGGACTATCGGTTTACATTACCAAGTGTGGACCTTCATTTCAGGTAATTTAACAAATACTAAAACACAATAGAAAATGTAACTTTTAAGGTATTTTGTGATATTTATTTGTGAACATACTAGGTTTTCTCAAGTATCATACCTCAACTCACTGCTTCCTACTTCCCAAACTCCAGCTGTCTCTTCATGTTAAAACAAAGAAGAGTAATTTTTTTAATCAAGCAAAACTCGATCTAGCCACCTCTGACTAACCTCCCAGTATTCTCCACTAAGTCTGTCATATTTTAATCACACCAGCCCTGCAATTAATCACTGAGCTGTTTAGTGTGATTGCAATGAATATTCAGTTACCTAGCCAGGTCTTCTCGCCCAGCTCCCGT
The DNA here is from genome assembly GCA_949357725.1 of Hyperoplus immaculatus. Taxonomy (NCBI): domain Eukaryota; kingdom Metazoa; phylum Chordata; class Actinopteri; order Uranoscopiformes; family Ammodytidae; genus Hyperoplus; species Hyperoplus immaculatus. Next base: position 4,930,327 of record OX442354.1, on the reverse strand, counting down.
TCCTCTCCCCTCATTTTCATTATACTGTGTTCGCTTCAGCTCCCGAAGCGCTGCCTGTTTGACTTGCTCCCCTTAAAACTCATTAAGAAAAATGACACAAGCTCAGGTAGTGAAAGCACCTCTCGTTCTGCATACTATTAGTTTAAAGGCAGACCCTGTACAGCTAGCAGGAGAGAGAGATCCCCTATACGTGCTCTTGCTGGGTGTAGAGAGAGTCATAAATCACCAGGCACTACTTCCTGACAGGGGAGAAGCATTCTGTCTGTGAGAGTGAGACACCGGGCAGGGACATCCCCCCCGACAGACTGCTCCAACCTGCCCTTCAAAAGCTCCATAAACTCAACTTGGTGTTCAATAGTGTAGATTGAGAATTATAGCTGAGGTGGTAGGCCCACTTAAAGGTACAGGTTTGTAAAGCGCATCCTGCTTTTTCCAGAACAGACTTAGTGGAAATGGAATATATTATGAATAAGTTACGCACTATAGCGTTAAGGAAGTAATTTTTATCAAATGGTAAATGCAGACAAAATACAGATTGCAGATTGAAAGCCATTGTATTGGTAGCCTACAGCCTAAATAAACTGACAAGGATCGGTCTTGTCATGGAGTCCTTTTCTGTATTATAATCTGGTGTAATTTGCTTTGTGTCTCATGTCAGATGAAGGTCATAAATGTTGGAACTATGATGGTGTTTTAATGGAAACAGAATGGTGCTTGATCTCCTATTAAATCTGCCCTTCAACATGTTATAATGTTGATCTATGATTAGATAATATTGGTATTTAATTGAAAAAAGGGCAACAAAGACCTAATTCATGAGAAGATCAAGGTCGCCCATTGAACAATTGAAACTGTTTTGACTTTGATAGCTAATGAAAAGTAAAGTCAAGATCTAATTTAATATGAATTTCAGATTAAAACAATATTCCATTTACTGTGAGACCCACATAAGATCCATACATTTAAGAATTGGAAACAGGATACATGGTATTATCCTTTGGACCAAAAGTTCTGATTTGTGATGTTTGACTTTATAAATAAAACTGACTTGACTTGTTCTACTGGGGTATTGACAGTAACTGTCTCATACTCAGTGGCAGTATTAAGGACATACAGACAATCAGACAATAGTCTAGACATCCAGATATACAGTATATGCTCTATAGGAGGACATTAATGAGGGAATGAGGAGAGAGTGTGCAGGTGGGTGTTGAAGATTTGATTTCTTGCGAAGGTGGGAACACACTGAGGATATCAGGTGGACAGGTGGAAAAATGACCCAGAAAGATGCAGACAACAACTACAACAGTTACAGACACCGCTGAAAGAGGAGTTTTTGGTATTGGCAACTTTTGTGTGTGTGTATGCAAATGTTACTGAAACATACAAACACATTTGACCATTTGGTTAACATAATTAAATACACCATAAGGAAAATACAGTAATAGAGTATATGTTTTCAAAATAATTTACTATATTAACTTGCATGAGGTGAGTTGGAAACCTGATGATTGTTTTGTTGAGTCTCCTTCCTGTGTCTCTATTTATCTTAGACATTTCATTCTTTGTGAACCATCTGTTTAGCTGTGTCTGCCCGATCAAACACGGGGGACCACTCGTGACTTTACTATGATGAATTAAGTGCTAATGTTTGTGTCAGTTCCTAAATTGCTGCCATTACGTTGCATTGGGTTGTTGCCTAATGATGCTCGCTGACTTGTTCTGTAAACAATGTAACTATGTAACAGTGTGACTTTGGGAGGGAAGTGTCTGGGAGTCCAATGACAATTACCTTTTCAATGATGGTGATTCAGAAGGATTTTAAATTACTGTTGCTGTCATTTCACAAGCTATCTGTACAATTACAAGTCTGGCTCATGTGCAAATATAACATTAAGGGCTAGCGAGTTTGATTTCACTATGGGGGTCTTTATATTCTGCCCTAATAAAATATTAGATGGACAATTCCAGCATGATTAAGTTTTGTGTCCTTTAAAGGTGCAGTGTGTAATATGACATCATCAAGAAAGTTCTACAAAGTTCTAGAATGCAACACTCCCTGCGTAACCCCACCCCTTTCGAATAATAACAGAAGATACAGTGGCCTTCAAGGACAAGAACAATTCTAAATTTTAAACAATGCACCTGATGACATTCCAACTATGACACTTTCAAGATGGCGGCACTAGGCCTTGGTCCAAAATATGCAGAAATATGGACATATGAGACCCTTTCTAAGGGAAAAAAAAAATTCAAAAAATCTTTTTCAGCTATTATGCACTAAATTAAATGTACTTGTGGGTATTATAATTACTTTCTACAAAATCTGCTTGGAAATAAAACCCAAAATTCTACACACTGCAGGTTTAATGGTAATTGTGGCATTTCTTACATGTACACATCAGAGTTTAAAAGCATTTTAATTAAAGTCTCATTCAAGTCCACAGTAAAGCTGGAGCTTCTAATTACAGCTGATAAAAGTAGTCAGAAATAAGTGTGTTCGAGTAGTGGCTGTTACTTGATTCTTTCTTAAGTCAATAAAATGTCCAAACAGAAAAAAAGCCATTTTTCATCTACTCGACAGGCCTTTTTCCAATCCCTTTTTAAACAAGTCTTATTGTGTTACGTTGACATTGGCTATTGGCTATTCATGTTCTTGGTTGTTGTTCTGTTTGTTATACTTGTATGTATTAATTTAAATTGTTTGGATAAAAGATTCCCTAAACCATGACTTATAAGTGAGACTCAAACCATAATCCAATTGCCCTGTCCTTTTAAAATGTTCAAACACAAATACATTTAACAACAACATGGCTCCTAGTAAGGCCTGCGAGATTCCACTTCCTTTACAATCATAATACAATGTGAAAAATGTCTGCAGTCATTAATGTTGTAAAGCCCTAAATCTTCATCTTGTATATAACTGTTAAATTCATGAATGGGTGTGTTTGCTGAGGGTGGATATAGCTTTGTCTACTGTTCATATGACAGATAGTTATTGATCCTTTCTGGCTCAGATAGAGGGACTGTGTAGCAGGACGTCCCTCTAAGACATAAGTTGTCCTATACGGCTACAGGATTACAGAGAGCGATCAATGTTGGAGCACCAGGAACATACATCATGGTTTACCGGCTGTATGAGAAAAAGGAAAAGTATGTCAGAGGCAAATCTGATGACAGAGCAGATAGTACAGGGAGAATTTAAAGATGCAACAAAGGAGGCCAGTTTTTCAGAGCTGGGTCCGGTATCGAGTAAATATCTGAGTTGATTTAAGCAGAGGGTACTGTTAGGTTCACTCTTTTGTTAACATAATGTTAAATAATTAGGAACAACTGATTTATTTATTAATAATAGAGGCGAAAAGTAGTAGGGGAGAGTGGCCTGAGTTGTGCCGGTGGGGAAGTTGTGCCACCCCTTGTTTCTAGAAAACCACAGAAGAAATTTGAAATGTGACCACATATTTAAGAAGAGCCATCCATTTGACTCATCCTGTAAAGAAGGGAGAAACATGGAATAAGATATAAGCACATTTAAGCTCAAAAAACAGTTTTTTGCCTTTCAAAGTAAAATTTCCAGGATCAAGGTTTTTTGATTATTGTGTCTGAACAATTATAGACACGTTTGAAAACATTTGACACATGTTTTAGTGCTTTAGTATGCTACACTTTGTGTCTATATAGTTAGCACGATGTCAGCCCTAAACTGCTGCATCATGCTAATTATCCACAATTCTGGGGTTGGGGTGATTTGTGCCAGAGGGCCTGGGGTGAGTTATAACTATGTAAGTAAAATGTATTTATAAAAGCACATTTATAACAGTTTGCACCGTCCAAAGTGCTGTACATAGTGCATTCAGTAGGTAAAAAAATAAGGTAAAATAACAATAACAAAACTAAAAGACATAAAGCCCAGACATTCACATATAAACAAAGACAGTAGTGCAGAGGTAAGATAGTTAATGGGGAGGAAAAGCCAGGGTGTACGTATGGGTTTTGAGCCTTGATTTAAAGGCAGAAATGGAGGGGGAATCGCATATGCCAGGTGGCAGTTGGTTCGGAGTAGCTAGTGCAAAGTAAACTTCTGAGAGTTGTGCCAGTGGCATGGCTGTATACGCTGGTCACCAAAAGAAAGTGATCGTCTAAAGTAGCTCAGAAGAGACTGACATCTCCATTCCACTTAACGACACCACTGATGAGAGTTCAGATGGCCAGAAAGATGATGATGGTGACTTTGTCTTTGTGAGTTTTGCAGGTAAAACCATTAGATCTGCTAGGCCTTGTTTAGGGAAATTTTCCTTCAATTTGTCAAATATTTACTTTATTTACTTTAAATTAACCTTAAATAAGTAATTGTCTTATGGATTTGTCTTGCATTACAGTTTATGAGATATATATCAATGGCACAATTTACCCCATGGTATTCTCTCTTGTGGCACAATTTACACCACACCGGGGGCAAGTTGTGCCACAAGACAATTATTTTTTTCGAAAGCTATATTTCTTAAATGGTTTATTCCAGATCCAAAGTTATTGTTGCTAGGGATGCACAACACCCTGAAATATATGTACATATTTGAGTTGGAGACTTTACTGTCAAGGCCTCACTTTAAGGTCTCTTTGAGTAAAAAGTGGCACATCTCACCCCTCTCTCCCCTATTAATGTCTGAAGTGGCCAAAGAAAGAATTCAGCACCAAGGACAGCCTTTGTGCCTTGGACTTGCACTTACTTGATGAATATTCCTTGGCAAACCTAAATTAAAACTACATTTAAATTGAATATGATATGTGCCATGTCGGCTTTTATTGAGAAATTAAAAACAAGAACTAAGCACCCCCACTTATTGGTCAACCAGAAAAATCCTGGTGCTTTACACGTTGATATTCTAAGGCCGCACTGACAAAAATGCACATAGCTACTTACAAACAATTTTTCCACACTTTTTTATGTCATGTTTAAAACTGATAATGTGTGCTATTGTTAGGAAAAATAACTCTAATTTGTATGATATTATGCCCCCCCATTAATATGCATTTACTCTTGTATAATCAATTTAAACAAGTTGTATATTCTTCACATTTGACTTTAATAAATGTTCTCACTCAACCTTCTTGGTGCTGTGGAAACGAGGAGGTGAAACAGCTATAAAACCTAACCTGATTTTTCCATAGATAGCAACATTCCTGAGGCCTGCTAAAACAAAGGCCTTGCTGGTCAAGCAAGTTGTAAACACTCTATCAGGCTGGGAAGCTTAACCCAGTCAGTAAAGTTCGGCAGAGGACATCCAGGATGTGCAAGAGGATGATCCCTGAAACCAGATGACAGCAATAAAAAAACCAATCATTGTCCTTTGTTTAGGGAGGTTAAAAAGCCTTGCTGTTGAGAAGGACTTCACTTTTTGATTTTTTCCTGTCCCTGAAGGCTGCATAACCTGTTCTGTGATATCACTTCATTAAACATCCTCTAAGAACTTGGAAACTTCTCTCCAGTCATCCTTTATTTTTGCCTTCCATATTTCCGAATAAACAAACACGTAATTTAACATCCTGTTACTATATAGTAGGCCATCTATCGCACAGGGATACAAGTGAAAGTCCGAATTGTGAATGTGAATCCTTGAAGTAAAAGTGTCTGTTGCTGCATCTACATTGTTAGTCAATCTTTGCAGTTCCTCCTTGTGGTGACAATCATCACTGTGAGCTGCAGTCTATTCAACAAAGCTGCTTGTCAAGGCCATCTCTGCTGCTTTATCTCCCTCATGAAATTTACGATTTAAGATAGTATTCCGGATGTGTAATCCATTGTCCCTATTATTTCATATCAGTCAGTTACCCTCCCTGATATTATTTAGGATTATTATTATTACTACAGGGTTACAGGAATGTCAAAGTAGCACAGCCTAGCCCTCTTCCCAGAACATTCCAGGGCTTGTTCTACTGTTGAACACATTGTAAGTCCTTCTGGATAACAGGTAAACGAAAGATCACATGAAAATGCAAATTTTAGTGACAGATCACATAAAAAGATCACATGAAAATGCAAAATTTAGAGCCATTTTAATGTTTCATAGGAATGGAGGGGTAGTGCTTTTCTGCAAGGGCTATATATATATGCTGTTATTTGACATGCCGGTGCTAATAATGTTGTTAATGTCATACAAAGTGACAAGCCGATAGATGAAGCACAGGCTGTACTCTTGTGTGTCTATACTAGTGTATGTATCTTTGTGAGGACCAGTTTCAGCTTGTCATATGATGGCAAGCATCGTTCAGAGAACACAGACACCTTGTCAGTGAAAGGAGCCTTATTTGTTACTTTTTATACAACCTATCAATGCACAGATGAAAGAAAATAAATCAGATATCACACATAATTTACTCTTTCCACAAATTTATATTGATAATCCAAAGTGATTCTGATATTCTTGGACAAGTTGGACAGTTGATAATTCGATTGTCATTTTTAATAAGTTTAGGAAGATCCAAATGTAATCTGTGTGTCATTGATTATCACTGTGTCCTTTTAAGTTTGATTCAAGTCGAAAATAAATGTTACAGTCTGATGACAGCTGAGTTCTTAGACATCAGCACTGATTAAAATCCAGGACAGAAATGTGTCAGAGGAAATAATATTCAAACAGGATGAATGTGTAACAATGATGCAATTAATAACTTCTAATGAGTGATGCCTGCTTTTGTATTCAAATGTGCATATTGGTGAATATTTGCATTATTTTTCTAAGGATTCTCCGAGTGAAAACAACCAGAAATGCAATGGATAAATATATTTCAAGGTGAAATGTTTAAATTTTTTTTTTTCATTTAACTTTTATTTATCCTCGAGAGACCAATTGAGGGGTGACCCTCATTTACAATGACATCGAGATTAAACAAATTCAAAGGAAAAACAACAATACATAAACAATATTCAATGCAAATACATCAAATACACAACAACAGGTGAAGAGAAAAACAATTGAAACATTTACACAGTGGTGAAGAGTGGCAGCAATTAAAATGAAATGGGTGAAAGTACAATATAGCCTAATTAAAACAGTTACAGGTAGAGTTTGGCAGATTTAAGATAGTTTGTTTAAATTGGTTAAAGGATATGAAGTTATTTAGTTCTATTTCGTTCCTACTGACCGCCAGAGGCGGTGCTTACAGCACTGGATGTTCCATCGCGCGCATGCGCAGGTCGAGATCTTTATACCAACAAAGTCACCTGTGACACCTGGGTGACCCCGGGAATGTCTATATATTCCGGAAGTCACTCGAGGATCTGTTCCTTCTATCTTCTCGCGGACTAGCAGGTCGCACACATTGTTGTGTGATAATATACCATTAGCTTGTCGCAAGTAGCTCGTACCTAAGGGTTGGTGCTTCGATTTGACTTCGACCACCAAGGGCTGCGACTTGCAATTCGTTCGACTTGGCTGCGGCCGGTAAGGGGTGAGTAAAGTGTGAAGGCTACGCGTAGCCCGGCTACCGCGGAAGCTAATATCACCTTTCCACCTTGCTTTGATTAGATCTGGCTGGGTTCACAGTCGCCGTGTTATTCTTTCGTTCGCACCGTTGCTTGTGTGTTTTTCGCTAAGCCCGGTTGTTAATTGTATGCTCGAATGTATTGTCTTTCTAGCATTGTTGCACTGTTGATCGGGTGCTAAGTTCGCCTAGACCGGTTGCTTACTTTGATTTAATCGACAGCGAGTGGCTTGGGGTCCAAGCCGCCGCCACAGTATTCTGTAGCATTGTCGCACTGTGGCTCGGGTGCTGAGTTCGCCTAGAGCGGTTGCATAGGCTACTAATTTGCTCGTCAAGTGGGCGGCTTCGGGTCAGAAGTCGCTTACTTTATTGCTTGCCGGTGGATGAGCCGTGCCACACACTATGTGTATAGCCTATACTGTATGCTGCGCCGGTGGGCGAATTAGTTTCCTAAATTGCCTTTACCGTGTTATTTTAGCCGTGTCACACTGTTGCGCGTGTGTAGGCTGCTGTAGTGTGTCGCCAGTTGGCAGCTTAGTTCACCCCGCTGTATTTTTATAGCCGTGTCGCACCGTTGCACAGTAGCTCACGCCTTAGCCTGACTGCATAGGCTACTTAATTTGCTCGCCAGGGAACGTCGTTGCCGTCACTGTGTTATTAAGGTGCATTATTGCTTGGGTGTGCTCTCGCCTAAGGCTCAATTGCCTATAGCCTTCGTTGATTTGCTCTCCAGTGGGCGGGTGGGGTTACCAAGAGCCGCTGACACTGCCAGGGGACTACAGATAGAGAATAGCATTTTGGCTAATTCTAGCATTTTTTAACCCATGTATGATCATGTGGTTTATTGATTTGCACTGTCCCCTTCTTAAGTAAACTGAATTCAATTGAACTGTGTTATTTAGGGGGTCGTGGGTGCGCTCTCGTAAAGCTCGATTGCCTAGCCTACTGTAACTTGTTCGCCAGTGGGCGGCATAGTTTTACACCGCCACTGTGTTATTCTAGCGGTGTCGCACCATGGCTCGGTTGCTCTCGCCTGAAGCCCGGTTGCATACCTTATTCGGATTACATATTTTAATTGGCTCGACAGGTCGCATTGTAGCTTGGGTGTGCTCTCGCCTAGAGCTCGATTGCCTAGCCTACTGTAACTTGCTCGCCAGTGGGCGGCATGGTTACACTGCCAATGTACTATTCTAGCGGTGTCGCACCGTGGCCCGGTTGCTCTCGCCTGAGGCCCGGTTGCATGCCTTAGTCGGATGCATATTTTAGCTGGCTCGACTTTTGGCTAAATTCTAGCATGTTTTACTGTAACTTCCTCACCAGTGGGCGTAGTTTTACGCCGCCACTGTATTATTCTAGCGGTGTCGCCCTTCTTATATGTCCATGGGTGTCGCACCGAGGCTCGGTTGCTCTCGCCTAAAGCCCGGTTGCATACATTGGTTGCTCGCCAGGGAGCTTCTTGGGTTTCCAAGAGTCGCCTTCACTGTGTTGTTTTAGCTGTCACACGGTTGTCGTGTCTGTGCAGGCCACTGTAATTTGCTCGCAAGTGGGCGCTATAGTTTTGCACCGCCGCTGTATTATTCTGGCGGTGTCGCGCTGTGGCTCGGTTGCTCTCGCCTGAAGCCCGGTTGCATACCTTAGTCAGATGCATATTTAGTTGGCTCGACAGTGGGCAGCTTACGCCTTCATGACCTCCATACAGTGGGGAATGGCCATGCCAAGTGCCCTGCAGGTCTCAAGGTTGAGCACCTGAGGGAAGCGCTGTCAGATAACCCATGCATGAACTGTAGTTTCATGTCTCAGGCACTTAGGTTGCTAGGTAGAGGCTCTTCTACTAGCCTCCAACCAGCTCATGGTACCAGTGGCAGTGAGTAACCTTGCGGCTGGGCATCCTTCCTACTACAGGGGATGACATGCTGTCCACAGCTGCGTCCTGTAACCTCTTAGAGGTGGGCAGCTCGGCTAGAGGGTCGGTGTCCGTCCGTGACTCGCCAAGTATGGGGTTAGATGAAGCTCTGGTTTCATCTGCACCCACGAATGCCTTCATTCGGCAGGCCCTCAATTCTCCGTTTCTGTGTGCCTCCCTCTGAGCCTTATTCCGCAGAGCTCCGTAGGTGCTGGCCAGATTTAAGGGCTCTCTCCCATCACACTAGTGACAGCAGAGCTCTGGCAGCCATGCACAATGCTGATAGTTAGTCTTGGACTGGTTAGCTCCGATTCAGCCTGCTATAGCATCCCTGGTTGTCTCCCCAGACGAGGCTCTGAGAGCCGATGTGCGCTGCCTTCGGCCCCAGTGCCGGCTTTCAGGCGACCTCCTTACTAGGAGCACGACATTGCTGCCTGTGTGGGCCATCTGGGAATTTGCTTTCTCACACAGTCCTGGCTCGGTCGCAAACCATACAGGGGTCAGGTGCTGGTCACTCAGCATGGACCCTCAGTGATGCTTCACTGCAGACTTTGCATTATGACTTAGGGAGCTAGGCAGGTTGATGTCAGCTGTGACGTGGCGCGCCGCCAGGGTTGGCTGGTGCAGTTGTCCCGGTCGTCGGTGTGTCGACAGACCCTCCGTTCTCTTCCAGTGATCCCAGGCCAGACGTTCGGCCAGCTGCTCTTCAGGCCCGGTGCGAAGTGTTCAGGTTGACCAGGCTAGACAGTAGTTGCACGCTGCGACGTGCACCTCTGCCTGATTCCAGGCCGGGAACCTCTGTGGTACCCCGTGCCAATAGCTTCAACCACGTTCAGGTGGACAATCAAGGGGCCAGTGCTTCTCAGCACATTTTGTACAGTGCCGTAACACTGTGCTACAGCTGCATTTCAGGCGCCAGGAGGTCGGCGTCCAGCCCCCGCCCTCCCCCAGAGTCCTTGGGGGTGCTATTCGATGCTCGGTTGGTTCTACTCAACCGAAGTTCAGGTACCAGGAGGTGGGGTGGGGTCGCCCCGTTCTGGACTAAGACGGCGGAATCAGTGCCTCACGATTCTTCCTTTCCCCATGCTGTGTGTTGCAGGGATCCTCCAGTCTATCGCTCAGACGGACTGGGTTGTGTCATAGCCCTGAAAGATGCTACTTTCAAGTCCCTACTGCCCAATGTCACAGGTGGTCCTCCCCTTTGCATTTCTGGGCAAGGTGTACCAGTTCAGGGTTCTTCCGTTTGGGCCGTCCCTGGCTCTGCGTATATTAAACAGTGTGTGGCAGCATCTCTGCCACCATTACAGCCCAGCTGGTGCTCGACTCGGCGGCCATGCGAGCCTGCCTTTCTCCGTAGCGCGTAGCTACCGTTCAGCAGCTACTACAGCACTTCATGCAATGGAGGCTGCTGAAGTACAGCCTCTTCCTTCGACTGATAAGTATGCTGACCTTAGCATTATCTAATTATCATTATCTAAGCTGTCCAAGTTCCAGGTGTCCGGAACACAGCGATAGAAAAGGGCCACCCCCGGGGAGTGGAGACTCCATCCGGAGGTGGTGGGCATGATTGGGACAAGTATGGCAGGGCAGTGGCATATCTCTTTGCTTCCGAAGAGATGACCCACTGTCCACCTGGGTTCTCCTAGATGGAGAAGCCCTAAGGCAGGATGCTCTGGCTAATGCTTGGCCAGTCAGCCTGCTTTATGCATTTCCTACAATTCTTTTGTTACTGACAACACTGGATGGGGTCCAGCATTGCAGTTACAGCCTACGTTTGGTGGCTCCACATTGGCCAGGAAGGCCATGGATCCCAGCGTTACTAACTCCTCAAGGAGAGCCTTGGTGCCTTCCAGGGAGACAGGACCTTCTGTCTCAGGTAGGCGGACACATGTGGCACCCGAACTCGGGGCGCCTGCAGCTGTGTGTGGGGCTCCTGGTAGCCAGGACCCACTGTTGACGTATTGCGACCAGTCAGAGGTCCATACCTTTTTAACTTCAGGGGCACTCTCCACTACATGGCGCTATGCAAACAGGTGGAAGTTGTTTTCACAGTGGTGCATGGCACATGGCGAAGTCCCATGGACTTGCTCAGTGATAGTGATACTATACTTTCTGCAGTCTGTGTTGGGCAGCAGGAGAGCTGCTTCCACCCTGTGCGTCTATGTGGCTGCGATATCGGCCGCACATGCAGGGGTGGATAACCAGACGGTAGGGTCCCACTACCTAGTCAGGCAGTTTCTGAAGGGAGGCCAGAGGCTTCATTCAGCCACCATGACCCCTGAAGGCACCATCATGGGACTTGCAAGTAGTCCTGAGGGCCTTAGGTCTACCCCCATTTGGGCCGCTGAGTCAGGCAGACCTGACGCGGCTGTCTATGAAGACGGCATTCCTCCTTGCCATTGCGACCGGAATCGGTCGGTGAACTCCATGCCTCGTCAGTGAGCCAGGCGTGCTTGCTCTGGCATGCAGAAGGGTCAGGAGTGGTGCTCTCGCCAAATCCATCCTTCCTATCCAAACAATTGTCTCCCCACCATGTAAACCAATCGATCGAGTTGGCTGCTTTCAATCCCCTGGGCTCAACAGGGGGTGCAGAAAGAATGTCAGACCCACTGTGCCCGGTGCGGGCGCTTAGGGCATAGGTTGTGGCAACAACCAGCTTGCGTAAGACAAATACCTCTTTGTCTGATATGGGAGCTGCAGGAAGGGGGCTGCCCTGTCCAAACAGAGACACTCCCACTGACTTGTGGATGTGGTCTTGAATGCATATAGAGCACAGGGGCTCCCCATGCCTTGGCCGTTGAGTGCCACTCTACCAGGAGTATGGCTACATCATGGACTGCCTTGAAGCGGATTTCACGGCAGGACATTTGCGCCACGGCTACATGGTCTTCATCATGTACGTGGCGCGGCTCTACAGAGTAAATGTTGCTGCACCTCATCCGGTGGCGACGGCTGTCTTGTTGATGGCTGCAAGCCCTTAAGTGGTGAGTACTCTTCGTGACCTTTTTGGTATAAGTCATCCAGTGCTGTAAGCACCGCCTCTGGCGGTCAGTAGGAACGAAATAGAACGATAGTTACGTATGTAACTACGGTTCTATGAGTTCCGGATGACCGCCAGAGTTCTCTGTCACTCAGACTTCTCAGATATCGCGAGAAGATCCAGTTGGAACAGATCCTCGAGTGACTTCCGGAATATATAGACATTCCCGGGGTCACCCAGGTGTCACAGGTGACTTTGTTGGCATAAAGATCTCGAACTGCGCATGCGCGCGATGGAACATCCAGTGCTGTAAGCACTGCCTCTAGCGGTCATCCGGAACTCATAGAACCGTAGTTACATACTTAACTATCGTTTAATTTGTTGCTGTAAGTTGTTCCAGGAGTCAGGGGCACTGAAGCTAAAAGCTGTCTTTCCCAGCTCAGACCGGGTTTGTGGGACATAAAGCATAAGCATGTCAGTGGAGCGGGTCTGATAAAGCCCATCTGAAATTTGCAGCATTTCTGTTAAATAACGAGGAAGCTTCCCGGTCAAGGTTTTGTAAATAAAAATGTGCCAATGTGCGTCACGTCTCTCTTTAAGGGAGGACCACCCAACCTTTTCATATAAAAGACAATGGTGTGTGTCATAAGCATCTCCTGTAATGAACCTTAAAGCAGAGTGAAAAACAGAGTCCAGGAGTTTAAGACATGAATGTGATGCATGCCGGTAAACCACATCACCGTAATCAAGGACAGACATGAAAACTGCCTCAATAATCCTTTTCCTACTAAATAAAGGGAAGGTGGTTTTGTTCCTATAAAAATAGCCAATTTTTTGTCGTAGTTGACAAACAAGATTTTTTATATGAAAATTAAAAGTGAGTTTATCATCTAACCAGATGCCGAGATATTTGTACTCTGTGACTCTTCCAATTAAAAATCCATTCTTTGTAAAAATATTAAAATCATTCAAATTTGTATTTTTTTTTAAATTAAATAAATAAGTTTTTAGTATCCAAATGGTATGCATACAGCATTTAAACAACATAATTTTTAAGGGAAGCTGTAGTATGTAGAATAGTTAAAAGAAAGAGTGAACGATTTGGAACGCATGGTATGTGTTTGAGCAATGGTGTGTGCAGGGAATGAGTAATTTGAAATGGGGCTCTTGCTCCGGTAAAGCTTCCTGCACCATGAAAATGGAAATTCAGAAACCTTTCTAGTTTTCTTCACCCAAATGACACACTTCTTCCTGGAGACATGAGGGAGTTCCAACAAGTGCCACTCAGGGGTTTGAGGGAGCGTTCACGGCACAGTTGACCTTCACAAATGTCAAGCTGGGTTTGTCATGCATGTAACAGTGAAAAAACAAAAAGTTCAACCTCTCTCCGTTCAGCCAATGGCACTGCAACTGTTCCTCAAGTCGACTTGTCTGCAGTGACCTACCTTCTCATATGAAAAGAATCTCCGCCCCAACTGGCTTTGAAATGCCTAAATCATTTGTGACGTGCTTATAAATGTTGCATTGTTGAGGAGAAGTTATTGCACAGATCTCTATTACACACTCTAACGTGGAATTTTTCACATGCGTCTTCAAAGTGGGCTGGAAATAGAAACCGAGACAGAGTTCACACATGGCAATGCCTTTGAGTTTAGAACATTTTGGAGCTTTATTTTTAGATCAAAAGGGAAACAAAAGTGAAATACTAGTTTGTAGACAATTCAATTTTAGTGTACAACAAGAAGATTGGATTCATGTTTCAGCAATTCCGGCTGAATTGAGATGGAGATGTGAGTGTGTTCAACCTATGACATCATCATCAGACAAAATTTGTAAGCTTTATAAAAATGCATGAACCCCCATGAGGAATTCTGAGTATTTACAACATCAGTGTGGGGGCATTGTACAGGACATGAGTTATTTTTTTCTAGGAACTGGTGCTTTAAGGAAGTGATAAAGTCACTTAAAAGTCTCCTAAACGCAGAACTTTTCAGAGCGGGAGACCTGCATCCCAATCTGTCGAGTCAGCTCCTTTGTTAAACTGGAAACTCTAGAGTATTCTAACCAAAGGTGACTGGCCCCTGCATCTGCTGCCCCAGCAATTAATGAGATGGGTCTCAGGAGTCAGTGAGGCCGATCCCCGGATAGAGCTGTCCACTTTATCTTAGCCTACATGGAACCGTTGCTGGCCAGACAGTGATTTAGTGCCCGGGCTTCCTAGAAAGGTCACAACTTCCTGTATCGCAATGGACCTCCCCTACTGTATACACCAAAAGAGTAATGGGGGCTGACTCTGCATGCTCCACTGCTAACATTAACATTTTTCTTTCTTTGACACGCTTAAGAATTCTTCGCACTACGATCCTATGTGACACGTTCAAGTCCACCACGTTTAGGGGGATGGTTGGGGTAATTTTTAATCCTGATGTGTAGGTTCGTATAGGTTGTCTCCAACATAAATAATTCACTCCACAGTTAGGATATTACAGCTGGTAAGAATTTTATCATGAAGGGTTTGGGTGAACGAGACAAAGATTCCTCACAACCATTGACTTTTTCATATTTCCCAACCAAGCCCAACCAACCAATCAACGCAAAGAGCATTTCTTTAAAAAAAAAATCAAAATTAATTCATATTGTGTGACTTGAAAGCCTTGGCCCAGATGAGTTGACCTTGAGTCGACATGAAAGGCTCTGTAGCAATTGACCACGTGGGTTTTATCTCCATCTTTGATCGTCTGCCATCGATCTCAGCTGCCTGTTAAATGAGCAGGGGACAGCGTTTACTGAGCAGCCTCTTTCATGGGATATAGATCAGTCGTCTGGGGTCATGAGAGACGGCCTCCTGCTGATATCTGACTGAGGAGACACAGAGGAAAGAGAGTCACTGAGGTTGGTATGGGAACGGGTTTGATTTTGAAGGGGACGTGGTTCAAACTTTTCCATGAAAAAATCCGTAAACGTTGTCCATCGAACGCAAATGAACACTGCACAATAAGACAGTTCAAGAAAGTTGTGAAATCCTTAAAGCTATAGTGCATAACTTTTTCATATAAAAGGATTGATGGTTACATTCCAGCCATCGCCAAATGAGTTGACACAAAGTTGATGAAGCCTATCAGCTTCACAAAACTCTTTGTATGTCTCAGTATGTAAACCAAAATCATGACTTTTTTTACGAGTTCTTAGTTTTCAATTCCAATTGCTGTGTGGTATTTTTTGTTTTTCGTTGGAATATTGATTTGTTTTGAACATTCTGGTGTGCAAAACAAATTATTTAAACGATCAAAAGAAACATCAGAACTCTTCAGCGTTAACAGCATCATGTGATGTCAATACATCTGTGTGTAGGAAAGTGTTTGTACTAAACGTTCAGGTGTTCATTAAAGCCAACAGCAGTGTGTGTGTATGTGACCATGGAAGTGTCTGCACTGAGCTGATAGCGCTCTCAGCTTGAGCCCGCAACACAAACTGCACAAACAGCTTTTAAACTTTGATTCAGAGGAATCGAGTCCTATTATCTAAAACCCAGAAGCAAACGCCTTGACACTCACACAGCCTCATCACATCGTACCACGTTTTCAAAGAGGCTCCCTGCAAAGATACACGTTTTCTCTCTCTCTTTCTTCTCTGAGTCTCTGCTTCTAGTCCACTGGAATTAAAGAGAAAACTGATCTTTTAAAGACTTTCAGTCATTTAGATGGCAAAACAAGTAGGTAAAAGCTGACGTTATCTGTTAAAGAGGACCTATGATGCTTTTTGACTTGTATGACCTATAAACATTGTTATGATGATTTATAGTCATGCTTAACCATACTAAATTATCAAATAATGACTTGCATGCATTTCGACGTATTCCCTGCTGACCGTCTGGGGTGTCTGTGCAGAGCACTAGACACTATTCTAGCCAGTCGAGAAGTCACGTGTTCAAAACGCTTTGAGGCTTTGTAACTTCATGACGTCGCATGTAACTTGGTGTCGTCACCACGCGGATGTTTCCATGTATAGTAATGCTGTCACTTCCCTGTTCGCGTCTGCCTCGCGCCCTTATAGGTCCATGCTCGCGCTTCCCGCCACTGAAAGTGTTCCGGAAGGACGGTAACCAATCACAATGGAGTGGGGTTTGCAGGAGGGGGCGGGGGGGAGCGGAGATGGCCGAAGCACAGGCGGAGGGAGCGGAGATGGCCGAAGCACAGGCATGCTGGATCGCGAAAATAAGAGAAAAAGCTTCCCGAAAATCTACTTAGGGGCCACTCACACTAGGGCCGCGGCCGCGGCCCAAAGCTCATTAGCATACTAAAGTCTAGAACGTTTGGCTAGTGTGACCACGCCAACTTGTATTCCAGCACGGAACAGCCCCTTGGCCACGGCACACCTGGGAGAGGTGTGCCGTGGCCAAAGTACAGATGCTAATGAGATGACACGCGCACAAGCAAGCGCACAGGCGGCGTTCCTGACGTGAATTTATTAAGGATGCATAGTCCGTTAACGTCCGCTGCCTTACTAGTCGGCACCAGAATTGCCCACCACTTGGACTTGTAGCTATAATGTGTGAGAATTAACGTGTGTGTAGGCCTAGGTGTGGGCTAATAAAAGAGGGAGAGAGCTAAATAGGTCAGCTCAGAAAGCAAAGCAAAAAGGTTTTCGTGTTTACTCACGTTCGTCAGATGATTTTTTTCTTTTTCCTTTTCTTTTTCCCGTCAGCTTTCATAACTGCCTTTACGCATGGCGGTGGAGACGAACCCAAAATAACACACCGCGGTCCGGTGATAAGGAAACAGTAGCCTACACTAACAAGAAACTTTATAAAGACACTTAAAAAAACGATCTCTGCCCATACAAAAAGTTCTGACTTGGATTTGATGGAGCGATCGATGTGTATAAAACCATCCGGTACGTATGGTCTGATGACGGGCTGTTATATTAATAATAAACAGCGTGCTGCACAAATATGAGACTGTCCACCGCGACCTATTACGTCAAGGCTACATTAAAAAAAAACAATAGCTTAGCTTAAGGATTCTCATTGCTCTAATGTGGAAGTGGAATATTTGATGCAAATTTGGCCGGATGAAAATATTCACAAACAGTCGTATAGCCTACAAGTAGACTACGCTCCAAATCCTAAACGCGCACGGTGACGTAGGCAAGGTGCAAGGAACAGGCAAATGGCACTAGTGTGAGTGGGCCCTTAGTTTTTTGTGATGTGATTCGTGTCAGGTTGCTCTATAGCAGTGTTTAACAAGAAATTAAGACCAGAAAAGTAGTATAATAGGTCCTCTTTAATGTCACAAAGAGCATAGGCAACACTACCAGGCAGTCACATGAAAACATTGTGTGTTCATAGAATCAACGTGTTTGAAATGCAAAAAAAAAAAAACTTTTCACATTTTTAAAATTCTACAGTCAGTTTCTAATTTTCTTCGTATTTTTGCAGATCAAGAAAAACTTGGTAAATCTATAAAAGCCAGCGTGAACCTTTTCAAATAAGATTGCTAAGTTTAGTTTGCACATGAAATGATGCAGCACCTCATTCTCAGAGAGGAACTTTGTATTTTGCACTGCTTAGCAACATTGTACTGCACGTTCCAGGAGTATTGATTCCAGTTGCATCTCACTTGATCATGTGCTGTTTTTGATGTATTGGAGAACCAATTTAGATTACAGGAAAAAATAGTTTGAAATTCATTGATTATAATAAGAACATGAGAAATGGCCTACTCACCCAGCATTCTCAGCCTGTCATTTTTGCAATAGGGAAAGACAAATTGTACATGCAGAGGATCTAGCAAGTGTGTTTTCTACAAGATTGAATAGAAAATATTGAAGATAAGTTTGGTATGTCTCCACTGTACCAGTGACAGGCTGAGCCCAGGCATCCATGGGTGGTCTCCACATTACAGTCTGTTTCTCCCTCTCCCCGGCTGTCCGTGGAGGGCCTTATTAACTGGTGTGAGTCAGAGATTCTGTATATTTTTGGTTGAAGTGAAAAGGATCGTTAGCAGGATGGGATGGCAGCACAGGTCAGCACCAAATCGACTTCCCGTTGAGGACATCCACCTGACAGAGACAAAATTCACAAGGGTAGAAATTAAAGGGAAAATAAAAAAAATATGTTCTTCAGGAAAAATGAAAACATGAGGAAGCAGGGTGGACAGGTCAGCGTATGTGTCAGCGTCAGCAGCCAGATAATTGGGTTCTCAGCATGAAAATAATGTGGTTGGGATCAGGAAGTGCTGTGTCTTGGCCTTACCTAGTCCTGCTTCATGTTGTATTTCAAAGAAATGGGCTGTGCAGTCCTGCCGTGCTATGTTTTATTTATCTAAAGGAAGACAGAGTAGAGTGCTGTTTGTGTTGTGGTTTAACAAGAAGGGTAGTGGTTAGAATGGTGGAGTAAGGAATATATGAACAGGGAAAAATAATGACTTCCTCACTGAAACATAATTACATTGAATACATATATTGTGATAATTTAAGCTTGGTTTGTATAAATAACAGGCCTCTGCATGCGCTCACTTGGCAATCAAAAACACAAGGCTTATTTAGAATTGTCAATATTTTTGGTAAAACTGGGTTCATAATATCTATAGCGCTTTATAATTACTGCATTCCAAAGACTAAAACACAGAAACACACGCTCACACATACCCTACTGAACTGTAACCCGGTTTCAGACACACCCTCAGGCATCTGTGAGCGAGCCGATGAAAAAGCAGTGGTCATACATGTTACATAGTGTTCCAGTACAAGGGTCTTTTGGGAGGTTTTTTCACTGCAATATGAATAGCAGTGACCTTTCATAGAAAGCCAGACACTAAATCATTGTCTGTTCTCTATGTTTATATAGAAGCTAAGATAGAGTGGACAGCATGGCCTCGGGATCCTCCGCGGCAGCTCAGTAGAACTCTCTCATTAATTGCCGGGGCAGTGGAGACTCACTCTGAATCATCTGATTAAACTAATTGAAAGTGAGACATTAGTGGGACTCTATAGAAAATTCAAGAGTTTGTGTTGATTTTTATGTTATTACAGTAAGTTCCAGTAAAAGTTTGGCCCAAACAAGGAGAATCATATTGTCTCACATAGCTATTACTGGTAGTGTGTTTTTTCATGTTTTACAATGAACGGGTTGCATAAGATAATATAAGATAAAAAGAATGGAAAATTTGGCTTTGGGCTAATCCATGCTGCAGCCTCAAAGAAGACAAGGACAGCAGCAAATGCATGCCATCTCCCGATAATGCTGCACTCGAGAGCAGGAACAATCCAGTTCATAAGATTTTAAATGATGCCAGTACATTTGACTGACAGACAGAAATAAGTATCTGACATGTTATATTATTTGTTTTGTATATGTATTTCATGGAAAGCAGTGATGAGACTGAGTGAATTATCCTGCCTGACGAAATTAAGTAAATTGTATTGAAATGCAATATTGCTTTCCAAACACAGTGACCCCATTACTCAGGATAATCCACAGTACAAGCTGCGACCAGAGTTCTCATTGGAAGAGACACATTCCTGTTGAGTTTTTAAGAATAGTTACTTGGTCATCTGATATGTTAAACATGCCTCTATGATTGCATTGAATATGATTATATGAAGTAAATCAAAAAAGACATACAGCGGTAATAGTAATAGTCCCCTGTTTGATATGTAGATAATGCTCAGTCCACTGTTGGCGATGTAGGAATGTATGTGTGTATGTGGTCATCTGAACATTTAAACATGATGTGTAATAAACATGATTTCAAGTTATTCAAACTAAATTGTAATGCTATAATATTGCAATGCATTAGTGAGGCTTTGTTGACAGCGTTTTTGTTGAAATAATTCATTTTCTTCTCTCCATCTCAGGATGACAAGCAGAATGAGGCTTATAATTCAAACTGTCTAGATTGCATTTGTAATGGCTTTGAGTTAAATGCCCACTACTGAGCCGCAGTATGCGCTATCCATGTATTGTGAAATGTTCACTTGATGACTTCACGGTGTTCATCAAGGCCAGTCAACTTGAACACTGCACACACACACACACACACACACACACAGCAATGCATTTTCAGCTCTGATTACAGATGATTTTGAAGAAGTCGTTGGAAGTGGCATTTATTACAAGTTTTTAAGCCTTGATGGGCGTTTTCCATTGTCTCTTAGAAACAGCTCACACCATTGCAACAGATGCTGGTTTGCTGTAGCACAAGAGCACTTGAGGAGATAGGGAATATCTAGGCTTCTTCTCAAACAGAACATAAACCCATTTGCAGTGTGTACTCCACCTGAAATTAGGCCATAAACTCAGGCATTTTATCTCAGCTGAGAGTGGTTGAAGAGATGTGCTTCGGGACCGTTTTAAACAACCAACATGCTGCATGTGCTGCATGTGCTATTTACAGTGTTTTAGCAGACACATTTGAACTGCGTTTTGCATCACAGATGGGACAAAAATGTGTGGTCTCTCGACTGCTGTCAGGGCCAGTTGAAAAGCTGGCAAAGTTGCAGATCATGTTAAAAACAAAATGTTGATGACATGTCCTCAGAGGGACCCCTTTCAATTATTTTGGCAGCATTTGAAGAGAGGAGAAGCCATGTCTGTCTATAGACTCTGTCTGAGCTCAGAGGGTTTTTCTCACTGTGTTGTTACACAGCCACAGCGGCACATTGGAATTTCAAAGTTTTGCGCTTCCCGAGGAAACTTTACAGAGTGACTTTTTAAAAAAATTTTTAGAAAGGTATTTTTATTTTGTTTATAAATCACGCAATTGAATCCCGAGAGACATTGTTTGTCAGTGCCAATTTAGAAGTGAGCCTCCTCACATATGGTGCTTACAAGCTGGAGGAAGCTATTCAAACACACCAGGGAAAGAGAGTTTTGAAAATATTCTCCCATACTTCATGTAACCTCAAATATATTTGTGGGTGCATACTTCTTCACATTCAACCATTTATCATTTTGAAATACTGGCTCCATTTAAGTGTCAGTGATCCTATAATTAGCATGATGAAGTAAACTCAGTGAGACAGCAGAATGCATCACAATGAGGTAATGTAATGTAACACCAATTATGGTAATAAGACAATGGTGAAGCAACTTCTTTGATTTAAACCATTTCATAAATACAGGCTATTCCGATCTGCCCTTCATAGATCCTTTGGTCTAAGTTTGCGGGAAATGGGACCAAAAAGCAGTGATTATAACTATATAATAATATCATTATTATTATTTTCACTGATGGTCTTGCTTGCTGTTACAGGTCATTTATGATCATCAGAGGAAAAATAAACATAAACATCCTGAAGTTCTTTTAAGGAGGATTATACCACCAGAACAAAAATAAATCAATTTACTACATTAAGGTTTTCAAAAGGATTAGGATTCAAATGGCGGATTCAGTGCTATCCTTCGATTCGTGAGATGCTATTCCACTCCAGTCCACGCCTCAACTGGCAACATGAAAGGCATTGTGTGGACTGTCACGTGGCTCGGCAAAGGGCTGATATGCACCAGCGGATCGGGGCAACGTTTACCGTAATTGGGGAAAATAGCCCTGCATCCTCACACCAAGAAGCTTCATTGATTTTCTATTTATTCATCCCTCTGTTCCTGACATTCAGAGGCTGAATCCCTCAGCTCCTCTGGGAGCAGCTGTGTTCTGAAAGATGTTCCTGATGCGGATGTGTGTTTGTAAGTGTGTGTGTGTGTGTGTGAGAATGCGCCCTGGCTTCATCTCTATTGCTCTTCATGTTAAGGGCAATGACTCACTGACTAAGGCAAGGGCCAAGAGAAAAACAAGACACAAAATGGAGACCACCTGCTGGTCTGGAGAGCAGGGCCCTCGCTCTGTCATCCATCTTGGATCTGATTCATTATGGTCTTTACATGAGCAAAAGGTTGCCCACTGTGAACTCAGTGCAAAGAGCATGTGATGCATTTGTCCGCCTACTATCCCCTAAAGGCGAGGCAACCCTATCCTCCCTCGCTGCCAACTCTAAGCACTCTTCTCCTACACACACACAAGCTCACAGACACACACTCACACATAAACAGGGGAGTCACAAACATGGCCACAAGTGCATTATGACACACACATGGGTGCTCACACAAGAGGTAAGAAAAGTCAAATTTCTGCCAGTCCATAACAGTAAAGCTCAATGTGTTGGGGTTCAGATTTCCCCTGGAGCTTGTGTTCTCTCTCTCTCTCTGTCAATCCTCCATCCTTTCATGGTGCCTGATCCTCTCCTCCACCTGCACAAATGTCTTCTCTGGGCCCATGGAAAGGTCCAGTTAATGGGCCCCCTTAACTCATGCTTTACTCCTATCATTGTGTGTGCATGCGCTCATTCCTACATACACTTGCTTGGTTGACACGTAAAAGCTACAATGGAAGAACAAATTATATTAGGTTTCCAAGATAAAATAGGATATATTTTACTAAAAGCAACAAAACAATCACTATTATTATTTTTTTAATAAGATGTATTGAATAGTTTGGTTCAAAATAAAGTTAAGTTGAATAAGGTTCTAGGTCTCCAAAGGGCTCAAGGGCTACTCCTCTGTTTGCTGGTACCTAGAAATGTTCCCCACCTTCCCCCCTTATGTGCAGCCCTGCCTCCAGCCATATTGACTCATCTGTATCTCAGGGTTTCTGTTCAGCCAGTGAGACTCTCAGAGGATCCTCCTGTTAATGTTTGAGCGCTCAGCAGCCCGGCTCAGCTAACCAGGGGAGCTAAAGCGCTAAATTGCCATCTGGAGATACTCAGTGATGGCTCTTAGTAAAAAAGCAACTCACTCAAATGTTCTTGCATGAGCCGAATGCATATTTAAATTCCTGGGTAATCAGTGGGGGCCACAGCGCGTGTAAAAATATTAGTGAGGCTTAGCTTTGTCCCTTATTCATCCAGAACAGGGCAGATCAATGTCCGTCCAGTTTGTTGAAGACCATTGACACATGACGGTTTATTTAGTTTGTCGTTTACTCGCCAATAAGGTTTTTTAGTAAATCCTGTGTACTTTAAGTCTGCTGTGCCATTATCTAAACCAAAGGCTCATCTTAAAACAGCTGTAGCCTTGCAGTGTGATACCTGATTACTTTTGACATATCATCGCTGTTTGGTGCCTCGTATCTGTAAAATCTGTTCAGGGATGATGATTATTTCATTTTTACCTTTAAAGCTATAGTGCATAACTTTTTAGAAGGACATTTTAATGCCATCATTTAGTCAATGTCCCACTACATGGTACCAGCTCCACTGTACTCTTTACTGACTGCAGTCCGGTCAGCACAATGCTATTATGGGATAACGAGGATTGGGTTATAAAAAGTCTTTATGTATGTTTGTCCCCAATGAATAAACTCCTGTCAAATTGGCCAGTGAAAGTGTTTATGTCATCGGCATTGCCAGATAATTCACTGTCTGCGATCTAAATGAAGCTCATAAAACACAGATAAGAGGTTGGCATCTGGCTAAAGAGCCACTTGTCTGAATATCCAAGTATCACATAGAGTTCATTTGTCTCTTTGCAAAGCCTTCTGGGCCCTCCAGGATTAATATGCAGAATGCTGCCAAGTTCCTTCATTCTACTGTCAAGCCTCTTTGTGTGAGTGTCACCAGAAATAGCGCTGTATTTGTCTAAATTTAGATGTATTTTCATATCCATTGAAAGAGACCAACATATTTTACAAAGACAAATAAAAAGCAATCTTGACTGGAATGACACAAATCCTCAGAGATTTCAACCGGATGTATGAAGCACGATTTGCAGGAATATGATTAAAACCGCTGCGAGTGGCCGGGGTCAGAAGTCGTTTCTCTCGACAACTGAATATTCATCAGTTTCACCCTTAAACTGTGCAATGATTAATTGAACCTCCCAATGTGATTAAAATATGAATGAGTTCCTTTTTTAGAGCCTTAACTCTCGTAGGATGGAGGGCTCATCAGAACTGAGCAGTTCATGTTTAATGCATGAATTCACTTATTGGTTTGTCCTAGTGAGACCGCTGTGTGCTACCAGGTGCTCCTTCTTCACCTCCATCATGACACAGGTTTACCGTCTCAGAGAGATTACTTTAGACCAAGATCCAAGCTGTAAAAAGGGTCAGCGAAGCCTGTGTTTGTTCACTCTCTCTCTGGCTGGGTGTCCTTAGAACAAAGGCTGTGCAATTAAAGGTGGAATCAGGGATTTGGTCGAATGCTTGTTGTCAAAATCCCAATACGCTATGGCCTTGCTGTGTGTGTGCGCTGTAAAAATGTGTGTGTGTTAATACACTTCCTAAGCTGTATGAACCTTTTTTTTACATATATTTTGTTCAGATACCCGTTTACAGAGCCTATGTTGTATATTAACACCAGTTGTTTTTGTTCAGTGCTCACACAGTATGAACAGGTAGTGGATCACTGATGTTGACAAAATGATCATGACAACAAGCATAATCGGGCAAACCTACTTAAAAGTAAAAAATAAATCAGTGAAGCTAATGAGATAATAATAATAATGGATTGGATTTATATAGCGCTTTTCAAGGCACTCAAAGTTATTTACAGGGTTCCAGGTTCCATTCATTCACACACAGTCATACTGGTGGTGGTATACTACGATAGTAGCCACAGCTGCCATGGGGCAGACTGACGGAAGTGTGGCCTACGACCACCACCTAAAACATACAGCAGTAATACACATTCACACCAGGCAAGGTGGGTTAAGTGTCTTGCCCAAGGACACAACAACCATGACACAGGTGGCAGAGCGGGGATCGAACCGCCAACCCTTGGATCATTGGCCAACCCGCTCTACCACCTGAGCCACGGTCGCCCCAACAACATCAATAAACAACATAGAGAGAGAATGTCGTTTTTTTACCAGAGCACAGACACTCCTTCCGTAGCCCTGGGCGTTGTGTTTTTCGGCCCAGATGTGCAGTGAACCAACCTGTGGTTCTGACCCACTTTCTGGCCTCATCTGTCACAATGAGAGTCCCAGAGCCCCTGATTCATTCCTTAAGAAACCCCATTTATTCCTCCCAGGCCGTTATGTCATCATTACAGACTTATCTGCTCCGTCGCGCTGGAAGCAGGTGGGCTGCATTTGAATATTTCATTATAGTGTGATAATACTTCAACTCTTGCCACAGGATATTATTAATACAGGTCAGGACAGACGTTCACACTCTTCTGTGAGTGTAATTACTGTGGGTTGCGATCACTGACCTGACATGAGAATGTATCTTTATATGATGAATTATCAACGGTTTGAAAAAGGGGAAATTCACCAAGAACAGCATATGTCTTGCTCTTTTTTGCAGAGTTCTGGGCAGGCCAGGCAACTTTATTTGTAGAGCAAATGTTGTTCACAAAGGCATGTCAAAGTGCTTCACAGAAATACAATAAAACATCAATCAAACTGTTATGCCCCTGTCTAGGGGAACCAGAGACACAACACAAATGCAACAAATACCCACTCCCCGATCCCCAAACTACCATGCACAGACTTCTAAAGTAGAATAGATACTAATTTATTTAAACTGAGCAATAATGAACAAAAACAACATAAATCTCCAGGGTGAGTTAACGTCAAAACAACCTAAACTGAACCACAATAACAAGTAAACCCTAACCTAAACATTAACAAAAACTAAGAGACAACCTCTGCAAAAGAAATGACAACTCACCCCTACACAATCAAATACAATAATTAACACATAGTAAACAATAGAAGTGGTTCGGGAATCTGTGAGCGAGTGCTGCTGCTGCCAATCATGCCCCCGGCTGAGTGAATCCGGCAGAGCCTTTGAATGCCGGGAGGCTGATAGTGAGCCAATCAGCTTCCGCCACTTATGGAGCCAATCACTCGCACCTGCACCTATAAAGAAAAGCTCATTCACACACAGAGGTCTCACTCCCACACCACTCTCAGAGGAAAACAAAAGGAAAACAGCACAGAACAAAACAGAACGAAAAACATACGACCAGGGTCGTAACACAATAAAAAACACCAATATATACCAGTGTATGTAGTTGAATAAAAATGTTTTTTAAAAGCTAATGTACTGTGGAATGTGCAATTCAAAATTTTGTTTTTTTTTGCTGTGACTTATAAGCAGTCAGAGTCTGGACTGACTGATATCAGCTGGAAAGCTATGGGGTTGAATAACAATCATATTGCTGCTTTACTGAGTAGGACAGCAGGATGAATTGTTTGCTTGTTTGTTTGTGTCATACCTGCAATTCTGTAGAGATTGGATTTATATACAGAATATGACAATGGCTTTTGTGATAATGTTCTGTCCTACTCCAAACTGATTAGTGGATGAGTGGGCTCACTCGGCCCTTAAGGAGCTATACTTAGACAAAGAGTCCCTGAGAGAACTCCAATAAGTCAACCATGAACCACACATCACCCAGAGGTTAGTTAGCCTGTCTCGCCACTACACACATCAACTGAAGCAGCTGTGGGAAGAATTGGTCCTTGGATTAATTGAATTATCTTTGTTTGCCTAGATGCCTGACAGAAAAAATAAAAAATATAATGAGGAAAAGTGTAATAATCAGTTTGTTGTTTCAGAAGATGGTGTGCATGTGATCTCCTGTCCTTTAAACTTGACTGATTTAGATTAAGGATCAGTCTAGTGTTAGGGCAGCAGCTCTGTCTATGGGAACAGCATATGCTCTGTCTATGGGTTTTCCCCCTCCACAATTGAGTAAAGCCATTCAGAAGCCATTTAGACGTGTTCAGAAAACTCTTTATACAAACTAATTAATTTGATACACTCTGAAGACTTTCATTGTTGAGTCTCTGCCAAGTAGAGGGCCCATGTTACAAATGAGTTTCAACATGTTTGTTATGTAAAAATGTCATGCTTGGTAGTACAAAGTGCACACTCTTCATTTAATGTGTATTTATTCAAATAAACGAACACCATGCATAGGAATCGTAGCCTGTTTTAAGGGTCTAGGAAAAGTGTTGATGTTCCCTTGTGTATTATGCCATATGCTTAGTAACTCTTGGTACCTTATGTAAACAGGATACATTTTAATATAGTATACAGAGAGTGGGAGGACTGGGGGCCTTCTAGCAGGTTACATTAATCCAGCTCTGGCCCTCAGGCTTGTGTTGTGAACCCTGTTGGAGGATCCTGACCATCAGTTAGTGAATCACTGGAGCAGTTCTACATAAATAAAAATAGCACATGTGTAAAATTGCGAGTAAATGTAAAAGTCAGTAAACAGAGGATATGATATTTTGATTCTCATCTCAGAAAAAAATGCTCGAAAAACGTAAGATGTAAGCTTTCAGACTTTGAGTTTTTAAAAAAAACATCAGCAATGTTATTTTATAAAGTAGCCTACCTGCTGAGTTGTGAACGTCCACTACGGCCATAGCATTTTAATTGCCTCACGTATCAAACAGAAAGTTGGGCTGTGATCGCTGTTCTGAAAAAGAGGGAAGACTACACAGCCAAAACCCATTTTACTTTGACACAGTCACTAATGTTGACGGGAGAATCAAAGCCCTGGTTTAAAAGACTTGGACTCTGGGGAAATTAAATTATGGAGAAAAAAATTGAAAACGTAACCACCTTCTCGTTTTATTGCAGAGCTGGAGATAGCAGCCATACTCTCTCTCACACACACACACACACTATTACACACAACCTTTAATTTCTGCTCTTCCCTTGTGCGGCTGGCCTGGACGAAGAAGCCGGAAAGATTAATCTAAGTGACTCTGTGACCCATTTGGAGTAGTGTGTGTGTGTGTGTGTGTGTGTGTGTGTGTGTGTGTGTGTGTGTGTGTGTGTGTGTGTGTGTGTGTGTGTGTGTGTGTGTGTGTGTGTGTGTGTGTGTGTCTGTCTGTCTGTCTGTCTGTCTGTCTGTCTGTCTGTCTGTCTGTCTGTCTGTCTGTCTGTCTGTCTGTCTGTCTGTCTGTCTGTCTGTCTGTGTATGTGTCTGTGTCTGTGTCTGCGTGAGTCAGTTTGACCTTTGGTGTACCTCTACCAATGCAGATAATGATTCTCAGTGGGGAAAACTTGAGTGTAAATCAGGGTCTGCTTTTCACTGTGTTACAGGGCAGAATGAAGACCTGGCTCTGGATGTAAATGAGCAGGAAAGAGTCAGTGAACTGTGAAGAGCTGGGGAGCATTAGGAGGACAGGTACTTTGCTCATATGGATCAACTAACTCACTGATTGGCCTACGCTCACCATGTGACACACAGACACACTTACTCCCACAGAGACACACACACAAATGCACTTGACCTAACATTGTTCAGCTGATGGGTTGTTATCCAAAGTGCCTTCCAGTCCAGTACAAACATAGTAAGTGTGGAGGTAAGGTCCCCCCAATGGAGATCAAATCAGTAAGCAGAGTGGTGTGTGTGTATTTTTAATACACACTGAACTACAAAGGTCTACTTGTTACTCCCCTGAGAACGGGGAGAATGTTACTCAATAAAGTACAAAAGATAATGTCAATAATGTAAAATGTCACAGATAAAGAGGACATATGTAGTTTCTGTTGAGTACACATCATATACATTTCAACTGCATTAACAGTTGGCAAGTGTATCCCTGTATGAACCCACGCATGAGCAAGCGATTTGTGCAAATCACATTATGCCATTTGCTTTCATGTGATTCCATTGGATTGGTGACGGGTGGCGTAACATAGTAATACATCAGCAAAGGCAGTGGAGAAGATGACAGCTTGCCAGGAAACATGCATAAATAATGCACAATATGAACAAAACAGCAGATATGCTAATGTTTTTCATGAGAAGAAACACATTAAGCATATTTGTTTGGCCTCAAGGATACACAAGCAAGAGAACTCCGCATGGTGTCTTTAAAAGCTTGTGGGCGACACAACATTGAAGAAAACCAGGAAGAGGGGAGAAAAATATTGGCTCACTTCCATTGGAATGAAATGCTGCAATCAGTGTCTGCAGTCTTCCATACAATGTGCAAAATATAGATAATGGTAAAATGCTTTTATACTACATGCAGCACAAACAATGAGTTATGTCACACGAAAAACGTTTGTCCTCTGTTAAGGTATGTAGATATGTATACTCCACAAAAATATAAACGCAACACTTTTGTTTTTGCTCCCATTTTTCATGAGATGGACTTAAAGATCTAAAATGAATTCCAGATACACAATATTACCATTTCTCTCAAACATTGTTCACAAATCTGTCTAAATGTGTGATAGTGAGCACTTCTGCTTTGCTGAGATAATCCATCCCACCTCACAGGTGTGCCACATCAAGATGCTGATCTGACATCATGATTAGTGCACAGGTGTGTCTTAGACTGTCCACAATAAAAGGCCACTCTGAAATGTGCATTTTTTTGCTTTATTGGGGGTCTGGGGACTCAGAACCAGTCAGTATCTGGTGTGACCACCATTTGCCTCATGCAGTGCAACACATCTTCTTCGCATAGAGTGTATCAGATTGTCAATTGTGGCCTGTGGAATGTTGGTCCACTCCTCTTCAATGGCTGTGCGAAGTTGCTGGATATTAGTGGGAAGTGGTGCACGCTGTCGTATACGCCGGTCAAGCACATCCCAAACATGCTCAATGAGTGACATGTCCGGTGAGTATGCTGGCCATGCAAGAACTGGGACATTTTCAGCTTCCAAGAATTGTGTACAGATCCTTGCAACATGGGGCCGTGCATTATCTTGCTGAAACGTGAGGTGATGTTCATGGATGTATGGCACAACAATGGGCCTCAGGATCTCATCACGGTATCTCTGTGCATTCAAAATGCCATCAATAAAATGCACCTGTGTTCTTCGTCCATAACAGATGCCTGCCCATACCATAACCCCACCACCACCATGGGCCACTCGATCCACAACATTGACATCAGCAAAGCGCTCACCCACACGACGCCACACACGCTGTCTGCCATCTGCCCTGAACAATGTAAACCGAGATTCATCCGTGAAGAGAACACCTCTCCAACGTGCCAGACGCCATCGAATGTGAGCATTTGCCCACTCAAGTCTGTTACGGTGACGAGCTGGAGTCAGGTCAAGACCCCGATGAGGACGACGAGCATGCAGTTGAGCTTCCCTGAGACGGTTTCTGACAGTTTGTGCAGAAATTGTTTGGTTATGCAAACCAATTGTTTCAGCAGCTGTCTCAGTGACTGGTCTCAGACGATCTTGGAGGTGAACCTGCTGGATGTGGAGGTCCTGGGCTGGTGTGGTTACACGTGGTCTGCGGTTGTGAGGCCGGTTGGATGTACTGCCATATTCTCTGAAACGCCTTTGGAGATGGCTTATGGTGGAGAAATGAACATTCAATGCACGAGCAACAGATCTGGTTGACATTCCTGCTGTCAGCATGCCAATTGCACGCTCCCTCAATGCTTGTGGCATCTGTGGCATTTTGCTGCACATTTCAGGGTGGCCTTTTATTGTGGACAGTCTAAGGCACACCTGTGCACTAATCATGATGTCAGATCAGCATCTTGATGTGGCACACCTGTGAGGTGGGATGGATTATCTCAGCAAAGCAGAAGTGCTCACTATCACACATTTAGACAGATTTGTGAACAATGTTTGAGAGAAATGGTAATATTGTGTATCTGGAATTAATTTTAGATCTTTAAGTCCATCTCATGAAAAATGGGAGCAAAAACAAAAGTGTTGCGTTTATATTTTTGTTGAGTGTAGTTATGTTAGTAGACCTTAAATACATCTAGTTCCTATATAGCCTGAGGTCCTCAGGCAGTAGACTGCTGTTCCTCCCAGTGTCCAGGCTCAAAACTAAAGGGGACAGAGCCTTCTCCATGCGGGCACCCACAATCTGGAATGACCTACCTGAGGAAATTAGGTTGGCTGAGTCACTGCCCATTTTTAAATCTCTCCTCAAAACCCACTTTTTATCGGAGAGCTTTTCCAGATTTTATTTGAGCCTGCCTTTTGTTTTTATTCCTGTCTTTTATCCTTTTTTTCATATGGCTCATTATTGTCTATACATCACATGAATTTGATGCTCTTTGTTTTAACTGTGCTTTTATTTGTTCAGCACTTTGTAGCTGTGTTTTGAAAAGTGCTATATAAATAAAGTGTATTATTATTATTATTATTATTATTATTATTATTATTATTATTATTATTATTATTATTATTATTATTATTATTATTATTATTATTATTATTATTATTATTATTATTATTATTATATCATTTCCCTGCATATTGATTCACTGGGGTCTCCAACCTGCAAGTTGCTCTTCCCTTTAACTTGAAGTAATTAACAACCAAATGTATTAAAATCTTGTTTTGCACAGTCAGCTCAGGGTTGATTTAAATTAGTTTCATGAAATGTAAGAACCTGAGACTTTTGCTGCTTTTTAATGACTGTGTAAACTGTCAGTTCAGGTTAAATCTGTGACTCCCAGGTGTTTGTGTGTGTGTGTGTGTGTGTGTGTGTGTGTGTGTGTGTGTGTGTGTGTGTGTGTGTGTGTGTGTGTGTGTGTGTGTGTGTGTGTGTGTGTGTGTGTGTGTGTGTGTGTGTATCGGTGTGTGTGTGTATCGGTGTGTGTGTCAGTGTGTGTGTGTTTGGAATCGTTTGAACATGAAGCAGGGGATGGCTGAAAGAGCATGCATGCTCAGCAGACTTTAACGCAGAAGAAAACACACACACACACATCACTTTCTTCTTATCAGCTGTCTATCAGGAGCCAAACCCTTCTCCTAGATCTGACACAGTCTTACAAGCTGCCGAGCTTTCAGCACCCATCATGTCTGCACATCTGACACCAGCCCACCGACACCCCGAGCTACACACACGTACGCACGCACGCACGCACACACACACACACACACACACACACACACACAAACACACACAAACAAACAGAGAGAGAGACACACACACACACAGACACACACACACACACACTGTCACCACTGTCCCAGTTGCCAAGTGCCTTCCGCTACTCCTTCCGATTATAACCTGTTATATTCCTCATTGGGCCAACTGCTAACTGATCCTGAAACAGTTTGTGCTCAGGGGTTACAGCTGTCCATCTTTTGATTTGTTTCTTAATCTCTAAAGCTGACACACAGAGCTAGGGGACAAATGTTAAACTCGTTTTTATTTCCAGCAGAATTTCACTGCAGCATGAGGGTCCAGAGGAGGAGATTTTAACAATACAAAAAGCCAGGGGATCAAGAAAAAGGCTGACACACTGCCAAGTGAAGGGTACAATAGAAACACCTGTACAACAATATAAATAACTTAAATATGAAAAAGCCTAAATCTAAGGTCTATGTCTTCTTAGATCACACTTCTCTATTTCCCATTTATATTTGGCAATCAACTTTATCGTGACCAATTGGGTTATTTTTCATGAGCAGGACCGCCTCAAGAAATATTGTTAATCTAAAACTCAATTTAGTTTAACAGCAGCCGTCCTGCACTCTCTTAATGTGAGACATCCTCATCCTCCATCTCAGTTCTCCTTAGAACATCACTTTGCAGCATTTTAATTTTAATTTAAATTAATAATTACTGAGCACTTACACTTTACAGAGCTGACAGTGTAATATGTTTGCTTTTGGAAATTAACGGCTGTAAAACATTTTGTTGCAAACTACTGGACTGGTATAAAAATAAGTGAACATGAAAAGCTTTAATTACATTAAAAAACTGTCTTGTTTGTTGGGTTAAATCAAATGTGTAAATGGAAGCAGAGATGAAGTAGCAATGTAATGGATGGTTAGCTTATGAATTTATTTTAAAACTTATACCGATGTCAACCTAATTTAAAAGCTCACGTAAGATGTCTATTATACATAATACTGCATAGGACACATGACATAACAACAGTTTTAGAAATGCCTTAGCCCCAGCAGCAGTTGTTTTCCTCTCTGGTCCAAAGGTAGTTTATTTATCTTCCACTATAGAACTGTCCTTAATGCATTGATGACCGGTGGCCATAAAGTCTATTTGTTATGTGACACAGTCATTAGTATGTGCAGGACACACTCCAGTTTACAGAACAAAATAACTCAGCCTGGAGAAGAGTGGTACGAGGACACACTGACAAAGTCATCCTGGCTCCAAACACTGCACACACACACACACACACACACACACACACACACACACACACACACACACACACACTCAGTCCAGTGAAAGGAGTGGAGAAGGGTTAGCAGATTTGGGAGAAAGGGTCATGGGTCAATGAGTTGGGAGAGATTGCTTCTTGGCTTGAGGTGAGCTGAGGTTTTGTGCCTGTCAACACTGCAGCAGACACACTGCAGTATTCTGACTCCAACACAAACCTCATACTCTGAAATGTGAAAACGTTCACAATATCATCACAAATATCAGTGTATTGTAGAATGGGCTTGTAGCTACAATCAATGCTACCAAGGGCGTGTTCTGACCACCGTGTGTGATCTATTTTAGGGGGATAAGATGCTGTTAAAAAGAGTGCAGATAATGACTACTGTCTTTGACAGATCTGTTGTACTAATCTGTATATTTAGCATCAATCCATTTTAACATGAACATACATATTACATGGCTATGCTCTTTTATCATTCAAATGATTACATTTTCATCTTTCATCTTTTAACATTACCAGCTATATGGGCGCTCCGGTGGTGTAGTGGATAGAGCATGTACCATATTGGCTCTGGCCTTCGTAGCAGTGGTCGCGGGTTCAAATCTGACCCGTGTACCTTTACTGAATGTCATCCCCCCTCTCTCTCTGTCTCCCCATTTCAACCAGCTTTATGTGATGGCGGACAGAGATGAGGGTATGTTGCGATTATAGCAGCCTGTGTCTGTGTGTGTGTGTGTGTGTGTGTGTGTGTGTGAGGGTCTGACGTTATTGGCTGTGACAGCTCTGGAGCAGAGCCCAGCCGTGAGCCACGTTAAGAGATGTGTCAGTTGTTGGCTTATTATTTTTTGTACCATCTCGACAGTTTTTTCTTAGCAGGAGAATTCACAACTGAAATAATTCTTGGACACTTCTTTTTCTGAGCTCCTCCACCAGTGTCGGAGGACGACACAAATATTAAGAATACCGAGATACATACTTGTTGACAAAAAGTGATTTTGCATTCTCCAGAATCACTGACTGAACCTTTCATTGACCGTCAGCTCTATAAGGTAACACACGTACTTTGCCTATTCCCCATTCAACCCCACTTTGAAAATACTGAACTATCCCTTTAACTCCCTGGTTCATTGGCTGAAAATACTCCAACAGCTTCTTGTTCAAACTGAAGTGTTTCGACAGATTACCCATCAGCCACCGGCTTTCAATACCCGAAGCTCTTATCTTTCCTCCTGATGATCCATTTCCAAAGTGCATAAGCATGTACATAGGACACACCCTTACAAGAATACATACACACACACACACACACACACACACACACACACACACACACACACACACACACACACACAGTGTCTCTCAAACACTCAAGGAAAACACTCAGAGCCACAGGACCCCAAACACACCGTCTTCATTCTTTCAACATCATGAATACACAATTTGAAAACAGGCACAGAGACACACACAAACCGCACACAAACACACAGCACACAGACACAAACACACACACACACACACACACACAAACACACACACAAACATACACACAAACACACAGTCATGTACAGGCCCGTCGTCCTGGTAGATGATTGGAAGTCCTTAGAGCCTGTCATTAAGTACACATCTGAACACAGTCAACGGGAAGAATAATGATGCAGCCGTGTGTCTGCTCAGAGCAGCATCAGCTCAGTTTACTTTCAGAGACGCTGTCAAGATAGTCAGCATGTATCCTGTCACTAGACAACACTATACCGTGCTCTACATACAGGTGAACACAGACACTTATCTGGAACACCATGAAGCTTCCATTAGGAAAGATCATGTCTAAGGGAAATCGTTAAAAGTTGCAGATAAAAAAAAATTGTAGAGACCATTGTACAATTATTTACTAATAAAGTTATAATAATAATTTTAATTATATATTTATTTTACATAGCGTTTTTTCTAGGTAATCAAAAACACATTAAATATTTAAATTATCCTGATAAAAAGTTGTTGTGATTGTGTTGACATTTCCAGGAGACACCAAACACACTGAGATCACAGGTGCTGCTAAATGGGTTCATTTTGCTTTGTCTATTGCTGCTATTGCTTATCTGCCAAAATGTCACAGTTTTGTCTGTTTCTTTTGTTTCAAATTGAGCTGTTAGTCTGTCAGGTGAAATGTCAAACTTTCAAAGGTCATTGTTTAGCTTTACTGTTATTGTGCTAAATGAAATTCCAGCAGTAAACCCTTTCATGCAACACACACACACACACACACACACACACACACACACACACACACACACACACACACACACACACACACACACACACACACACACACACACACAATGTAAAATGGGCGATAACCATAGATAGTAAATAATATGGATGTAGCATCCGGGCTGACCTCAGTTATTCACACGGCATCCAATAATCCTGGTTTGTGCGCGTCGCCATCTTGTGAGATTTTTACTCCGCCTCACTCCTCTTGCCGAAAAGGGGAATCGACGTCACGTCGGGGGGGAGGGAGATAGCTGACGTATACCTCCGAGGCAAAGTGAGGGACAACAGGCGGAGAGCTGTCACTCAAGAGATCGCGCCAATACATTTTAACCTCCAAAAGAATAAAAACTAGCGTGGGCCAAAAAAATTCACCCCCCTCAGTGTTGTCATGTAGATATGACCTAAACATACAGACTAAAATGGTTTTGTGGCCCAGGCTGTAAATAGGTTTAATAAGACTTTGAAAACGGCCTATCTAAAGGCTGTTACATACTCCGCGAGAAGAAAGAACAAAGTTCTCGGTGACAGAGCTGCGAGAAGTTCTTTCTGGTCTGACATTACATACTTCACGAGAACTCAACTGCCGAACTCCTCACCGCGGCGTATTGTTACCATGGTAATTTACTCAATAGCGCCAGCTGATTTCACTTCGCTTTCCTCATTGACTTCAGACTGACCAATCACACAATAGTTCTCGGACAAGCTGCGAGAAGAAAGTTCGGCCCGGGTGATGTGTCGAGAACAAGCTGCGAGAACAGCTAAACAAGAGCTGAGAGAAGAAAATGACGTAATTTTCTTCTCGCAGCTCTGTCACCAAGAACTTTGTTCTTTCTTCTCGCGGAGTATGTAACAGCCTTTACAAGTGAGACAAAGAAAAACTGCTCGTCTTGGCGCCACCCCCAGTGGCACTTTCTGGTTACTACAGTTGTAGGTCACTTCCTTATTGGATGCCGGTAAAAATCGCTGAGGTTGGGGCTTGGCGATAACATTGAGCAGACTTATAGACACAAAGTTCAAACACCAACAACAATTTAGCAAAGTTTAAGAAAACTCCTGGTTTTGTATGTAACACTTTATTCCTAAAAATACAATTATTTTAACTATAACTCAGTGGGTCTTTACCTTCCGGGTTGTTAGTTGTTGGCTACTGGGCTAAAATATGTCACCATCATATTCAGGCAGCTTCTTCAGAAATATTTGAACCATTTCTTCTCTGGCTGCTCAATTTCCTCGCATTTTTGGTAGTCAATGTGTGGTTCAAACAGCTGCAATTGGTTGTAGGAAGCTGTAGGATGTAAAACGTTTTGTCCATGAAAAACTTTAGTGGAATAAGACTGGTGTGAGTGGGAGAGGGATTTCTCATTTCCCCTAACTAGAACTCTTCCCCTTACTGTTTCTGTATTTTGTCCAAACTTATCTTCACTTTTAAGGTTAAAAACTCAAGGAGGTTTCAAAGCAATTACACACACACACACACACACACACACACACACACACACACACACACACACACACACACACACACACACACACACACACACACACACACACACACACACACACACTCTAAACTGGACTCAGTGGGAGCTAGGGTTTTTTGAAGACTTCTTATTTGTATTTGAAGGTTGTGTCCTCCTCACAATGTCTTTGTGTTGAGACACAGTAGAGTCCTCGGAGCAACACAGGACCAAAATGAACAGCAGACTGAGGCCCTGTTCTCACGGTGAAAACGTGACAGTTTTCCCGTTTTTGGTTTAAGAAAAACCCCGTTCAGACACAATTTATCTGACATCTTCACTCGTACATGTTTTCAGAGGAAACGGGACGAAATCGCTGTAGTAAGCATGCCAGGCCAGCAGTTGGCGGTACAAGGTAGTAGTAGATAGCTTTTCCGCTACAATTTGATGCATAAAACCTTACTGTAACCGAAAATTAATGCCACTAACGTTCATAAAGCGGTTGGTGTAAGCTTGGGGTTACAAGTATTGTAAATGACAAGCTTTCTGTCCTCTTATTTCACCGCATTGAACTCGTGAAAACATAAGACATGCTGGTAGTGAAGGGGCTTTGTGAGCAGCTATTTTCCTGTTAGGCGTAGGCTACTTCAAAATAAAAGTCAACTCACGTCTGTCCGGTGAAATGCTATTAATGTTTAGCCAGTGAAATGCTTTTACTGTGAAGCCGTAGCCTTAATGCTCCTTTTGTTCAACAAAAAGGAACAGTAACTTAACCGCTGCGCGCTGAACTATGGATAGTGTTTTTTAATGTAGAGAGAGCCGTGTCGCTGTCATATAGAAGCTACACAAGTTTATTTTGCTAGAAAAAGCGGCAGAGCACAAATCTTTCCCCAGACAAAGTGGCGGGTGCATGGTATCAATAACTTACTAATAGACTAGACTAAATTGGTGAGTATTATAGGCCTATTTAAGCCCTGCGCTACAATCTCCGCTGATCACAGTGATTGTGCGGCGGAGACACCATGCATGTTATGTTGTCTTCTAACTTTATAACTCGCGTGTGGGTATTTTGGAGCCGTGACATCAGCGTTACCAGGGAAAATGGTTTTGGTGTTTACAAGAAACCAAAACCGTTGTGTTTTCCAAAAAATCCTCCCTGGGAGGTGATCTCAAAAACTTGCGGTTTCATGCCTGCGTTTGCTGTGTTCATGTACATGATATAGTGCAACCGTGGGAATTTTTCCGCGTTTGCACCGTTTCCTGTTGCCGTGAGAACAGGGCCTGAGAAGCAGCTGGATGTCTAAAGGCAGATCATTCTCAACACTTCTAGAATGAATGAAGGACATCTGCTACAGAGGAGGTCACAAGAAAGTTTGATGCTTGAATGAAAAGTTAACCACGTTGTAATGTGTTTGACATGAAATGATTTCCAGAAATAGCAGTTATTTTCATTATTTTTTAGGCTTAAAGGAGGAGTCAGTGATTCTGGAGAAGTTTGTAGTCAAAATCCCTTTTTGTGAAAACCCTTTCCGCTACCTGTGTAATGAGAAAGAAAATCTGGTGATTTTGGAACATACCGTTTCTTTGCCTACCAGTTTACATATCCTAGGCTGAGGAGATATTCACAGTTTTTTGCAAAAACTTATTTTCTTTTCAACATATATTTAATTTTTTTTATAAAACTGGCAACAGAAAAAGCAGCAACAGTGTAAGTTTCAAACTTCAATTAATTGCAAACCAGGAAGAAACCAACAAATGCTTTCAGGGCCATACAGTATATTTCATTATCTTGTGCAAATCTTTGCAACAAAACATTGAGGTTTTGGGGGAAATTCCTTGAATGATACTCATTATTACACTTTCAGTTAGGCCAACGTTTTCTAATATTGTATAAATCCTCTAGATGCAGTAAACACCATCAATATTGCGCTCCAAGATGGTTAAAAAAAGCAATATAATTATGAAAACAAAACAATAGAGAAACCATCTGAGGCCAGGCCGGCATTGGAAACAATCATTTTGTATCCTGTGAAACAAAAACACATTTTCTAAACTGCAGATGAAAGGTCTCATATTTCACGGTGCATCATCTGGTGTCTTCTGCTCTGGGCATATCCACTGATGTCATTAAAAAAAAAGTGTCACAGGTGTAGAAGCTTTAGAAAACTTCTCAAGTGTGTAAAGAGGAGATTAAATACATGAGGCTCTTTCATAAGTTTCTCAAAGTTCCTCTGCATTCACTGATCCCCCGGGTCGCTCAAAGGAAAATGTTGAAACTGGGTCAACCAGACCACGGAGACAAGAGTAAAAAACTGAAAAGGAATTAAAAGATAGATTATGGAAGAAGTCTTTCTATTATGTTAATACAATGTTAAACTGGTCTTTAAAAAAGGGGAAATGGTGATGGCTGTACTTCTATGCCTGCACTATTTCAAAGTCATAGATTCAATATCCACAACTCATTGGCTGTTGTCCAGAGGTGGATAAATCATTAGGCTTAAGGTGGCAATTGTCAAAAGATACCAAGAGGCCATAATAAGACTCATGAACAAATGTATTGTTGATGTTTTTTTGTTTTTTTATTTATACTTGCTAGTTTATTATGTCTTTCAAAAAATACATACATGAAAATGACATTTGGATATACAGGATCCATCTATTTGCCTTAGGCGCCAAATAACTGAGTTTAAAGGTTAAAAACAGAAGGTCCGTTGTTACTTTAGGGACTGACTATAGTAAATACACAATTATAATAAAGTTTCCTTTCTGGACCAGTTGGCATAAACAGACATAAACATTTCCTCTGTGAAGAAGTTGGAATGAAAAGCATGTGGAGGCTGATTGTAGGAGCTGGCTGAGGTTCAGTCTTTGAAACAGTCTCTTAATGAACGGCTTTACTGAGATGGAGATGTGAGCAGTAGAGCTGTTAAGAGTAACATAAAAGAAAATGTTTCTGTTAGGACATTTAAATCTATTCACACCATTTAATTACAAAACCAAGAAAAGAAATCAAAGTTCTTAGGACATTATGTGGCATTGTTAAATGTATTCAACGATCATTTGTCAAGATTACTTCAGGAATGCAATTTTTTTATTGAGACAGGGTCCTGGAGAAAATACACAAGCTGCGTAGTTATCACACGTTCTTTGAGACGCGATGTCTGCCCACTGCAGATAGCAGGACGTTTTAATTGCTTCCTCTGTCTTTAATTAGCACAACTTATTGGAATTTTGAGCTGAAAGGAAGAAAACAAACATCAGTCCAAATTCAATTACAAGAGGGTGTAGCTTTAGAAGTACAAGAAACAGTGGTAAAATGATGTAATGTTTTCAATAGTTTCATAAAAAGCTTTTGTTGGTCAAACAAGAGCGTTTTTCTGAAATGCATGGCAGAATTTGTCAAAAGTCATGACTGGCTTTGCAAGAACACTGATACTATTAAAGTTATAGTGCGTAACTTCTGGTGCCTCCAAAAGGAATTATGAGTATTAACAACAGCACTATCGGTGCATCTACATGATGTAAGCCTTTCTTACCACCTTCGGCTGTACGTCCAGGTTTTTTTCTTAACAGTACAATCAACAACTGAAACATTTCTTGGGCCCTTCTTGGAATTCTTCTGAGCTCCTGTGCCAGTGTCAGCGGTGACACCACATTGTAAACACTGCCATACTATACATAGAAATACAGAGAGAGTTTTGTGAAGTCGATAGAAAAGTTACACAATATAGCTTTAACTCATTCTTTAATAGTTTCATAAAAACTCAAGGTATTTCTGGCGGAATCCATCACTAGCCAAAGTCACAGCTGACTCCTCTGTTTGACACAGGTCAACCAGAGGTGACTGGAGCAGCGGTATCACCAGAGCAACTCATTCTGCGTGATATGAAACCAAACATGGCCGCCCTGGTGATCCATCATCTCTCTAGTGAGGTCCATCCATCACTTACAGAGGCGTGCTGACATCCACTTTGCTCTGGTTCCTCTCTGCTGGGCTGTGATTGGACGCTGATATGGAAGCCACTGGTTGCCATAGCGCAGGGGGTGCTTTCACACTAGTGGAGCAGATGAAAAAATAATGCCCCAAACCTGTAACAACCTGACAGAAACACATTGATTTAGAAATATAAAGAGATGGAGATTCATCAAGCTTGAGGGCTAGTCCATGTGCTTCACAAGAAGTGTTTCAGATGGACAGCAGAGTGAAAAGCATCAAGTTCAACAAAACATGGCCGCGACGTCTGGTGCCTTCACAACGTGTTGTCAAGAGGAATTGAGGAGTCAGACTGACTGCTGTTCTACTGAGAAACATTAAAGCTCACATATTATGCACTTTGCTGTCAATTTTATATGGTCTAAGTAGTCCCTAATACTTATTTTTTTAGATGTTTGCTGAAAAACCCGTTCAGATCATTTATTGTAGCAAGCCTCTATACCCTGATTGTCCTCTGGTCTCAGGATGACCTATATTTGTGCGATCTGGCTGGCCCCTCCCACCTCTCTACCGGGCTTTCTTTATATGTCCATGGGGCTCTCCCACCGTCTCTGCCGTGCTCTCGCGATACTAGAGAGACACTGCGTGACTGCGAACAAAGTGTTTACCCGGAGCTAAGCCATAGCTGGTTGCTTGTCCCAAAGCTAATAGCTATACACCAGTCAGGCAAAACTAGCTTCCTATCCGTTTTGTTATTAAAAACGAGGCATTATTAGACTGCAAGGGGAAAGCTAAGTTAGTGTATTAGGAGCAAAACTTGGTGCTACAACCGAAGCTACATGGGCGCTAACGCTAAAAATAAGACTCAGACGATTTAAACCAGTGAAAACAGTAGCTTCAAAGTGTGATTTCTACAGGAATATCTTCCCATCCTTTGTCATGTTAAAAACGAGTCATTTTCAGACTGCTGTGGGGAATATAAACAGCGTGTTATGAGCAAAAGCTGGTTGCTTGTCCCAAAGCTAATAACTATACACCAGTCAGGCAAAACTACCAATAAAAACTATTATTTTAGTTTCACCGTTTAAAAAAAAGCACAGGTAGCTTCCTATCCGTTGTGTTATTAAAGACGAGGCATTAATAGACTGCTGTGGTTAAGATAAATTAGTGGAGTATGAGCAAAAGCATTCTGTGTTGGTGTATGTAACATTCAGGCTGTACTAAGGGCATCTTGTCGCTTAGCGGGGAAAACAACATGGCTGTCGCTCGGATCTCGGGGCTGTGGACCAATAAGAAATGGGGGGGTGGGGTTATCATAGACTAGTGCACGGTGGACGTTTCTGGGGGGGAAGCATGGACATATAAAGAAAATATGGGGATGTGGCTGTGCCGACTATTACGTAATAGTCGGCGAGAATTCTGACTGGAGTATATTGGGGGGGAGGGGTGGGGGTTTCAGAAAGGGGGAGAGTGAGAAAAGGAGATATTGTTATTTTTTTGATATTTTGGCAGTCTCTAGGCACACCGTGGCCCCATGGATATGTTAGAACACATTTAAAAAGTGCATTTAGCATAATATGTGACCTTTAAAATATATTTTTTTTTCTAAGTATTGCAGGTCATGGCGAATTGAGGCTCAAAGGAATTTTCTTCCTGAACATATTTTGAGAGACTCTTCTAAGAATTTCAATGAAGTCACCACAAAATGTCAAAATGTATCTACACGGTCATAACTTGTCAAACTACTTAAGCAGCCTAATGCAGTTCTTCTGCCCTTGAGCGATATGTCCAGTGTTAAGACAGGAGTATGCTGGAAGAGGTAGTTTATACACCATGTCCTCTGACCTGCTGAAAGGCTTTATAGAATGGCCTCCACACCTGCTGTCATAAACAGGGAAGAGATGCTTTTATAGAGATAAATAGTGTTCTAAAGAATGACACACTTTGATTGTAGTTTTACCTCTCTATCCCCACATAGCTGACTAATCAACTGAAACGGGCGCTCATGTCAGTTTCAGAAAGTTAAATACATTGTTGGACAAAGCCCTTTAAAGCTACTTACTTAAAAGTGACTGATGTCTCCCCCTTGAGGAATTCTGAGTAATTACAACAACACTGTCGGTGCATCTTCATGATGTATTACCTTCTGCTGTACATTGTTATGTACTTATTAGTTTGGTTTTTCCCACCGCAATTCAGTGAAATAGCTCCATTTTTACAGTTCTTCAGATGTAGTACCATTATAAAACGTAAAATATTCAAAAGGAGGCTTTAGTTCCTGTAACTGCTTGGCCAAAAAGTTCTCGCTTTGCCAGTTCAATGATTTAATAGTTACTTTTTTGCAGAGGTTCTGAGTTGAAAGGAGGACACAGCATATTACAGAGGTTTATTAATAAATGGTGGAGAAAGTAATATGCTGAGTAGATCAGTTTCTGCACATCCTGACAATTTATGATTGATTTTCATTAAAGTATTCCCGGTAAAAAAATCTATATTTTTACAGCAATCTAACTTCCACTGAAGGCAGGGAGCTGAAGGATGGACTCAGAGGGCTGGTAATTTAACTTAGAGACAATCACAGATCATAGTTAAACTGTTCCATGAGGAATTCTGATTAATTACAACAAAACTGTCAACATGCTGTGACCACACGTGGATTTACTACCTTCTGCTGTACATCCAGGGTTTTTTTTTAGGATTAATATCAACAACTGAAACATTACAATAATACAGAGTTTTGTGAAACTGAAAGGCATTATCAACTTTGTGTCAACTCATTAGGTAATGGCTTGAATGTAACAGACAACAAGTTGTCAGCAGACGTGTTTTTTCGTCACGATCAACTGTCATGATCAATTGAGATTATTTCTGGACCATCATTGGAAAAACGATATGAATATCTGCTGTTGACATTTCTTTACAACAGCAGAACAAAGTGCTTTGGCTTTTCAACCTGCATCTTTCAGTCTGTTTCTTCCCAGATGAAATCAAGATGAACGGACCAGACCATCAGAGATCAGATCAGATGGAGATGAGTCGGACTGAGCCCTTCATACACAGAGAGGAAAGAAGATTCAGTTTCAAATGTTTTTCTTTGAGATTCCGTCGAGTAAGATGACATTTGAATAACATGGTTATCTTCAGCTTTGAGTGGGCTGGAAGAGAAGGCATTTATCAGGCCTCTTTCTTAAAGCAAGGCAAGGCAAGTTTATTTATATAGCACAATTCAAACACAAGGCCACTCAAAGTGCTTTACAGGGGCAATATTAAAATACATTAAAACACCTTAGTGGTAGGCAGAGCCGGCCCGAGGCATAAGCGAACTAAGCGGTCACTTAGGGCCCCCGACCGCCAGGGGGGCCCCCTAAAAAAAATATATATATATTAACATCATATTATGCAAATGTGAGTTATCATACAAAAAAAGGAATAAAATATTTTGGTCTAGATAATTAATAGCCTAAAAATGTTATCAGTTCATCTGGGAGGTAATCCGAAATTATCTGATCATGTCACATTCACATCCATGCATGTATTGAGTTTATTTAAAAACAAATGAAAATGGGGCTGCCCTCAGTTGCCCATGCACTGTGTATAGTCTATAGCCTTTTTCAGCCTTGTCTGTGGAAAAAAAGATACAGTAGCTGGACAACAGAGTTCTTCTGCTTCGTTCCTCTCACTGCATTTAAATGCATTCATTATATTACAGAGAAATATGTCCCATAAAAGAAAAAGAGCTCCAAGCCCAACCCAGAGGACCCTCCATAATATTTTATTTTATATTAATATTTTTTATGGAAAATCCATGTTTCCTTCTTCAATAGCTTCTAATTCATCTTACCCAGTGTCTCCAAATTATTTG
Source organism: Hyperoplus immaculatus (assembly GCA_949357725.1). Lineage (NCBI taxonomy): Eukaryota > Metazoa > Chordata > Actinopteri > Uranoscopiformes > Ammodytidae > Hyperoplus > Hyperoplus immaculatus. The sequence continues at coordinate 4,885,341 of OX442354.1, read as the reverse complement.
TTCACACCAAATTTCTCAGATTTAGCCTCTTAATTTTCCTCTCAAAGTGCACCAGATTCATGCATTTCACTTTAAAAAGGTTAAAAAAATCTCCCGGGGGGGCATACCCTCGGATCCCCCTAGGAGGGTCTGAATCTTGGCTGTCTAATATTTTCGCACAGCTGCACAGTGGAGGCACTAGCGGAAAACACTGGGTGTGTGAATGATATTTAACAAAGATCTATAGTTTCAGCAGCGCTAACATTGGAGAGGGGCCCCCTAATCATATTTCGCTTAGGGCTCCCTGAAGGCTTGGGCCGGCTCTGGTGGTAGGACAACACAAAAGACAGACAGGAAGCTTGTTGTGTGAAAAGGCATTTGTCTTAAAGGTGGAGTCAGCAATTCTGGAGAATGATTGTTGTCTAAATCACTTCTTCTCAAAATCAGTGAATATCTCCTCATGTTCCGCTACGTGTCCGTACTGTGTGTGTCTTGTGATGAAAATATCCATTGTCAATACACAGCCTGGGCTCTGCAAACGGGCATGTTGTTATAGCTACGGTGGCTGCCTTTGTTGACATATCCTTTGTTAATATAGGAGTTTACACAGCTGGGTTGTATATTAACACCATTTTAGGTAACAGATCGATATTCACAGATTTTGACAAAAAAGTGATTTTGACAACAATCGTTCACCAGAATCACTGACTCCACTTTTTTTTGTGACAACATCATTTTTGTTTGTTGTATTTCCATGCTTTTCATTTTGTTTTGTATCACTGATATGTCTGAAATAAATTGAAAGTGACGAGAGAGTGACAGTTCTATTGGGAGGTACGATGAGATGTTAGTGCACTAATCAATTAAGTGGATAAGATACAAAAGATTACTCTTGCAGAGTGGCAACTTAATAGCAACATAGATTTCTGGCAATTACGTTAATGACTTGGTTTAATTTACAGTGGTTTGTTGCAGACGCTGCATTCCCATCATGGTTAACAGGAACAGTGATGTAGGATGGGCAGTGGAGTGAAGACGACATCATCAAACGCTGTTAGTGGACAATAGTGAACAAGATGCATGATGGGATATTTATATTTTTACACACTCTGCATCTTTGCTTTGTTTGACTTTGGCTCTGTAACTAATGAAGAGGTGGTAAAGTACCGTTTAACATACCAGTGGCACGGACTTGGTCTCCCAACCTTTTTACATGAACTTACTGTTCTCTGGATCACTGCCCGCATTTGTGTTTCCAACAGTCCTCCAGTCAAACCAGAAACAAAAAGCTGCATTTATGAAATAAAAAAAGAAATTATGAAACAATAACATAATATCTACGATTTTACATTGTGTCTAATTTGTTGTTAATTGTTTTTATTTTTCCAATAACTTGGTTCCTGACTACAAATACTTGCAAAACTGTGTGCATTGATTGGTAAATGTTAGCGTGCCAACACGATGGCGAACATGGTAAACGTTACACATGCTAAGCATCAGCATTTTAATATTGATAATGTGAGCATGAAATCCTGCCAACCACTCATTAAAAATTAATGTGTGGCAGTGTGTAGATTTAGTCTCATACAATATAATTTATTCATAAAGCTTTTTTAATAATTTAGCATCAGTATGTTTAGATTATGGAGTTGCCGGTTGCATTATATTCAGATTGGTCACAGGTAATTCTACTGGTATCTATATGAAAAAAATGTAAAAATAACATATCTATGTTTCAAATTTAACAGATGAATAAAGGTAAGTCCTTGCAATTGTTTTCATCTTAATTATTTTCTTTATTATTATTATCACTATAACTCTACCCTCATCCCAATATTGTTCTCATCTCTGCAGTCCAATATATTAGTGACTGTATTTCATATCCTGAGCACTTCCCAAGTCAACTATTACATATTTATGACATTTCACAGTCTGTTTTACTTTCTCTTGCCTAATTTTGTTTTGGAAGTTGTTCGATAAAAAATGTACTTTTGCAAATTTCAGACTCTGCAGTATACACACACACAGTTGCCGTGGCTGCACTCAAGTCATGTGGTAGCGGTTGAGCTGCGCTAATAGTCTGATGAAAGATCCAGCAAACATTCTGAAATCACATTGATATAAACTAATGAGGGTTCATCAGCTGTAGCGAAAGATTAGCCAGAATTTAAAAGATTTTTAGATTTATTCAAAAATATCCATTCTGTGAATGATATGAATGTTAATGAGGATTTAGTTTAGTCAGTTTTGGGGTCTTGCATATACATTAGGTTTTTCATTATGTAGGCCTATGCATATTTCTTCATATAATTTATATGTCTTCCTTCTTTCTATTTTCTTTCTTAAAGATCTCCTATTATATTACTTTTCTGGTCTTAATTTCTCATTAATGACTCCTATAGAGCAACCTGACACCAATCACAGCACAAAAAAACATGTAGATTTTTGGGAAGCTCTTCCTCCCATCTCAGCGATTTCAGCATTCTGTGTACACACTCGGCTTTGTGCTTCTCCGCCCCCTCGCCCCCCTCCTGCAAACCCCACTCCGTGATTGGTTACCTTCCGGAACACTTTCAGTGGCGCGCGGGCAGATTTGAGCAGGCAGGTGGGGGCAGCATACATTACCATACATGGAAAAATCCGGATTCTTTACGTAACGAATCCCGGAAATTTGAACAAGTGATTCGCGATCAGCTGCCCTAGTGTTTAGCGCTTTGCACAGCCACCCCAGACGGTCAGCAGGGAATACGTCTAAATGCATGTAAGTCATTACTTGACACTTTAGTATGGTTAAACATAACTATAAATCATTATAACATCGTTTATAGGTCATAAAAGTCGAAAAAGTATAATAGGTCCTCTTTAAGGGCTTCTTAAACTTACTGTAGTTGAAGCCACCTGGAACTTTGGTCTCTTTCACATTTGATATTAAAGACAAAATCTGCAAAAATCTGGGATGAAGTTAATTATAAAAAATTGATTCCTTTGTTATGAATAAAAAGTTAAAAGCCCGAAAGCTAACCTGCTGTATTGGGACAAAGTGTGATTTGATTTGAGCAAATGTAGAAAGTGGCTCAGATTACCCCGTTCTCCCCTACATACAAATCCATAATGATGTTCTACACCGTGACTATAGATTTACAAGAGCGGTTTAACAGCAGCCAAGAAGCCAATTCCAGCAAAAAAACGTTTTGGCTTAAAGAGGACCTATTATGCTACTTTTCTGGTCTTAATTTCTTGTTTTACACTGCTATAGAGCAACCTGACACGAATCACATCACAAAAAACTATGTAGATTTTCGGGAAGCTCTTTCTCTTATTTTGGCGATCCAGCACATCCTGTCAACACTTGAGTGTGTGTGCTTCGGCTCCCTCCGCCTGTGCTTCGGCCATCTCCGCTCCCCTCTCCCCCCTCCTGCAAACCCCACTCCGTTGTGATTGGTTACCTTCCTTCCGGAACACTTTCAGTGGCGGGAAGCGCGAGCATGGACCTATAAGGGCGCGAGGCAGACGCGAGGCAGACGCGAACAGGGAAGTGACAGCATTACCATACATGGAAACATCCGCGTGGAGACGTCACAAAGTTTTATGCGACGTCACAAATTATGAAAGGGTAGACCGCTTTGAACACGTGACTTCTCGACTGGCTAGAATAGTGTTTAGTGCTCTGCACAGACACCCCAGACAGTCAGCAGGGAATATGTCGAAATGCATGTAAGTCATTATTTGATAATTTAGTATGGTTAAGCATGACTATGAATCATCATAACAACGTTTATAGGTCATAAAAGTCAAAAAGCATCATAGGTCCTCTTTAACAAGAAAGAGACGTTAATTTCAAATGCCAACTGCATGAGGCTTCCCAGAAGATAATGAAGGGCTTAGAGGATAATGATACCTCCGTCTCTCCACCAGGTCAGCTGAAGCATACGGTTTTAAAATGGCTCATTTCAGTCTTATTGTGATTGACAAGTAAAGATTGATCGGCCCCAGTCTCAGGCAGTGAACTTTAACACTGGAGCGGACAGTCCACCACAGTGTAATGCAAATGGCCGCCTACGCCTTGTCCCCCCAGTGAACGGTGCATCAACACTTTTAGTTGGTATTGATCTCTTGGTGACACTGGATTTAATATGCTTTAGACTTGTCAACAACCACAGGGGAAGCCGACTGCATCTTCTTGGCTTGATCGCTTGGGATGTGAAAAACGTTTGGCCGTAAAGTGAGAGGAGAAAATCCAGCAGAGGATTTTCAGAGACAACAACAATCACACCACTGAGCTCATATTAAAAAGTAATCTTACAATTAATTTGCTTCAAGCGTGGATGCATTGATCCCATGTGATTCTCTCACAAAACTGAACCTGATACACAACTGCAGGGCTTATCCAGTTTGAAGAGATGACAAGGAACTTTTATGTTTATGAAACAGTCTTATTTTTCATCCGATGGTTATAAATTACCTTCTTTTTCATGATCGTTAGCTTAAACAATCCTTTATGTAAACAAAGGGACCCCGCTGTGGCTAGAAACTTGCTCTTTTACAGAGCCTAGGCTGTCTATTAACACTGGATTTTCTTTCACTGAAAAGTCGTTCTCCAGAAACGTTGACTCCACCTTTTCACGCATAGTGGTCACTACAGTGGACAGCTATTCAAATGCTGTTTTCTTGAATATGCATGGGTTTAGATCGCCTAGTTGCGAGTTGAGTTATGTTATTAGAATGCAACTTGAAGTATTTGAGTAAAAAAAAATATAATAATTCCAGAGTATTCCATTATGTGTAAAACATTTGGTGTCACTATGATGCCAATTTTCATGTTAAAATAGCTTTGATGAAGTGATGTATAAATCAGTAGGCTGGACTACTGAATTACACCTGAAAAAGAGAAATTGGAGAACCAAGGAAAAAGTTGTCTGTTATTTTCATAGTAATTTTTGATTGAAAAAATTATTCCACGCTTTTGCATTAGATTGAAGTATTGGAATATGTTAATATATGTGAACAGGCTTTGAAAATCTATATTATTTTATAGTTTTCAGATAATATATAATTTTTTTCACTGTTTTGTTAAATAAATTATTGCAAAGTTGAGAACTCAAAACACATGGAGTCCACCCGAGTGGACATGTGTAAAACTCTCTGAAAAATGTGTGTTTAAAAACAATTAAGTTATATTTTTTTCCTTTCATGCCTAAAGAAATATAAAATCACTTGAGAAAAAAATCCAGACTAAGGATATCATTATTCATGCATGAAAGGGTTAAAGCCTCATTCAGTTCCTTGGTCTCGGCTTGTCTTCCTGTCGTTGTTTCAAACATCAAACTATAAAAACGTCCTCTCTACCCTGCAAGCACTTCACAGCGTTCTCGCTCACTGTCTGTCTATGCGCCCTGTCAGCTCAGCATGATGATAAATGTTTACAGCACTACATTAAGAGTTAAATTACCTCTTTTTGCTAGAGGCCGGATCACTCATTCACAGGCGTAGTAAAATGCCCGTCGTCTGTCATAAATCACTGCACACCTTTCACTAGGGAGAAAAGGTGGGCAGCGTAACAGAGATCAATCTTTCAGACGGGCAGTTAAACTCATTATTTGGCTTCCTGCAGGACACAGGTTGTGCTAAGGAGTGACAAATCATCCCAGGCTGTTCTACACATTCATGGAAACAGTGCAGCCCGGTGTTACGGCCGGCTGTGTGTCCCTCTCTATATGGAGATGATCGCTCACTGACAGACAAACAGCAGGAGAGGAGACTGAGTCAGTCAGGTTATTAAAGCTGCTGCAGGAGAACCTCTGTCGTGTATTATCTTCTTAAACACATTTTCTGTAGACTGGCTTAAGGTATTTACCAACCCCCCATTCGGTAGGAATGTGAGACGGTTGGCCGTGAGGACTGAGCTTCTGTAAATCATCTTATCTGTGTTTAAGTTAAAACAGACACTTGTATGACTGTTTTATAGGTTTGAATTAGCACAAGCCTGGTTCGGGTTTTTCCCAGCCATAGGAAGAGGGTATAATATACGGCCACTGTCAAATACTGTGGGTCTTACTGGTCAGGGCCAGACTCAAGGACGCCAGGCCTCGGCAGTGCCCCTGTTAATGTATTCCACAGATGTTTAGGAGGGGTAATTGCGCAATAGTCAAAACTCACCAATTACAGACAAAGAGGCTCGTCCTTGACGACCAATCAGTTTACGTAGACCCTAGGATAAGAAAGCCAGCAAACATGATTGGGGCGGGCTTTCCATTTGACCAGGGACTCTCTGCTATCTGTATCTTCCTCTGTGTTAATTTGGCTAAAATACTTTGACTTTCATTTGGCTTCGTTTTTTAACTGCAGTATGAGCTTGTTGTTTTAAATAAAGAGAATTGTTCCTGAGGCCTCCTCTACTGCGTCAGCTGTCCACTTCTTTCATCCCGCCTTACCACCAGAACCCAGTTAAGAGAAGAAACTACACCTCCACAGTTATTCTAAAAGGAGACAGCGTATTATAACAAGCCCACAGTGGATTCCCCTCGCCGAAAGATTCACTGTGTGCTTTAGAGAGAGAGAAAAGAGACAGACATATCCCCAAAGAATCTATTATTTTTTTGACTCACTCTCCTCCATCAAGGTAAGGAACTGAGCTGAAGGGATAAAAGTAGAAAGCCGAAGCCTTCCTCAGTCGTGATATTAAAAAAGAAATTGGAAAATGGAACAATTGGAAATTCACTCTGTAAGATTCTTTTTTAAATAAGATGCAATAGTAAAGCCTCTCAAAGATGGAAGAGATCTTGAAATTAGCTGAATATTTTGAAGTATGTTTTGCTATTGTAAGGAAGTGTAATGTCTCATAATAAACCAGTAATTCTCAAAATCAGTATTCTTCCCTCGGCTTGTCCATGTCATTCTAGTTTTACATTAGTGGCATTGTGCTAGATTTTAGATAATCACCTACTTCTAATAAGATAATAAGCTGATATATTAAGTCAGCTAGAAATACTCATATTGAGCATTAGTTACTATTAATAGGAAGAGTTTTTGTGTCATAGTACAGTAAGGCATGTAATCCTCATTTTCAATTCAAGTCTATTGAACTTCCGCGTCCCTATGTCTCACTGAAATGTTGCTTGTTAGGTGATTGTGTCTTATATTAAGTGTCATGAGATATTTGGACTAAAATGAAACATATTCTCTGTAAGATTTTGAATTTCTTCAGTGTATCCTTGCAACGACTTGCCTTGTGCATCCAAATATAATCACAAAATTGTCTCATTTTAATGTATAAAATGCTGTTGTCATGTTGTGTGTGACTGACATGGTTTGCATTTGTGTTTTTAACTTAGGGAGAGATTTGCATTTTAAACCAACACAGATCCAAACACAGTTTTTCCACATTGACACGATTCTGACTCACAGCAATCAGCATTGGAGCGCATCATCTGCTCATAATCCACTTAATCTTTCTCATTGGCAACTGTTCCAGGATGGCAGTTTGCTTGTTAATTCAGGAGAACGATTAAGCATTGTGGCATTAACAATGGCTTAACCTCTTCACTAGATGTCTTTACATTGCCGCCTGCAGAAAGCTGCATGGGGAAAACATTTCAGTGGTGGAGCTATATGCTGCTTCTTGCTACTTGCTGAAAAAACACAATGTGAACCAAGATGTTCCAACCAATTACTAGATATCATTCACTGCATAAATTATACTGCGAGAAAGGGGACTTGAATTGCTGGAATTTCTGTTCAGATTTGCAGTGCGATGGTGTGAACAATCTGGCTGTCTATTCAGCAGATAATAACCCCCATTACCTGCACTGTGAGATTGTAATGAGGCAAAAGACCCCTCTGGAAAATATTCACTTTCGAGTTACCACTAAAGGAGCCTTTGTCCAGTCTAGTCGAGGAAATCAATGTGATGCTTCGCTACAGAGAGTGTAGACACATTTATTCTAAAAAACAATGAACAGATATCTTGCACATTTGCACAAAAACAAAAGTCATAAAATCTAAATATTGAAGATACAATTGACACAGTTTTTTCATTTAATTTGCCTGCCTTGCTTGTGAGGATAATAATACAAATGGATTTATATAGCACACTTTAAAATATTATGACATTTCACAGTGATTCGTATCAAACAGGGCAAATCCAGCGCTGCAACAATTAAAACATATCAAGCGATATATGACTTATCATAATGCACATAAATTAGACAAACGATAACTGGATATACCGCTTGGCTGTTATATGTCTCCTTGATGCATAGCTACAATTGCCGAATGGTGAACGTACAATGGTGGTAGGAAATGTAAAGCTCCTCCAAAGCTACGATATGGTACAAGTTCACTGCGACCTCAAGGTATGTAAGGTCACATTCATTCATCTACATCACGTTTGTACAGTGAGGGTCTCATTCCAGAGATGCTCCTCTTGGGAGATTGAGGTTATAATGGCTCGCACTGTGTAGGAGATTGTACTGCCCTTCTGACACGTCCATATGTCTCCTGTATATACTGTCAGGGTGTTGGCTGTCGATAAAGTTTATTTGTAATGTGTTCACCGATTTATTGGCTAAAAGTTATCCACAGTTTCTCCTCCACTTCTCATAATCTTCTTATTGTTTGATCTTTGTTTGGGCCAATTAGACAAATAATATGTTTTGGCCTCTTGGGCAGAACATGTTCCGCCAACTGAGTAATGCTCACAGTAGATACAGTTTAATTAAATGAGATTGATTGTTGTTGAAGATAGGATTAGCGCTCATACACATCAGTGAAATCTGTGATTCATTCTTCAACACAGTGAATGATGTGACAGTGCTGAGCTAAAATATTTTTCCATGCTTTTTTTTACCATTTAAATTTGATTAGCTGCAAAATGTTCATCATGTTGGCATTGTCTTAGCACACCCAAAACAAAATGTATCGATATAAAACCAACTCTGTAGTTATGTTTGGGCTGTTTACAAGTTTTCAAGTGAATGTATTAACCATTCTTGTGCCAAGTGTAGTTGTGATGCATACTGTAGGTGATAAGCATATACTTTTTAAATCAACCATTCATTTAATGCTAAAAACAATATAAAATACAGTATTTCGGCCCGTGAAACATTACATTACATTTAGCTGACGCTTTTATCCAAAGTGACTTCCATTAAGGACATTCAACCATGAAGGTACAAACTCAGAACAACAAGAATCTTGTAAGTACTATAGCTTCAAATAAACCAAACTACAAAGTGCCACGTAAGTGCTACATGGAGATGTAACAAGCGCAACATTTTTGAGAAAATTATGAAGGATGAAATCATGTCTCTGGTCAGTGGAAAACTTGACCCATTACAGTTTGCTTATCAAGCTGGAAAAAGTGTAGCTGATGCAAAGCTCTTTATTTTAGATACAATGTATAAACATGTAGAAAAACCTGGATCTCATGTTAGACTGTTATTTGCAGACTTTTCTTCTGCTTTTAATAAGATGCAGCCGCATATTTTAATTGAGAGACTAGCTGCGGAGTTTGAGCTACCCCATCAGATTATGTTGTTGCTTTTACATTTCTTAACAGACAGAACTCAGAGAGTCTCTGTAAATGGACACTTGTCCCAGGCCATTATTTCCAATACTGGTTCACCCCAAGGGTGTGTACTGTCACCCCTGTTCATTATGTACACAGATAGCTGTAGGTCCTCTCAACCGGGAAGTTATCTAGCTAAATTTTCAAATGACACTGCGTTGTTGTCCCTTTTCCAAGGTCCACACTGCAACCATGGCCTTGCTTTGACATAATTTGTTAAATGGTGGGATGACAACTTCTGAATGTATCTGAATGTATAAAAAACAAAGGAATTAGTCATATATTTTAGGAAAGTGAAGGGAGAGCCTGAACCGAGTGTTATCCATGGGGAGGAAGTCCAACTTGTAGACACCTACAAATATCTAGGCACAGTATTTGATAACCAGCTTAAATATCAAATAATGAGGTCATTGTTAAAAAGGGACAACAAAGAGTTCACTTGTTGAGAATGCTCAACTCTTTCAGTGTCTCCAAAGTTATTTTGAGAACTTTTTATCAGTATTTCATTGAGAGTCTTTTAAGTTTTTCATTTACATGCTGGTTTACCAGTATGTCAGTAAAGGACTAGAACAGTTTAAATAACATTGTAAAGATCTGGTCAAAGATCACTGGAATCCAGCTGAAGAGCATACGTTCATTGTGGAACAAACATGCAGTCCAGAAAGCTAAATGCACTATCAGTCAGCCTGACCATGTCCTCAGTGAGGAATTCACACTATTGCCCTCCGGGCGGCGCTATCATTCAAGCAGGGCAAGAACAATGAAGTACTCACAGTCTTTTATTCCTGCAACCATCAGGTTACTAAATGATCACAAGGGTCAGGAGTAGGGGGAGAGCACCAGTGTAGCTGTGTGGTTGTTCTGACATGTTGAGTTGAAATTAATGTGAGTTGAATTTGTGTGTTGGACTGCTGTTTATTTATGTTATTTTCTACCTCATATTGCTTTTTTTTATAGTATTTATTGAAATGATTTTTTACTGCGAACTGGAACTGTGAACTAAATTGCCCTTCTTGGGATAAATAAAGTTTTTTCTGATTCTGATTCTGATTCTGGCAAACTTATTCAGTCGCATATGATGCTCAGTCACATCACCCCAGTTCTGAGGTCTTTACACTGGCTTCCTGTCACTCAAATAATTGATTTCAATATTGATGTTGGTTTATAAAGCCCTAAATGGTCTAGGGCCAAAATATATTACTGATCTGCTGATACGTTATGAGCCGTCCAGCGCCCTTAGGTCATCTGGGACAGGTCTACTTACAGTCCCTAGAGTTAGGACTAAACAAGGAGAAGCAGCTTTTAGTTTTTATGCACCAAATCTCTGGAACAAACTCCCAGAGAACTGGAGGTCTGCTGCAACTCTCAGTTCTTTTAAATCAAGTCTGAATACTTTTCTGTTTCCATTTTAACCCAACATTTTTATTGAATTTAAATGTTATTCATTTGCTTTTAAATGTTTTATTCATTCGCTTTTCTGATGTGTGTTGAGTATTTTAATCTTGCCCCTGTAAAGCACTTTGAGTGGCCTTGTGTCTGGATTGTGCTATATAAATAAACTTGCCTTGCCTTGCCTCAGTGATATGAATTGAATAGTCTTTGTTCCAGTAACATGAAAGAACATCATAAGCATTTTTACAACATACATCACTATTGTGGCCCCTCCTACGGGAACATATGATTAATTCCCTGTCAGTTTGTCCAGGTGTGTGAATAATATGCTGATTGAGGCAAAGCCCTTTAGATCTAGTGCTACAGTATGGTGCTATGTTCTAACCAGCTACACACACAGCTGCTGTATGCTTGAGACGGCTCCAATCCCTGAAACACAGTCTGTCTAAACCCATCAATAGGTTGTTCAAGCGCCAAGCCCAAAGTCTTGAAATGTTCACGTCTATAAATGTTCACAGGCCGACTGAGATCCATCAGAACAGGTTTGTGATCAATAGTTTCTATGTGTCTCCAAGGAGGCGTGAAAGCTGTGGATGTGAAGGGACGCTGGATGAGGCTAGTTTGTGTCGGCTGCTTCCTGAATTGCAAGTAATCTACTGACTGTGTGTGTGTGTGTGTGTGTGTGTGTGTGTGTGTGTGTGTGTGTGTGTGTGTGTGTGTACATGGATTTGATCTATAGGGTAGGTCTGTATGGATACATGTATGTAAAGTCAAATATCTAACCATAGAGCCAGAAAGCGAGAAATTACCCTATTCCTCGGGCGAAATCGCACCCCAGATATGACTTAAAACATCTGTTGTACACGTCCCTATAAATAGTTAAAAAACTAATAATACACTTGCCTAGTTTTTTCAATACATATCTTGTACATCTTACTAAGCATATATATCAATGGAAAAATTGGTTTCACAGATGAATGAAAGTGTGAGCTTAAAAAGGCAGAATTAATGTTACCATGCAGATCAGTGGTTATGCAGTGTAAATAACCTTTAGCCCTTGAAATTCAATTCATGCCTTTGATTCAAAAGCTTTTCATGAGTGTGTTAGAGAGCGCCTGTACGTTTTGCCTTGTGTATCTTAAAGACGGCTCCTCTCCAGCACACACTCATTAAACAGGGCGAAGAAATACAAAAAGGAAAATCTTAAAATACGTCTGAACATTCCTTCCTTGTTTACTTCCGTCAGTCTGAGCACAGTGGCGCGCTGGCAGTGTGACGCTCACCCAGGGGATCTCGCCTTGTGTTTAATGCGTTCACACAAACCTGTTGCCGCTCCCTTACAGCAGCCGACTACATAATAAATGTGGAACGTAGCATTGGGAATAACACTAACCCTAACAACGGTACTAGCAACAGCCATCGTAAACAACAACAACCTTCACTGCGTATAATGTGCCAAAAGGAGAATGAGATTATTCATTGATTCATTGGGAATTGTCATTAAAGGTGCAGTGTGTAATAAAGGAGTCATCTAGTGGTGAGATTTCTAGATTGCAACGCTCACTTGCTAACCCCTCCATTGGTTGGGCCCTGACAGCTAGAACAACATTTATATGACATGTTTTAGTTTTCATGTAAAAATTGTTATTGATGTATTTCTAATATGCAAGGCCACTGGGAGAGCCTTTTACAGGGTCTAACCATACTGTATATGAAAGAGGGTCTCGCCCAAGAATGGAGCATATCTCAAAACTATTTACTCTTGTTTTACTATGAATGTAGCGTGTCAATTCAACACATCACTGTTTGAAATCTCTCCCAAGGCTGAGGTTTAATCCAAGGGATAAATATAAGAAAACTAATCTATTAAATCGAGTTTTAATTTTTATTTTATTTTTATTTGCTTCTTTTATTCGCTTTTAAATGTTTTATAATGTGTTTTATGTATTCTAATCTTGCCCCTGTAAAGCACTTTGAGTGGCCTTGTGTCTGAATTGTGCTATATAAATAAACTTGCCTTGCCTTGCCTTGCCTAATCTTTTGAAATGACTTTACTGACTGTAAAAACTACTCTAGAACTTAGTTATGTATGGTAATGTGCATGTTCTAAAACAAATACCCTTTTCCTCCAGGCTTTAATCTGAGCGGAGCTGTCTACTGGCCGTGGAAGTTCATGATTCTCAGGAAATGTGTAAAACATCAAACCGACACTGTTTAGAGAGTGAGGATATAGCAACACGGTCTCACTCCAGGATCGTCACAGTGCGACTGTGGTCCACGTCACATTCCCGTCTGTCACTGACGTGAAATTCACGTTTTCCGTCGTCTGCTGACGAGAGTGGGTTCAATTCACTACAATGTAATCCATACCCGGTGATGTTTGACGTTGTGAGCTTCTTTCCTATTGGATAGTTTTTATGAAGATTTTCTGTGAAAATGGCCGACATTTTTTTTTATTCTGGGTGGAAAATATGATTTTTTTTGTATAGTTACGCCATTAAAAGTGTTTGTGTAAACATTTTTAGCGAGAAATGTGCATTCCACTTTCATAATCTTTGCTCGGTGAAAGTGTAGGATGTTTGGTTTGATAGTTATGACGAAGAATATTTCGCTATGTAATAACATGGTTGCTATGATGGTTGCTATGGACGCTGAGATCAGCAGCTCGCATGCTGCTTGAATCATGGCGGACAACGCTTCTCCTCTCATCGTCACCAGCGCATTTCAACAGGGATATTTTTCATGACTTTCAATCTACCGGTAATGTATTTTAGTATATTGTGTCGTGCTAAAATGTACGTTATTCTTTTCTGTACTCCTGGAAGCAGAGAACAGCAGCTACATTGTTCTTTTCCTAGTTTGTATTAGTTCACAAACTATTATTTTTGATCAATTTGCCTAATTTAATTTTATAATGGCACCTTGTGAGTATTTATTGTGTTTTTGTGATCGTTGGTGGTCCTATTGTCTGATTGCATTTCGTTTTATAATCTGTTAAATGTTCATGATCTCTGATTATGATTTATTTTTATAACGTTCCTTTGTAATCTTAATAATCAATTTTTACCGTTTATTTTTCGCTATTCTACCACGAGCGGGGCTCCTATTAACTTAACGATCGCTCTCTATTAATCTGTAAAGGTTATTTTTTATTTATTTTTGGTGAGAGCTGATTGAGAGCAGTAGCAGTACCGGTAGTGGGCGATAATTAAATGGCAATATCAAAAACTCCCCACAGGCTCCATGAAGAAGAAACCTGCAGTCAACAGCAACAAACCAGGCCCCCAGGATGCTGCCTTCTCCGAGCAGCCAGCATGGACATGTGGCCAACCCATTGGTATTGCATGGTAAGGGGTGGAGCTTATTTTCATGCGGCCCGTAGGCAGATGTCCCTGTCCACACAGTACAAGCAGCGAACAAGATTGTGTCTCTGCACATTTTTTCTGGATATCAATCATAGGCTCATACTTATCTTTAGACCATATACTATTAAAATGTAAGTTTTCTCATTTCAAAACGCCACCTCAAGTGTTTTATTAGCCCAACGGCTTTTAACGGCTTTCAGTTTGTTTTCGCCAGGCTAGATGCTACAGAACGAGACACCCGCCTCCAGTCCGCTACGCTTGCCGCCCTCTTTCTTGATAGGTCCATAATGCCGCTACGTCTATGCTACGTCATGCTTTGGGCCGTATGGAATTTCCGGATTATGCTTCCTTGTTGCTTCTCTGCGCCTATGAGCAGCTTTCATAGGAATGAATGGGCGCCATGTTTCAATACGGTGTCCATTTCTTTATATGTCCATGCAACAAACCAACACATTCCGGACTCCACCCATCCGGCCCTCTTCCTGTCCTCCTGTCCCAGACTCCCAGGTATGATTGATTAACGTGATAAAACCTAAAACGTGTGCTGTAGCTTCGTTTTTAGGATATCTGTCATTTTCGGTAAATGTTATTTACGTTGACGGTATCTGACGGTAGGCAACCGAAAGTAACTATCAAAAGAATGTAACACTAACGAGTAGGCTATGCTATTTTAGCTTTAAAGCTAGCTGAAAGGCAAGGTAGCCTATTGAATTGATAATCAACCTATATCTGTAATTCAGAAAATATAAATTAACCACTTACTTTGTCTGAACAAAATCTATCTTGCTCAGATTACTCCTTATTGAAAAATAGTAAGCAAGTTAACACTGTGGATTGTTTGATAGTTAACTAGATTGTAGTCCAGTAGTTTAGCACACAGGTTATGGAGTAATGTAATGTTCTTCTTTCAGACAGACAGACAGACAGACAGACAGAGATGCAGACAATTCAGTAGATTCTGGCATCCTGGGTTTAAGTCTATAATGCCTTGTTTCCACAGAGTAGAGCGGGTTGTTCATCATGGAGGATGTGCTAGATGTCGGGCGTTTGGCTCAGTTATCAAAAATGTGTCTGGGACAGTAGAACATGGGCTAACATTCTGTTTTCGGTTTTCATTAGGGTCTGAGGAACCATATAATAGGCAGAATTATTGCCAAGAATGCAGATCCTTGTTCTTTGAGTAGATCAGAAAAAAAAGTAAAGTGTTTTGGATTGTCGTCCTGTTGCAGTCTTATCTAGATACATTTTGCATGCAGACTCCAGGAAGAGGTAGCTGTTAATCATGTAAGATATTTGTATAATTTATTTCAGATAGAATAATACTAGTCTTAAATGGTACTCACATTAACAAGTGAAACACCTGGATATAATGTGTGTTATGGAAATATTTTGTGAGAATCTATATATGAATATATATATACACTCACCGGCCACTTTTTTAGGTACAGCAGTTCATTTTCTTGTTAACACATATAACTAATCAGCCAATCACATGTCAGCAACTCAATGCATTTAGGCACGTAGACCTGGACGGGACAACTTATTGCAGTTAAAACTGAGCAACAGAATTGGGAAGAAAGGGGTTTTAAGGGACTTTGAACATGGCAATGTTGAGGGTGCCTGCTGATCTACTGGGATTTTCACTCCAAACCATCTCTAGGGTTTACAGAGAATGGTCCGAAAAAGAAAAAATATCCAGTGAGCGGCATTTGTGTGGACGTAAAATGCCTTGTTGAAGTCAGAGGTCAGTGGAGGATGGGCAGACTGGTTCAAGATGATAGAAAGGCAACAGTAACTCAAATAACCACTTGTTACAACCAGGGTATGCAGAATACCATCTCTGAACGCAAAACACGACCAACCTTGAAGCAGATGGGCTACAGCAACAGAAGACCCCACCGGGTGCCACTCCTGTCAGCTAAAAACAGGAAAATGAGGCTACAATTATCACAGCATCACCAATATTGGACAATAGAAGATTGAAAAATCATGCCTGGTCTGATGAGTCTCGATTTAAGTTGCGACATTCAGATGGCAGGTTCAGAGTTTGGCGTAAACAACATGAAAGCATGGCCCCATCCTGCCGTGCACCATCAACCATGCCATGTTCAAACTTCACAGTCACCTAAACCCCCTTTCTTCCCCATTCTGATGCTCAGTTTGACTTCAGTACATTGTCTTGACCACGTCTAAATGCCTAAATGCATTAAATTGCTGCTATGTGATTGGCTGATTAGCTTTTTGTTTTTATAAGCCTCTGAACAGGTGCACCTAATAAAGTGGCCGGTGAGTGTATATACTGTACATATATACATTCACACAACATGTGTTTTGTCTTTTTTGAACAGTTGCGGCGAAACTAACTGGTGGCTAAGAACAAAAAACTCTGTCAAGCGATACAATCAGCAGGTGCCAGAGAAGAAGTGCATAGAGGAGAGGATGGTGGAAAGACGACTGTCCGCGGTGGGACATGGCCATGGGAAGTGTACAGCAATGGTAAAGAAAAACATCTGAGTGATTACATTTATTCAGAAAA
Source organism: Hyperoplus immaculatus (assembly GCA_949357725.1). NCBI lineage: Eukaryota > Metazoa > Chordata > Actinopteri > Uranoscopiformes > Ammodytidae > Hyperoplus > Hyperoplus immaculatus. The sequence continues at coordinate 4,868,504 of OX442354.1, read as the reverse complement.
TTAATGTTCTTGATTTTGTATTGCAGCGAGAGGTGTAAAGAGTACTAAAACATTCTAATAAAGTAAAAGTACAATAGCTATGATGACATTTTACTTACTGTAAGTACAAGTTCAATTATCAGTCTAAAAATCTACTCAAGTAAAAGTAGCTCCTGTGTAGTGCAAAAAAGACAAGGGGAAATAAAAATGGCATGTATGCAACGCTACAGTGGCAGTTTGCCACTATACTTCAAACAAAACATACTAAGGTCAAAGTAAAATTGCAGATTGTATAAACTACTCAAAAAGTAAATACACTAAAAAAACTACTCAATTACAATAATATGAGTAAATGTAATCCGTTAAGACTTCTGCTTGCAGCGTACAGGTTACAATTTACTGTTGGCCATTATGAGAACTCTTTGTATGATTTCAGAATTCACAAACATCCTCATTAAGAAGAAAAATACTGAAAGAGCAGCTGAAGAAGACAAGCTCTTGGTCCTTAAGGAGATGAGACAGCACTGCACCTATCTCAGAGGGCTAGCTGATGTCATCAGGAAGCTGATCGTAGAAATGCCTGGAGGAAAGAACTATGGTAAGAACATGGTGAGCACACAATGGAGGTCTTCTTAGGCTATTTTGAGATGGAATTTAAGTCAGTGATCTTACTTTGGTCTGATTCTAACCTGGCAAGAATGACTGTTCCAATTGTTCCCTGTTTCATTTTGTATTTCCTCCTAGGAACTGATGAGGGACTGCAGGTGTGCTGACAATAACCGGCTCCTTAACACCAGCAATAGTACAGGAGATCATCTTGGACCTCTCCTGGTCCACTAACACCTCCAGTCTGCTGAAAAAGGCTCATCAACCTTTTTCCTGTGGACACTGAAGAGACCCCACCAGTTTTCAGCTGTACTGATGAACTTCTATCACTTCATCACTGTGAGATCAAGAGCATCCTGACCAGCAGTGTCACAGTCTGGTAAGGTCACAGACCGTAAGGTGCTACAGCGCATCACAGGGTTTTCAGTTCCTGCCATTGAGGACGTCCAAAGGAAACGCTGTCTTCTGCTAGCTCACAGCATCCTTAAAGACTCCTCCCACCCTGCCCACAGACTGTTTGCCCACCTGCCCTCGGTAGATGCTTCAGAAGCCACTGGACCAGAACCAGCTGACTGAAAAACAGCTGCACATCACCTCACTCACACCCATCATCGCCCCACTACTCCTCCTGGTCATACACACACATCTCTTTTCCACCTGTATTTGTGTATTATAGTAGGTTCATATCACCGCAAAAAGTTATCAACCTGTACAATTTGTCCATATTCTATATATCTGTAATCTAATATAGCATACTCACTTCACCTTAATCTGTATATTATAATCCTAAAAATATACTTATATTTATAGTATTTATTTATATGTATAGGATCCCATTAATCCAGCCATCCATATATACCCAATAATTCACATTTTTGTCATTATCTGTACATCTTGTAATTACATGTACTGTACATAGCAGATTCCTGCACGTTCTGCTTATTGCACTTCTGGTGAGATGCCAATTCTCTATACAATTTTGTTGCACTTTGTGCAATGACAATAAAGAGATTCTGATTCTCTGATTCTGATTATGTGTGATGACAATAAAGTTAAATCTCATCTCATCTTTCCTTATTTGCCTCATTTGTTTGTTGTTTTGACTGTTTTTGAAATGCAGCCATGGATCCCTCGTAAATGACCTATATAAATGAAATATATTATAATTGTTATTATCCTGCTAGACACATGAATGGTTGATGATGGGAAACATTATTAAAAATGGACATTATTATATCTGTCTGAGAATCATATTGAATGCAAAATCGATTTAACCTTTGCTTAATGCAGACTAACTGTTAAATCTATGAAGGTCTATCTAATCTCCGGAATCATACTTAAAGTAAAAAAAACTATAATCTTATTGATACTAATTAATCCATTTTATTCATGATAATTATGTGGAATCCCACAAAGACCACAGCTGTCTCATTTATAATATTAAAATATTATATTAAAGCTTGCTCTTTTGTGTTGGACATTAATACATAGTTTTGGATAACATTGACTCTTCAATCTGAACTCATTTGTAATATAATAGCATTAGATATAAACTTGAACTTGGTCATAATTTACTCTTAAGCTCTGCTGCTAGCTTACAGCTTCAACTGCCAACATTTTTCCAAATTTGATTTGCACTGATCTGCATCGTTCGTTTTCTGAAACCACATTATATGTTATCAAATTACAAATCACAGTTACACATATATAGACCAAAACCATAAGAACGTTGATTAATCCGTTTTGTCATTAAACGCAACACAGTTTTTTTTACAAGCAGCAGTTAGAAAAACGTCTAAATAGCACTGATGAATGTATAGGCCTATATTTATATGTGACCAACATATGTTGCCACATAATGTAAACAAATGTGTTAAGTAGTACTTTCTCAGTTGAAAAATGTGCGGAAAGTTGTTTTCTAAACAGAATGTCACAATCGTCAGCCTAAACCGGAAGAACAATAAAAAACTACAAACACAGGGAAATGCAATACGCAGTAGATTGCAGCGCCATATTGGTTGTAGTTCTAGTGTGTTTTCCCTATTATATGAATGTTTGACCAGGGAACTTGCGAGTATATTATATGTATTTGGTAGTGTTAAGCACATATATTTGGTCAGATTTAATTTTTGATATTGTTAAGAGGGTGAACTCATGTTTTGACCCTACTTAATGGCTCCCAGTGTATTTTTTACTAAGGTCATGATAAAGGAGGTCAATAACTTTCCAAAATAGTTAATCTCATGTCTCTATCACTTTTGGTTGTTTCCCTGTAAGCCTTCAAAAGTGCTTCAGTTTCAAGGTTCAAAGGGCAACCCCTAGGGGTAGGCTACGCCCACAATGTTCACAGTGACATATTTGTACTCTCCTGATTAAGACCTTTCCAATGACGTATTCATTGTCTTCCTACGACAAAGTTTTAATTTTCATCACTCTTCATGCGAAGCCCCTTCTATATGTACTTGTGGAGACCCTGTTTGTGCCAAGCTGTATAGCATCAGTCAAAAAAGATTTAAGGGGTATTTAGCTATTAAATGTGTTCAAGATATTGATGGTTACCTTATCCACAGTCATGCTTTTTAATTTGGACCAGTTTATACCCAAATTAACTTGTAAACTGCATTCTGTTTCATATCAATATGTTCCCATTCACTTAAAGCCATTTAGTCATTGTGTGAAAAAGGTGAAAACAAATATTATGACTGATTACATGCAAAGTGGGATCTTTATTTGTTTATCATTGTTATTATTATGGCTTACAGCTTATGAAAACCCCAAATTCAGAATCTCAGAAAATTTTAATATTACATGAAATCAATGAAAAAGAGATTTTAAATACAGAAATGTCGGCCCTCTATAAAGTATAATCATGCTTATGTACTAAGTACTTGGTTTGGGCCCCTTTCGCATGAATTCTTGTCTCAATTCCAATTAATTTTCCATGATATTCTAATAATATGAGTATCACCTGTATGTCTGTGTGCAGCAACACAATACATTTTTAATTAACCAAAATATGAGCCTTAAAAGTACAAGCACAAAGTAAAAGGCCTATGCATGACGTTATGAGATTTACTGATTTACTAAGGGCTATTGACGACTCTATTGAAGAAGCCTACAGTCTGCTTATTTTAAATAAAATACAGCAATTGTCTTTTTGTATATCATAGTTATATATGTACTATAACTATACATGTTTAATCCACAGAGACTGGATTTAAACACCTTCTACAAGTCAACCATATTCCATATATTATTTTGCTTAATAATTCTTGTATAATCCCTAAAATACCACAAGGGAAGAGATCTTATGAGACTTAACTGCTCTCTAAATACATGTTTCTTATGTTGAGAAAATGAAATAGAATACTTGGAAATGTGTGTTTAATATATTTTCAAACAAAGTACATCTTTAAACAAACATGTGAAGCTGTAACTTTAATTTTGATGCAAAAAGAAAAGACAGTAGGACTTAATGCAATTATAACAAGTGCTATCCATGAGGCATCTCGTCTCCTCGTCATCACAGCTTCCATTCCCCCTTCAGATGAAAACAAAGTATCGGCAGCTTACAGACAAACTAGATACACCATGCCTAAAATCTGATGTACCATATAATAAACTTCAAATTACAGGAAAGATACACAAGATTATGATTGTATTTACTTCCACTGTGACAAAAGGACAAAAAAAAAAAAGAAATATGAGGCTTAACGCCGGCCCTCCACAGAGGAGGAACATGGCTCTTCATTTAGGCTCCAGCAGCTAAAAACCTGTACACCATTCTTATTTTTGTAATGCCATTGGCAAAGACAGATGAGAGCAGACCTTTTCGGTAACACTTTACAATAAGGGTACATCAATTAACTGTTAATTAGTGCTTAGTTAATGATAATAACATTTAACATTTAGTTCATCCTCATAAAGCATTAACTAACTGTTAATATTTAGTTATTGTGGGTACGTTTATGCTTGGTTAGGCATTGTTAACTAATGCTTAGTTAAGAATGACCTAAGCATAACATTAAGTTAAGGCTTAGATAATTCTCCTTTTCAAATACTAGCAACACATACAGAAAGGACACATAAATATCAAAACAATCCCAATCTGGGGCGTTGAGATGAATTCGAGCCTTCAGCATCCATCTGCCACCCACTCCAAACGGCCATTCTTTTCCACTGCAACACACAAACAAGGAGATATAAATGAAGATGTTATCTTAATACATTTTACCTGTACCTTTCAGACCTGCTGTGCTTTGCTTGATTAAAACAAACTCTGGTTTTTTTTTCACCTTTGCTGTGGTAACTGAAACCCTGAAACATTAAGTTCCAAACAAACTGGTGCGGTTCGTAGTAATAATGTGATCTGACTGCAGGAAGCACTGACGTTCTCACGTGGCTTATGCCACTGAATTTTGGTTCTTCTCCAAACATTAACCCAAACTGTTGATTAACCAATCAATGGATCATTCTCACATCTGGTGAGAACCAATTAAGTGGAGCTATGACGTTTTAAGCCGCCTTAACAATCCCTTACCTGTTTTAAGTCAAAAAAGTGGCATATGGTCCCGGCAACTTTCTCATGCCGTGTTGTCATATTGGTCCTTTTTCACAAAAATCACCCTTTTCTGTTATCATTATATATCAAACTGTACAATTTGGGCAATTTGAACTTTACCATGATCAGAAGTACTCAATCTGTAATTTTGTGAAACTTTGCTGTTTGTGAGCATTGACTTGCTAGACTTTCTATTGAATTATTTTCATTTCATTTCATTTTCCTTTATTTATTCTCGAAAGATCAATTGAGGTTACCCTCTTTTACAATGACGTCGAGACAGATACACAATATACAATGAGAATACACAACAAGCTTACAAAGAGACAACAACAATTAAAACATTCAGATCAATTGAATAAAATAGAACAATAGCCTAATTAAAACACTTACAAGTGGAGTGGGGCTGATTCAAAATAATAACTTTAAATTGGTTAACAGTTATGAGTGTATTTATTTTAATTTGATGTTGTAGGCTGTTCCAGGAGTCAGGGGCACTGTGGCTAAAAGCAGTTTTACCAAGGTCAGACCAAGCGTATGGAACATATAACATGAGCATTTCAGTTGAGCGGGTTTATATTAAAAGGTAAGGTCAAGTTGACATTTCACTTTGAGAGAAAATATAATCAATTGAGCTCAAAAGCTGACACTAACCCTGCGTTCCAAAACCCATACTATTTACTATGGTAGAAAAAATATTTAAGATGTTCCGATTTTTGTGGCCAGATTTAGGTTAGTAAGCAATACCCAAGATTGTTAGTATTGAAAACAGCATCCTATTTGGGTGATTCTGACCCATAATCCGGTGCGCACGTGAAGTGAAGTCACATCGACTAAGCCTCCATATGATAACAAACAGGGATGCAATGGATTTAAAAGCAAGAGGCAAGATCAAGTTGCAATGTTATAAATATGTTATTTAAAATAAGTAAAAGTATGTCCGAATAGTGTGCCTACTGTATCCCAACTAGTTTTTTTTTATCTTCAGATGTGGAATTTAAAATAGAGAAAAGAAAGAGTATGCAATTCGGAAGGCAGGGTAAGCCTGTTTCTAAGTATGTCATTTCTGTAATAACAAAATATGAAATTATTGCCCGAGCTCATTTGCATACTAAAGTCTAGAACGTTTGGCTAGTGTGACCACGCCATCCGTATTGCAGCACGGAACAGCCCCTTGGCCACGGCACACATGGGAGAGGTGTGCCGTGGCCAAAGTACAGATGCTAATGAGATGACACGTGCACACGCACGGATACGCAACCTGAGCTGGATGACGTAGTCCATGCGCGACCCTTCTTCCCCACAATAATTGTAAACAATGGCGGCAAGAGGTTCACGAGTGGGTTCTGGTGCGATCGCGAAGTGGAGAGTTTGCTAGAAAATTGGGCCGGCGACAGTATTCAGTCGCAGCCATGATCCCAGCTGGATAAGACCCACAACATTTCGGAGGTGTTTGGGGCAATCCACGACTACTGCTGTTCTCGATTGTTGTTCTACTAATTCCAGCAGCGAGTACGCTTGGTGATGACATATGTATCGTATTACGACGTGATGACGTATGTATGATAGAGCAATCGTGCCCGGGCTGCGGCCTTTGGGAGCAGTGTGACCACGGGCCAGCGAGGGAGTGGGGACAATCGTACTGGAGCACGGAACAGGCAAACTTGCCTAGTGTGAGTGCGCCCTTATATATCTATGTGAAACACCTAACAGCTATTGACAACATTTGTTTGTCAAACTGTACTTTTCTGTACTACTTTGTAAAAATGTGGGTATCTCTTTTTCATTTGACAAAATATGTTGACAATTAAAAATAATTAAAGTACATAACCACTTTTGCAAATCCAAATGGATTGAATACAGGAATGAACATGCTTTGAATTAGTTTACATTTGATCAACTTATCAAGCACATTTCATTGGGGGTTAAACTTAGTTACAGAAGTCTAGATAAAAGATCACTTTTGCATACCTGCTTCAAGAAAAACTGAGATGAATTCTGGAAGTGCTTTTAGAGAATTGGATCATTCCCCCAGGAGGTCACAGGGCTGATCTTTTTGGTCGGTAGGTCAGGTCTGCTGGCTGTCCAATTGAGGTACTGGTTGATTAGGCAACAGCAGGGCTACCTGGACATGTGGGGCTGATGGTTCCTGTACATGTTCTGCAAAGTATGTGGAGTTTAACATCCATTGGAAAAGAACAACATTTTGAGTGTTATAAACAACATTAAGTTTAGTATTTACGCTGAAAGAGCTTTAACCCAAATAGGAAGCAATCAATACTCAATATAAGATTTTCTTGTTAAAAAAAATCCCTTTCTTGACTTCAGCAGATAACAACTTAAGAATATTTTGCATTATTGTACATTGATGTTCTAAAACTTTCTATTCAACATTAACAGTGAAACAAATATAGTGCTGAGGGCTTCTCATACTTAAAAATAAGTAAATTCATAACACATATGCCCTCCATTCTTTCAGGAAATGCTGATGATGTCTCTGAAAAATGACAACACAGAACATACACCCAGCCTTTGGAATTTCTTTCAGATTTAGCCAGGAAAAAACAGTCTCAATCCAAGGGCTTGCAATTTCTCCACCTAAAAAACATAGACAAACAAAAAGATGGACAAGAATGTTGAACTCAAGCAAGACTATAGCAACAACATGTGTTAACAATACATGTCTGGAATCACTCTGGAGGGTAATAAGCAGCTGTACGGAAGTAGCTCACCGCTATGCCACTCACTTTGGGCTGCAGACTGCCGTAAGCTCCATGATGACCAAGTAATAGACATGAACCCTTGATGCCAGAATCTAGTGAACTGTCTGCATCTCTGTCTGTCTGTCTGAAAGAAGAACATTACATTACTCCATAACCTGTGTGCGAAACTACTGGGCTACAATCTAGTTAACTATCAAACAATCCACAGTGTTAACTTGCTTAATATTTTTCAATAAGGAGTAATCTGAGCAAGATAGATTTTGTTCAGACTGACAAAGTAAGTGGTTAACTTATATTTTCTGAATTACAGATATAGGTTGATTATCAGTTCAATAGGCTACCTTGCCAAAATAGCATAGCCTACTCGTTAGTGTTACATTCTTTTGATAGTTACTTTCGGTTGCCTACCGTCAGATACCGTCAACGTAAATAACATTTACCGAAAATGACAGATATCCTAAAAACGAAGCTACAGCACACGTTTTATCACGTTAATCAACCATACCTGAGAGTCTGGGACAGGAGGACAGGAAGAGGGCCGGATGGGTGGAGTCCGGAATGTTTTTGTTGCTGTTGACTTCAGGTTTCTTCTTCATGGAGCCTGTGGGGAGTTTTTGATATTGCCATTTAATTATCGCCCCCTACCGGTACTTCTACTGCTCTCAATCAGCTCTCACCAAAAATAAATAAAAAATAACATTTACAGATTAATAGAGAGCGATCGTTAAGTTAATAGGAGCCCCGCTCATGCTAGGATAGCGAAAAATAAACGGTACAAATTGATTGTTAAGATTACAAAGGAACGTTATAAAAATAAATCATAATCAGAGATCATGAACATTTAACAGATTATAAAACAAAATGCAATCAGACAATAAGACCACCAACGATCACAAAAACACAATAAATACTCACAAGGTGCCATTATAAAATTAAATTAGGCAAATTGATCAAAAATAATAGTTTGTGAACTAATACAAACTAGGAAAAGAACAATGTAGCTGCTGTTCTCTGCTTCCAGGAGTACAGAAAAGAATAACGTACATTTTAGCACGACACAATATACTAAAATACATTACCGGTAGATTGAAAGTCATGAAAAATATCCCTGTTGAAATGCGCTGGTGACGATGAGAGGAGAAGCGTTGTCCGCCATGATTCAAGCAGCATGCGAGCTGCTGATCTCAGCGTCCATAGCAACCATCATAGCAACCATGTTATTACATAGCGAAATATTCTTCATCATAACTATCAAACCTAACATCCTACACTTTCACCGAGCAAAGATTATGAAAGTGGAATGCACATTTCTCGCTAAAAATGTTTACACAAACACTTTTAATGGCGTAACTATACTAAAAAAATCATATTTTCCACCCAGAATAAAAAAAAATGTCGGCCATTTTCACAGAAAATCTTCATAAAAACTATCCAATAGGAAAGAAGCTCACAACGTCAAACATCACCGGGTATGGATTACATTGTAGTGAATTGAACCCACTCTCGTCAGCAGACGACGGAAAACGTGAATTTCACGTCAGTGACAGACGGGAATGTGACGTGGACCACAGTCGCACTGTGACGATCCTGGAGTGAGACCGTGTTGGATATAGTGTTCCAGGTTAGGATGTGAACACAGAGTTGACACACACAGGCGTAGGTCTGCTCTGTACACTGGAGCTGCTGAGGTTATTTCTGTCTGGGCTCCTATGATTCATCAGAGGCTGTTTGGAGGTTTTGACATGTCATGATGTGTTATTCTGTTAATTGTCACTCTGACTTATCCCCAGCCCTCTCTCTCTCTCTGTCTCGCTCGCTCTCTCTGTCTCTCTCTCTCCAGCCCCTCAGCTCTCCTCTGATCCCAACACTAAACTAAGGGTGTATTCACACCTGCCGTGTTTAGGTCGGTTGAAACGAACTCAGATGCACTTCTGCCTTCGGTGCGCATCTTTCAGGCAGGTGTGAATACAGCAATCGCACTCGGGGGCGGACCAAACAAACGCTCCGAGACCCAGCTGAAGAGGTAGTCTCGGTGTGTTTCCAAACGCACTCTGCTGCAGTTCGTTTGTGGTGTGAATTTGTCCGGACTCGATCCGACCCAAATGCAGGAGGCACTGTGCCTTTTCTTTCTTTTCTTTTTTAATAAATAGCCGTCAGCTTCACATTATGGGAAAGTGTTGTTGTCGCCATTGTTAGGACGATAAGTTGTGGTTTGACCGGGAGCCCAGAACAATATATTACATTTGATCGAGAGGACACGTAAACATGCTGAATGTGTTCAGCGATCAGATGAAGGAGAGGGGAGCGTCTCCCGCACAGTGCCAACAGGTTGCTGCGCAAGAAGTGTGTGTTTTTATTTTGCTTCCCATGTAGCCTACGGGACCGTCAATACTATCCCGTATCAGTTTGGAGCTGAACTGCGCCGACCCAGCTGATGCACAGTTTAATCAGATGAGTGTCAGCTTTAGCCTATTCTTCTCGTGTGACGCGCGTCCAGCACCAACAATACAGTAAAAATTATGTTTCACATTGTAGGCTACAAGCCATGAAGCCACATAACGTGGCATTGACATAGGGCTACGTATTATAACCATATGAAACAACAATAATTTGATGTTTTTCCTCTTTATTTATAGGTTAGATGTAGGCCATTTTATTATTTTTAACCCCATATTATATCAATTATATATTTCGCAGTTTTAACTTCGTGCTTCCTGTTTCTCTCCACCCCAGAATGTCTGTCCAATGAATTAATGACCTCAGATCACGTGTGGTTTTGCTTCGTAATGCTGGTTCACTTGCAAAAGGGGCAATATGAAAGTGGACCACACCAAACAAAAAAATCAAAACTCTATTTGGTCTGGACCAAAGCAAGTGAACTAGCGGACTTTCCCAGTGTGAATACACCCTAAGAGAGAGCAGCTTTTATACACTGCAGGGAAGAAGGTTCTGGATTAGCCTTCACGACAAAGGTGGAGTCAGCGATTCTGGTGTTTGACTGTATAGATGCTTATACATCAAACTTATAGTTATACTTCTCTGAGAACCTCTTTTGTGATTATACTAATCCCCGCTCTACAAAGAAAGTAGCAACAACCACAGTCTTCAGGTGTAAGTGTACCATTATCGTTTGAAACACAGTGGAGTGAAGTTATACAGTAGTCTAGAACATGAATAAAGGTCTCTGTTGAAGTGCAGTTCTTGAGTAAATGTTCACCAGATGGGAATGAGGAGGATTATTATTAGTACATAATATATATATAAACTCTCTCCCAAGCTAAAATATTCAGGCCTTTAACTAAATGTACCACAGCGTCTCCACCACTGGTTGCCCTGACGTGATTTATGAAACTAAATCTAAAAGACAATAGTGAGGAACAATGGCTGGCTTGCTTTGTGTTCCATCAATACCTTAAACTATATGCTCACTTTAACAAGGACACATGTTTTAATGAAGGCATTTTTATGCACATTCACATCCCATGATATTAACAAGGCTCAATATGTTCCATTTGGGCTTTTGAAAACACCATTTCCCATCTGGTATAAGCTCTCTTCACCATTATGTGCCAGGATATCGGCCCATATTACCCAGGGTTTCCTATTTAAAGCGGCTACGAGTAACATTTAAATATCTTTTAAACAGCCTCATGTTTCCTCTCATAATCATAAATTACCTTTAACAGCAAACCAGACCATCAGTGCAAAGAAAGACGTTTTTAAATAGTTTTTATTACTGCATTTGATCTGGTCGTACACCTAGTCCGATTTTCGGTTCACGCGTGCATGCTCTATGGTCACATATCCGTATTGGTCACAGATTTCAGCGTGGCGCAGGAACGTGAATTGAGAAGCCTATCCCTCCAGGTGAGGGAAGGGGAGCGGGAGCCTTGTTTGAGACAGTTGTTTGTCGTCATAATGACTGATAACGGGGCTGAACCATAAAAGAAAAAAAAGAAAATGCAATGAAGAAAAGCTAAAAGGGAGAGTGATAGTCGGGCGGGAGGGCGTTGCCAAGCAACGTATACACAATTTCACGCAGCGAAACTAGACTGCAGTGTTTACTCCTAAATGAATGAGCGGTAGCCTACTAAAACAAAGTTTACTTTGCCTCACCAGCATCATCAGATGACCATTATTCATCGGAAATAGTCATTATTTACAACATAAACACATTACCTCATCGTGATCCATACTAACTAACTGCCATCTCTCGTTCATTCGCTTTGTGTGAGGACACGGGGACTCGTTCAGCTCCGTGAGAGGTGACAATGCATCAACTCATTGCAATCAGGTGTGTTTAGCACTTACTGGCATTAGTTGATGCTGTGTCACCCATAGACTCACGGAGCCGAAAAGAGTCCGGTGCCCTCACACTTTCAACACACGGACACGCCACGCACCATATTGCTTCCTGATTATTTGAATCTTGCTCTCCCTGCACGAGCTACAAAACAGCTTCACGACAGCTGGCGTCGTAATAATACTACCGCTTTTGTTCAAAGGTGTCGCCAACGTGCCGACTTACTCGTAGTAGCTTTAATGTGATTTTTTTGTGGTCATGCCGAGTTCTCCTTTTCATAATAATATCCAAAGTATGCAGCTTAATTATGTATGCTGGGGTGTTTGTGATTAGGACATGAATATGAATATGAATATGCATATAAACAGTTTAGCCCAAATATGACCTCAACTGGTGCATGAGCCGGTATCCACAGGATTCTCTCTGTGAGACTGCGTGTTCCACGGTGCAACGGTATTTTCACTGGAATTATCTTAGTAAGCTTGACTTAATAACACACCATGGATAACTGTGAAAAACATAGACATCAGCATTGTTCACACAGTCTCTTTCTCCCCTGATAATGTGCAGCTTATTTCTGTGGTTAGCTTCAGATTTCAGCCCTTTTAACATAATGTTTAGGAGATTATGAACCTGTAAAAGTTGAGCTTTTAATGTCAGAGACATTCAACAGTGTTGTTCACTTGTAGTGACAATATATATTGTGAAAAGATATATATTGTGAAAAGACTTGAGGCAGTGGTGGATATGATGGTATTGTATCACATGTATTGTATTGCATTTCATTTTTGTCGTTTCCACATAACATGAAATGTTACTGAAATTAGAGACACAAATATTTGTTCCAGAACGTGCGGTGGTTTGATGATGGGGCTTCCTAATCTTGGGTCAAAGGTCTTGTATAGATTTAGTAAGAGGTTCCCTGTCAAAATGAAGGTTGGTTCAATTCCCGTCTCCCTGTTATCTCGCCTTCAACAACACAGAAAGGAGCTAAACCCTTTGAAAGGCTCCCTGGAATAGACCTCCATTAGGTCTGGATTGATTTTTTTTCATAAAAGTTGTGAAGTTCTGACTGCTCTAACTTTATAGAAATGTTCAGCGTCCTCCTCCCAAACCCAGAGCATCTTAAACATTTAACAGGTTTCTACTAATTGCTTTTTCCACCTCAGTCTCCTCCCACAGTGTGTGTGTGTGTGTGAGCGGGTGTTATGGACCAATGTGTTCACAGTGTTCCCCCTTTCGGCAGAAATGAGTTCCTCTCAGTCTCCGGGAAGCTACTTTAGAAATGCTTTGAAAACAATAAATTTCTTCACACTGGAAGAAGTTGAACTTTCCCTTTGGATAAATCTAGTTTGGTTAAATAAAGCGACTTAGAAAAAGGAGGTCAAACTGCTGTGTTACAAATTACAAATTCACTATGCAAATGTAATATGAAATTATGACATATAACATAACAAAAAGTCTCAGCCATGAGATCAATACCTGTCTTAAATAAAACAGTTCCATCTTTTCACTAGGACTGTCACATTTTTGTTTTAAACACATTTGGATTTTCCTTTAACTGGGGTTCATCAAAGGGGGTTCAATTAAAGCAATGGTACAATAAAAGTAATGATTAATTCCTTTATGGAGCAACAACGTTTGTAGTTTCAGTTGTTGACAACACAGTACAAATTTACTTGAATCACTATGCAAATACTGTATGAATTTAGTTGAGCTACCAGTTTAATAACATGGAGTGGACCAGTCCCCAACCCTGGTTCCCATAAAATCTTACCATCGCCCCTGCTGGGTTTGAGGGTCACACTCTTTGAGCCAGTCTCGTCTCGCGCTTGTATTTTAAAGCCGGATTGAGCCTATGCACTTTGTCTTGTGATGACAGGTGGATCCAGGGATGTGACCGTCTGTGCCACGCGCATGCCCCGCTGAGGAGCGCACGAACCCGGACGCACCGCCCTCCTCTGCTCGCCCTGTGTGTGCTGCTGCTGCCGAGGCAAGGAGAGGTTTGAAACACAGTCTGTGGAGAGAGCAGAGCAGAGTAGACCAGAGCGCTTATTGCAACATCAAGACGAGCCGCTGTACCGTAGCGATGTGGCAACGATTTCGACAGCTAGACGAAATGCCCCACGACATAACCTCGAAGTTTGTCTTTAACGAGAGCTGAAGACAGAGGATACATCAAAACTAAACGCGAACGAAAGACTGTGCACCACTGCAGAGATTTCGGCTATATAGTCGGGATCGCGGAGTCCGTTGGAGCCCCGGTGTCCCAACCAATGTAACCGAGAGAGACTCACAAAGAGCGGTCAACTCCTTCACACATCCCCCGCTGTGTGTGCTGGCTTGTGGAGGTGAGTAGCGAGATGGTTTCTCTGTGATGTTGTTTGCTGCTTTGAGGTGAGGTGGATGGGTTCTGAAGGACTGACGGGACATGTGTATTAGGACACGTGGTTGGACTGACAGCTTTACCTGCACTGTACAACTTAATCAATACACTAGGCTTTCAATGAATAGCATACTGAAACCACAACATAGGATACATCATACAATAAAATACTGCAATACTACAATACATAATACAATACTATACCATAACACAAGTGCTGTGCCATGGCATATCATGCATATCACATTACAAGACAGAGATATTACCTTCAATTACTAACAATGAGGTTACACATGGGCATTGCTTTGTTTTTGTTTGTTCTAAACCGTTGTTGTGAATGACTTTATATGTGAAATTAGTTTGATTTCAATGGGCATTGTGTTCCAGAGTTGTCAGCCCTTTCTACACTCTATAGTTCTTATAGAGTTTCTGCTCAGTAGTGGTGACAGAGAGATGGAACTCCAAGTCATAACTTAGTTCACATCATTACAGCCTCCCTCTCATTGCATTTGGCAGGAGGACTGTGTGTCTGATCAGATCAGAAATGCAATAAGTCACACTGTGAGAGCAATGCATCCCATTCTATCCAACACACACACAGAGACCATGAGGCAGAGTCACAGAGAGGAGTCCAGACCTTTAACTGTGTCTTTAAAGCTCATTACAGCT
Organism: Hyperoplus immaculatus; assembly: GCA_949357725.1. Classification (NCBI taxonomy): domain Eukaryota; kingdom Metazoa; phylum Chordata; class Actinopteri; order Uranoscopiformes; family Ammodytidae; genus Hyperoplus; species Hyperoplus immaculatus. The sequence goes on along the minus strand of OX442354.1, from coordinate 4,853,277 downwards.
CCATTGAAGGAACACAAACAGCAGGAGACATTGCTTATCTGAATGGAAGCGTGGCAGAATAAGTAGGATGCTAGTGTATGTGACATATTAGCAGGTCACGGTTTCAAAATAAGAAATATTTGCTTTGTATTTTGGACTATTAGTATGTTTTACCCCATTGAAACAAAATCACTCCTGTTTTAGTAATGCTGCTGAAATAAATAATTGATGAACCGACAGGAAAACTGAATGAATATGCAGCACCATTTTAAAAGGATTCTGGAGAATGCTTGTTGTCAAATTATTTTAATTTTTTTCTAAATCAGTGAATCTCTCCTTGTGGTCCGCTACCTGTCTGTACTGTGTGTGTGCAACAATGTAACTATTGACTGCCTTTCACTTTGGGGATTTGGACAAAAAAAAACATTTGTAAAACATCACCATGGGGCGATCAGACCTAGTGTGTGTCCATCTCTTCTTCCTATTTTACTTTTGATAGACTGAGTATTTCAAGAGATGCAACTCCAAAACAGCATCCTACAAACAAACCTAACTTGCCTCTCGGGCCTATCCTCATTCACTGGCTTGACTCCACTTCTGTTATAATCAGAAACACAGACGTTAGTAAAGAGGAACAACACAACACAATAGACTAAACTATGCAGTGTATCAAAAAAAATATTATCACATCACTTTACTTCATAAACTGAACTGAATCTTAAACAGTAACGCATCACCAGAGGCATGAATCGTCCTCAAAGTCACCATAAACCAACTGCATCATGTGCCCTATGCGCCCATGTGTAGTAGTGTGGTGGATGACAGCTCCATGGCTCATCTAAAGGCCTGTAGACAAATAGCAGCTCATTACAAAGTGCAGCGGGCCGGGCTTCCTCAGGCAGGAGGCCGCCGGCTCTTTAAGGGTCACTGAGGGCCCAGTCTCTATGGGCTTGTTACCACCGAGATCTGAGAAAACCACTGTTAATTGGAATTAATTCATTTTCACAGTAGAGTCATTGATTCTGGAGGATGCTTAGTGACTAAATCACTTTAGTCAAAATCAGTGAATATCTGTCTCTCATTGTCCAGTACATGTCCTGTGTCTGCGCTGAAAAATAAAAATCCAGTGTTAATTCACAGGCTCTGTGAATGGGCATGTTGCTAGCAAGAGTGGGCCCGATTTGTTTACATACAAGTTTACAGAGCCTAGGCTGTGTATCTACACCAGATTGTTTTTCAGTGAGTTATTATTTGGTTAAAAATTTATTTTGTATAAGAGCAGAGAGACCTTGAATTAGACAGTCCGGCCCCAAACATTGGCACGATGAATCACAACAACAGAAAATAGTTTAGGACACGTCATCTGTGGCAATACAAAACATTTATGCTGACTGTCTGCAGGGGGCGCTGCTTCAGGCTGACCCTGAACTTTGGTGTTTATGAAGAAGAAAGTTCATTATTACACAATGTGTGATTTTGAGATTCCATCTAAAACACAGGCACCAGCACTCTGTAAATGTGGTTCTGTATACGAGTCCATTCAAGGGCGTAGTTGTTTCTGGGGGGAACAAATCTGTATGGATATATTCCATGATTATATATTGCTATAGGGGAAAGTGGCCTAAGTTGTGCAACTTTTCACTCAAAGTGACTTTAAAGTAAGGCCTTGACGGTAAAGTCTCCAATCAAATATGTACATATATTTCAGGGTGTTGTGCATCCCTGGCAATAAAAACTTTGGATCTGGAATACACTGTTGAAGAAATATAGCTTTCGGAAAAAAAGTTGTCTTGATGCACAACTTGCCCCCGGTGTGGTGTAAGTTGTGCGGTTGGAGAGAATACCATGGGGTGAATTGTGCCATTGCTATATATCTCATAAACTGTAATGCAAGACAAATCCATTAGACAATTACTTATTTAAGGTTTATTTAAAGTAAATAAAGTAAATAGTTGACAAAGATTGAAGGACAATTTTCTTAAACAAGGCCTATCAGATCTAATGGTTTTACCTGCAAAGCTCACAATGACAAAGTCACCATCATCATCTTTCTGGCCATCTGAACTCTCATCAGTGGCACAACTCTCAGAAATGTACTTTGCACTAGTTGCTCCGTGCTTGTGGAACCAACTGCCACCTGACAAATGTGATTCCCCTACATTTCTGCCTTTAAATCAAGGCTCAAAACCTATATGTACACCCTGGTGTTTCCTCCCCATTAACTATCTTACCTCTGCACTACTATCTGTGTTTATGTGGATGTATGGGCTTTACTTCTTTTATTTTGGTTATTGTTATTTTACCTTCATTGTTTACCTACTGAATGCACTATGTACAGCACTTTGGACAGTGCAAACTGTCATAAATGTGCTTTTATAAATAAATTTTACTTACTTACTTACTTATAACTCACCCAGGCCCTTTGGCACAAATCACCCCATCCCCAGAATGTTGGATAATAAGCATGATGCGGCAGTTTAGGGCTGACATCGTGCTAACTGTATAGACTCAAAATGTAGCATACCAAAGCACTAAAACATGTGTCAAATGTTTTCAAACTTGTCTATAATTGTTCAGACACAATAATCAAAAAACCTTGATCATGGAAATTTTACTTTGAAAGGCAAAACACAGTTTTTTGAGCTTAAATGTGCTTATATCTTATTCCTTGTGTCTCCCTTCTTTACAGGATGAGTCAAATGGATGGCTCTTCTTAAATATGTGGTCACATTTCCAATTTCTTCCACGGTTTTCTAGAAACAAGGGGTGGAACAACTTCCAAAATGCACAACTTAGGCCACTCTCCCCTATAGCACATTATTTTATTATTTGTGTAGTTAATACATTGTCAGATTGGCAACTATATTTAATTAATTTATAAAACCAATTAAATTTCAGGCTTCCGTTTTGACTTTGAGGAGTAGATTCCTGACAAAATATCAATAGCTGCAAAAATACCAATATTGCTGTTAAATTTCATTTTTTTTCTATTGCTAAACCACAGTGGGCACAACTGGAACGGCAAGTGCAAAACTCTAACTACACTATGCACAGCAGCGGTTCATGTGGACCAAACTCTAGATCGTTTTTCATTGCTTAAACACAATTTTCAAAACTTAACACACTTATCTCATGGCTTAACCACAGCCTGCACAACACTGTGGATTTCTAGCACTTTGTTCAAATGCTAACACACTGTTGTCACAACTGTAGACCACACATTCAAAACAGAATGGATATCAGCATAGTGCATTTCAGAGCCGGCCCAAGCCTTCATGGGGCCCTAAGCAAAATATGATTAGGGGCCCCCTCTCCAATGTTAGCGCTGCTGAAACTATAGATCTTTGTTAAATATCATTCACACACCCAGTGATTTCTGCTAGTGCCTCCACTGTGCAGCTGTGCGAAAATATTAGACAGCCGAGATTCAGACCCTCATAGGGGGATCCGGGGGTATGCCCCTCCGGAAGATTTTTTTAACCTTTTTAAAGTGAAATGCATGAATCTGGTGCACTTTGAGAGGAAAATTAAGAGGCTAAATCTGAGAAATTGTGTGAACAAATAATTTGGAGACACTGGGTCAGATGAATTAGAAGCTATTGAAGAAGGACACATGGATTTTCCATAAAAATATTAATATAAAATTAAATATTATGGAGGGTCCTCTGGGTTGGGCTTGGAGCTCTTTTTCTTTTACGGGACACATTTCTCTGTAATATAATGAATGCATTTAAGTGCAGTGAGAGGAACGAAGCAGAAGAACTCTGTTGTAGGGCTGGGCGATTAATTGAATTTCGATTTTGGTTACAATTTTGGCTTCCCTCGATCATGAAAACAAGATAATCGTAATAAAACGGTTATTGTGCGGCACGCCGGGTCATGTGTAGTAAATGCAGCGCACCCTTCTGTCTCCACCTGCGCTCCGCCCGCGCCCGAACACTGTCGCTTTCAGCGATTCCAGTGCAATTTGTTTATTCAGCATAAAGTTAAAATGCTCGTCCAGGATGTTACACCGAAACACAAAAGCCTTGCGCGATTGAAGCAGCGTTTCACTCGGTGAAACATGGCGTGAGTGAGACACTGTGATGGCGGTGGGTAACGGTGTCATTCACTGTGAGAACTTGCCGGTGTGAGCCGTCACGCAGAAAAGCTCTGTGGCTTTACCGGTAAAATGATAGTCGGGGATTCCTGCACGTTAACGTTGTTGAGGGGAAAGGCTTCCGCTTTCTGATTGCATTTCTCGAGCCTGACTATATTGTGCAATGTCGGCAAACTATCTGCGCGACAAGAGCAAATATACAGTGAGACGCACCCCCTCCGTTAGTTTCAGTCTACAGACGAAAAGTTTCAACCAGCACCTAAGCATGGACTTAGTTTAAATAAAGCGTCTAATTTTTATGATCAGCGCTCTGATGCAAATTCTGAAGTCTGAACATTACGGTGTCAGCTGTGGTGTAGTTTTTTTTACAGCAACTCAACGTGCACTGCAAAAAAAAGAAGGCAATAAGTCGATCTTTTTGTAGATTCATAGTGTAACCCTTATTTTTATGTGGTAGCGTCCTCCGGTCTCCTCGGAATGGTGGGAACACTCGTGTTACAAATAAACAACAGATACAATTGCTCTCGGCATTGATTTCTTCTTTAATGATAGCCAAAACAGCAACACAATACTCTCGCATATGCTCGACCATCATAAACTGAATCCCACACGTTAATGTGTCCCCCCCCTAAACAATAGGTGGGTAGGAACTAAAGTTACCTGAACGCATAAATGAAATAATAATAAAATACTTATTAATTCGCAATGTAATTTAAATGAGAATTAAATAATGAATAACAATGTAAATTATGATTACAATAGCCTACCTCCTCTTATAAGTCGAAGTACAAATCAATGAATGGTTCACAATCACATCCCTAGTAAAATATTAATTTTACTCTTAGATTCGAAGGTTTTACTGATTATTTATTTTGTGTGGCTTTTTAGTTGTAGGCTATGTTTGAGGAGCACAATTGGCAGTTTTGTTTATGTAATGTTGAAAGAATTGGCTGAATTTTCATTTTGGTGCATGCCTACAATTAATAATCGTCTTTAATAACCGTGATTACAATATCAATCAAAATAATCGTGATTATCATTTTTGCCATAATCGAGCAGCCCTACTCTGTTGTCCAGCTACTTTTTTTTAAATAAACTCAATACACACTGTGCATGGATGTGAACGTGACATGATCAGATAATTTCAGATTACCTCCTAGATGAACTGATTAAATTTTTAGGCTATTAATTATCTAGACCAAAACATTTTATTCCTTTTTTAATATGATAACTTACATTTGCATAATATGATTAATGGTTAATATGATGTTAATATCAACATCTGGCGGTCGGGGGCCTTAAGCGACCGCTTAGTTCGCTTATGCCTCGGGCCGGCTCTGGTGCATTTCAAACACTGCTGATTGCAATTTCAACTGAAACACTAAGAAGGTGTCTTGTTTTAGATTTGTTAGTGAACATACTGTATATACAGTATAGGGAAAGCTCAAAAATAGGAAGACAGGTTGTTGGAGGGAGAAGAGAAGCAGTGAGACTGGATGTGTGGAGGAAGACCTAAGACATTGAGCTGCAATTTCTGATGTAATACAGTAAGGGCTACACTGATAGACCCTGTTGTGAATCATGGTCTCTCATTGAGAGAGGCAGGGTTGAGAGTGCAACGCAATCTGCAAAGATCTAAAGTCTAAAGTCTGTAATACGAATTTTCAAGCAAACAAAAATGTAAGAGTTGATCCCTTACAGTAAATGACAACATTACAGGAATTGATTTCTTTATTACAATTATAGAATATTTACACAGATACATTTGGAAATGTTATCAATAAAATAAAAAGATGTAACTACTGAAGCAAACTTCTGATCGTCATTTATTTTTGTTTACCTAAGCATAACTGGTAAAATAAACAATTTCATGTTAACTAATTTCACTCTTTCCTCAAAGAAAATATTACTTTATGTCTGTGAAGTAACTCAAATTATTCAAAATTGTAAAAATTAAAAGTTTGTAATTTGTGTATTGGGGTTTGATGCTAGTGTTTATACTCTGAGCATGTTCTGAGTGACAGTGTGTGTTATCTCAATGAGGCTGGTTCATAGTGTTTGCTGCTCTGAGCCTATTTTGCAGGTGAAGTGAACTGTTCAGCTCCAGTGACTTTTGGTAGTGCAGACTGTAATTAGAGTTTTGCACAATGAGCTACAGTTGTGCCCACTGTGGGTTAGCAATAAAAAAAAACTGTAATTGAGCTGTTTGTTTTGAAACCCCATCCACACAAACTGGAATGAATATGGCTATCTGTCTTCAGTTCTCAGCCACAGTGGGAAATAATATTTGCCACTAGAAACCCTACCAGCTGTTTTATTGTTATATTGAGAAAAATCATCATTTATGAAATAAATTCAAAGTTGTTTTCTATTTTGGCTATTGCATATTCTATATTGCCTTAGCAAAACATAAATAATTGTTTGGTTTTTTGTTTATTCGTGCATTACAGCAGTAAATAGCAGCGTGACAGTCCTGCTGAAAACAGAGCAGGTGCAGACAGACAGTGGAGCAGAGAAAAGATGCACCTGAGACTAGAGTCCAGTGGACATTGACACATTGAATCACAACTGTTCTTTCCAATAGCAGTATGTTATCACTCTCTGGACATAAGGGCTTACGCTGTGTGTGTGTGTGTGTGTGTGTGTGTGTGTGTGTGTGTGTAGATGTTATAATATTGGGCAGGTCCCAGCTGTGATATTTGGCCCTGCTGGCCAGTGTACTTAATCTTTCCCATCGAAAGAAAATATGGCTAAACTCTTAAATCAAATCAGTTCTACTTTTGAGCTCATTCTTTCCATAGAAATGATTTATGTGAAGCAATTTTTCTCTCAACAAAAAAACGGTTCCCAGTGACCCTGTGCGCTTCGACATCACATAAGGCCTTAAAAAACTCTAATCCTTCTGTCATTTTAAAAGGAATTACATTCAGGCTTTTTCCCTGTTGATCCGACACAGTTTTAGGCATGTCATGAAAACGGGATAAATATGTCCATCATAGGAAGACAGATGGTTGTAATGTGTTCTGAAATTGGAGTCAGAAATGCTGGGAAATGTTTGCTCCATATCATTCGCTGATAAAATACCAGTTTACAGAGCCTAGGCTGTGCATTAAAGGTGGATTTTCTTTTCAGCGCACACATAGTACGGAAAGGTAGCAGATTGTGAGGTGAATCACTAAAATATATTTTGACAACAAGCGTTCTCCAGACTTTAATTCAATCTCAAATTATCTTAACTTCGTGGAAACCATGACATTTCTCTCCCTGTAAGAAGCAGTGAACTTTGTATCTGCTGGGAGACACTGGTGATTGCCACAGCATCCACTCAGGTAGTCCGGGCAGCCACTCACTTGATTTCCCCGTGAAAGGTTAGACAAATGCCACAAATAATAGTGGGTCTGCCTCTTGACCGTAACTCTTCCCCCCAGTGTCTTATCGGCTTGATTATCTGAGGTGGTGTAGGTCATGAATGTCTGTGTGTCTGCAATCTATCGGGCAAAGCAGCGAGCTCAGAGCGGAGGACACAGAGTACGTGAGGCGTAATGCGTTTGGGAACGAATGCTGCTTCACTGATAGTGGATCTGACCTTTGGGGTCTATAGCCACTGTGGGGAGAAATATTAAAGCTCCCATATTATGCTTCATTTCAGTTTTAAAAAATTGTAATTTTGGTTTCTACAATATACTGTTTTCTTGGTGTAGTGTCCTAAAAAACCCGTATATTTCTCACTGTGCCATTTTTAATCTCTTCTGTTTAGCTTCTGTCTGAAACGGTTTGTTTTGGAGCCTGTCTCTTTTAGCCCCACCTTCCAAAAAGCCCGGTCTGTTCAGATTGGGTATCTGGGGGTGTGGCTTATAACTGATGTAGCGCTAAGTTAGGTTGGAAATGAGGGGCATGGCTTCTCCCCTTGTGACATCATAAGGGGAGATAAATCTGACTGGTGGATTTGAACACCAGTTTTCAGAAAGGTGGAGATAAAGAAAGAGGGTTGTTTTTTCTCATACTTCTGGAGTCTCTAGTAAAATCGGGAACCTCTAATAATGTTGAAAAACCTTGACAAAGTTTTGCATAATATTTGACCATCAATGCAAGCGCTGACAGGATGACTGAGTAACTGACTGACTTCCTGAGTGATAGAATGTCCTGTACTTACAGCATCACTTAGCAACCATGCCAAGTTTATCAGAGAAAAGAGTTTGATGTCTCCAGGCGCGGACACAAACTGTATATTCACATGAGAGGAGATGAGTTGATGGTGCTGTCAAGTGCTTAGCTGGTTCAGTGAGCAGCGCAGTGCTAAGCTTGAATATCATGTTTATTAACAAAGGAAGGAGGCAGGAGGTGTTTCAGGCTCTGGGTGAAGTATTTAGTTCCATATGCTCAACATTATATTTGCTCCTACGTCAGGGAGACAGAAGCAGTTGTAGTCAGGAGGATCCCAGAGTGTTTTTGGAATCAAATTCACCTTGAAGTCCGACATCTGTTGATGAAGTTTGGGCAGTTACTTTTATAACTTGAACTTTTTCCTGAGAATCAAAATGTTTTAAGGTGAGTCACTGTAGGTTACAACATGTATAACTTGTACTGTAGATACCATCATGAAACTTAACCAGTTGATTACTTACATTAGAATGTGTTTTTTGTATTACTTTTTTAAAATCTTTTTATAAAACAAGAGTCTAATGCTGGAAAAGGGTTCAAATCAGAACCCTGAGCTGACCCAAACTGCTGTTCATAACAGGGCCAGAGTTTCATCTGTAGCAACATTAGGTCTCTGTGTGTTCTGAAGTGGAATGATCTCACTCTCTGAAGTCTTTGCTTTATTTTCCATCTCTATGGCCATGCACCCTCAGCGTCTCTCCCTCTGATGCTCATTTAGCAGAATGGGACTTTATGCACATTAGTAGCCCAAGAATCCATGCAGTTTATCCATATTTACAAAGGCATACTTTAATTTAGGAGTGTTTATCTTTTGGTTTGGAATATAAACGTGGAGTCAGCAATTCTGGAGAACTAATTTCTATCAAAATTCGTGAATATCCCCTCACGATCTGCTACCTGTCCAATCATTGCACTGGAAAATAAATCCAGTGTCAATACACAGCCTAGGCAATGCAAACTGTCATTTTGATAGTATAGGACCCTTTGTTTACATACACTTTGGTAAGCAGTTTGCAGATCCTGGGCTGTGTATTAACACCAGATGTTTTTCAGAGCATACACAGTAGACAAGAAGTGGTATTTACCAATGTAGACAGTTGTGGTTTCTTCTTTCTCCCTAATACAATGGAGACGACAGTTACAGATTTGATTTAAATAGTGCAAACCACAGAAAGGGTCCCTATGAAAGAGGTTGACAATGAGATTTTAAAATGCAATCTTTCACATCTTTCAGGAGCAGACATTTCCTTTTATCTTTATTGCATCAGTGCAGAGAGAGACGTTTTAGAGAAGAATACCTCAACATTTTGGCACACAAAACTCAATTTCCAGGGCTTGATATCATATCATTAGGGGATGAAAAAGAATCAGTGCTTTGTTTTTCCCATTATTTAAAGCTGTAGTACGAAACTTTTTTATATTAATGAATGTCGATTACATTCAAGACATCGCCACATGATGTGACAAAAAGTTGATTAAGCCTATCAGCTCCACAAAACTCTCTCTGTATTTGTCAGTATGGCAGCTTTTACAAACGTTTACCCCCGACACTTCCAAGAAGCATCAAATAAATGTTTCAGTTGTTGTGTCTACTGCAAAAACAAAAAAAAAGTTATTATGCACTAAAGCTAAAATGGATAACCCGTGATGATTCAGCTTTTTTAAATGTGAGGACTTACTGCTTTTCTATAGTTCAGTTGGAAGACATTTCATTTGGCTTTTGTCCAATTTTTACCTCCATTTTCCATTATGTTCAGACATTTTACCGACTCAAAGAACTGTTGTAATTGTACATTTTATCTTACCTGTTAATTCTATACACAGTAACAGCAGTAGGATAAAGTTATTACGCACGATACACTAGAGTTGTAAGAAAAATCCTCTTGTTATCTGAACTGAGGACTGGAGAGATGATAATGGGACTTAATGGATTTCTAGACAGCAGCTCCAAAGTGCCAAATAATCAAAGGAAGACAGTGAAGGAATCCCTTATGGAATATGCATCAATGACAGTTAAGTATAGACCAAAGGCAAGCTGTGTTTGTTTGGAGAAGTGTGTGTGTGTGTGTGCGTGTGTGTGTGTGTGTGTGTGTGTGCGTGCGTGGTGGCTGATTGAAATTAGTTGCACAGCCATCATGCCATATTGCAATCCGTACTTGATATTTGTATACACTCCCACTAGCTGCTGATTTAGGCATGAAGTAGCACAAACACACACCTACACACACACACACACACACACACACACACACACACACACACACACACACACACACACACACACACACACACACACACACACACACACACACACAGTCCCACAGCTAACAGTTCTCAGCCAGCCGTTACATTCTGCTCACTGGAAGTCTCAGATTGACTAAAGTGCAAACTGGGAAAGTCAGCGTTTGTACAAGGCGCCTCGGGAATGGAACATTTGATGCACCTGAGACTGAATCTGTTCTTTGTCGTCGGCTAATTTATCACCTGAATTCCAGACGACAATAACACAGATGCTGTGACTAGAGATTACTGCAGGAGGAGCTGAGGCTCTTTGCTGTCTGCAGCTCAGTCCCTGAAAGACTCTGGAAATAGTTCATGTTAGGAACCAGTTTCTGGAAGTTTGAAATAATTTATGATAATTTGAGTCTTTGAAAGTGTTTGCACATGGACTTCAGGAAAAGCACAGCTTTGATGTAGTAATTATTGCTACTAAAATCACCTCGAAAAAGGATGAAATAAACAATTACTGTATATACTTCAGTCAGGGATTCTAGAGAATGATTGTTGCCAAAATCACGATTCACTGTGAGTTCAGTTAAACAAATCAGTGTCTACCCACAGCCTGGGCTGTTGTTACTAAAGGTGGGCCACTTTCTTTACAAAGCCTTTGTTTACATGTTGTCACATTTCCTCTGTCACTGAGAACGATCAATACAAATCAGTGGTTGCTTGATACCCTGTTATTTTGTCCAGTCCTTATTCCCAGATACACACACGTAGGTACACGACTTCCCCAAGGAAATCTAATTCTTCTGCTCCGATAGCTTTCTCTCTCCAGGTAACACATCTGCCGTCACCCTTAGATTAAGCTCATGAATTATTGAGGTATTTCCTGCGCTCTGACCCTAAACTGTAATTAGTTTTACCCAACACTTCTCATCATGATACACTTTGTGAGCCATAGGGGGAGGGGGTATATACGTTGTTCCTTTAAAGATGCACTATGCAGTTTCAGGGGAGAGCTACTTGTTTAAATTTTTATTCAGTTACTAGAATATGCCTAGTAAATTGGTCACTTTTTTTTTTTTAAGATATTATTTGGGCATTTTTATGCATTATTGATAGTGCAGAGAGACAGAGGTGAAATGGGGCAGAGAGGGGAGTGACATGCAGAGAACGACCGCGGGCGGGAATCGAACCCGGGTCTGCTGCTGGGCCCGGCCCGGGGGGGACGCCCTACCAACTGAGCTAAGGGCGCCCCCTGGTCACTTTTCTGACACACCAAAAGTTGCATAGTGAACCTTTTAAGGGATTTATACCGGGAAGCGGAGGAAAGCAGCTGAGGGAAAGGAACCAATGAAAAAGCAGGAAACTGTTGAGAGAGCGAGAGAGAGAGAAAGAGAGAGAAAGAGAGAGAGAAAGAGAGTGCTACTCACTAGCTTTAACAATGATCGTTTATCCCACTTTTCTGAGAGCCAGTTATCTGCTGGCACATGAGGCGAGGAGATCATTCAGACTGGTGCTGGTGGTGGTGTGTGCAGAACATCAGCAGAGCTCCCTCACGGTACACACACGCTAGAAGGACTGAGAGCACAGATGCTTTTACTCCCTCTGGGCAGGTGAGTGAGTGGGAGGATTATTTCTCTATGACGGTGCTGCTGTGAGAGAGGAGATGTTGTTTTCCTCCTCCAATGTGCAGTGGTTGTATTTGTACGTTTAGCTTGCATGCTGCTCCATGCTGCTCCATGCGTCCTGTACTATCAGGATCGTCTCACTGTTCTCTGGCTGCATCGCTGTCTCAAGCTGTTTCTCTCATCTACTTCAAATAGTTTTTGACTGCTGGCATTCGCTGTGTGTTTGTGTGTGTGTCTCTGTCTGTTTCTCTGTGTGGTATATTGTGTTGTGTTGCTGGATATGTGAACTGTACACACACCGCACTGATGCTCGGCACAAGTGAAGTTCCCAATGGATAAATAAACTTGATTGAATTGAATAGAAAATCCCCTCCTTGTCAGCATTGTGTGCTGTCTTCTTCTGTTTAAATATTGCTTCTATATTATTGTGTTGATTTGCAATTGGCTATGAGAACTGTCACTGTGTCTCCTCCAGACGGAATAACTCGTTTCAAACATCCAGTTCTCTTCATATGCTGCAGCAGTTAAGCTGCTGAGCCGGGCTGCAGTGGGCAATGTGTGCCTTCTTAAAGATCAAACTTTTCAAACTTGTCTGTTTTCTGCTCATCACACTAGTTATTGTGTCTTATAATATGCTTGGCATTTTGCAACGTAGCTAAAACTATATCATTGTGACATTTTTGCATTTTAATTTCAGTTTCATTATGATTGTTTCAAAGCCCTTAGGGACGGCCATTGGGAATTAGCAGGAGCTATAAATGCTGTGATGCTGTACATTGGAGATGTGTTGTTCAAGTTTCTAAATGGTAGCATCTGTCCATGTCAAATAAAGGACTCTTTGGACTTGAAACAGACTTGCACTTTTGTAAGGTCTTTTGATGAATTTACACTACTTTACTTTTCGTAATTCATTTAATTGATTTATTATTCTGAACTGCTGAGTCCATGGGGTTGCGCAAACTAGATTTTGTTGTATATGAATATGCAATGACAATTAAGGATACTCTAATCTAAATATGACGTGAAAATGAAAAAAAAAATGTCTCTCAACCTTACAATTAATTCTCCTTTTATGGGCTCATGTCAGAAAAACTTCCTTTCACTTTTGTGTTTAAAGCAAATCCTCCCCTGAGCTCAGAGCATAAGGTTACCAAGCAGGTAAACATCAGCTGTCCCGTCTGAGCGCTTTAGCGATAGCGATGAAGCGGACCGTCCTTGGCTGTGTTTCATACCATTGTCTCCTCATAGTGATTAACTGCCTGTGCTTGTAGCCCGGGTGATTTCTGCTTTGTGTTGAGAGCCCGGGCTGGAGCGGGCCGATGTGTGTGTGTGTGTGTGGCTGGCAGGATTGGAGGGTCAGCTGATGGGCTCTGAGATTTGGGAGATTGATGACCCCCCCAGAACAAAGCTGTGTCTGCCCAGGGAGCATAAAGCATAACTCAGGTAGAAGTGGGTCAGGTTGGGTCAGTGCTCATCTGCTCACTGCACAATCTGCTCTCTCTCTCTCTCTCTCTCTCTCTCTCTCTCTCTCTCTCTCTCTCTCTCTCTCTCTCTCTCTCTCTCTCTCTCTCTCTCTTTATCCTAAAGCTGTTCTTTATTCCTGACTATGTGTCATTTTAAAAGACTGTTCTGGTCTTTTCTCCTGAACAAGCAAAAGCTGTTGGTGAGAGAATTCATCTATCACTGGCTTTGAGCTCTTAAAGCCTCTGGCAACCTGGTCTAAAGTAGGACATATCAATATATGATATCATAGTTGGGGGTTTCAATAAGCTTTTTTTAAAATCAGATTGAAAATATATAATCACAAATATTAACTTAGTTAAAAAAATTATATTATATATATATAATATAAAATATAGAACTTTCGGGCAGAGAACTGGCACGATTGGATCAAAATACTTCATGTGTCATAAAAACCAGAACATAGCCTGTCTCTTCTAAACCAAATTTCTGTAAAGTTTATCAAACTTAAATGCCAATATCTTTCATTTGAATAGATAAATTATGCCTAACTCTTTTCAGATGCTTACTATCATGGGAATAACTCCCCAAATAATATAGAATGATTAAGTGGACTGTGGATTTGTGTTTGCAGGGCTTTAAAAAAAAAGTCAGCAGTATTTAGCTGTCAATCACAATTGTTAATAAATTCCTATTGTCTGTGTCAAAATGCCATTAGCTTCTTGTAAGTGAATCATCCCTGATCCTTGTATTATCTCCAGCTCTGTTAACACTGTTGGCCTTTAGTCTGGGCTCAATCTAAATCATCCTCATTATTTCATCTTTGTCTTTTTAAGAGGCCGATGAGAGTGAAGTGTTCTCACTCTGACAGAGACTTGTTCTTGAGTGTTCACGAGGACGCATTCCATTCTGACTCCAGTCTGTTTGATTCTGATGGCTCCATTGACTGGTTTAGCTCCGTTGACTAGCTTTGTGATTTGTCTTCCTCGGAGGGACAGCTGAAGCCAGTGTGAGGAATAGATTTTCTGCAGAAGGATTAACAGTGGGGTAATAGCTATAGGCATGCCTTACTTTACAGTGATGCATTCTACATCTGGACACCAAAGTAGGCGATACAAATTATTTATTAGTAGGGTTGTA